>JAECXJ010000295.1:0-684158 GCA_018152295.1 Drosophila carrolli | reverse complement strand
ATAAGGGTCAAATTCTTTTGGCCAACGCTCTATAAAGCCAAGAACACTCATGGCTTTATTAACAGTGGACATTATGTGGCAGTCAAATTTAAGTTTAGGGTCCAGAAGAACACCTAAATCGTTAACTGAATATATACGGTCGAGTGACGTATTTTCAAGAAAATAACTAATAAACGTAGGAGTACCCCTATAAAAAGTCATAACGTTGTATTTATGGTAGTTCAACTTTAAAAGGTTGTACTCACACCATCCATGAAAACAATCAATATCTGACTGTAAGTTAAATCCCGACGCTATATCATTATAAGATAAGCAAAGATAAAGGTAATTCAACTTTAAAAGGTTGTACTCACACCATCCATGAAAACAATCAATTTCTGACTGTAAGTTAAATCCCGACGCTATATCATTATATGATAAACAAAGCTTAACATCATCAGCATACATTAGTACATGAGAATGTGTTATGATAGAGGGAAGATCGTTTTATAAGTATTTGATTTAAGGTTTTAAAGTCTTTGAAGCGCATTGGTAAACCAAAAAAAAGTATTTAACGCTATATAGAATAGTTCCTTGGCACTTTCAATGTCTGTTTAATTGTACAAGTCTGTCCAATTATAATGAGAAATCATATCGTTAAGTTTATTATAGTCACATTTACGAAAACATCTCATTTTAGTTGGGGGCACTAAAGGAGAGAGGGTATCAGAGCAGGGGAGGCAAATTGTCAATTCCATTGTTGGATGATATCGGTCTTCAGGTACAACAAAAGCGTCAATTCTACATACCGTGACCTCGGACGGGTCTGAAACAAACACAAGATCTAATTGTCTATTTAAAGAATTTCGTATAAAGCTTACTTGCTGTAACGATAATTCTAAAAGGCCATCCACAAAATCATGGGCAGATAAAGGTATAGCGACAAGTGAGTCAGTGGGAGGACACCAAGAAATATCAGGTAGATTAAAGTCACCCAAAACAATCAAAAGGTCTCTGTTAGAAAGAAGGGATAGTACGGATTTTATTGCGGACAGATGGTGCTCATAAATTACTAGATCAGAGCCAGGTGGAATATAGGAACATGTAACAAAAATAGATAAAGATTGCAAGGAAACTCTCACACTTACAAATTCAATTTCGTTTGGGATATGAGTGAGAATTCTTTCGGATGTTACGCTAGAGGTAACGGCAATCAGTACACTGCCCCCCCTACGTGAGGGGCGATCGGTCCTATAAGTATTAAAGTTATTTGACAGAACTTCAGAGTCAGATAACTTTGGTTTTAGCCAAGTTTCCGTAAAAGCCAAAATATCTTCGGTGAATGCAGAGAAGTCAGCATAAAGCTTGTGTAGCTTCATATTTAGTCCCCTAACATTTTGATACGCCAAGAATAAACTTTTTAGTTTTTTGGCACAGTGGAAGGCCTGTTATTTGTTCTCGGTTTATTTGGAACAAATTCAATTACTAAATCATCATTAAGTCAAAAACTTTCAGAAAGTAACACATTAAACACATCAGTCGGAGAAAATATTTTAAAAGACGATATCCTACGAGCGTAAGAAAATCGAAATTGTTCAACTGCAATATCCTCGGATGGTAATTTTTCACGTATAAATTCCAAAACATCCTCAGATGTGGTATCTGGGGTGAATCTAGAAACAAATAATTGCTTTCTTTGTGGAACAACTGAAAGTTTCTTACGCCCCCCAGCAGCAGTCTGAACCACACTGGGCTGAGAACCAGGAACGGTGCCTACTGTACCTGTAGGTATGGTCGGCAACGAATTCTTTGACTTAGCCAGTACTGTAGATTTTATTCTGGAAACAGAGGTTCCACCCGAACTAGCTGTATCCATAGGCACAGTTGGTCCATTTACCCCTGTGTCAACAGAAACTGCTGCTACCAAGTTCGGATTTGGGGTGGATTCCACAATCATATTAACGGCGGTTAAACTGGCTTTTTTACGTTTAGGCGACTCGGTAAAAAAATTTTTAATATTAAACTGGGCACAGACGGAATTGAACCCCTCATTGAGTTGTTTAAAAGCTCCTGAGATATTCAATAGGCTGTCTCGAGTCTGCTTCATAAAGCCGCTCATCTCAACTACCATTTCCTTGCAGGACCCACATGACCACATGAGACCAGAATTTAGATCAATGAAATCTTTGACTCTGCCAGTAAATCCTGCACATTTAACGTGCATCATCGAATCGCAGAGCCAGCAAAAAATAAAAGGGTCTTTAGTTAAAGACGCAAGAGTACAATTTTTTTTAGAACAGACAAGAGCCATTGTAAGTTTAAAGCAAATAAAAAATAAGAATATGATAAATACCTCAAAGTAAATTTGGCACTGGGATCAAATCCAAAAACCACAAGGGCACAAAACGAAAAAAAGTAAGAGCGCGAGATCACGAATTAAATCGAATAAAGAGAGCATGAGAGAATAAATCTTATATCGACTGAGCGTGGCTTGTGCAACACAACAACTTTAATCAATAAACAAATGCAATGTAAAGCATGAAAGAGAGAGAGAGTTAGAGAAATAAACGAAAAACCATAAGTTCATAGAGAGTAAATTACAGTTATAAAATAGAGGGGGAGAGATTGAGAGGGAGTAAAAGAGTTCTAGCAAGTATAGAGAGCGTAAATTACACTTACAAAGCTAAAAGATTAAACAAATCTAATAGAAATGTCAAAACAATTATAAACACATACCCGTTTACTGGGAGATCGATTTAAAATTTTTAACACAGATATTAAGTTAAGCTTTGTAAATAAATAAACACAAAACACTCGCACAAAATCACTGAAAAATACAAAAACTCAGAGCACAAAGGTAAACACAACTGTTTACAAGCGACGCTAAATCTCAATGATTGGTACTATTTTTATGCAAAATCTTATAAAAGGTGATATTGATTCTGCAGAACTTGTAAGCCGCCTAACTTTCAATGTTCATGTTAGACTAACACGAAATTATATTCCTCTAAATTTTTGTCTGCATGAGCCCTTTCGCGTTCTATGTAATAATTATAACAACCTTTATCATTAAATTTGCATTTCAACTTCTATCCCGTTATTAAAAACTAATATTTTAACTCATTTGCTTTACTCTTAATTGTACCTTTTATTTTCATTTGTAACTTGTCTCTATTTAATTTATGTATTTTCCTCGCGAACTCGCATTTTTTGCCCAAATTGAAAATAGGGCCCCGCTCGTGTCACGTGCTTGTTGTCGTTGGGCCACTTGTTTGTACTGCTCGAAGTGCATCAACGACCATCAGTATATATATGTAAGGTCTCAAACAAGCAGCTAGATGCTGGTTTGAAGTTTTTGAAAGTGTTTTGAAAGACGTTGGATTTGAAAATCTAGGAGTTGACCGTTGCATTTACATTTTAAATAAGGGAGATATTTCAAGAAATGAATATATTTTGTTATAAGTCTGAAACTATGTCTAATTTTAAATCTTACTTTCATGATAAATTTCAAATGAGTGATCTACAAGAAATTCTGCATTTTATTGAAGGTGTGTTTCTGTCCAGAGTAGCACCACTCACGCAACCTGAAGATCCATATCACCCAACAATCGAACTTTCATTTGATACGGGTAGAGTTATAGAAGAAAAATCCGAAAAATCCAACCAATACATTGTTTTCGCAAGGCAGACTTTCTGAGGCTTAATAATTTCATTTCTGGCTTTAATTGGTCTGATCTTTACTTATGCAATAATATGTCCGATGCAGTTAATGTTTTTTATACTGCAATAAACTCATTTTTTAATTCCTGTGTTCCGTGGTACTATCCGTCAACTTCCAATAAATCACCTTGGTTTAGCAAAGAGTTGACAAACTTAAGAAATGTAAAGTCCAGACTTTTTAGGAAATATAAAAATACCGGTTCTCAATCTGTTTTTACTAGATATTTAAGTGCTCGGTCAAGACTTACCGTGCTTAATGCTCAGTGTTATAATAGTTACATAAACCGTTGTAAGGTCCAGTTCTCTCAGGACCCGAAACAGTTTTATAATTTTGTTAACACCAAGCGTAAATCTAATTCTTTTCCTTCCTCGCTGTCGTTCGAAAACATGACGGGAACCACAGATCAGGCAATAGCCGATATATTTGCCCAATTTTTTCAAACGACTTACTCTACTTTAGAGTATTCATCTCAGCCTTATTCTTACACCATGCCCAAGTCAAACCTCATATTCTGTCCCACTTTAACAGAAAGCTCTCTTCTTTTGGATCTTCTTCGTATTAAGCCTGTTTATTCGCCAGGGCCCGATGGTATTCCTGGGTGCGTGCTTAGGTATTGCGCTAAGGCCCTGTGCAAACCTCTTCACAAGTTGTTTACTTTATCTCTAGAAACCTCCCAATTCCCAAATATTTGGAAGGAATCATTTGTTATTCCTCTTTTCAAAAAAGGTAACAAGTTAGAAGCCAGTAACTACAGAGGTATTTCTAAGTTGTCAGCTATTCCTAAGCTTTTTGAAAAATTATTACTCCTCATTTGCAGCACTTTTGCAGATCAATTATTTCTCCGTGTCAACACGGATTTATTAAACGTAGATCCACAATTACAAACCTTCTAGAGCTCACTACATATGTGATAAAAGGCTTCAAGAGTAGTTTTCAAACAGATGTCATTTACACTGACTTTAGTAAAGCATTTGACTCTGTAAATCACTTACTTCATATTCATAAACTTGACCTTTTAGGTTTTCCAGTTGATCTGCTTAAATGGATTTCAAGTTATCTAAATGGCAGGTCACAAAGGGTCCTTTTTAAAAATTCAATTTCTGAAATTCTCCGTGTTACCTCCGGTGTCCCACAAGGGAGCCATCTGGGTCCGTTACTTTTTACATTATTTATTAACGATCTTCCCTCAATTATAAGTCATTATCGCGTACTTATGTACGCAGATGATGTTAAGTTGTGCCTGCAGTATAAGGACATTTCCTGCCATTTAGACTTGCAATCCGATCTAGATAATTTTCAAAACTGGTGCAGAGATAATTTACTAAATTTAAACGGCTCCAAGTGCAAGCTGATGACTTTTTATCGGGCCAATCCGATATACGCGACTTACACGTTAAGTGGCAGCTCTTTGGATAGAATAACTCTTGTAAACGATCTTGGCGTTCTCTTGGATCCTAAACTAAAATTTTCTAATCACATTTCGTCTATGGTTAATAAAGCCAGAGGAGTGCTTGGATTCATTAAAAGGTGGTCAAAAGAATTCGATGATCCTTATTTGACTAAAACTTTATTTATTTCGCTAGTCCCTCCGATTCTGGAGTATGGGTCTCCCGTCTGGAGTCCACAATACGGAATACATATTGGTCGTATTGAATCTGTACAAAAAAACTTCCTTCTTTTTGCTTTAAGGCGCCTAAACTGGGATGCAAATCTTATCTTACCTTCTTATTCTAGTAGACTTCTTTTGATTAATTTACCATCCCTAGCCAACCGTAGAACGATGCTTGGTACTATCTTTATTTATAACCTTATACATGGTGATATTGACTGCCCCGACTTGTTAAGTCGGCTAAACTTTTCTGTGCCAAGTAGATTAACTAGAAATTATATTCCCCTAATTTTAAATCATTGTAGATCTAACTATGCCTTGCATGAGCCTTTCAGAGTATTATGTTCTGACTATAATAGACTTTTTCCTGTAATATCAAATCTTGACTCTCTGCCGCTCCTAAAACGATTAATACTTGCTTCATTGGCACAAGATTGATCTAACTATTACTTTTTTCCCCGGACCTTTACCTTTATTTTCCCATAGAGTAATAATGTATAGAGCCGTCATTTGCTCTGCCCGCGCTCTCGAGTGACTTTGCCAGTGATGCCACGTAGGGGAAAAACGGAAAAAAAGAGAGTTTTGCAAATGTTCGAATCGAGCCTGAATCCATGCCCATGGTGAATTCGTATTGATGCACAGGTCGCTCTTATTCCTAAGGATAGGTGCGAGAATTCCCCATACTATTGCTTGTGCTTCGCACATGTTAGAAGTGGTGAGAAACCGAAGTTTGAAGAAGTTAGCTTCGAACATGGCTCTCAGCAGAGCTTTGGCAGAGGCCCGGGCAGAGCAAATGAAACCTCTATATAGTTTCTTACTCTATGATTTTCCTATCTCGCGTCTATCCTATCGCGAATCGTGCCGTACGATACACGGCTGCGCCCCTCGGTCGGTTGGGCGGGTAAGTGGGCCGTGGGACTCCGCGCGAAAAAAAAAAAAAAAAATAGAACAAAAGGCCAAATGAATCTTAGTCAATCAGCATATACTGAGAATGTTTTGAGAAAATATAATATGGAAGATTGTAATGCAGTCAGTACCCCCTTTCAAAGCAAATTAAACTATGAGGCTCTCGAATCGGAGGAATCATATGATCCACCAAGTACAAATTTGATTGGTTGTTTGATGTACATTATGTTATGTACACGACCAGATCTAAGCACTTCAATAAGTATTCTATACCGATATACAAATAAAAACAATAATGAACTATGGCAATGCCTAAAGAGAGTTCTTAGATATCTGAAGGGCTCTATTGAATTAAAACTCACATTCACTAATTTCAATAATATTCTAATAGGATATGTAGACTCTGACTGGGCTGGGAATGAAACTGGTAGAAGAAGTACTACTGGATACCTGTTTAAGATGTTTGAGAGCTGTTTACTTTCTTTGGAAAATTTAACCTTGTTCCAGAATTCTTGGGGCTTTGAAATAAACTCATTAGCAAATGTAAGGCGTTTTTGCCTATTGACTTCTGAAAGCAAAGGTTTTTTGCGGGCACCTACTATGGTAGTCAGCCTTCTTTATTACACGGCATACAGTTTCTTCGGAAACTGTTTTGGAAAAACTATCTTCAATCTGAAGCTTTGCCTGATGAGTTGTAGTCCTGGGATTAAGCTGAATAGTCTTAATAATAGTTTTTTTTTCACGGTTGGTTAGCATGAGCGGACGGCCAGAACGAGCCTTTGACAACAAGAGCACCAATATCCCTATAGGATTTTCCGTCCAAAAAAAATTGTATATCAACAGAAATTTCTTTGCCTTTTTTATCCATTCGCCTGAATTTGACGAACAATTTTAGTTTTAACTGCGCAATAGCTATAGCTTAGACATTCTGTAGAAGATCGGCGCCAAAAGTCCTTAAGGTAATCGCAAAATCTTGCATTCCACTTAGCTTTAAACAGCTGTACGCTTTTGTGCGTACACATTTGTTAAGTTTAAAATTAAACAAATACAACCCATTGTTAAATAATTCTGGAAAAATACTGTGAGGAGTTAAATAACTCCTCACAAATAAATGAGAGTTTGGAGGAATTCAGCTGGTGAGAGTTTGGAGAATCCAGCTGGTGAGAGTTTGGAGGAATTCAGCTGGTGAGAGTTTGAAGAATACAGGTGGTGAGAGTTTGGAGAATACAGCTGGTGAGAGTTTGGAGAGAAACAAGAAGAGAGTTTGGAGAGTACGGCTGGATAGAACGGTAGAAGGCGGCGGACTTTGGACCGAGTATGGTGCCGTGCGCAAAACCGAAAAAGGAGAAGCCGAGAACTAACGAGATACGCCGGCCTATATAAGCGGGCCGAGCGCAGGAAGCGGGATCAGTGGATCACAAGGAGTCAATCCAGCAAGATCAGTAGACAAGCAGAAAACCAGTGAATAAAACAAGTCAAGTCAACATCAGGAAGAAGCAGAGCCGCGCCGAGTCAACAGGAGCAAGATCGCTACATCAAGACGTTCGGGACTTAGAGTTGAAGTCTACGAGCTGAGAAACATGTAGCTGAGGTCCTTAAGGCATCACGCGGCTAAGTCCAGGCGCTTTGTTCTAATTCTGGTCGCGATTTGAGCTTGGCGTATTGCTCGGCGAATCCGACAGAAATGAATAAAAAGAGTCCTCCGACAAAGAACCGTGGGCTCGGAAGGGAAGTTGTCCAGAACCACCTGCCGTGCGAAAACAATTGCCTTGTCGAATTCCGGCGTACGCCTGAACCGACAGGCGAGAATTGTGCAGGCCCTGGTGCGACTAGCCAAGAAGGACGCGCCTCCGAACCAAGGGTGTCTCGAGAGGCGTATGCGTCGAGAGCACAGTAGTTCACCGCCAGAGTCCTAGACGGGTAACTAACCAAATCCCGAGAGCCAATGACCCGCTGCACCTAGTCTCACAAGAGCGCGCGGACAACGGAGCCAGGATTCGCGCCTCAAGCAGAGCGAGGACATCGAGGACACGAGACACGACGAGCAGTCATCGCAGGCCCAGCAACAACCAAGCTACATTCCGACGTATCTAGTCCACGGTGAAGAGGCGAGGGCGGAAGCGTTCGTCTTGAACCTAGCGTCCTGCCACAGGGACTACATTGGCGGCCTTCCGGCGTATGCTTGAACCGTCAGATAGAAACTGTGTAGGCGTCTGGTGTGACCGGCCGGGACAGATCCAGGGACAGGAGGCTGTGGCTGCGAAAGGCGTACGCTTTGAGAGCCCAGTGCCTATTCACCCTAGTCTGGGAACGGTGACGCATCCCTAGACCCTCAGAAGCCCCGAGGCCAAAGACAGCGGAGGCATTACGGAGCAGCGAGCAGCGAACAGCGAGGCAGCGGAGAGCGACGTTGGAGCGACCACAATTCTCCAAGGGAGGCGTTGAGATACCCATCTGTCACCATTTGTCCCAGGCCGAGGGACAAGTTGGCGAATAAAGATCTTTGTAAATATCCTAACCTTCTGTGCGTTCTCACTAGACAATCGGGCGGTCACGTTTATATAAATTTGGTGGGACGAACAACACAAATCTTCTGAGCTAGCCGCACGATACTCGTAGCGATCAGAACGTAAAAAATCAGTTCGTTACAGTACTTAATTGAAGACAATAAACTAAGAATTCGTTTAAAAAAATAATGGGTGAAATACATGCAATAATTCCTTTTCAAATTATTGATAAAAGTTTGATTTTGAAATTTTTTTAGGGGTCTATGCTGAAATATGCGAGTGAGTGTACAAGGCTACCTTAAAATGAGAATATATGGCCTAGGATAAATGTATCAGGTTTTTGTGCTGCTCCAAGTATAAATAAATTGAGTATTTTAAATTCTGCTAATCAGCCTTTAAATTGCAGACCGCCAACGGCCACGCTGGGATTACCCCTTGCAGCTGGTCGTAAAATCCAGGAGTCCCAATAACAATACAATGTTATTGTATTATGCCTGGGGCCTGCCGCTAGGAAATTGTTGTGTCCATTTTCGTTGTATGAAATGGTTACTACCACTAACCATACAACATACAGGGTTGCCCATATTCGACGGACCCATGTTTTTTTTTAAAAAATCAAAGAAAAAAATAAAAATTTGGCGGTTGGCAATCTTAATCATTTAATTTGTTCCAAGTAGATTTGTTTACATCAATTTTTGAATATGATATCTTTCAAATGGCCGCCTCTGGCGTTGATGGCGTATTGTGCCCTTGTTGCAGCATTTTCCATCGTTTTCGCCAACATTTCGGCCGGAATAGCGGCTATTTCTTCACGAATGTTGTCCTTGAGCTCTTCTAGGGTCCTTGGCTTGTTAACGTAAACCTTTGACTTCAAATATCCCCACAAGAAGAAGTCAGGCGGCGTCAAATCGGGCGAACGCGGTGGCCAGTCCAAATCACCACTTTTCGACATCAAACGGCCCGGAAACAATTTCTTCAGAAAATCGATTGTTATGCGACTTGTGAGCGGTGGAGCGCATTCTTGTTGAAACCAGAACTGCCTCATACGCTTTCGACGAATAATTGGCATCACAAAATTGGTCATCATGTCGCGATAACGCTCCTGGTTGATGGTAACAGCATGGCCATTTTCATTTTGGAAGAAAAACGGCCCAATGACCGTTTTCGAACTAACGCCGCACCAAACTGTGACTTTTTCGTCGTGAAGAGGCACTTCTTGAATCTTCTCAGGATTTTCAGTGGCGTAAATACGGCAATTTTGCTTATTTACGGTCCCATTCAATGTGAAATGGGCTTCATCGGACATGATAATTTTGTTCCAAAATTGATCGTCATCTTTGGCCATTTCGATGACTCTTTGGGCCCATTCCAATCGACGAGGCTTGTCCGTAAGCAACAATCTTTGCGTCAATTGAATTTTGTACGGGAACAAATGCAAATCAACGCGAATAATCCGTTGTAAAGTGGACCTAGCCATGCCCAACTGCTGAGAACGGCGTTTTTGGGATGTTCTTGGGGACCTCTCAACACTGGCTCGTACGGCAGCGATATTCTCGTCCGATCGCCTTGGTCGACTTTAGATTAGAAAGAGCCTCACCAGTCGTAAATTTTTCGTATAAACGCTTAATGGTGTTCTTAGAAGGCGCACTTTTCACATTTTTTAATTTTTTAAAAGCACGTTGAGTTTTTACAATTGACTTGTTCTGTTGAATGTAAATTTCAACTATTTCAGAGCGCTCGCGTGGCGTGTATTGTTCCATGGTAAAAATCTGCTTGGACTGACGCTTCAAACGCGGTATGTCATTAAGCGATCTGGCATCTCTGTCAAAAGTTATGGCGTCGTCAGATGGGTCCGTCGAATATGGGCAACCCTGTATAGACTGGTCATTTCATACAATGAAATTGGTCACAAAACTTTTCAATCGGGAGACCCCAGAGCTGGTAGCGGCAGGCCCCGGGCACTTCTTGTGCCTTCGGGTTTTTTTCGCTCTCGTTCTAATTGTCATTTTGACGTTCGCGCGCTCATTACTCGAGTTCGGTCGTTCAGTCGCAGAGACGCGCATTTTGAAGAAGGTTGCCCTGCGTTTGAATTGCGCTTTGTATGTATGCGTGTTCATGCATTCTCATACAGGGGTGCATGTGTGCGATCATTTCATTTCGATGCAGCAAGAATATTTTGTCTTTTGCTACTTTTCAGACTTGGTACCCTAACAATATTGATGTATTCACTATTGGGTTAATGATAAAAATAAGAATATTATATTTTATAGTATATTTTTTAATATTATACCCTTGCAGAGGGTATTATAATTTCAGTCAAAAGTTTGCAACGCAGTGAAGGAGACATTTCCGACCCTATAAAGTATATATATTCTTGATCAGCATCACCAGGAGAGTCGATCTAGCCATGTCCGTCTGTCCTTCTGTCCGTCCGTCTGTCCGTCTGTCTGTCCGTCCGTCCGTTTCTACGCAAACTAGTCCCTCAGTTTTAAAGCTATCTGCTTGAAACTTTCCCAAAAGTTGTCTTTCTATTGCAGTTAGTATATAAGTCGGAACGAGCCGGATCGGGCCACTATATCATATAGCTGCCATATAACTGAACGATCGGAAATGCCATAACTTTGGTGTTTTTTAAGTTAGGAAGTTGTGATTTTCTATGGGTTTTATTTTTGTCCAATCAGTCTGACCTACCAAATTTCATAAGGATCGGTCGACTATATCCTATAGCCGCCATATAAATGGTTGATCGGAAATGCCATAACTTTTGTGTTTGTTAAGTTAGGAAGTTGAGATTTTCTATGGGTTTTATTTTTAGCCAATCAATCCGACCTATCAAATTTCATAAGGATCGGCCGACTGTATCCTATAGCTGCCATATAACTGAACGATTGGAAATGCCATAACAATGGTGTTTGTTAAGTTAGGAAGTTGGGATTTTCTATGGGTTTTATTTTTGGGCAATCAATCCGACCTACCAAACTTCATAAGGATCGGCCAACTATATCCTATAACTGCTATATAACTGAACGATTGGAAATGCCATAACTTTAGTGTTTTTAAACTTAGAAAGTTGGGATTTTTATGAGTATTAAGAATGTATCATATGAATAATTTTGGAGAATATAATTTACAGAGTATTCTGCAAGGGTATATCAACTTCGGCTCCGCCCGAAGTTAGCTTTCCTTTCTTGTTTCAGCATATATTTAATCTTGGTTTACAAATTCAAATCAGTGGTAGTAGAAAAATGTTTTGCATATATGTATGTATTCCAAATAATATAAATCAATCTAATGAGATAGGAACAGGGCACATCGCAGTCGGTGTCTGCGCTTAGTGGTTCAGAAAACTTCAAACCAAATCAGCTTTGGTTGTTGTTCTGCGAGCGGATGGTGCCTGCATACCCTACCGACGATTGCATTTTAGGGGTGGGGACAGAAACAAGAACGGCTGTTTGGCTTTTGTTTTGTTTACATTTTTTAGGACACTTGTTTTGAATGATATGTTTAATGAATTTTGGTTAATTTTTTTTTTTTTTTCGCAGTGTAATTTTGTTTAATGTTGTTATTTAATGATCTAGTTGTATATATTTTTATGTTTGCTTATTCTTGAAAGTCGCCGCTCGAATTAGTTACCGACAGGGCCGACGTCATACTTTCCGCCCGAGTGGGTAGTAAGGTTTCAAGGGGCGGGTGAAATCCCCTTCATGAAATCAAGTACCTTCATGTACATGAAATCAATTAGTTTTTTATTTCCACACACCTATACGAAAGTAAGAGGGATAGAGGGTCAAAATCATAAATTGATAAACACTTTTGTGTATGAAGAGGTTTAATCGATTCACTTCCAAACAAAGATATGAACTCACTATCTTACTAAAGCGAAACAAGAAGTTCGTTGATTATTACGAATGATGAACTCGTTCAATAATTTTTCTAAATCGAGCTCATCAACGGAATGTTTGTACGAATGCAGAATGGCAACATGGTTCAGTCGATTTTGTGACATAGTCGACCTTAAATAATTTTTTAAGCGACGTAAAACTGAAAAACTTTTCTCATTCGAACAAGAAGATCCCGGAATCGTTATAATCAATCTCAGAAATCGTAGGAATTCGGGAACGAGTTTCATGTAATGTTCATTCTCCTTAAAAAAATGTACAATAGTGTTCAAATCAGTCACTTATACTTCATCTTCTTTTCTTTTCTCCTTCTTTTTCTTTCTTTTTTCTCTTTTCTTCTTTTTCACCCAAAAAAAATCTCTATCATTCGTTAGTCGCAACCTGTCAAAATCCCCCTTATAAAATTTCACGATTTCATCTTCATCTTTTGTTTTTCCGGTTGCAAAATTTTCCAAAGATTTGAAAAATCTGTCATTTTCCTTGTCGAATCGCTCTTTGAGTGAAAAATTCACTTGATCAAAAATTTCGCAAAATATTTTTCGGTAATAGGCTTTAGGCGATTCAAAAACATAATTTTCGGAATCACCACAGTCAAATCGCTTCGGTATTCCGTGGCAGTTGTGGTTCTTCAATTTCAAGTTTTCTAGCCATGTTGCAACTGCTGTTCCAAATTGTTTCATATTTCGAATCCCGGGAATCCCCCATTACGTCAGAAACAATTTTCACTTTCCGATACGACTCAACCACGCAAAGTTTGGACTTCTGTAAATCTTTGTTGAGAATTTCGATCCTATCGAAGATTTCGATCATGGTGCGTAAAAGAAACAAACACTTAAAAGACTCCATATAGCGAAGGAATCCCATAGCCTTAGCCAGCACACTGCTTTTAACTTCTTTATCTTCAACAATTTCTTGAAAAAATTTCATCAGCGTTTCGTAATTGGCTTCCATCGTCTTCAAGGATTTTATACGAACAACCGAATAACGAATCTGCAAAAAAATGAAATATGTAAAATAATTTTAAAAATAAATATTTACTCTATACACAATATTTACCTTGTTGGGCAGTACGCTGCGAGAGCAGGCGCATCTTTGATGTTGGTTTCTTCCGCAATGGCTTGAAGTTTCTGAAACTTTGCTAATCGTTTGGGCGAATCTCGCACAAAATTTATCAGCTCCTTCACCACCCCAATGAAGTTTTTTGCGTCCAGCACATCTTCGATTCCATCTTGCACTGCAATATTAAGGTTATGGGCATTGCAGTGTACATAAAGTGCTCGAGATTCTTCTTCTTGTACTCGTTGCTGCAAGCCCGATATTCTCCCCGAAACATTCGACGCTTCATCGTAGCACTGTCCTCGCAATTTTTCAATAGGCAAATCGAAACGAGTCAGGACATCCTTGAGAATTTCAAATAATGTTGCGGCTTTGGTGCTGGCTGTCTCATAGAACCCCATAAAATACTCGGTAGAGACTAGATTCGAAGAGGCAACTCTCAGGCAAATTGAAACCTGTTCTTTCCTAGACGCGTCCGATGTTTCGTCTATTAAAATAGCGTAATATTCTGCTTTTCGTATTTCCTCCAAATTCGCAGAAATAATGTTGTTGGACATCAATTCCAAAATTTCATTCTGAATATCATGAGATAACCACGTATAACCAGTTCTGTTTAGCCATGATTTCAGTTCTGAAACATCTTCAGCTCGTGTCTTCAAAATCACCATGAAATTCGAATTTTCGTCGTTGTCAGCTCCTCGGATCGCTAGGCCTTGCCTTCCTAAAATTCTCAGGGTGCTGAAGATTTTTCTTAAAGCCGTGCGATTATCCATCATTTGTTTTTCTTCAACATGACAATCCTGACTGAGTCACGTTTTTTCAGAGCATCGGCGTATTTCAAATGAAGAGAACTCCTCGAATGTTTCATCAATCTTTCCGCTGCGTGTTTCCAATTGGAGAAGCCATTTGTAACCAACGTTTCTTTTGATTTTAATTCATGCGTATCGAGTCGTGGAACCAAGTTATCATCAAATCCTATAGTGCAAATGACACAAAATGCCTTATTGTGTACGTTCAATCCAAGCCATGGGTTTTCTTCTTTCCAACGTTGAAACGAAACCGGTACTTGTGTCAACGAAGAATCCGGCTCTGAAAATAAAAATTTTAGATTTTATTGACCTGTTTTTTTTTCAAAATTTGGAGAGTTTTGAAACTACAGAAATTTTTTGACATATTTATTTTTTAGCTTATGCATATTTTTTGAAATTCGCAAATTAAAAAATTTTTTAACCCTCAGTTATTGATTTAAAAAATTGAAATTGATTGAAAATTAAGAAAAACCAATATATATCGACTTATTTGCAAAAAAAAAACGATTCGAATTCTAATGAAAAAAGAGAATATGTATCAACATATACATTGATTAATCTCTTAGAATCTGATGTTTAAATAATTTTCAAAAATTGTCAAATTTGACGTGATTTCGAAATTCTTTAACCCAGAGAAAATTTAAATTTTTGAGAAAAAACATTTTTCGGCGTTTTTAGAATTATATTTTTTTGTCAAATATTTTTATAATATTTGAAAAATCGAATAATCTATTTTTATTCATAAAACTCATTCTCAAAAAAACGAAAACGCATCGCGTGTGTGGGTTAAATGTAAAGAGTATTTATGCATGTATAGTATCATCTGTTTTACTTACGAACAGAGATGGTTGACGTTTCTTGTTCATTTTCATGGATTTTCCCTTTTTTACACATGAACTGTCACTCGCACTGTTATCGTTTAGCCTCTTATTCCGGATTACAAACCGGTCCATTTTTCCAACGCTCGGATAAATTCATCCACTATTCCATATTCTCAATACAATACATTACAATCAATCGTAATGCGCGTGCGTGTGTTGAAAAAAATTAAATCGATCAATCGATATATGATCTACAAGATCGAGGATCTCATGCGCACGCGCGTTGTGAGCACTTGACACGAGCGCGGCTGTTTTCAAATTCCCGGCTTGTTTCAGAGAGTTAAAACTTACTCTGAAATTTTCGAGTGGGTAAATACCCACTCGGATATTACCGAGTGGGTACAGTTGTAATTTAATCGTAGTAGTTAATTTTAGTAGTAACCCATACTACCCACGTCAACCGCCGGCCCTGGTTACCGATAAATATACATATGTACATATAATAATTTTACAATTTTAATCTTAGAAAATAACAAATTGTTTGACCAATATAAAGTACAGACAAAAAATATTCGAAGTGATTTTCTTAAATTTATATTACTATTTTAAATCAAGAAGTAAACTTTTAATGATTTTTAATATAAAAAAAATTATAAAATTAATTATCATTAAACATAACATTCAAAACAAGTGTCCTAAAAAAATTTCTTGTTTCTGTCTCCACCCCTAAAATTCAATCGTCGGTATATTTCTTATTTCTCAACCCGTGATACAGAAGTAGAAAGAACTTCTTCAAAGAGCAACACAGCCCTACTGACCATTGACAGTGCGAGAGCACGGTCTTGTTCTTCCGCCCTACTCACACCAACTCCCACTTCATGGAGCTTGCAGTGCAGAACCCCACCCCCAGCTTCGACTCACAGCTCCCCAGCCACGAGCACTGCGACCTCGTTAATTTCTGAAACCGCAGACACTGCAACAACAACATCAACGGTCGCCGTTAACAACAACGCGATTTCGAATGCGTTTGCAACTTCTGCAGCGCCGAATAAAACTACAAAGCCAATTGTAAGTACGAGTGCCAATATCGGCAATATCAAACAACAACAAGTGGGTCCGGCTATACAGACTGGCATGGACCGTTAAATCCAAATCAAACGGAAGCTAAGCCCGCAAAATAAAATGGTTGGAAACAAACCAAAACAAAATTGCCCTAATAAAGGCAGCGAACAACCAGGGGCATCTAGTAACAACAGATTCGCCCTATTGTCGGAAATTGATAATAATCAATCCGAATCTGGACAGGCTGTTCAAAAGAAACCAAAGCCCCCACCAATTTACATAAGGGAACAGAATTCAAATGCCCTAGTAAAGAAAATTGTTGTGTTGGTCGGGAATGACAACTTTTATGTTACTCCTCTTGTTAAAGGGAATATTCATGAAACAAAGCTTCAAGCTAAAACTGAAGATTCAGAGCTGAAACTAATTACCTAGACGAGGCTAGGAAACCCTACTACACGTACCAGCTTAAGAGTAGCAAGGGCTTGTAGTGCTAAAGGGCATAGAGCCCGACGACCAATGAGATAAAAGAGGCACTGAAAGAAAAAGGATTTTTCCCCAAAAGTATTATTAATATTGTCAACAAAAATAAAAAGTCGCAACCACTCTTTAAGGTCGAACTGGAGCCAGAAAGCAGAGCCTTGAAGAAAAATGAAGTGCACCCGATCTACAAACTGCAATTCCTGTTGCATAGAAGGATTACTGTTGAAGAACCGCATTTACGGTCCGCTGCAATGCACAAACTGCCAAGAGTATGGACACACCAGAAACAACTGCGGGCTTCGTTCAGTCTGCGTAGCTTGCGGTGGCTTCCACAAATCCGAACCTTGCCCTGCAAGCAAAGAAGACCCAAAGACAAAGAAATGCGCTAACTGTGGAGATAACCATACCGCAAACTACAGAGGCAGCCCGGTCTATAAAGAGATGAAGATTCAGTTTCAACAAGTAAAACAAGCACGCTCCCAGAATGCACGAAATGCGTACGTGCAATCCCAAACCACACCTAATGTATTCTTTGCGAAAGCAGCCAGATCTTCATTTGGGCCCGTCAACACAAATGAGGGAGTTTCATACGCCAGTGCCCTAAAATCAGGACTTGCCAATCAGACGGGGTTCACACAAGCTCAATGCTCTGAGCAAAATATAATAACACCTCAGCAAGCAATATGACAAATACCAAACAGCATGGAAACCATGATGCTGACTTTACAACCGGGTGTGATGGAACAAACAACAATGACAAACCTTATCGCATCTCACAAGTAAATACAACTTCCAAATAAGAGGTTATACTTCATACTGCACAGATCATCCGGACGGTAAGGCTCACGGAGGAACTGGAATCCTAATCAGGGAACGCATTAAGCACCACTTTCACCAGAGGTTTGCAACAAATTATTTGCAGGCTACATCTATAAAACTACAAGCAGGCAACGGCAGTATCACTATAGCCGCTGTCTATTGCCCACCGCGTTTTACAATAACTGAAGAGCAATTCTTGGACTTCTACAATTCACTCGGAGATCGCTTTATAGCAGGAGGAGACTACAACGCCAAGCACGCACTGGGGATCAAGACTCGTGACGCCCAAAGGAAGACAACTGTATAAAGTAATCATAAATTTGAGCAACAAACTTGACTATGTCTCCCCTGGCAGCCCCACATATTGGGCAGCTGACCCCAGAAAACTCCCGGACTTAATTGACTTCGCTGTGACCAAGAACATCCCAAGAAATTTAGTAAGCGCCAACTCGCTATCGGACTTATCATCGGACCACTCGCCTGTTTTAATAACTCTCCTTCAAAGCCCGAAAGTAATCGAGCACCCCTTCAGGCTGACCGCGACTAGAACTAACTCGCTAAAGTACAAAAAGTACGTAAGTTCCCACGTTGAACTAACACCACAGTTAAACATAGAGAACGACATCGACTTCTGTGCTGATGCCCTGGAGTCAGTACTCGTGGCAGCAGTTGCTTTACACCTACGAAATGTATTTCAGCCGAACGCCGTCACAAACTCTCTTCAACTACCGCCGCTTAGCTCTGAAATTGCAATTAACCCGATTTTGAATCAAGCACCTGAAATTGCTAACGTCATTAGGAAGCAAATAAAACCGAAAAAGGCTCCAGGGGCGACCTAATAACCCCAAAAATGTTAATTGAACTTCCAAACTGCGCAGTGGATGTTATATACAAGCTATTTAACGGGATCACAAAACTTGGCTACTACGCCAAAAAATGGAAAAAGTCCGTGGTTATAATGATATCGAAGCCTGGGAAAGACCACACAATTCCCTCATCGTACAGGCCAATAAGCTTACTATCGTGTCTGCCCAAATTACTGGAAAAATGCCTGCTCACGCGCATTACACCATATTTAAGAGAACAAAACTTAATCCCGGCACATCAATTCGGGTGTCGTGAAAGCCACGGAACCATCGAGCAAGTCAACCGGATAACTTCAAAAATTCGTACAGCCTTCGAACATCGGGAATATTGTAGTGTGATATTCCTCGACGTCTCTCAGGCATTCGACCGAGTGGGGCTTGAAGGCCTTATGCATAAAATCATAACATTACTGCCAGAAAACACTCATAAGTTACTTAAGTCGTACCTCTACCACAGAGTCTTTGCGGTTAGATGCAATACAACGACATCCAACGAGTATAACATTGAAGCCGGAGTCCTACCCTGTTTGTCCTATA
Organism: Drosophila carrolli; assembly: GCA_018152295.1. Classification (NCBI taxonomy): domain Eukaryota; kingdom Metazoa; phylum Arthropoda; class Insecta; order Diptera; family Drosophilidae; genus Drosophila; species Drosophila carrolli. The sequence goes on along the minus strand of JAECXJ010000295.1, from coordinate 665,087 downwards.
CAGGGTTGCCCATATTCGACGGACCCATGTTTTTTTTTTAAAAATCAAAGAAAAAAATAAAAATTTGGCGGTTGGCAATCTTAATCATTTAATTTGTTCCAAGTAGATTTGTTTACATCAATTTTTGAATATGATATCTTTCAAATGGCCGCCTCTGGCGTTGATGGCGTATTGTGCCCTTTTTGCAGCATTTTCCATCGTTTTCGCCAACATTTCGGCCGGAATAGCGGCTATTTCTTCACGAATGTTGTCCTTGAGCTCTTCTAGGGTCCTTGGCTTGTTAACGTAAACCTTTGACTTCAAATATCCCCACAAGAAGTAGTCAGGCGGCGTCAAATCGGGCGAACGCGGTGGCCAGTCCAAATCACCACTTTTCGACATCAAACGGCCCGGAAACAATTTCTTCAGAAAATCGATTGTTATGCGACTTGTGTGCGGTGGAGCGCCGTCTTGTTGAAACCAGAACTGCCTCATACGCTTTCGACGAATAATTGGCATCACAAAAAGTGGACCGATCCAAGCCCAACTGCTGAGAACGGCGTTTTTGGGATGTTCTTGGGGACCTCTCAACACTGGCTCTTACGGCAGCGATATTCTCGTCCGATCGCCTTGGTCGACTTTTATTTGGCCTCTTCGGATTAGAAAGAGCCTCACCAGTCTTAAATTTTTCGTATAAACGCTTAATGGTGTTCTTAGAAGGCGCACTTTTCACATTTTTTAATTTTTTAAAAGCACGTTGAGTGTTCACAATTGACTTGTTCTGTTGAATGTAAATTTCAACTATTTCAGAGCGCTCGCGTGGCGTGTATTGTTCCATGGTAAAAATCTGCTTGGACTGACGCTTCAAACGCGGTATGTCATTAAGCGATCTGGCATCTCTGTCAAAAGTTATGGCGTCGTCAGATGGGTCCGTCGAATATGGGCAACCCTGTACACAGCAGACATCCCTACGAACGAGAGGCTGACTACGTCCACATTTGCTGACGACACCGCAATCCTGAGCCGCTCGAGATGCCCAACTAGAGCAACAGCTCAACTGGCTGATCATTTGGTGGTAGTTGAGAAATGGCTATCAGACTGGCGAATAAAAATTAATGAACAAAAGTGTAAACATATAACGCTTACCCTTATCAGACAATTGTGCCCCCCTCTAACTTTGAATAGTACGAAGATTCCCCAAGCCAGCTATGTAACATATCTCGGCGTCCACCTCGACAGACGCCTAACCTGGCGGAGGGACATTGAATGCAAGAAAGTACATCTCAGACTTAAAGCTAGCAGCCTACACTGGATTATAAATTCTCGATCACCCCTGTGTCTGGACTTTAAAGTTCTTCTCTACAACTCCACCCTTAAGCCCATTTGGACCTACGGCTCCCAGCTCTGGGGGAACGCGAGCAACAGCAACGTTGACATCACAACACCACAGCGCTCACAATCAAAAATCCTGCGAACAATCACTGGGGCACCATGGTATGTTCGGTACGAAAACATCCACAGGGATCTGGACATACCACCGGTCAAAGATGAAATAGCAAAGCAGATATAGGCCGCTATCTGCCATAACAAGCTTACACTGCACCCAAATAATCTCGCAAGGAACCTAAGACGGGTTTCGAATCGTAACGATCTACCAGCCCAGCAATAAATATTAGGGCCCGTTAGTCTAAATTATATTCTAAAGATTTGATATACTTATTGTTAGTCTCATATAGAGAAGATTCAATAAATTTGCCTTATGAGCTGTAGTCCTGGGATTAAGCTGAATAGTCTTAATAATAGTTTTTTTTCACGGTTGGTTAGCGTGGGTGGACGGCCAGAACGAGCCTTTGACAACAAGAGCACCAATATCCCTATAGGATTTTCCGTCCCAAAAAAATTGTATATCAAAAGAAATTTCTTGCGTTTTTTATCCATTCCCCTGAATTTGACGAACAATTTTAGTTTTAACTGCGCAATACCTATAGCTTAGACATTCTGTAGAAGATCGGCGCCAAAAGTCCTAACGGTAATCGCACAATCTTGCATTCCACTTAGCTTTAAACAGCTGTGCGCTTTTGTGCGTACACATTTGTTAAGATTAAAATTAAAAAAATATAACCCATTGTTAAATAATTCTGGAAAAATACGTAATTGAAGACAATAAACTAAGATTTTGTTTAAAAAAATAATGAGTGAAATACATGCATAAATGCCAAAACAATTACCTCAATGTAAAGACATGGGTGCTGGTCGTAAAATCCAGGAGTCCCAATAACAATACAATGTTATTGTATTATGCCTGGGGACTGCTAGGAAATTGTTGTGTCCATTTTCGTTGTATGAAATGGGTACTACTCATCGAGTAGTCGCTTACTAATTAAAACAAGGGTTACGACTAGTACTCAGATCGACGAAAACTGTATGCCATTTATGAGAGAGAGCGAGAGGCAAACAGCTGATGTTCACTTTTCGTCACGCTTTTTTTTCACCTCGGTACTCAGATCGTCGAAAAAATACCAGAAAATTACTTCATGTTACCAACCCCATGAAATTGCTGGAGTTTAAATGTGTGGACAAAATAACATTAATACTATCTGGGGTGCCTCTTGTCAGAGCAAAGGTTTTCTTAGGTCAAAATGTACGAAAGAACACATTAAAAGTGCAGCTATGAACTTTAAATTAGCAAATAATTATCAATTAATTTAAAAAAACAACTGTTAAATTTAAATTGTGTTGCCAACGTAGTTGATTATATCTTTTAAAGGTTCTTTTTCGCACATACGATATTTGAATTTTAACTGCTTGTCAAGAAACCCAGCTGATTGGAAGTAAGACCGTACTACGCTCAGTTCGGATGAACTCTCGAAATTTTGGTCACACTGGCAAGATTAAAGTTTTTACGTTAGCGGACTCTTTTTTCGATCTGGGTACTAGGCTTTGACAATGAAATTCTTATATATACCGTAAAAGAAAATAAATGCATATATAGATATTTATTTGAGCATTATTGGCACGACCAAATTTCGTTATATGCACATATCAAAACTTGAACACTTAGGAAAGCTCGATACCATTTTCATTAGAAAAATATTTATAGTGCCTACGCACTATCGTTATCGCCTTTTACCTATAGTCCTGTATCGTAAATATTCTGAAATTTAAAATTATAATATGTGTTTTGATATTTTGTCGCATTGAATGGGCAAAAATGGAGATAAGCAGATATACATACATAAGTAGAGTTTCGGACGCTTTTGCTGAATTTTTTCATTGACTTATAAATATGCAAAACAGCGAAGAAAAACTTGTCCATATTTAGGACATTTCTGGTGTATTAGTCGCCCATCAATATCACCACTATCACAGCTGCTTTAAGCAAAATTTATGGCCGACGATGAAAAACAACTATTTACCCTCTGCAGCAAAATCAAAACAAAGAACATCTGTTCATAGCCCGAGCTATGGAGTTAACCCAATTTGGACAAGAGAAACAAACGATTGGAAAATAGAGCACATAAAAGAGTTTCAAAATATATACAATGTTAAAAAATCGTGAAAATTTTTGAGACTATATTGACGGAATTTTGATCAACAATCAACAAAAGCCAGCTCTAAATCAAAACCAAAACAAAAAACAGATGATGTCAAACTTGAATATATGATTAATTCAGTGTTTTTTCTGTTATCGAGCTCTCAAAAAAATGATTTTTGAATATGCTATGTGTAAATTAACAAGTCAACATAAACCAGCAAAAGTCAATGGACCAGCCGCTGACTTTTGTTGTTATTTAGCTTCGGCCGAAACTGCTGATCCAGCATTTAGCCCGGATGCTCGTGCACAGACGGCAAACACTGCATATTTGCGTGGCCGCTGTGAGTCTTTTGTTAGCTTTAAGTTTCTTTTCAATTCAGTTTATATCAAAGCCTTGAATAAAGAGCACCAGCTCTGATAATATTTAACTCCGGCTACCGCTGTTAAAGATCTTATTATTTCACACTGACTGAGTCTCTAGGCCAGCAGGTAAAGAAGGGCAGTCACCCTTCCACCCTATTCTTCCTAATTTATCGACGGATGACAACAGCCAACCGGCTACCTTCACGGAGACGGCTGCGAGGGAACCTCTACGGAGTAAAATACTAATTGGCGCCCAGCTCGCGGAAAACCCACCCGCATAAATTCGGTCCTAAGAGGGAAACTAGGATAGGAAAACCATTTCAAAAAAAATGTAAGTGGACTCCTCCGGCTATTTAACTTTTAGTCTGCAAAAATTCCCAGCCTTTTACGTGTCCCAAGTTTTTATCTGCAAATATTTTATGCGACAAATACGAAAAATATTAATCGCCGTGTTTAAAAAATAATAAGTAATAAATAAAAAATACACTGCAAGTATAACGTACTAACCAACAAATAGAAAATCAAACACAATTAGTGGAAATCAGCCTTTTAACTTTGAATTTGATTTATTGTGGTTGTTTTTTTTCTGTGTCTTTCTGTTCGGGCCACGCAGTAATACGAAACGACCGCCTGACTTTGTCTTTGTTTTTGCTGCATTCTTTTCTTTTCTTTTCTTTGTAAGAGTGCTCTCAGTCGCTTTCATGAACGTCGCCTTCCGTCAGTATAGGAACAAAAAAGATTTTTCTTGCGACTCCGAGTCCGGGAGCGAAGAGAGCGGTCACAGTCACAGCCTTACAGTAAAACGCAAGCCCCTCTACCCCCCAGTACAAATGGATCCTGACCAGCTTAGGGGCTTGATTGACGCTGCCGTCGGCAGAGCGCTGGCAGAGCAGGCCGCGCAAAATCACCAAAGAGAGCTGGAGCTGCGGCAGACGATCGAGCTGCTCGCTGCTCAAGTGGCTGAAGTTAGGGTACAACCAAAGCCAGCCCAAACCTTAGAAATTACAACATATGAAGCTATAGAGATTAATGACAATGTTCGATGTGACGAGCCGTCAAGTGCCTGCCAGAATTTTCAGGGGCACAAGATTCATACGTTTCATGGAGACAAGCGGCCGTCGCCGCTTATCATATTTTTAGACGATATAATGGTAGCTCACGCCACTACCAGGCAGTTATCATTATCAGAAGCAAGGTCAGGGGCCCTGCCGATGCGGTGTTGTCCTCGTTTGGCACAGTGCTGAATTTTGACGCGATAATAAGTCGCCTTGATTTCACGTACAGTGACAAGCGACCGATGCACGTCATCGAACAGGAGTTAGGAACTTTAAGGCAAGGGGGCCTAACTCTGCTAAACTATTATGACGAAGTAGAGAAAAAACTCACTTTGTTAACAAATAAGGTGCATATGTCACATGATTCGGGTATGGCAAAAGTTCTGTGTGACAAATTCAGAGAAGACGCTCTGAGAGTATTCATATCAGGACTTAGGCGAAATCTCACAGACGTGCTCTTTGCGGCAAAACCTAAAGATTTGCCGACGGCCCTGGCCCTAGCACAGGAAGGTACACCTTCGCGGCAACCTTTGCCAAAAGCCAAGAAGATCGCAAAATAGGCGAAAAAACACAAAATCGGCAACAGATAAAAAACCATCAGCCGGCGGACTCTCAAATAGATGGCGGCAAAAACCCGCACTTTTCTAGACAGACTAGGGCGTAAATCCATTCCGATCAGCGCAATAATAACTTCCAAAACAGAAGTTACAGTTCAGAACCTATGGATATTGATCCTTCACTTTCAAAAATAATTCCACCCGTTCAAACGCAAGCCTACCAAAATCGGAGACCTGCCACGTCCGACCGAACCAAAGCAAAGCAACAGCAATGGGTAAATCACGTCACCCAGGTTGTAGGAAATGAACCAGGGTCATACGCCAGCACAGCTTCCAAGGCGGCGGAGAAAATCGAGGATGACATCATCACAGATTATGACTCTGATGTCATTAATTTTTTAGGGGAAGATCCCTGCTGCCCGTCATCAGACGAAGAGTAGCGGGGACCGATATGAGGTTTCTTATCGACACGGGCGCGTCAAAAAATTTCATCCGACCTCACAAAGGGTTGAAAAGCGTTCGCCCCGTAGAATCCCCATTCCCAATACATTCAATCCATGGCACTACCAAAGTTATGAAGAAATGCTTCGTATCAATGTTTAATTTAAAGGCTACGTTCTTTATACTACCCGACTTGTCTTCCTTCGACGGAATAATCGGCCTTGACCTGTTAAAACAGGGAGGGGCATCACTCTGCCTATCCTCCGGTCACCTAAAATGGGGCACCGAGGTAGAGCAGATCGATTTCCACAAGTGCACTGACGTCGATTTCACCAGCGTGGATTGTTCAGATGCACCGCCTTTGGCAAAGAATGCGTTTTTTAGAGATGCTAAGGACCCGGAGAAAGGCCTTTGCAGACCCTAACGAGGCTTTACCTTACAACACTTCGGTGGTAGCTACCATCAGAACAGTTAACGAGGAGCCCATATACGCAAAATTGTACCCGTACCCCATGGGAGCAGCGGATTTTGTCAACAACGAAATTCAGGATCTGCTAAGAAATAAGAAAATGCGACTAGTCATCGACTTTCGCAAATTAAATGAAAGGACCGTGTCCGATAAGTACCCCATGCCAAATATTTCAATGATATTGGGGAATCTCGGCAAAACGAGGTATTTCTCAACGCTGGACCTTAAGTCTGGCTATCACCAGATTACGCTCGCGGAACGAGACAGAGAAAAAACCTCGTTCTCAGTAAATGGGGGTAAATATGAGTTTGAAAGGCTTCCGTTTGGTCTCAAAAATGCAGCCAGCATTTTTCAGAGGACCATAGATGACATCCTACGAGAGCAAATAGGTAAATTTTGCTATGTTTACGTTGACGGCGTAATAATATTCTCGGAGGACGAAAACTCTCACGTTAAACCCGTAGATTGGGTTCTAAAGAGCCTGTACGAGGCAAACATGAGAGTGTCGGTAGAAAAGTCGAGCTTTTTTAAGAAAAGTGTCGGTATTCGATGTATAATGTATTCGAGGTATGGTCATTTCTGGGCCTGGCTAGCTACTACCGATACTTTATTAGGGATTTTGCAATAGCAAGACCTATCTCGGAAATCTTAAAAGGTTAAAACGGAACAGTTAGTAGACACAGGTCACGAAACATTCCGGTACAGTTCTCTGAAGCGCAAAAACAAGCGTTTCAGAAGCTTCGAAATATCTTGGCGTCTGACGATGTCATGCTGAGATACCCCGATTATAAAAAGGCATTCGATCTAACGACAGATGCCTCGGCCTATGGCATTGGTGCAGTGTTGTCCCAAGAGGGACGTCCGATTACAATGATCTCAAGGACATTGAAGGACAGAGAGGTTAACTATGCTACCAACGAAAGGGAGCTATTAACCATAATTTGGGCACTGGCCAAACTAAGGCATTATTTATACGCGGTCAAAGATATAAACATCTTCACCGACCATCAGCCATTAACCTTTGCAGTATCGGAATCCAATCCGAATGCAAAGATTAAAAGATGGAAAGCCCGCATTGACGAATCCGGAGCGCGAATATTTTACAAACCCGGTAAGGAAAATCTAGTTGCCGACGCACTCTCGCGACAACAACTTAATGTCATGGAGGAGCAAGAAGCTAAATCGTGCGCGGCCACTATACACAGCGAACTCTCCCTGACACACACAATCGAGACGACGGAAAAGCCATTAAATTGCTTCCAAAACCAAATAATCTTGGAGGAGGCACGCTTCCCGTCAAAACGCAGCTTCGTCCTTTTTGGTAACAAGAGACGGCATGCGATTAATTTTTCCTGCATAGAGAGTTTAATTGATGAGCTCGCAGATGTAATCGTTCCTAAAGGCGTAAACGCTATCTATTGCGACTTGCACACGTTGGCAATGGTACAGGACGAACTGGTTCGGCCAAATTAGCTACCGAAATCGTAGCGAATTGCAGGACTTGCGAGAGAGCCAAGTACGACAGGCACCCAAAGAAACAGGAGCTCGGCGAGACAACGATCCCCTCTTGTGTAGGAGAAATGTTACATATCGACATTTTCTCTACAGATAAAAAATACTTCCTTACTTGCATCGACAAGTTTTCGAAGTTTGCCGTCGTGTAACATGTCCACTCAAGGACAATTGAAGACCTCAAACCGGCCCTACTACAAATTATGAATTTCTTCCCAAGAGCTAGGGTAGTCTACTGTGATAATGAACCATTATTAAATTCACACACTATCTCAGCCATGCTCGACAGCCATTTTGGCGTTAGCATTGCAAATGCACCGCCCCTCCAAAGCGTCTCAAACGGGCAAGTAGAGCGCTTTTATAGTACCCTTGTGGAACTTGCGCGATGCCTGAAAATCGACAAGAGAATGACGGACACTGTAGAGATAATTTTATTGGCCACCGCCAAATACAATAAGTCGATACACTCGGTTGTTAACAAACGACCAGCCGACATTGTGCAAACACACCCAGACGACCCGCAGATGGAAGTCCAAAATAAAATAATACAAGCCCAAAACACTCTCAGGACTAGGGAAAATGCCTCCCGGCAAAACAGAGTATTCGAGGTCGCCGAAAAAGTCTTGGTCAAAACAAACCGAAGACTTGGCAATAAACTCACACCGCTGTGTGAGGAGAAAGCCGTTGAAGCGGACCTGGGGACCACGGTCCTCATTAAGGGGAGGGTGGTCCACAAAGATAACCTAAAATAGGAATAATTTTTTACATCTTTAGCTACTTGGCAACCGTTTACTTATTTTTTTTGTTAAGTTAGAATAACATTCCTGGAAAAAATTATTACATCAAGGATCATTCCACAGGTGCGGACTTATCATCCTACTATCCCTGTCTATGGTGTCGGCACACATCGTCGACTATTCGCGAGCTAAATACATTCCCATCATTGATGGTAAGATATTAGTATGGGAAGAATTGGCATACGCGACTCACACTGCAAACCTTTCGGAGTACACACGAATACTAGACGAAACAACAAACATGTGTGACAAGTTTTCCCAATCGCACATTCCCAATACCGCGCATATGCGAGACCTACTGGAATCGCTAGGCGTGCACCATAGGGTCGCCAGGAGCTTAGATTTTTTGGGATCAATCTTAAAGGTAGTAGCAGGAACACCGGATGCCGGTGATATGGAGAAGACAAGATTTACGGAAATGCAGCTAATAAACGCAAACAACAGACAGGTGGAAATTAACAATAAAGTTCAAAGTAAAATCAATCAATTGACCGCCACAGTAAATCAAATCCTCACGGTTACAAAAAATAAACAAATTGACAAAGGCCATTTATATGCTAGAAATAGAATGCTAATGATGGAACTACAGAACCTTATGCTTGCAATTACATTAGCTTAAATTAATATTGTCAGCCAAAATATATTTGACCACGCAGACCTAAAGTCAATTTGGCTTGAGGAACCCACTAATACCCCCATAAGGTTTCTTTTGTCCGTAGCGTCCGTTAAAATATTACAATCTGCCAATTCCTTGCATTTCATAGTTAAGTTTCCAAAGGTAAAGTTCGCCTGTAAGAAAGTCACAATAATACCCGTCACTCACTATAATATCATGCTGCGGATACCGAACAATGTTGTGGCAACATGTGGTGGAGAAGTCCACACTGTTAAGGATTGTACCGTGTCGCCAGGAGCTACGTTCTGCCAAATATCATCAGGCAGCTCTTGCGCTAGAGAACTCTATGCAGGTGTTTTGGCGCACTGCGAGACCCAACCAACCGACTTACAACCCGTAACTCGAGTCGATGAAGGAATAATCATTGTCAACGACCAAACAGCTAAGTCCGGGTAGACAATGGTACTGAGGTCTGGCTGCACGGTACTCACCTTGTCGCATTAGAAGATTGCGTCTCCATCAACGAAACCCTCTACGTAAATCATGACAAGATCCAAAGAAAACTCCAGGAGTTGCAAGCTCACCATTGCTTAACATTACCATCAATCACGACGTATTGAGCCTCCCTTACCTTCATCGATTAAACGAACGTAATGTGGAGCTCATTCGAGAGTTCGGCAAGGATATTGGGACCAATATAAAATATCGCGCAATGCTCATAGTAGGAATTCTATGTTGTGCGATGATTGCCATTGTAATGATCTATCTCCATTTCTTCAAGGCAAGAAGATCTGCGGCACAGCTGAAGGAAGTCATCACCGAGATAGCGGCGGCCGAGGGCGGCCTTAATTCAAAGGGGGAGTAGTTAACAAGTCAACATAAACCAGCAAAAGTCAATGGATCAGCCGCTGACTTTTGTTGTTATTTAGCTTCGGCCGAAACTGCTGATCCAGCATTTAGCCCGGATGCTCGTGCACAGACGGCAAGCACTGCATATTTGCGTAGCCGCTGTGAGTCTTTTGTTAGCTTTAAGTTTCTTTTCAATTCAGTTTATATCAAAGCCTTGAATAAAGAGCACCAGCTCTAATAATATTTAACTCCGGCTACCGCCGTTAAAGATCTTATTATTTTACACTGACTGAGTCTTTAGGCCAGCAGGTAAAGAAGGGCAGTCACCCTTCCACCCTATTCTTCCTAATTTATCGACGGATGACAGCAGCCAACCGGCTACCTTCACGGAGACGGCTGCGAGGGAACCTCTACGGAGTAAAATACTAATTTGTACCTAAAAGGCCACGGTGAACTTTAGGCATTTCCGGCATCTCATTAATTGCATAAAAGTGAAGAAAAACTTATGAGAGTGGAAACAGCGTTAGATAGAATTAATATAAGAGGAAACTGGAAGCATTATAATATCTTGATTTAAGCCTAGTATCCAGATCGACAAACGATTACGCTAGCGTAAAAACTTTAATCTTTCCAGTGTGACCAAAGTTTCGAGAGTTCATCAGATTTAAGCGTGCTACGGTAGTTCTGTCAATCAGCTGGGTTTGTTGACAAGCAGTGAGTTTTTTGAGTTTTTCCCTCCATTTCTAATAATGTTCAGTGAGAAGCGCACGCCAAAAGATTAAATTTTTTAATCTTTTCGCTAGGGCTCACCCAAAGTTAATTTCCGCAGACTGGCAACGCTATGGAATTTTCTGGTATTTTTTTGTCGATCAGGGGACCGACGTGAAAAAAATGCCCGACGAAACTTGAACGCCAGCTGTTTGCCTCTCGCTCTCTCTCATAATTAGCGTACGGTTTTCGTCGATCTGGATACTAGGCATTATATAAAAGTCGAAAATGCCTCTCTGCTTATCAGGCCAAACTTTCTTAAACTATTATACTGTCTTCCCATATAGTTCATCCGATTCCCACAGAGCACTTCCACCATCCGATAACAGCTGATCTGCACAGCTGTGGCTAATCATTGTTGCGTTTTACAAAACATTTAAAAGGATGACCACAGCGGTATAAATTATACCTGGTAACAGACTGCAAGTGAACTAACAACCAATCGGCCTGCTGAAATAATAAGAATACCTATTGCCCATATTGTCTAAAGAGTAACAAATCTAGTACATTATATATAAATATGTTTGTTTTTTGTTTTATTATAATTTAATATTTCATTTTATTTTGTATGTCAAGGATGGCAGACAGGATCTCGGTCTGCGCTTGCTGCTCCTCCAGCCTTGCTCGAGCGCTATCGCCACAAGCTCGGCCTTGTGGTCCACCTATTCCCTCTAGTACCTGCAATAAATATATTTTAGAAGTTAATTGTAAAACACAAATATAAGCCTGGGGACATACTCTCGTTTTCCAATGTGTTCTGCTCCATGTTGTGAGTACGTTATGCGCCTAGGAAAGCGTGGAGCAACTATTAATGCTGCCTCACGGACGGAATCCCACGGCTTGGCCGTGCTTGCAAAAAATAATATCGTGAAATGGGTTGCCAATATATTGTTCCACGTATATAAGTTACCTCCATTTACACACTTAAACGACAAAAAACAATGAACAATCCGTTCAACGGATGGTAGATGGTGGATGGATATCTGTGGGAAGGCGCCATCAAGTCTAGTTATTTCGACATTTGCTTACTTAACTTGATAACACCATAACCCGACGTAGATTGGATATAGCCCGAAAATTGTGTCAAAAAATGTTGTTAAAGATATTTTATGACAAATTATCAAGTAACAACTTATATTTTGTAAATATCAGAATAACGATACAGGACTATTTGATAAGCGTAACTACGATAGCGTGCAGGGACCATAAATATTTGAAAAATTAAAATGATATCGAGCTTCCCTAAATGTTCGATTTCTAATATGTATAACGAGAACTGTATCTTGCCAATAAGACGAAAGTCTGTACCTATATGTATATGGCCACATTTTTTAAGATTTATAGATGTGAATTTAATTAATAGCCATAATAGAAAACTTGGTGCTCCTATGATAATATTTCTCGATAGACCCTATTTGTTAACGAATATAATAAACGTCAAACTCAAGAGTTCATCAGATTTAAGCGTGCTACGGTCGTACTGTCAATCAGCTGGGTTTGTTGACAAGCAGTTAAAATTTAAATATCGTATTTGCGGGAAAGAGCCTTTAAAAGATATTATCAAATACCTTGGCAAGAAAAGTCTGCCGCTGTACAAAGAAATTGAAAAACAATACAATTTAAAGTTAACAGTTGTTTTTCTTAATTTACTGATAATTATTTGCTAATTTAAAGTTCATAGCTGCACTTTTATTGTGTTTTTTCGTACATTCTGGACCTAAAAAACATTTTGCTCTGACAAGAGGCACCCCAGATAGTATTAATGTTATTTTGTCCTCACATGTAAACACCTGCAATCGACTTTTGTGAGTTTTTTGAGTTTTTCCTCCATTTCTTATAATGTTCAGTGAGAAGCGCACGCCAATAGAATAAATTTTTTAATCTTTTCGCTAGGGTTCACCCAAAGTTCATTTCCGCAGACTGGCAACGCTATGGAATTTTCTGGTATGTTTTTCGTCGATCAGGGGACCGACGTACACATGCAAGAAAAAGTATGCGTACAAACATGTCCCGCAACTTTGGAGATAAAAAAAACATGTTGAAAAAAATCTTAAACATTTCATTTTTATTTTAGCAGTTAATACATTTATTTACCTCTCGTTTGATGTAAGTCTTAAATTTCTAACACTTATACTTTTCCTGATATTAAAGAAAAAATAAATCAAAAAGGACGGTATTAAAATCGTTAAATTGCAGTTTTGGCATTGATAACTGTAATTCAAAGTTTGTTTACTTGTTTGTAATCAAATCTGGCATATTTATGTTGTAACCAGACGTTATTTTTATAATGGGGGAAAATATAAAAGAAATTGACCATGATTTGAGGAAAGTCATAGTAAAATTACGTGATGAAGGGAAAACCATTCGAGAAATTGCTGGGATAGTTGGCAGAGCACAGTGCTCTGTACAAAAAGTCAATGAACATTTCAATTTATCGGGTTCATGTGGGTCAAAACCCCGTCCTGGTAGACCACCAAACTTTCTGAGCGTGGGAGGAGAAGCGTTTTAAAGACAATAAAAATAAATCCAAGCACAACAACCTCCCAAATGGCAAATGATATTAAGGACATGTATAAAAACGATCATCATGCAAAAAAATGTTCGCAAAATTTTGAAGAATGAAGACTATAACAGCTGTACTGCCCGGAAGAAACGATTCATATCAAGTCAACAAAATCCACCGAATGGAATTCTCCAGAAAATACAATAATAAGCCCCAGGAATTCTGGAAAAAAGTGATTTTTAGCAACGAATGCAAGTTTTGCATATTCGGGAAAAAGGTCTGTAAGCTTGTGTGGCGAAAGAATGGTACAGCCCTCGACATCCAAAACCGTGCCCCAACCGTTAAGCACGGTGGTGTTGGCATTATGGTTTGGGTATGTTTGGCGGCCAGTGGAGTTGGAAATCTTGTTTTCATTGAGTCCACAATGGATCACAAGATGTATATCAACATCCTAAAAGAAAATTTACATCAAAGCGTCACGAAACTGGGACTGAAGGATGACTTTTGGTTCCAACAGGACAACGACCTAAAGCATTGTGCCATGAATACGAAGCCTTGGGTGCTCTATAATGTGAAAAACCGGTTAAATTCGCCACCGCAGTCTCCAGATCTCAATCCCATTGAGCATTTGTGGGAGCTCCAGGAGCGCAGGATCCGCCAGCACACCATTACATCAAAGGATATGCTAAAAAAAGTGATGGTCTAGTAATGGAATAAAATATCGGTGGAGAACACAACGAAATTGGTCCAGTCAATGCCAAATCGGTTGGCCGAATTCCTAAAACGAAAGGGGTACCTGACTTCGTATAAAATTCAAGTCCTTTTGCCAAAAATATGGAGTTTCCTTTTGATTTTTGTCTTTGTACGCATACTTTTTCTGATGCAAAATCAGGCCATTTGTACATTTTTGTGAATATTAGGAAAATTATAAAGTGTTCGAAGGGTTAAGATACATCAAACGAAAGGTAAATAAATGTACTATCTGTTAAAATAAAAATAAAATTTGTAAGATTTTTTTTCAAAATGTTTTTTTAAACTCTAAAGTTGAGGGACATGTTTGTACGCATACTTTTTCTTGCATGTGTAAGTGCCCATCAATAAATCACTCAGGGAAAAGTTTTCAATAGCAGGTGCAACCACTAATAAAACCAACAGTATGATGGCAGCATACTTATTAATATACCAAAACAAATGGGTTCCGAGGAATAATGCGTAATTGTGAAATAATAATTTATTGTGAAATAATAACGAAATGGTAACAAAGATAGGTGCACTGTTACCTACATAACTGGGCAACTTAAACAAATCAGAAATAATACACAGAAAAATTAGTTATGTCAGCAGCACATAGTAAATACAAATTATAGAAAAATTATATACATTGAGGCTATGGAAATGCGAGAAATTTAAGTTTAGCATTGCTGGTAATCATTAGGTCAAGACCCGAGCCAGCAGGTCTTGAGGATGATGGCGTTTCAGTATTCTCCTGACCGTAGTGCGATGACTCGGCGTTAGTCGCCTATCTAGGCTGTTAGGATGACCCCCAAGCCTCTCCGTGTATTTTTGTGCAATCGCCCGAATTTTATCCCCAATTTTTGGTACTTTGAAGTCGCGCTCGATGCCCGCCGTTCTCATGTACCATGGAGCTCCTGAGATCCTCCTCAGCGTCTTGGCTTGAAGTACCCGTATTTTGTTGATGTCCGTTTTAGCTGTGATACCGTACACCTGTATTGCGTAGAAAAAGCTCGGCTTGTTGTCCAGCGAAAGCTTGTTTTTAGCGGAGAGTAGCCAGGACATGCGATTTAACTTAGTTCTATAAGAATGCAGCAGCGACTTGACATGGCTTTCGAGTTTGGGCTTTCTGTCTAGAATGACTCCTAGATATTTGTGTGATGTTGAGTGAGTTAACACTCAACCATTAAGCGTCACACTCAGGCAGTTTAGCGCCCGATTTGCGAAGGTCACGTTTGCGCATTTATCTGCATTGATGCACACGTTCCAAATCCTAGCCCATTCCTGAAATGTATCTAGATATTCTTGGAGACCTATTTTTGCCAGATCTATGGAGCTGTTTCTGGTGAGCACCGCGGTATCGTCAGCGTAGGTTGCAACCAGCGTATCCCTTCCTGCAAGTGCTGTGATTGACGAGTGGGTTGGCATGTCGGCAGAGAATAGTATATACAATGTAGGGCCAAGCACACTACCTTGTGGAACGCCCGCTTCTATTGGCCTGGACAGTGCTGAGACGGCATGTCTGGCATGCGCGACCGCTCAGTCGCCAACTCTTTTCATATATATATGTATAGATACAGTGGCTCACAGCTTATTTGACCCACACCTATTTTTTAACATTAAACAGGTATAACTCCTGAACCATAAGAGATACCCATAAAAATAAAACGCAGAAAGGTTAACTGTTGTTTTAACTTAAAAAATATGTTTTCATTTATTTATTGTAGCAAGGAACTTCTTAATTAAACAATAAAGACTAAAAATACAGCCTTTTTCAACGTCACAGCTTATTTGACCCAGTTCATCAAATTAATTATAAAAAATTGCAAAAAAAATATTTAATACTTTTAGTATTTGGTATGTCCGCCCTTTTGGTCCACATCGACTTCAGTCGATTGGGAATAGATTCGACCAATTTTTTTGTGGTTTCTGGGGTGATTTTAGCCCATTCTTAGACCAAAGCCGTCTTCAAGTCATTTTTATTGGAAATATTGCGCTCCCGAATTTTTGAGTCCAGCAAAGCCCACAAATTCTCAATAACATTAAAATCGGGTGACTGAGCTGGCGATTTCATTATATGGGGACAATTATAACCCAGCCAATATTGAACTATACTCGACTTTTGCTTTGGGTCATTGTCTTGGTAGAACCGAAAACCCTGTTTTTTTCCCAATTTCTCAGCACTTTGGAGTAAATTATCCTTAAGGATAGTAAGATAAACATTTTTATCCATTGTGTTTTCAATAAATTTAAGGTTTCCGACTCCTGCTGCGGACTTACAGGCCCAAACCATAACGGGTACGCCGTCATGCTTAACGGTGGGTTTTAGATTTTTGTCCTGCAGCTCTGTATTGGCTTTACGCAATACGTCATTTGGACCCAAAAATATTACGTCATTTTCGCTGATGAGTAAAAATTTAGAAACTCCTCGGGTACTTGGGCCCGCAGTGACGAAGACAGAACCGAAACATTTGCTTTACACCTACGAAAGGTATTTCAGCCGAACGCCGCCACAAACTCTCTTCAACTACCGCCGCTTAGCTATGAAATTGTAATTAACCCGATTTTTTATCAAGCACCTGAAATTGCTAACGTCATTAGGAAGCAAATAAAACCGAAAAAGGCTCCAGGGGGCAACCTAATAACCCCAAAAATGTTAATTGAACTTCCAAACTGCGCAGTGGATGTTATATACAAGCTATTTAACGGGATCACAAAACTTGGCAACTACCCCAAAAAATGGAAAAAGTCCGTGGTTATAATGATACCGAAGCCTGGGAAAGACCACACAATTCCCTCATCGTACAGTCCAATAATAACGAAATGGTAACACGAAATGGTAACGAAATGGTGCACTGTTACCTACATAACTGGGCAACTTAAACAAATCAGAAATAATACACAGAAAAATTAGTTATGTCAGCAGCACATAGTAAATACAAATTATAGAAAAATTATATACATTGAGGCTATGGAAATGCGAGAAATTTAAGTTTAGCATTGCTGGTAATCATTAGGTCAAGACCCGAGCCAGCAGGTCTTGAGGATGATGGCGTTTCAGTATTCTCCTGACCGTAGTGCGATGACTCGGCGTTAGTCGCCTATCTAGGCTGTTAGGATGACCCCCAAGCCTCTCCGTGTATTTTTGTGCAATCGCCCGAATTTTATCCCCAATTTTTGGTACTTTGAAGTCGCTCTCGATGCCCGCCGTTCTCATGTACCATGGAGCTCCTGAGATCCTCCTCAGCGTCTTGGCTTGAAGTGCCCGTATTTTGTTGATGTCCGTTTTAGCTGTGATACCGTGCACCTGTATTGCGTAGAAAAAGCTCGGCTTGTTGTCCAGCGAAAGCTTGTTTTTAGCGGAGAGTAGCCAGGACATGCGATTTAACTTAGTTCTATAAGAATGCAGCAGCGACTTGACATGGCTTTCGAGTTTGGGCTTTCTGTCTAGAATGACTCCTAGATATTTGTGTGATGTTGAGTGAGTTAACACTCAACCATTAAGCGTCACACTCAGGCAGTTTAGCGCCCGATTTGCGAAGGTCACGTTTGCGCATTTATCTGCATTGATGCACACGTTCCAAATCCTAGCCCATTCCTGAAATGTATCTAGATATTCTTGGAGACCTATTTTTGCCAGATCTATGGAGCTGTTTCTGGTGAGCACCGCGGTATCGTCAGCGTAGGTTGCAACCAGCGTATCCCTTCCTGCAAGTGCTGTGATTGACGAGTGGGTTGGCATGTCGGCAGAGAATAGTATATACAATGTAGGGCCAAGCACACTACCTTGTGGAACGCCCGCTTCTATTGGCCTGGACAGTGCTGAGACGGCATGTCTGGCATGCGCGACCGCTCAGTCGCCAACTCTTTTCATATATATATGTATAGATACAGTGGCTCACAGCTTATTTGACCCACACCTATTTTTCAACATTAAACAGGTATAACTCCTGAACCATAAGAGATACCCATAAAAATAAAACGCAGAAAGGTTAACTGTTGTTTTAACTTAAAAAATATTTTTCATTTATTTATTATAGCAAGGAACTTCTTAATTAAACAATAAAAACTAAAAATACTGCCTTTTTCACAGCTTATTTGACCCAGTTCATCAAATTAATTATAAAAAATTGCAAAAAAAATATTTAATACTTTTAGTATTTGGTATGTCCGCCCTTTTGGTCCACATCGACTTCAGTCGATTGGGAATAGATTCGACCAATTTTTTTGTGGTTTCTGGGGTGATTTTAGCCCATTCTTAGACCAAAGCCGTCTTCAAGTCATTTTTATTGGAAATATTGCGCTCCCGAATTTTTGAGTCCAGCAAAGCCCACAAATTCTCAATAACATTAAAATCGGGTGACTGAGCTGGCGATTTCATTATATGGGGACAATTATAACCCAGCCAATATTGAACTATACTCGACTTTTGCTTTGGGTCATTGTCTTGGTAGAACCGAAAACCCTGTTTTTTCCCAATTTCTCAGCACTTTGGAGTAAATTATCCTTAAGGATAGTAAGATAAACATTTTTATCCATTGTGTTTTCAATAAATTTAAGGTTTCCGACTCCTGCTGCGGACTTACAGGCCCAAACCATAACGTGTACGCCGTCATGCTTAACGGTGGGTTTTAGATTTTTGTCCTGCAGCTCTGTATTGGCTTTACGCAATACGTCATTTGGACCCAAAAATATTACGTCATTTTCGCTGATGAGTAAAAATTTAGAAACTCCTCGGGTACTTGGGCCCGCAGTGACGAAGACAGAACCGAAACATTTGCTTTACACCTACGAAAGGTATTTCAGCCGAACGCCGCCACAAACTCTCTTCAACTACCGCCGCTTAGCTATGAAATTGTAATTAACCCGATTTTTTATCAAGCACCTGAAATTGCTAACGTCATTAGGAAGCAAATAAAACCGAAAAGGCTCCAGGGGGCAACCTAATAACCCCAAAAATGTTAATTGAACTTCCAAACTGCGCAGTGGATGTTATATACAAGCTATTTAACGGGATCACAAAACTTGGCAACTACCCCAAAAAATGGAAAAAGTCCGTGGTTATAATGATACCGAAGCCTGGGAAAGACCACACAATTCCCTCATCGTACAGGCCAATAAGCTTACTATCGTGCCTGTCCAAATTACTGGAAAAATGCCTGCTCACGCGCATTACACCATATTTAAGAGATCAAAACTTAATCCCGGCACATCAATTCGGGTGTCGTGAAAGCCACGGAACCATCGAGCAAGTCAACCGGATAACTTCAGAAATTCGTACAGCCTTTAAACATCCGGAATATTGTAGTGCGATATTCCTCGACGTCTCTCAGGCATTCGACCGAGTGGGGCTTGAAGGCCTTATGCATAAAATCATAACATTACTGCCGCTAACTTTGAATAGTACGCAGATTCCCCAAGCCAGCAATATAACATATCTCGGCGTCCACCTCGACAGACGCCTAAACTGGCGGAGGCACATTGAATGCATGAAAGTACATCTCAGACTTAAAGCTAGCAGCCTACACTGGATTATAAATTCTCGATCACCCCTGTGTCTGGACTTTAAAGTTCTTCTCTACAACTCCACCCTTAAGCCTTAAGCCCATTTGGACCTACGGCTCCCAGCTCTGGGGGAACGCGAGCAACAGCAACGTTGACATCACAACATCACAGCGCTCACAATCAAAAATCCTGCGAACAATCACTGGGGCACCATGGTATGTTCGGTACGAAAACATTCACAGGGATCTGGACATACCACCGGTCAAAGATGAAATAGTAAAGCAGATATAGGCCGCTATCTGCCATAACAAGCTTACACTGCACCCAAATAATCTCGCAAGGAACCTAAGACGGGTTTCGAACAGAACTCGTCTGCATCATAACGATCTACCAGCCCAGCAATAAATATTAAGTTATTGTAAGTTAAGTTATATTCTAAAGATTTGATATACTTATTGTTAGTCTCATATAGAGAAGATTCAATAAATAAAGCAATTATTAAAAAAAAAAAAAAAAAATCTTTAGCTATGCCTGATGAGCTGTAGTCCTGGGATTAAGCTGAATAGTATTAATAATAGTTTTTTTCACGGTTGGTTAGCGTGGGCGGACGGCCAGAACGAGCCTTTGACAACAAGAGCACCAATATCCCTATAGGATTTTCCGTCCTAAAAAAATTGTATATCAAAAGAAATTTCTTGCGTTTTTTATCCATTCGCCTGAATTTAACGAACAATTTTAGTTTTAACTGCGCAATACCTATAGCTTAGACATTCTGTAGAAGATCGGCGCCAAAAGTCCTAACGGTAATCGCACAATCTTGCATTCCACTTAGCTTTAAACAGCTGTGCGCTTTTGTGCGTACACATTTGTTAAGATTAAATATAACCCATTGTTAAATAATTCTGGAAAAATACGTAATTGAAGACAATAAACTAAGATTTCGTTTAAAAAAATAATGAGTGAAATACATGCATAAATGCCAAAACAATTATTGATAAAAGTTTGATTTTGAAATTTTTTGGGGTCTATGCTGAGATATGCGAGAGAGTGTACAAGGCTGCCTTAAAATGAGAATATATGGCCTCGGATAAATGTATCAAGTTTTTGTGCTGCTCCCAGCTTAAGGACACCCACTTTTTCTCCTTATTAACAATGAGGGTAAGTATAAATAAATTGAGTGTTTTCAATTCACCCTTCAAATTGCAGACCGCCAATGGCCACGCTGGGATTACCTCAATGTAAAGACATGGGTGCTGGTCGTAAAATCCAGGAGTCCCAATAACAATACAATGTTATTGTATTATGCCTGGGGACTGCCGCTAGGAAATTGTTTTGTCCATTTTCGTTGTATGAAATGGGTACTACTCATCGAGTAGTCGCTTACTAATAAAAACAAAGTATTCTACAAGGGTTAAGCCTAGTACTCAGATCGACGAAAACTGTATGCCAGTCATAAGAGAGAGCGAGAGGCAAACGGCTGGCGTTCACTTTTCGTCACGCTTTTTTTTCACCTCGGTACTCAGATCGTCGAAAAAATACCAGAAAATTACTTCATGTTACCAACCCCCTGAAATTGCTCGAGTTTAAATGTGAGGACAAAATAACATTAATACTATCTGATGTGCCTCTTGTCAGAGCAAAGGTTTTCCTAGGTCAAAATGTACGAAAGAACACATTAAAAGTGCAGCCATGAACTTTAAATTAGCAAATAATTATCAGTTAATTTAAAAAACAACTGTTAAATTTAAATTGTGTTGCCAACGTAGTTGATAATATCTTTTAAAGGTTCTTTTTCGCACATACGATATTTGAATTTTAACTTCTTGTCAACAAACCCAGCTGATTGGAAGTAAGACCGTACTACGCTCAGTTCGGATGAACTCTCGAAATTTTGGTCACACTGGCAAGATTAAAGTTTTTACGTTAGCGGACTCGTTTTTCGATCTGGGTACTAGGCTTTGACAATGAAATTCTTATATATACCGTAAAAGAAAATAAATGCATATATAGATATTTATTTTAGCATTATTGGCACAACCAAATTTCGTTATATGCACATATCAAAACTTGAACATTTAGGAAAGCTCGATACCATTTTCATTAGAAAAATATTTATAGTGCCTACGCACTATCGTTATCGCCTTTTACCTATAGTCCTGTATCGTAAATATTCTGAAATTTAAAATTATAATATGTGTTTTGATATTTTGTCGCATTGAATGGGCAAAAATGGAGATAAGCAGACATACATACATAAGTAGAGTTTCGGACGCTTTTGCTGAATTTTTTCATTGACTTATAAATATGCAAAACAGCGAAGAAAAACTTGTCCATATTTAGGACATTTTTGGTGTATTAGTCGCCCATCAATATCACCACTATCACAGCTGCTTTAAGCAAAACTTATGGCCGACGATGAAAAACAACTATTTACCCTCTGCAGCAAAATCAAAACAAAGAACATCTGTTCATAGCCCGAGCTATGGAGTTAACCCAATTTGGACAAGAGAAACAAACGATTGGAAAATAGAGCACATAAAAGAGTTTCAAAATATATACAATGTTAAAAAATCGTGAAAATTTTTGAGACTATATTGACGGAATTTTGATCAACAATCAACAAAAGCCAGCTCTAAATCAAAACCAAAACAAAAAACAGATGATGTCAAACTTGAATATATGATTAATTCAGTGTTTTTTCTGTTATCGAGCTCTCAAAAAAATGATTTTTGAATATGCTATGTGTAAATTAACAAGTCAACATAAACCAGCAAAAGTCAATGGACCAGCCGCTGACTTTTGTTGTTATTTAGCTTCGGCCGAAACTGCTGATCCAGCATTTAGCCCGGATGCTCGTGCACAGACGGCAAGCACTGCATATTTGCGTGGCCGCTGTGAGTCTTTTGTTAGCTTTAAGTTTCTTTTCAATTCAGTTTATATCAAAGCCTTGAATAAAGAGCACCAGCTCTGATAATATTTAACTCCGGCTACCGCTGTTAAAGATCTTATTATTTCACACTGACTGAGTCTCTAGGCCAGCAGGTAAAGAAGGGCAGTCACCCTTCCACCCTATTCTTCCTAATTTATCGACGGATGACAACAGCCAACCGGCTACCTTCACGGAGACGGCTGCGAGGGAACCTCTACGGAGTAAAATACTAATTGGCGCCCAGCTCGCGGAAAACCCACCCGCATAAATTCGGTCCTTAGAGGGAAACTAGGATAGGAAAACCATTTAACTTTTAGTTTAACCGGCTATTTAACTTTTAGTCTGCAAAAATTCCCAGTCTTTTACGTGTCCCAAGTTTATATCTGCAAATATTTTATGCGACAAATACGAAAAATATTAATCGCCGTGTTTAAAAAATAATAAGTAATAAATAAAAAATACACTGCAAGTATAACGTACTAACCAACAAATAGAAAATCAAACACAATTAGTGGAAATCAGCCTTTTAACTTTGAATTTGATTTATTGTGGTTGTTTTTTTTCTGTGTCTTTCTGTTCGGGCCACGCAGTAATACGAAACGACCGCCTGACTTTGTCTTTGTTTTTGCTGCATTCTTTTCTTTTCTTTTCTTTGTAAGAGTGCTCTCAGTCGCTTTCATGAACGTCGCCTTCCGTCAGTATAGGAACAAAAAAGATTTTTCTTGCGACTCCGAGTCCGGGAGCGAAGAGAGCGGTCACAGTCACAGCCTTACAGTAAAACGCAAGCCCCTCTACCCCCCAGTACAAATGGATCCTGACCAGCTTAGGGGCTTGATTGACGCTGCCGTCGGCAGAGCGCTGGCAGAGCAGGCCGCGCAAAATCACCAAAGAGAGCTGGAGCTGCGGCAGACGATCGAGCTGCTCGCTGCTCAAGTGGCTGAAGTTAGGGTACAACCAAAGCCAGCCCAAACCTTAGAAATTACAACATATGAAGCTATAGAGATTAATGACAATGTTCGATGTGAAGAGCCATTGGATGCCGTCAAGTGCCTGCCAGAATTTTCAGGGGCACAAGATTCATACGTTTCATGGAGACAAGCGGCCGTCGCCGCTTATCATATTTTTAGACGATATAATGGTAGCGCACGCCACTACCAGGCAGTTATCATTATCAGAAGCAAGGTCAGGGGCCCTGCCGATGCGGTGTTGTCCTCGTTTGGCACAGTGCTGAATTTTGACGCGATAATAAGTCGCCTTGATTTCACGTACAGTGACAAGCGACCGATGCACGTCATCGAACAGAAGTTAGGAACTTTAAGGCAAGGGGGCCTAACTCTGCTAAACTATTATGACGAAGTAGAGAAAAAACTCACTTTGTTAACAAATAAGGTGCATATGTCACATGATTCGGGTATGGCAAAAGTTCTGTGTGACAAATTCAGAGAAGACGCTCTGAGAGTATTCATATCAGGACTTAGGCGAAATCTCACAGACGTGCTCTTTGCGGCAAAACCTAAAGATTTGCCGACGGCCCTGGCCCTAGCACAGGGGTACACCTTCGCGGCAACCTTTGCCAAAAGCCAAGAAGATCGCAAAATAGGCGAAAAAACACAAAATCGGCAACAGATAAAAAACCATCAGCCGGCGGACTCTCAAATAGATGGCGACAAAAAACCGCACTTTTCTAGACAGACTAGGGCGTAAATCCATTCCGATCAGCGCAATAATAACTTCCAAAACAGAAGTTACAGTTCAGAACCTATGGACATTGATGCTTCACTTTCAAAAATAATTCCACCCGTT
Source organism: Drosophila carrolli (assembly GCA_018152295.1). Taxonomy (NCBI): domain Eukaryota; kingdom Metazoa; phylum Arthropoda; class Insecta; order Diptera; family Drosophilidae; genus Drosophila; species Drosophila carrolli. Next base: position 640,674 of record JAECXJ010000295.1, on the reverse strand, counting down.
CAAACGCAAGCCTACCAAAATCGGAGACCTGCCACGTCCGACCGAACCAAAGCAAAGCAACAGCAATGGGTAAATCACGTCACCCAGGTTGTAGGAAATGAACCAGGGTCATACGCCAGCACAGCTTCCAAGGCGGCGGAGAAAATCGAGGATGACATCATCACAGATTATGACTCTGATGTCATTAATTTTTTAGGGGAAGATCCCTGCTGCCCGTCATCAGACGAAGAGTAGCGGGGACCGATATGAGGTTTCTTATCGACACGGGCGCGCAAAAAAATTCATCCGACCTCACAAAGGGTTGAAAAGCGTTCGCCCCGTAGAATCCCCATTCCCAATACATTCAATCCATGGCACTACCAAAGTTATGAAGAAATGCTTCGTATCAATGTTTAATTTAAAGGCTACGTTCTTTATACTACCCGACTTGTCTTCCTTCGACGGAATAATCGGCCTTGACCTGTTAAAACAGGGAGGGGCATCACTCTGCCTATCCTCCGGTCACCTAAAATGGGGCACCGAGGTAGAGCAGATCGATTTCCACAAGTGCACTGACGTCAATTTCACCAGCGTGGATTGTTCAGATGCACCGCTTTGGCAAAGAATGCGTTTTTTAGAGATGCTAAGGACCCGGAGAAAGGCCTTTGCAGACCCTAACGAGGCTTTACCTTACAACACTTCGGTGGTAGCTACCATCAGAACAGTTAACGAGGAGCCCATATACGCAAAATTGTACCCGTACCCCATGGGAGCAGCGGATTTTGTCAACAACGAAATTCAGGATCTGCTAAGAAATAAGAAAATGCGGCTAGTCATCGACTTTCGCAAATTAAATGAAAGGACCGTGTCCGATAAGTACCCCATGCCAAATATTTCAATGATAGTGGGGAATCTCGGCAAAACGAGGTATTTCTCAACGCTGGACCTTAAGTCTGGCTATCACCAGATTACGCTCGCGGAACGAGACAGAGAAAAACCTCGTTCTCAGTAAATGGGGGTAAATATGAGTTTGAAAGGCTTCCGTTTGGTCTCAAAAATGAAGCCAGCATTTTTCAGAGGACGAAAACTCTCACGTTAAACCCGTAGATTGGGTTCTAAAGAGCCTGTACGAGGCAAACATGAGAGTGTCGGTAGAAAAGTCGAGCTTTTTTAAGAAAAGTGTCGGTATTCGATGTATAATGTATTCGAGGTATGGTCATTTCTGGGCCTGGCTAGCTACTACCGATACTTTATTAGGGATTTTGCAATAGCAAGACCTATCTCGGAAATCTTAAAAGGGGAAAACGGAACAGTTAGTAGACACAGGTCACGAAACATTCCGGTACAGTTCTCTGAAGCGCAAAAACAAGCGTTTCAGAAGCTTCGAAATATCTTGGCGTCTGACGATGTCATGCTGAAATACCCCGATTATAAAAAGGCATTCGATCTAACGACAGATGCCTCGGCCTATGGCATTGGTGCAGTGCTGTCCCAAGAGGGACGTCCGATTACAATGATCTCAAGGACATTGAAGGACAGAGAGGTTAACTATGCTACCAACGAAAGGGAGCTATTAACCATAATTTGGGCACTGGCCAAACTAAGGCATTATTTATACGCGGTCAAAGATATAAACATCTTCACCGACCATCAGCCATTAACCTTTGCAGCATCGGAATCCAATCCGAATGCAAAGATTAAAAGATGGAAAGCCCGCATTGACGAATCCGGAGCGCGAATATTTTACAAACCCGGTAAGGAAAATCTAGTTGCCGACGCACTCTCGCGACAACAACTTAATGTCATGGAGGAGCAAGAAGCTGAATCGTGCGCGGCCACTATACACAGCGAACTCTCCCTGACACACACAATCGAGACGACGGAAAAGCCATTAAATTGCTTCCAAAATCAAATAATCTTGGAGGAGGCACGCTTCCCGTCAAAACGCAGCTTCGTCCTTTTTGGTAACAAGAGACGGCATGCGATTAATTTTTCCTGCATAGAGAGTTTAATTGATGAGCTCGCAGATGTAATCGTTCCTAAAGGCGTAAACGCTATCTATTGCGACTTGCACACGTTGGCAATGGTACAGGACGAACTGGTTCGGCCAAATTAGCTACCGAAATCGTAGCGAATTGCAGGACTTGTGAGAGAGCCAAGTACGACAGGCACCCAAAGAAACAGGAGCTCGGCGAGACAACGATCCCCTCTTGTGTAGGAGAAATGTTACATATTGACATTTTCTCTACAGATAAAAAATACTTCCTTACTTGCATCGACAAGTTTTCGAAGTTTGCCGTCGTGTAACATGTCCACTCAAATACAATTGAAGACCTCAAACCGGCCCTACTACAAATTATGAATTTCTTCCCAAGAGCTAGGGTAGTCTACTGTGATAATGAACCAGATGATACCGCAGATGGAAGTCCAAAATAAAATAATACAAGCCCAAAACACTCTCAGGACTAGGGAAAATGCCTCCCGGCAAAACAGAGTATTCGAGGTCGGCGAAAAAGTCTTGGTCAAAACAAACCGAAGACTTGGCAATAAACTCACACCGCTGTGTGAGGAGAAAGCCGTTGAAGCGGACCTGGGGACCACGGTCCTCATTAAGGGGACGGTGGTCCACAAAGATAACCTAAAATTGGAATAATTTTTTACATCTTTAGCCACTTGGCAACCGTTTACTTATTTTTTTTGTTAAGTTAGAATAACATTCCTGGAAAAAATTATTACATCAAGGATCATTCCACAGGTGCGGACTTATCATCCTACTATCCCTGTCTATGGTGTCGGCACACATCGTCGACTATTCGCGAGCTAAATACATTCCCATCATTGATGGTAAGATATTAGTATGGGAAGAATTGGCATACGCGACTCACACTGCAAACCTTTCGGAGTACACACGAATACTAGACGAAACAACAAACATGTGTGACAAGTTTCCCCAATCGCACATGAGAAAGTTGCTGGAAGTAGATACCGCGCATATGCGAGACCTACTGGAATCGCTAGGCGTGCACCATAGGGTCGCCAGGAGCTTAGATTTTTTGGGATCAATCTTAAAGGTAGTAGCAGGAACACCGGATGCCGGTGATATGGAGAAGACAAGATTTACGGAAATGCAGCTAATAAACGCAAACAACAGACAGGTGGAAATTAACAATAAAGTTCAAAGTAAAATCAATCAATTGACCGCCACAGTAAATCAAATCCTCACGGTTACAAAAAATAAACAAATTGACACAGGCCATTTATATGAAACCCTCCTTGCTAGAAATAGAATGCTAATGATGGAACTACAGAACCTTATGCTTGCAATTACATTAGCTTAAATTAATATTGTCAGCCAAAATATATTTGACCACGCAGACCTAAAGTCAATTTGGCTTGAGGAACCCACTAATACCCCCATAAGGGATCTTTTGTCCGTAGCGTCCGTTAAAATATTACAATCTGCCAATTCCTTGCATTTCATAGTTAAGTTTCCAAAGGTAAAGTTCGCCTGTAAGAAAGTCACAATAATACCCGTCACTCACTATAATATCATGCTGCGGATACCGAACAATGTTGTGGCAACATGTGGTGGAGAAGTCCACACCGTTAAGGATTGTACCGTGTCGCCAGGAGCTACGTTCTGCCAAATATCATCAGGCAGCTCTTGCGCTAGAGAACTCTATGCAGGTGTTTTGGCGCACTGCGAGACCCAACCAACCGACTTACAACCCGTAACTCGAGTCGATGAAGGAATAATCATTGTCAACGACCAAACAGCTAAGTCCGGGTAGACAATGGTACTGAGGTCTGGCTGCACGGTACTCACCTTGTCGCATTTGAAGATTGCGTCTCCATCAGCGAAACCCTCTACGTAAATCATGACAAGATCCAAAGAAGAACTCCAGGAGTTGCAAGCTCACCATTGCTTAACATTACCATCAATCACGACGTATTGAGCCTCCCTTACCTTCATCGATTAAACGAACGTAATGTGGAGCTCATTCGAGAGTTCGGCAAGGATATTGGGACCAATATAAAATATCGCGCAATGCTCATAGTAGGAATTCTATGTTGTGCGATGATTGCCATTGTAATGATCTATCTCCATTTCTTCAAGGCAAGAAGATCTGCGGCACAGCTGAAGGAAGTCATCACCGAGATAGCGGCGGCCGAGGGCGGCCTTAATTCAAAGGGGGAGTAGTTAACAAGTCAACATAAACCAGCAAAAGTCAATGGATCAGCCGCTGACTTTTGTTGTTATTTAGCTTCGGCCGAAACTGCTGATCCAGCATTTAGCCCGGATGCTCGTGCACAGACGGCAAGCACTGCATATTTGCGTAGCCGCTGTGAGTCTTTTGTTAGCTTTAAGTTTCTTTTCAATTCAGTTTATATCAAAGCCTTGAATAAAGAGCACCAGCTCTGATAATATTTAACTCCGGCTACCGCCGTTAAAGAACTTATTATTTCACACTGACTGAGTCTTTAGGCCAGCAGGTAAAGAAGGGCAGTCACCCTTCCATCCTATTCTTCCTAATTTATCGACGGATGACAACAGCCAACCGGCTACCTTCACGGAGACGGCTGCGAGGGAACCTCTACGGAGTAAAATACTAATTGGCACCCAGCTCGCGGAAAACCCACCCGCATAAATTCGGTCCTTAGAGGGAAACTAGGATAGGAAAACCATTTAACTTTTAGTTTAACCGGCTATTTAACTTTTAGTCTGCAAAAATTCCCAGTCTTTTACGTGTCCCAAGTTTTTATCTGCAAATATTTTATGCGACAAATACGAAAAATATTTATCGCCGTGTTTAAAAAATAATAAGTAATAAATAAAAAATACACTGCAAGTGTAACGTACTAACCAACAAATAGAAAATCAAACACAATTAGTGGAAATCAGCCTTTTAACTTTGAATTTGATTTATTGTGGTTGTTTTTTTCTGTGTCTTTCTGTTCGGGCCACGCAGTAATACGAAACGGCCGCCTGACTTTGTCTTTGTTTTTGCTGCATTCTTTTCTTTTCTTTTCTTTGTAAGAGTGCTCTCAGTCGCTTTCATGAACGTCGCCTTCCGTCAGTATAGGAACAAAAAAGATTTTTCTTGCGGCTCCGAGTCCGGGAGCGAAGAGAGCGGTCACAGTCACAGCCTTACAGTAAAACGCAAGCCCCTCTACCCCCCAGTACAAATGGATCCTGACCAGCTTAGGGGCTTGATTGACGCTGCCGTCGGCAGAGCGCTGGCAGAGCAGGCCGCGCAAAATCACCAAAGAGAGCTGGAGCTGCGGCAGACGATCGAGCTGCTCGCTGCTCAAGTGGCTGAAGTTAGGGTACAACCAAAGCCAGCCCAAACCTTAGAAATTACAACATATGAAGCTATAGAGATTAATGACAATGTTCGATGTGAAGAGCCATTGGATGCCGTCAAGTGCCTGCCAGAATTTTCAGGGGCACAAAATTCATACGTTTCATGGAGACAAGCGGCCGTCGCCGCTTATCATATTTTTAGACGATATAATGGTAGCTCACGCCACTACCAGGCAGTTATCATTATCAGAAGCAAGGTCAGGGGCCCTGCCGATGCGGTGTTGTCCTCGTTTGGCACAGTGCTGAATTTTGACGCGATAATAAGTCGCCTTGATTTCACGTACAGTGACAAGCGACCGATGCACGTCATCGAACAGGAGTTAGGAACTTTAAGGCAAGGGGGCCTAACTCTGCTAAACTATTATGACGAAGTAGAGAAAAAACTCACTTTGTTAACAAATAAGGTGCATATGTCACATGATTCGGGTATGGCAAAAGTTCTGTGTGACAAATTCAGAGAAGACGCTCTGAGAGTATTCATATCAGGACTTAGGCGAAATCTCACAGACGTGCTCTTTGCGGCAAAACCTAAAGATTTGCCGACGGCCCTGGCCCTAGCACAGGGGTACACCTTCGCGGCAACCTTTGCCAAAAGCCAAGAAGATCGCAAAATAGGCGAAAAAACACAAAATCGGCAACAGATAAAAAACCATCAGCCGGCGGACTCTCAAATAGATGGCGACAAAAAACCGCACTTTTCTAGACAGACTAGGGCGTAAATCCATTCCGATCAGCGCAATAATAACTTCCAAAACAGAAGTTACAGTTCAGAACCTATGGACATTGATCCTTCACTTTCAAAAATAATTCCACCCGTTCAAACGCAAGCCTACCAAAATCGGAGACCTGCCACGTCCGACCGAACCAAAGCAAAGCAACAGCAATGGGTAAATCACGTCACCCAGGTTGTAGGAAATGAACCATGGTCATACGCCAGCACAGCTTCCAAGGCGGCGGAGAAAATCGAGGATGACATCATCACAGATTATGACTCTGATGTCATTAATTTTTTAGCGGAAGATCCCTGCTGCCCGTCATCAGACGAAGAGTAGCGGGGACCGATATGAGGTTTCTTATCGACACGGGCGCGTCAAAAAATTTCATCCGACCTCACAAAGGGTTGAAAAGCGTTCGCCCCGTAGAATCCCCATTCCCAATACATTCAATCCATGGCACTACCAAAGTTATGAAGAAATGCTTCGTATCAATGTTTAATTTAAAGGCTACGTTCTTTATACTACCCGACTTGTCTTCCTTCGACGGAATAATCGGCCTTGACCTGTTAAAACAGGGAGGGGCATCACTCTGCCTATCCTCCGGTCACCTAAAATGGGGCACCGAGGTAGAGCAGATCGATTTCCACAAGTGCACTGACGTCAATTTCACCAGCGTGGATTGTTCAGATGCACCGCTTTGGCAAAGAATGCGTTTTTTAGAGATGCTAAGGACCCGGAGAAAGGCCTTTGCAGACCCTAACGAGGCTTTACCTTACAACACTTCGGTGGTAGCTACCATCAGAACAGTTAACGAGGAGCCCATATACGCAAAATTGTACCCGTACCCCATGGGAGCAGCGGATTTTGTCAACAACGAAATTCAGGATCTGCTAAGAAATAAGAAAATGCGGCTAGTCATCGACTTTCGCAAATTAAATGAAAGGACCGTGTCCGATAAGTACCCCATGCCAAATATTTCAATGATAGTGGGGAATCTCGGCAAAACGAGGTATTTCTCAACGCTGGACCTTAAGTCTGGCTATCACCAGATTACGCTCGCGGAACGAGACAGAGAAAAACCTCGTTCTCAGTAAATGGGGGTAAATATGAGTTTGAAAGGCTTCCGTTTGGTCTCAAAAATGAAGCCAGCATTTTTCAGAGGACGAAAACTCTCACGTTAAACCCGTAGATTGGGTTCTAAAGAGCCTGTACGAGGCAAACATGAGAGTGTCGGTAGAAAAGTCGAGCTTTTTTAAGAAAAGTGTCGGTATTCGATGTATAATGTATTCGAGGTATGGTCATTTCTGGGCCTGGCTAGCTACTACCGATACTTTATTAGGGATTTTGCAATAGCAAGACCTATCTCGGAAATCTTAAAAGGGGAAAACGGAACAGTTAGTAGACACAGGTCACGAAACATTCCGGTACAGTTCTCTGAAGCGCAAAAACAAGCGTTTCAGAAGCTTCGAAATATCTTGGCGTCTGACGATGTCATGCTGAAATACCCCGATTATAAAAAGGCATTCGATCTAACGACAGATGCCTCGGCCTATGGCATTGGTGCAGTGCTGTCCCAAGAGGGACGTCCGATTACAATGATCTCAAGGACATTGAAGGACAGAGAGGTTAACTATGCTACCAACGAAAGGGAGCTATTAACCATAATTTGGGCACTGGCCAAACTAAGGCATTATTTATACGCGGTCAAAGATATAAACATCTTCACCGACCATCAGCCATTAACCTTTGCAGTATCGGAATCCAATCCGAATGCAAAGATTAAAAGATGGAAAGCCCGCATTGACGAATCCGGAGCGCGAATATTTTACAAACCCGGTAAGGAAAATCTAGTTGCCGACGCACTCTCGCGACAACAACTTAATGTCATGGAGGAGCAAGAAGCTGAATCGTGCGCGGCCACTATACACAGCGAACTCTCCCTGACACACACAATCGAGACGACGGAAAAGCCATTAAATTGCTTCCAAAACCAAATAATCTTGGAGGAGGCACGCTTCCCGTCAAAACGCAGCTTCGTCCTTTTTGGTAACAAGAGACGGCATGCGATTAATTTTTCCTGCATAGAGAGTTTAATTGATGAGCTCGCAGATGTAATCGTTCCTAAAGGCGTAAACGCTATCTATTGCGACTTGCACACGTTGGCAATGGTACAGGACGAACTGGTTCGGCCAAATTAGCTACCGAAATCGTAGCGAATTGCAGGACTTGTGAGAGAGCCAAGTACGACAGGCACCCAAAGAAACAGGAGCTCGGCGAGACAACGATCCCCTCTTGTGTAGGAGAAATGTTACATATTGACATTTTCTCTACAGATAAAAAATACCTCCTTACTTGCATCGACAAGTTTTCGAAGTTTGCCGTCGTGTAACATATCCACTCAAGGACAATTGAAGACCTCAAACCGGCCCTACTACAAATTATGAATTTCTTCCCAAGAGCTAGGGTAGTCTACTGTGATAATGAACCAGATGATACCGCAGATGGAAGTCCAAAATAAAATAATACAAGCCCAAAACACTCTCAGGACTAGGGAAAATGCCTCCCGGCAAAACAGAGTATTCGAGGTCGGCGAAAAAGTCTTGGTCAAAACAAACCGAAGACTTGGCAATAAACTCACACCGCTGTGTGAGGAGAAAGCCGTTGAAGCGGACCTGGGGACCACGGTCCTCATTAAGGGGAGGGTGGTCCACAAAGATAACCTAAAATTGGAATAATTTTTTACATCTTTAGCCACTTGGCAACCGTTTACTTATTTTTTTGTTAAGTTAGAATAACATTCCTGGAAAAAATTATTACATCAAGGATCATTCCACAGGTGCGGACTTATCATCCTACTATCCCTGTCTATGGTGTCGGCACACATCGTCGACTATTCGCGAGCTAAATACATTCCCATCATTGATGGTAAGATATTAGTATGGGAAGAATTGGCATACGCGACTCACACTGCAAACCTTTCGGAGTACACACGAATACTAGACGAAACAACAAACATGTGTGACAAGTTTCCCCAATCGCACATGAGAAAGTTGCTGGAAGTAGATACCGCGCATATGCGAGACCTACTGGAATCGCTAGGCGTGCACCATAGGGTCGCCAGGAGCTTAGATTTTTTGGGATCAATCTTAAAGGTAGTAGCAGGAACACCGGATGCCGGTGATATGGAGAAGACAAGATTTACGGAAATGCAGCTAATAAACGCAAACAACAGACAGGTGGAAATTAACAATAAAGTTCAAAGTAAAATCAATCAATTGACCGCCACAGTAAATCAAATCCTCACGGTTACAAAAAATAAACAAATTGACACAGGCCATTTATATGAAACCCTCCTTGCTAGAAATAGAATGCTAATGATGGAACTACAGAACCTTATGCTTGCAATTACATTAGCTTAAATTAATATTGTCAGCCAAAATATATTTGACCACGCAGACCTAAAGTCAATTTGGCTTGAGGAACCCACTAATACCCCCATAAGGGATCTTTTGTCCGTAGCGTCCGTTAAAATATTACAATCTGCCAATTCCTTGCATTTCATAGTTAAGTTTCCAAAGGTAAAGTTCGCCTTTAAGAAAGTCACAATAATACCCGTCACTCACTATAATATCATGCTGCGGATACCGAACAATGTTGTGGCAACATGTGGTGGAGAAGTCCACACCGTTAAGGATTGTACCGTGTCGCCAGGAGCTACGTTCTGCCAAATATCATCAGGCAGCTCTTGCGCTAGAGAACTCTATGCAGGTGTTTTGGCGCACTGCGAGACCCAACCAACCGACTTACAACCCGTAACTCGAGTCGATGAAGGAATAATCATTGTCAACGACCAAACAGCTAAGTCCGGGTAGACAATGGTACTGAGGTCTGGCTGCACGGTACTCACCTTGTCGCATTTGAAGATTGCGTCTCCATCAGCGAAACCCTCTACGTAAATCATGACAAGATCCAAAGAAGAACTCCAGGAGTTGCAAGCTCACCATTGCTTAACATTACCATCAATCACGACGTATTGAGCCTCCCTTACCTTCATCGATTAAACGAACGTAATGTGGAGCTCATTCGAGAGTTCGGCAAGGATATTGGGACCAATATAAAATATCGCGCAATGCTCATAGTAGGAATTCTATGTTGTGCGATGATTGCCATTGTAATGATCTATCTCCATTTCTTCAAGGCAAGAAGATCTGCGGCACAGCTGAAGGAAGTCATCACCGAGATAGCGGCGGCCGAGGGCGGCCTTAATTCAAAGGGGGAGTAGTTAACAAGTCAACATAAACCAGCAAAAGTCAATGGATCAGCCGCTGACTTTTGTTGTTATTTATCTTCGGCCGAAACTGCTGATCCAGCATTTAGCCCGGATGCTCGTGCACAGACGGCAAGCACTGCATATTTGCGTAGCCGCTGTGAGTCTTTTGCTAGCTTTAAGTTTCTTTTCAATTCAGTTTATATCAAAGCCTTGAATAAAGAGCACCAGCTCTGATAATATTTAACTCCGGCTACCGCCGTTAAAGAACTTATTATTTCACACTGACTGAGTCTTTAGGCCAGCAGGTAAAGAAGGGCAGTCACCCTTCCATCCTATTCTTCCTAATTTATCGACGGATGACAGCAGCCAACCGGCTACCTTCACGGAGACGGCTGCGAGGGAACCTCTACGGAGTAAAATACTAATTTGTACCTAAAAGGCCACGGTGAACTTTAGGCATTTCCGGCATCTCATTAATTGCATAAAAGTGAAGAAAAACTTATGAGAGTGGAAACAGCCTTAGATAGAATTAATATAAGAGGAAACTGGAAGCATTATAATATCTTGATTTAAGCCTAGTATCCAGATCGACAAACGATTACGCTAGCGTAAAAACTTTAATCTTTCCAGTGTGACCAAAGTTTCGAGAGTTCATCAGATTTAAGCGTGCTACGGTAGTTCTATCAATCAGCTGGGTTTGTTGACAAGCAGTTAAAATTCAAATATCGTATTTGCGGGAAAGAGCCTTTAAAAGATATTATCAAATACCTTGGCAAGACAAGTCTGCCGGTGTACAAAGAAATTACAAAACAATACAATTCAAATTCAACAGTTGTTTTTTTAATTTACTGATAATTATTTGCTAATTTAAAGTTCATAGCTGCCCTTTTATTGTGTTTTTTTGTACATTCTGGACCTAAAAAACATTTTGTTCTGACAAGAGGCACCCCAGAAGCACCTGCAATCGACTTTTGTGAGTTTTTTGAGTTTTTCCCTCCATTTCTTATAATGTTCAGTGAGAAGCGCACGCCAAAAGATTAAATTTTTTAATCTTTTCGCTAGGGCTCACCCAAAGTTAATTTCCGCAGACTGGCAACGCTATGGAATTTTCTGGTATTTTTTTGTCGATCAGGGGACCGACGTGAAAAAAATGCCCGACGAAACTTGAACGCCAGCTGTTTGCCTCTCGCTCTCTCTCATAATTGGCGTACGGTTTTCGTCGATCTGGATACTAGGCATTATATAAAAGTCGAAAATGCCTCTCTGCTTATCAGGCCAAACTTTCTTAAACTATTATACTGTCTTCCCATATAGTTCATCCGATTCCCACAGAGCACTTCCACCATCCGATAACAGCTGATCTGCACAGCTGTGGCTAATTATTGTTGCGTTTTACAAAACATTTAAAAGGAGGACCACAGCGGTATAAATTATACCTGGTAACAGACTGCAAGTGAACTAACAACCAATCGGCCTGCTGAAATAATAAGAATAGCCCCATATTGCCTAAAGAGTAACAAATCTAGTACATTATTATACCCGTTACTCGTAGAGTAAAAGGGTATATTGTATTCGTGCAAAAGTATGTAACTGCTAGAAGGAAGCGTTTCCGACCCTATAAAGTATATATATTTTTGATCAGGGTCACTAGCCGAGTCGATATAGCCATGTCCGTCTGTCCGTCTGTCTGTCCGTATGAACGCTGAGATCTCGGAAACTATAAAAGCTAGAAGATTGGCATTTTGCATGTAGATTTTAGGAGTTCCTACGCAGCGCAAGTTTGTTTCAAAATGGTGCCACGCCCCCTCTGACGCCCACAATCGCTTATATACGATTTTAAAAATTTAAATATTTCGGAAAAGTAAAAATGCAGTTTTATTGTGTATTTTTCAAATCGGACCATTCGTTAAAAAGTTATGCGTGATCAAAGTTTCTATCTCCATCTCCCTCGCCCTCCCTTTACCTGAGTAACGGGTATCTGATAGTCGGGGCACCCGACTATAGCGTTCTCTCTTGTATATAAATATGTTTGTTTTTTGTTTTATTATAATTTAATATTTCATTTTATTTTTTATGTCAAGGATGGCAGACAGGATCTCGGTCTGCGCTTGCTGATCCTCCAGCCTTGCTCGCCACAAGCTCGGCCTTGTGGTCCACCTATTCCCTCTAGTACCTGCAATAAATATATTTTAGAAGTTAATTGTAAAACACAAATATAAGCCTGGGGACATACTCTCGTTTTCCAATGTGTTCTGCTCCATGTTGTGAGTACGTTATCCGCCTAGGACGGAATCCCACGGCTTGGCCCCAATTGTTTTTATCTGCTTGCAAAAAATAATATCGTGAAATGGGTTGCCAATATATTGTTCCACGTATATAAGTTACCTGTTCTTACCCACTTAAACGACAAAACACAATGGACAATCCGTTCAACGGATGGTAGATGGTGGATGGATATCTGTGGGATGACGCCATCAAGTCTAGTTATTTCGACATTTGCTTACTTAACTTGCTAACACCATAACCCGACGTAGATTGGATATAGCCCGAAAATTGTGTCCAAAAATGTTGTTAAAGATATTTTATGACAAATTATCAAGTAACAACTTATATTTTGTAAATATCAGAATAACGATACAGGACTATTTGATAAGCGTAACTACGATAGCGTGCAGGGACCATAAATATTTGAAAAATAAAAATGATATCGAGCTTCCCTAAATGTTCGATTTCTAATATGTATAACGACACTGTATCTTGCCAATAAGACGAAAGTCTGTACCTATATGTATATGGCCACATTTTTTAAGATTTATAGATGTGAATTTAATTAATAGCCATAATAGAAAACTTGGTGCTCCTATGATTATATTTCTCGATAGACCCTATTTGTTAACGAATATAATAAACGTTAAACTCAGGTGCAGTTTTGTTCACTATTTACAATTAACCACTATATATATCTGCTTCCGTATCGTTCAACGTTATTTCATAAAGCCTATTATCCAGATCGACAAACGATTATGCTAGCGTAAAAACTTTAATCTTTCCAGTGTGACCAAAGTTTCGAGAGTTCATCAGATTAAACGTGCTACGGTCGTACTGTCAATCAGCTGGGTTTGTTGAGAAGCAGTTAAAATTGAAATATCGTATTTGCGGGAAAGAGCCTTTAAAAGATATTATCAAATACCTTGGCAAGAAAAGTCTGCCGCTGTACAAAGAAATTGAAAAACAATACAATTTAAAGTTAACAGTTGTTTTTTTAATTTACTGATAATTATTTGCTAATTTAAAGTTCATAGCTGCACTTTTATTGTGTTTTTTCGTACATTCTGGACCTAAAAAACATTTTGCTCTGACAAGAGGCACCCCAGATAATATTAATGTTATTTTGTCCTTACATGTAAACACCTGCAATCGACTTTTGTGAGTTTTTTGAGTTTTTCCTCCATTTCTTATAATGTTCAGTGAGAAGCGCACGCCAATAGATTAAATTTTTTAATCTTTTCGCTAGGGTTCACCCAAAGTTCATTTCCGCAGACTGGCAACGCTATGGAATTTTCTGGTATGTTTTTCGTCGATCAGGGGACCGACGTACAAATGCAAGAAAAAGTATGCGTACAAACATGTCCCGCAACTTTGGAGTTAAAAAAAAAATGTTGGAAAAAATCTTAAACATTTCATTTTTATTTTAGCAGATAATACATTTATTTACCTCTCGTTTGATGTAACTCTTAAATTTCTAACACTTATACTTTTCCTGATATTAAAGAAAAAATAAATCAAAAAGGACGGTATTAAAATCGTTAAATTGCAGTTTTGGCATTGATAACTGTAAATCAAAGTTTGTTTACTTGTTTGTAATCAAATCTGGCATATTTATGTTGTAACCAGACGTTATTTTTATAATGGGGGAAAATATAAAAGAAATTGACCATGATTTGAGGAAAGTCATAGTAAAATTACGTGATGAAGGGAAAACTATTCGGGAAATTGCTGGGATAGTTGGCAGAGCACAGTGCTCTGTACAAAAAGTCATTGAACATTTCAATTTATCGGGTTCATGTGGGTCAAAACCCCGACCTGGTAGACCACCAAACTTTCAGAGCGTGGGAGGAGAAGCGTTTTAAAGACAATAAAAATAAATCCAAGCACAACAACCTCCCAAATGGCAAATGATATTAAGGACATGTATAAAAACGATCATCATGCAAAAAAATGTTCGCAAAATTTTGAAGAATGAAGACTATAACAGCTATACTGCCCGGAAGAAACGATTCATATCAAGTCAACAAAATCCACCGAATGGAATTCTCCAGAAAATACAATAATAAGCCCCAGGAATTCTGGAAAAAAGTGATTTTTAGCAACGAATGCAAGTTTTGCATATTCGGGAAAAAGGTCTGTAAGCTTGTGTGGCGAAAGAATGGTACAGCCCTCGACATCCAAAACCGTGCCCCAACCGTTAAGCACGGTGGTGGTGGCATTATGGTTTGGGTATGTTTGGCGGCCAGTGGAGTTGGAAATCTTGTTTTCATTGAGTCCACAATGGATCACAAGATGTATATCAACATCCTAAAAGAAAATTTACATCAAAGCGTCACGAAACTGGGACTGAAGGATGACTTTTGGTTCCAACAGGACAACGACCTAAAGCATTGTGCCATGAATACGAAGCCTTGGGTGCTCTATAATGTGAAAAATCGGTTAAATTCGCCACCGCAGTCTCCAGATCTCAATCCCATTGAGCATTCGTGGGAGCTCCAGGAGCCCAGGATCCGCCAGCACACCATTACATCAAAGGATATGCTAAAAAAAGTGATGGTCTAGTAATGGAATAAAATATCGGTGGAGAAAACAACGAAATTGGTCCAGTCAATGCCAAATCGGTTGGCCGAATTCCTAAAACGAAAGGGGTACCTGACTTCGTATAAAATTCAAGTCCTTTTGCCAAAAATATGGAGTTTCCTTTTGATTTTTGTCTTTGTACGCATACTTTTTCTGATGCAAAATCAGGCCATTTTGTACATTTTTGTGAATATTAGGAAAATTATAAAGTGTTCGAAGGGTTAAGATACATCAAACGAAAGGTAAATAAATGTACTATCTGTTAAAATAAAAATTAAATTTGTAAGATTTTTTTTCAAAATGTTTTTTTAAACTCTAAAGTTGAGGGACATGTTTGTACGCATACTTTTTCTTGCATGTGTAAGTGCCCATCAATAAATCACTCAGGGAAAAGTTTTTAATAGCAGGTGCAACCACTAATAAAACCAACAGTATGATGGCAGCATACTTATTAATATACCAAAACAAATGGGTTCCGAGGAATAATGCGTAATTGTGAAATAATAATTTATTGTGAAATAATAACGAAATGGTAACAAAGATAGGTGCACTGTTACCTACATAACTGGGCAACTTAAACAAATCAGAAATAATACACAGAAAAATTAGTTATGTCAGCAGCACATAGTAAATATAAATTATAGAAAAATTATATACATTGAGGCTATGGAAATGCGAGAAATTTAAGTTTAGCATTGCTGGTAATCATTAGGTCAAGACCTGAGCCAGAAGGTCTTGAGGATGATGGGGTTTCAGTATTCTCCTGACCGTAGTGCGATGACTCGGCGTTAGTCGCCTATCTAGGCTGTTAGGATGACCCCCAAGCCTCTCCATGTATTTTTGTGCAATCGCCCGAATTTTATCCCCAATTTTTGGTACTTTGAAGTCGCGCTCGATGTCCGCCGTTCTCATGTACCATGGAGCTCCTGAGGTCCTCCTCAGCAACTTGGCTTGAAGTACCCGTATTTTGTTGATGTGCGTTTTAGCTGTGATACCGTTCTGAGCTGGAATACACTTGAAAATTCGAACCTTGTTGTCCAGCGAAAGCTTGTTTTTAGCGGAGAGTAGCCAGGACATGCGATTTAACTTAGTTCTATAAGAATGCAGCAGCGACTTGACATGACTTTCGAGTTTGAGCTTTCTGTCTAGAATGACTCCTAAATATTTGTGTGATGTTGAGTGAGTTAACACTCTACCATTAAGCGTCACACTCGGGCAGTTTAGCGCCCGATTTGCGAAGGTCACGTTTGCGCATTTATCTGCATTGATGCACACGTTCCAAATCCTAGCCCATTCCTGAAATGTATCTAGATATTCTTGGAGACCTATTTTTGCCAGATCTATGGAGCTGTTTCTGGTGAGCACCGCGGTATCGTCAGCGTAGGTTGCAACCAGCGTATCCCTTCCTGCAAGTGCTGTGATTGACGAGTGGGTTGGCATGTCGGCAGAGAATAGTGTATACAATGTAGGGCCAAGCACACTACCTTGTGGAACGCCCGCTTCTATTGGCCTGGACAGTGCTGAGACGGCATGTCTGGCATGCGCGACCGCTCAGTCGCCAACTCTTTTCATATATATATGTATAGATACAGTGGCTCACAGCTTATTTGACCCACACCTATTTTTCAACATTAAACAGGTATAACACCTGAACCATAAGAGATACCCATAAAAATAAAACGCAGAAAGGTTAACTGTTGTTTTAACTTAAAAAATATTTTTCATTTATTTATTATAGCAAGGAACTTCTTAATTAAACAATAAAAACTAAAAATACTGCCTTTTTCAACGTCACAGCTTATTTGACCCAGTTCATCAAATTAATTATAAAAAATTGCAAAAAAAATATTTAATACTTTTAGTATTTGGTATGTCCGCCCTTTTGGTCCACATCGACTTCAGTCGATTGGGAATAGATTCGACCAATTTTTTTGTGGTTTCTGGGGTGATTTTAGCCCATTCTTAGACCAAAGCCGTCTTCAAGTCATTTTTATTGGAAATATTGCGCTCCCGAATTTTTGAGTCCAGCAAAGCCCACAAATTCTCAATAACATTAAAATCGGGTGAATGAGCTGGCGATTTCATTATATGGGGACAATTATAACCCAGCCAATATTGAACTATACTCGACTTTTGCTTTGGGTCATTGTCTTGGTAGAACCGAAAACCCTGTTTTTTTCCCAATTTCTCAGCACTTTGGAGTAAATTATCCTTAAGGATAGTAAGATAAACATTTTTATCCATTGTGTTTTCAATAAATTTAAGGTTTCCGACTCCTGCTGCGGACTTACAGGCCCAAACCATAACGTGTACGCCGTCATGCTTAACGGTGTGTTTTAGATGTTTGTCCTGCAGCTCTGTATTGGCCTTACTCAATACGTAAGAACGTCATTTGGACCCAAAAATATTACGTCATTTTCGCTGATGAGTAAAAATTTAGAAACTCCTCGGGTACTTGGGCCCGCAGTGACGAAGACAGAACCGAAACATTTGCTTTACACCTACGGAATGTATTTCAGCCGAACGCCGCCACATACTCTCTTCAACTACCGCCGCTTAGCTCTGAAATTGCAATTAACCCGATTTTGTATCAAGCACATGAAATTGCTAACGTCATAAGGAAGCAAATAAAACCGAAAAAGGCTTCAGGCGGCGACCTAATAACCCCAAAAATGTTATTTGAACTTCCAAACTGCGCAGTGGTTGTTATATACAAGCTATTTAACGGGATCACAAAACTTGGCTACTACCCCAAAAAATGGAAAAAGTCCGTGGTTATAATGATACCGAAGCCTGGGAAAGACCACACAATTCCCTCATCGTACAGGCCAATAAGCTTACTATCGTGCCTGTCCAAATTACTGGAAAAATGCCTGCTCACGCGCATTACACCATATTTAAGAGATCAAAACTTAATCCCGGCACATCAATTCGGGTGTCGTGAAAGCCACGGAACCATCGAGCAAGTCAACCGGATAACTTCAGAAATTCGTACAGCCTTCAAACATCCGGAATATTGTAGTGCGATATTCCTCGACGTCTCTCAGGCATTCGACCGAGTGGGGCTTGAAGGCCTTATGCATAAAATCATAACATTACTGCCGCTAACTTTGAATAGTACGCAGATTCCCCAAGCCAGCAATGTAACATATCTCGGCGTCCACCTCGACAGACGCCTAACCTGGCGGAGGCACATTGAATGCAAGAATGTACTTCTCAGACTTAAAGCTAGCAGCCTACACTGGATTATAAATTCTCGATCACCCCTGTGTCTGGACTTTAAAGTTCTTCTCTACAACTCCACCCTCAAGCCCATTTGGATCTACGGCTCCCAGCTCTGGAGGAACGCGAGCAACAGCAACGTTGACATCACAAAATCACAGCGCTCACAATAAAAAATCCTGCGAACAATCACTGGGGCACCATGGTATGTTCGGTACGAAAACATCCACAGGGATCTGGACATACCACCGGTCAAAGATGAAATAGCAAAGCAGATATAGGTCGATATCTGCCATAACAAGCTTACACTGCACTCAAATAATCTCGCAAGGAACCTAAGACGGGTTTCGAACAGAACTCGTCTGCAACGTAACGATCTACCAGCCCAGCAATAAATATTAGGACCCGTTAGTCTAAATTCAGTCTATATGACTGTAAGTTAAGTTATATTCTAAAGATTTGATATACTTATTGTTAGTCTCATATAGAGAAGATTCAATAAATTTGCCAGATGAGCTGTAGTCCTGGGATTAAGCTGAATAGTCTTAATAATAGTTTTTTTCACGGTTGGTTAGCGTGGGCGGACGGCCAGAACGAGCCTTTGACAACAAGAGCACCAATATCCCTATAGGATTTTCCGTCCCAAAAAAATTGTATATCAAAAGAAATTTTTTGCCTTTTTTATCCATTCGCCTGAATTTGACGAACAATTTTAGTTTTAACTGCGCAATACCTATAGCTTAGACATTCTGTAGAAGATCGGCGCCAAAAGTCCTAACGGTAATCGCATAATCTTGCATTCCACTTAGCTTTAAACAGCTGTAAAAATATAACCCATTGTTAAATAATTCTGGAAAAATACGTAATTGAAGACAATAAACTAAGATTTCGTTTAAAAAAATAATGAGTGAAATACATGCATAAATGCCAAAACAATTATTGATAAAAGTTTGATTTTGAAATTTTTTTGGGGGTCTATGCTGAGATATGCGAGAGAGTGTACAAGGCTGCCTTAAAATGAGAATATATGGCCTCGGATAAATGTATCAAGTTTTTGTGCTGCTCCCAGCTTAAGGACACCCACTTTTTCTCCTTATTAACAATGAGGGTAAGTATAAATAAATTGAGTGTTTTCAATTCTACTAAGCACCCTTCAAATTGCAGACCGCCAACGGCCACGCTGGAATTACCTCAATGTAAAGACATGGCTGCTGGTCGTAAAATCCAGGAGTCCCAATAACAATACAATGTTATTGTATTATGCCTGGGGACTGCTAGGAAATTGTTGTGTCCATTTTCGTTGTATGAAATGGGTACTACTCATCGAGTAGTCGCTTACTAATAAAAACAAAGTATTCTACAAGGGTTAAGACTAGTACTCAGATCGACGAAAACTGTATGCCAGTCATGAGAGAGAGCGAGAGGCAAACAGCTGGCGTTCACTTTTCTTCACGCTTTTTTTTCACCTCGGTACTCAGATCGTCGAAAAAATACCAGAAAATTACTTCATGTTACCAACCCCATGAAATTGCTGGAGTTTAAATGTGTGGACAAAATAACATTAATACTATCTGGGGTGCCTCTTGTCAGAGCAAAGGTTTTCTTAGGTCAAAATGTACGAAAGAACACATTAAAAGTGCAGCTATGAACTTTAAATTAGCAAATAATTATCAATTAATTTAAAAAACAACTGTTAAATTTAAATTGTGTTGCCAACGTAGTAGATAATATCTTTTAAAGGTTCTTTTTCGCACATACAATATTTGAATTATAACTGCTTGTCAACAAACCCAGCTGATTGGAAGTAAGACCGTACTACGC
The DNA here is from genome assembly GCA_018152295.1 of Drosophila carrolli. Lineage (NCBI taxonomy): Eukaryota > Metazoa > Arthropoda > Insecta > Diptera > Drosophilidae > Drosophila > Drosophila carrolli. Next base: position 620,453 of record JAECXJ010000295.1, on the reverse strand, counting down.
TCAGTTCGGATGAACTCTCGAAATTTTGGTCACACTGGCAAGATTAAAGTTTTTACGTTAGCGGACTCGTTTTTCGATCTGGGTACTAGGCTTTGACAATGAAATTCTTATATATACCGTAAAAGAAAATAAATGCATATATAGATATTTATTTTAGCATTATTGGCACAACCAAATTTCGTTATATGCACATATCAAAACTTGAACATTTAGGAAAGCTCGATACCATTTTCATTAGAAAAATATTTATAGTGCCTACGCACTATCGTTATCGCCTTTTACCTATAGTCCTGTATCGTAAATATTCTGAAATTTAAAATTATAATATGTGTTTTGATATTTTGTCGCATTGAATGGGCAAAAGTGGAGATAAGCAGACATACATACATAAGTAGAGTTTCGGACGCTTTTGCTGAATTTTCAGATTTTTCAGTATTCAGATCGACGAAAACCGTACGCCAGTCATGAGAGAGAGCGAGAGGCAAACAGCTGGCGTTCAATATTCGTCGCGCCTTTTTTTCACGTCGGTCCACAGATCGACGAAAAAAATACCAGAAAATTGCATAGCGTTGCCAGTCTACGGAAATGAACTTAAGGTGAACCCTAGTGAAAAGATTAAAAAATTTAATATTTTGGCGTGCGCTTCTCACTGAACATTATAAGAAATGGAGGGAAAAACTCAAAATACTCACAAAAGTCGATTGCAGGTGCTTACAGGTGAGGAAAAAATAACATAATAATACTATCTGGGGTGCCTCTTGTCAGAGCAAAATGTTTTTTAGTTCCAGAATGTACGAAAAAACACAATAAAAGTGGAGCTATAAACTTTAAATCAGCAAATAATTATCAGTAAATTAAAAAAAACAACTGTTAAATTTAAATTGTATTGTTTTTAATTTCTTTGTACAGCGGCAGACTTTTCTTGCCAAGGTATTTGATAATATCTTTTAAAGGCTCTTTCCCGAAAATACGATATTTGAATTTTAACTGCTTGTCAACAAACCCAGCTGATTGACAGTACGACCGTAGCACGCTTAAAAGTGATGAACTCCCGTAACTTTGGTCACACTGGAAAGATTAAAGTTTTTACGCTAGCGTAATCGTTCGTCGATCTGGATACTAGGATTAAATATGCAAAAAAGCGAAGAAAAACTTGTCCATATTTAGGACATTTTTGGACTATTAGTTGCCCATCAATATCACCACTATCACAGCTGCTTTAAGCAAAATTTATGGCCGACGATGAAAATCAACTATTTACCCTCTGCAGCAAAATCAAAACAAAGAACATATGTTCATAGCCCGAGCTATGGTGTTAAAATAGAGCACATAAAAGAGTTTCAAAATATATACAATTTTAAAAATATTTTTTTATATTGACGGAATTTTGATCAACAATCAACAAAAGCCAACTCTAAATAAAAACCAAAACAAAAAACAGATGATGTCGAACTTGAATATATGATTAATTCAGTGTTTTTTCTGTTATCGAGCTCTCAAAAAAATGATTTTTGAAAATGCTATGTGTACCTAAAAGGGCACGGTGAACATTAGGCATTTCCGGCATCTCATTAATTACAGAAAAGTGAAGAAAAACTTATGAGAGTGGAAACAGCGTTAGATAGAATTAATATAAGAGGAAACTGGAAGCATTATAATATCTTGATTTAAGCCTAGTATCCAGATCGACAAACGATTACGCTAGCGTAAAAACTTTAATCTTTCCAGTGTGACCAATGTTTTGAGAGTTCATCAGATTTAAGCGTGCTACGGTCGTACTGTCAATCAGCTGGGTTTGTTGACAAGCAGTTAAAATTTAAATATCGTATTTGCGGGAAAGAGCCTTTAAAAGATATTATCAAATACCTTGGCAAGAAAAGTCTGCCGCTGTACAAAGAAATTGAAAAACAATACAATTTAAAGTTAACAGTTGTTTTTCTTAATTTACTGATAATTATTTGCTAATTAAAAGTTCATAGCTGCACATCTATTGTGTTTTTTCGTACGTTCTGGACCTAAAAAACATTTTGCTCTGACAAGAGGCACCCCAGATAGTATTAATGTTATTTTTTCCTCACATGTAAGCACCTGCAATCGACTTTTGTGAGTTTTCTGAGTTTTTCCCTCCATTTCTTATAATGTTCAGTGAGAAGCGCACGCCAAAAGATTAAATTTTTTAATCTTTTCGCTAGGGCTCACCCAAAGTTAATTTCCGCAGACTGGCAACGCTATGGAATTTTCTGGTATTTTTTCCATCGATCAGGGGACCGACGTGAAAAAAATGCCCGACGAAAAGTGAACGCCAGTTGTTTGCCTCTCGCTTTCTCTCCTGATTGGCGTACGGATTTCGTCGATCTGGATACTAGGCTTTATATAAAAGTCGAAAATGCCTCTCTGCTTATCAGGCCAAACTTTCTTAAACTATTATACTGTCTTCCCATATAGTTCATCCGATTCCCACAGAGCACTTCCACCATCCGATAACAGCTGATCTGCACAGCTGTGGCTAATCATTGTTGCGTTTTACAAAACATTTAAAAGGAGGACCACAGCGGTATAAATTATACCTGGTAACAGACTGCAAGTGAACTAACAACCAATCGGCCTGCTGAAATAATAAGAATACCTATTGCCCCATATTGTCTAAAGAGTAACAAATCTAGTACATTATATATAAATATGTTTGTTTTTTGTTTTATTTTAATTTAATATTTCATTTTATTTTGTATGTCAAGGATGGCAGACAGGATCTCGGTCTGCGCTTGCTGCTCCTCCAGCCTTGCTCGAGCGCTATCGCCACAAGCTCGGCCTTGTGGTCCACCTATTCCCTCTAGTACCTGCAATAAATATATTTTAGAAGTTAATTGTAAAACACAAATATAAGCCTGGGGACATACTCTCGTTTTCCAATGTGTTCTGCTCCATGTTGTGAGTACGTTATGCGCCTAGGAAAGCGTGGAGCAACTATTAATGCTGCCTCACGGACGGAATCCCACGGCTTGGCCGTGCTTGCAAAAAATAATATCGTGAAATGGGTTGCCAATATATTGTTCACTTATATAAGTTACCTCCATTTACACACTTAAACGACAAAAAACAATGAACAATCCGTTCAACGGATGGTAGATGGTGGATGGATATCTGTGGGAAGACGCCATCAAGTCTAGTTATTTCGACATTTGCTTACTTAACTTGATAACACCATAACCCGACGTAGATTGGATATAGCCCGAAAATTGTGTCCAAAAATGTTGTTAAAGATATTTTATGACAAATTATCAAGTAACAACTTATATTTTGTAAATATCAGAATAACGATACAGGACTATTTGATAAGCGTAACTACGATAGCGTGCAGGGACCATAAATATTTGAAAAATTAAAATGATATCGAGCTTCCCTAAATGTTCGATTTCTAATATGTATAACGACACTGTATCTTGCCAATAAGACGAAAGTCTGTACCTATATGTATATGGCCACATTTTTTAAGATTTATAGATGTGAATTTAATTAATAGCCATAATAGAAAACTTGGTGCTCCTATGATTATATTTCTCGATAGACCCTATTTGTTAACAAATATAATAAACGTTAAACTCAGGTGCAGTTTTGTTCACTATTTACAATTAACCACTATATATATCTGCTTCCGTATCGTTCAACGTTATTTCATAAACAGGAAATTATCAGCACAACATAAGTGCCCATCAATAAATCATTCAGGGAAAAGTTTTTAATAGCAGGTGCAACCACTAATAAAAACAACAGTATGATGACTGATGACAGCATACTTATTAATATACCAAAAAAAATGGGTTCCGAGGAATAATGCGTAATTGTGAAATAATAATTTATTGTGAAATAATAACGAAATGGTAACAAAGATAGGTGCACTGTTACCTACATAACTGAGCAACTTAAACAAATCAGAAATAATATACAGAAAAATTAGTTATGTCAGCAGCACATAGTAAATATAAATTATAGAAAAATTATATACATTGAGGCTATGGAAATGCGAGAAATTTAAGTTTAGCATTGCTGGTAATCATTAGGTCAAGACCCGAGCCAGCAGGTCTTGAGGATGATGGCGTTTCAGTATTCTCCTGACCGTAGTGCGATGACTCGGCGTTAGTCGCCTATCTAGGCTGTTAGGATGACCCCCAAGCCTCTCCGTGTATTTTTGTGCAATCGCCCGAATTTTATCCCCAATTTTTGGTACTTTGAAGTCGCGCTCGATGTCCGCCGCTCTCATGTACCATGGAGCTCCTGAGATCCTCCTCAGCGTCTTGGCTTGAAGTACCCGTATTTTGTTGATGTGCGTTTTAGCTGTGATACCGTTCGGAGCTGGAATGCACTTGAAAATTCGAACCTTGTTGTCCAGCGAAATCTTGTTTTTAGCGGAGAGTAGCCAGGACTTGCGATTTAACTTAGTTCTATAAGAATACAGCAGCGACTTGACATGGCTTTCGAGTTTGAGCTTTCTGTCTAGAATGACTCGGCAGTTTAGCGCCCGATTTGCGAAGGTCACGTTTGCGCATTTATCTGCATTGATGCACACGTTCCAAATCCTAGCCCATTCCTGAAATGTATCTAGATATTCTTGGAGACCTATTTTTGCCAGATCTATGGAGCTGTTTCTGGTGAGCACCGCGGTATCGTCAGCGTAGGTTGCAACCAGCGTATCCCTTCCTGCAAGTGCTGTGATTGACGAGTGGGTTGGCATGTCGGCAGAGAATAGTATATACAATGTAGGGCCAAGCACACTACCTTGTGGAACGCCCGCTTCTATTGGCCTGGACAGTGCTGAGACGGCATGTCTGGCATGCGTGACCGCTCAGTCGCCAACTCTTTTCATATATATATGTATAGATACAGTGGCTCACAGCTTATTTGACCCACACCTATTTTTCAACATTAAACAGGTATAACTCCTGAACCATAAGAGATACCCATAAAAATAAAACGCAGAAAGGTTAACTGTTGTTTTAACTAAAAAAATATTTTTCATTTATTTATTATAGCAAGGTACTTCTTAATTAAACAATAAAAACTAAAAATACTGCCTTTTTCAACGTCACAGCTTATTTGACCCAGTTGATCAAATTAATTATAAACAAGAAAGGAAAGCTAACTTCGGGCGGAGCCGAAGTTGATATACCCTTGCAGAATATTATGTACATTATATTCTCCAAAATTATTCATATGCATTCTTAATACTCATAAAAAATCCCAACTTCCTAACTTTAAAAACACCAAAGTTATGGCATTTCCAATCGTTCAGTTATATGGCAGCTATAGGATATAGTCGGCCGATCCTTATGAAATTTGATAGGTCGGATTGATTGGCCAAAAATAAAACTCATAGAAAATACCAACTTCCTAACTTAACAAACACCAAAGTCATGGCATTTCCGATCAATCATATATATGGCGGGTATAGGATATAGTCGGCCGATCCTTATGATATTTGGTAGGTCGGATTGATTGGCCAAATATAAAACCCATAGAAAGTCCCAGCTTCCTAACTTTACAAACACCAAAGTTATGGCATTTTCGATCAATCAGTTATATGGTAGCTATAGGATATAGTCGGCCGATCCTTATGAAATTCAGTAGGTGGGATTAATTAGCCAAATATAACACCCATATAAAATCCCAACTTCCTAACTTTACAAACACCAAAGTTATGGCATTTCCGATCAATCAGTTATATGGCAGCTATAGGATATAGTCGGCCGATCCCGGCCGTTCCGACTTATATACTGCGTGCAAAGGAAAGAAGGGTGTGTGCAAAGTTTCAATTCGATAGCTTTAAAACTGAGAGACTAGTTTGCGTAGAAACAGACAGACGGACAGACGGACAGACAGACGGACAGACGGACATGGCTATATCAACTCAGGAGGTGATCCTGATCAAGAATATATATACTTTATAGGGTCGGAGATGTCTCCTTCACTGCGTTGCACACTTTTGACCAAAATTATAATACCCTCTGCAAGGGTATAAAAATTGCAAAAAAAAATATTTAATACTTTTAGTATTTGGTATGTCCGCCCTTTTGGTCCACATCGACTTCAGTCGATTGGGAATAGATTCGACCAATTTTTTTGTGGTTTCTGGGGTGATTTTAGCCCATTCTTAGACCAAAGCCGTCTTCAAGTCATTTTTATTGGAAATATTGCGCTCCCGAATTTTTGAGTCCAGCAAAGCCCACAAATTCTCAATAACATTAAAATCGGGTGACTGAGCTGTGCAAAACTTAACTAATACGCCTATGAAAGTCTGACGAAAAGAAAAAGAATGACTCGGAAAAAACCTTATTTTCAATGTGAAGTGGTTAACGAAATAATGGAACGGTAACCATCAATAATTGTTACCCGAGATTTCTATATCAAAAATATGAAAATTTTAATTTTGCAATATATTTTGATGTTTTGTTTTATACCTTGTATACCCAAAATTCGTAAAGTAAGATTGGTGTTAACAAACTTATAAAACTGATACAGATCCTTTGCACTTTTTATATGTGTTGATTTTAAGGTTCTTAACTCAACGGGTGTCAAAGATACAAAAGCCCATGACGTGTTCAAAGAGTTACCTATAAAGCTTATTTGCTGGATATCTCCCGTTCTTCGACAGTGTCGAACTATGGCTAAAATTAAGGAAATAAATTCCTTCGAACACGAATGAACCCATACAGTCAACACAATATTTATTCGGACACCCGTGATTTTCAATTTGATTCATTAATAACTCAATAAAAACGTAACGAAACCAAACAATTTATATTTCATCGTGACGGTTAACATTCTTAGAATATATTTTAACAAAAAAATAAGGAACTTTAATCAGTAAAATAAGATATTTTCTTAAATGAACTTAAAATGTCATAATTTTACGCACAGAAATTATTCGTACACTTCATATTATATTAAAAAAAAACAGATTTCTTGATGTTTTAATATTTGTAATATTTGGTGGGTCCTCCACTAACATCAATGACAGCTTGTAAGCGTCGACCCATGCTTTTTACCAAGTTGCTTGTCTCATTAGCGCTAATTTGACTCCATTCAGCCCTCAATCCAGTTTTTAAGGACTCCCTGGACGTAATGACGTGCTTCCGAATCCTTTTCTCAAGAATATCTCACACATGTTCTATGGGATTTAAATCAGGTGACTGGGGAGGTGTTTTCAGCTGCTTGCAGTGATATAAAAGCCACTCTTGCACCAAAGACGAAGAATGTTGTCTTGTTGAAACAACAATGTGTTTGGATCTAGACCAAGTTTTATATCACTTGGACTCAAATATTCGCTTAAAATGTTTTTGTACATATTCTTATTAATTTTGTCGTCAATAAAGACCATTTGACCGACATCTACTGACGATACACACCCCGAAATCATTACATTCCCGCCACCATGCTAAACAGTTGGAATTAAGTTCTTCTCATTCATGGCTTCATTTGGTTTCCTCCACACTTTCGAGGGCCCATAGTGTCCAAATATGTAAAATTTGGATTCGTCGCTAAAAACTACGTTCTCCCAAAACGAATCCGGGTGGTTATATGCAGTTTTCCAAACTCCAAACGCTTTTTTTGTTGACGGCAGAAATTAATTGCTTTCGACGAGCAACCATGTAAACCAGCCTTGTACAGGTAGTTTCGGATGGTTTGGGCCCAAACTTTTTTATTTTCGCTTGCTCTACATTCTTTTTAATTGTAGTAGATGTTGTTTTCGGATTTTTCAGGACTGTAGACATAAATTTCAGTCCCTCACGTGAATACAGAATCTTAGACCTTCTAGCTTTCTTGTGATTTGAAGCTCATTATTCACTTTTTAAGTATTTTTGGCTTATACTATGTATTGTGGAAGGCGATTTCGCGATAACTACGATTTTTTAAAAATTTATTTAAGATAGATTTTCGAAAATCTAGTGTCAAATCTGAACTCCTTCCATTTTCACCAATCGCATCAAAAAAACACATAAAAACTAACAATAAAAAAAAAAGCATGCAGAAAATTACTCCGAAGTAATTTCAACTAAACTACTTTAAAAAGAATCACCGATTACCGTTGACTTCAGAAATAAACACCATAAATGAGAAATGTACGAATAATTTGTGTGTAACATTTTAGCAATTTTTTTGCTTTCCTTTCAATATTTTTAAGGTTAATTTAAAAAATTACATTTTTGTTTGTGTAATGTCTTCTGAAAATCACGGTTTCTATGATACGTACAAAAAAACCTGCTAAAATTACGAAAATTCCGGCAAATAAGCTGTTAAACTTGATAATAGACAGTGTCCGAATAAATTTTGTGCTGACTGTATGTAGCAAAAGGAATTCCCGTAATTAGTTCAACGAATTCCGAGAAATCGGAGTAAGAAGTGGTTGGTTCAAATAAGCAGTGAGATGTTAATAGCATTATTATTCACCATATATTTGGTGTTGATGATTTAAACTTCTCTGTATTTTAGTATCCAAACCAAAATTTGATTTTCATGGATAAAAATGTTTTTTGTTAATGCTTCATTGGCTTTTCGCAAAACTATGGATACAATACGCCTTTCAAAGTCTAATGAAAAGTAAATTTAAGCACAAAAAAAACTTTAGTACAGTGGTTCACGAAATGATGTCACAGAATGCTTAGAATATTTTTAGTAAACGGACGAACTAAGCTAGAGATTCGAACGCTGGAGTTCTCATGAACAACTAAACTTTTACTCTACGAGTAACGGGTATAAAGTTTGTTTTTATCTTTGGTTCTCTTCATTCCTCTTTGAACGTTATTTCAAATTACTATATTTTAAATTGAAAATGTATAGAAATAAGAATCTTAACAAGAAGAACACTATAGTGTCGAACTCCACGACTATCAAAAAACGTAATTTTTTTAATCAATTTTATAACAAATATGCCCCTTATAGATGGTACTGGTGCTAAAGTGAATTTATCTGCTAGCGCTGACGTCATTGTTCTTGTTTAACTTAATTTTGTATAAATTCTAAAACAATTTAAAAGTAAAGTCTAAAACAATTTAAAGTAAAAGTTAAAAAAAAGTTAAGGTTTACGCCAGTAGAATTTGGTGTGTTTTTTAATCGTTTTAATTATTGAATATGACCGATGCCATCTGCTATAGACCCAAAAATATGAAAAATAATTTAGGGCCCTAAATTAAAACAAGAGAGAACGCTATAGTCGGGTGCCCCGACTATCAGATACCCGTTACTCAGGTAAAGGGAGTGCGAGGGAGATGGAGATAGAAACTTTGATCACGCATAACTTTTTAACGAATGGTCCGATTTGAAAAGTTTCTTCTACATTTCGATAGGTATTGATAAACACAATAAAACTGCATTTTTACTTTTCCGAAATATTTAAATTTTTAAAATCGTATATTAGCTATTGTGGGCGTTAAAAGGGGTGTGGCACCTTTTTGAAACAAACTTGCGCTGCGTAGGAACTCCTAGAATCTGCATGCAAAATGCCAATCTTCTAGCTTTTATAGTTTCCGAGATCTCAGCGTTCATACGGATGGACAGACAGACGGACAGACAGACGGACAGACAGACGGACAGACAGACGGACAGACGGACATGGCTATATCGACTCGGCTAGTGACCCTGATCAAGAATATATATACTTTATAGGGTCGGAAACGCTTCCTTCTAGCTGTTACATACTTTTGCACGAATACAATATACCCTTTTACTCTACGAGTAACGGGTATAATAACTGATACTGTGTTTATGGGATAGCCATTTCAAGCAATCATTTCGTGTGTATTTTGTCTCTATAAATACCATTTAATGCATTCAGCGTCGATTCATAAAATAGTGTAATGTTGCCAGGTTAGCTCGACACGTAAGGTGGCCAGGGCCGGCGTCATACTTTCCGCCCGAGTGGGTAGTAAGGTTTCAAGGGGTTGGTGAAAGGGGAAGGGGGGGTGGGGAACCACTTCGGATATTACCGAGTGGGTACTACTACCCATACTACCCACGTCAACCGCCGGCCCTGAAGGTGGCAACGTTGAACTGGAAAATTCTACTGTAAGCGTATGCCTACACTAATTCAAAAATATACATATGTTAATTGGTTATTCCTGTAAACTTTGCGATTTTAATAAAATAATTGTAGTTTCGTTGTCTTATTTTCTTCTCGATCGAAGCTTGACAGCACATCTTTCAGTTCTACTTCTATCATTTTATAAATTCGTGCGTATCGCATTGTGCAACCGGTTTAAGATGATGAGGAAAAATTTGATCGGTTGTTCTTAATTTCGATATAAATTGTCCAGCTCCTTCGTTGGTTTTTTACTTCAGCTATGGTATACTTTGAGTCTAGCACAACAATGAGTTTAACAGATATCCGACCTTATCAAAAATTGATCTGCGTAGTCGACAATATCGAATAAGGTAGTAGGTCCCTGACTTAGTGTGTTAGCTTAGTGTTTCCAGAATTGAACCGCATGCTTGTGCGTTACGCAACATTGAGCATTAAATACAAATATCGCTCTCACAGCCACTAACAAGAGGTTTTGTTCTCGACTTAAGAGAACAACCCAAAAACAGGAGAGTAGCCCTGTCCGTCTGTCCGTCCGTTCGTCGGTCCGTCCGTTTCTACGCAAACTTGTCCCTCAGTTTTAAAGCTATCTGATTAAAACTTTCCCAAATGTTGTCTTTCAATTGCGGGTAGTATATAAGTCAGAACGAGCCGGATCGGGCGACTATATCATATAGCTGCCAAAGGAACAATCAGAAAAAAAATTCAAAAAAATTATTACTTTTTTTTTGTTCTGTGGGATTTGGTAATTTTTAAATATTATGGAACTACGGTTTTAATTAAATAAAAATCGGAAAACAATATTATATAGCTGCTATAGAAAGGATGGCAAAATGCAGCGCAAAATCGATATAGCTTCATTGTTTTCGTAATATAGGCATAGACATTAAAATGTAGTCAATTTGTAATAACTGCAAGGGTGTATAAACTTCGGCTTGCCGTGGCATCGCTAGGTGTCCAGCTGGGTGACGTTGTTGCTTTCCACGTTGTAGCTTTAGTAAGTGTCAGTGGCCCAGTAACCGTGCCGCTCCTGGATAGCCGATATGGCTGCCACTGAGCGGCTGCTGTCCACGTTGTTCGCTGCAATAAGTATTAGCGGCCCGGTTGCTGCTCCTGGATTGCCGCTTGTGCACGGTTGTGCTCTGCGGAAATTATTTCGATCTGTTCGCTTTCATCAGAAATTTCTGATACAAAGTTCTTGCAGTGCCAAATTTGGTATCTGAAAAATGTGGCTATAACGCATGTTGAATCCTGGCCAACGTTGCAATAAATAGCGTTTACAACTATTGGGTGTAGAGCAACTCTCTTGCGTTTGTTGAGTAACGGGTCTCGCAGACTTTAAGAGTTCTGGATCTCATGGTTATGGGTTTTGTGTCTTGTGGCAGTAGTCAGATCAAACAGTTTCTAGAAGTCCTGGTATTTGAGAGTGACATTTTCTGATGGCAGAATATTTCAGAGTCTATTAAATGCGTCACCTTGCTGTTCGTTCAATTTATTTTATTCTTTAGCAAATTTCAATAATTCTTCTATGTTAAAAACAGTCGTTTTCTTTTTTTCTTTTTTAAAGCTTTAAGGGGTATATACTTTCTTTGTCGAAAAAAATAGGAAAGTTTGTATTTTTTTTTCTGTATGTAACAGTTTTTTTTCAGAAAACACCATTTTGAGATATTTGCGTTTAAAGTTTCAAGTTTGGTTTGGGCGGGGACGAGGCGCGCGGCTAGGACCGCTGTAACTTTTTTTCTACTGCTCAAATCTCTATACAAATTGTTGGGAAATGAGATAAAGCAAAAAAAAAAAAATCGAATTTTTGAAAATGAAAAAGGTATATACCCCCCTTAAGTACTTCTTGCGCCTTGAAAGCTAACTTATCAGTTACAGCAATTTTGGATTCTGAATATGCAAGCCTTTGCTTACGTTCTGGTCCATCCTTGTAGAAGTATTGAACGCATTTAGCAATCTCATTTCCGATCTTTACTTGTGCAAATTAACTATAACTTTAATTAAAGATTCTAATTAATATTGTAAACAATTTATTTTGGCAGAGCTTGCTACTGAGTGCTCACGGGTTCTTATCTTATAAACATTTCCACCCTCGCAAACGGCGAGCCAAGCTTGAGACAGGCGTAAACAAATTCCCCCTAGCTAGCCGCCAAAGGCCAGCCAAACTTTAGACTAAACATCCGTTAGAATCCCAACACCGCGAACCCTCTTTTTTAGGCATTGCGTTCGCTTCCAAATTTTCCATGCAGATCACAGCAATCTTAATCAGGAATTGACTTCGGAAACCAAGACTTCGGAAAATTACGAAGATAAACTTTAAAAGCTTCGATCCCGAGGCAACAAGGGAGGAGAACCAACTCAAGCTTGGGCAGTCGTGAAATAAGTCTAAGAATGATTATATTCTAAGTCTAAGTGAAGTTTATTTAATAAAAATTATATTTTATTAAATACATTCGGTAACGTATTTGTAATTGGCGCCCAACGTGGGCCCGCGCTGTACAAAATATCGAAATGAAATAAAAGATATTCGCGAGTGTTCCCATAAAAATAAATCATAGACCCGAAAATAAAAAGGTTTTTATGTAAAAAAACAAAACGTACCGGATAAAAAAAACCAGAGCATAAAGTGAAAATATTATTGTGCTGAGAAACAACTAAAGTGAAAATCTTAAAAACACAATTAAAAGTGCAACACTTAAAATAAAGAAATAAAAAAGGGCCAGAATACGCCAAATAATAAAAGTGAAAAATTACAATAATATATTAAATATAAATTATCCAGGAAAATAAACAATCGCCAAAAGGGCAAAACTACAAAAAATAATAAATATTTCCAATAATAAAAAAAAAAAAATAAATAAATAAAATATTTATAAAACGCCAAATATAATAAAAAAAAGAGGTGCAAAAATTAAATTTACAAAACGCAAATATAAAAAAGTGCAAAAATACATCATCATTTTTAATATTCCTAAAGAGTAATATAAATCATCAAAAAATTTTTTGTTTTTTATAAAATAAAACAAAATAAAAAAATTAAAGAAAACAAATAAAAAAACATACAAAAAGCTACAAGAAAACAAAAAAAGAAAAAACTATAGAAAGTGACACACACAAACAATTTGATAAAACCAAGAAGAAACCAAGAAAAGGAACGAAACAAAATTACTGAGAGAAGACTAAGACGACCCAGGACCCACCAGGACACAAAAGACAACAAATCGTGAGAGTAGAATTAGCATTATAAAAATATTTAAATAAGAAAGAAATTATTATCTACAATTCTAAACAATATTCAATATATATAAAACTAACCTTCATAAATAAACACAGAAAGATTTTGCTAAAAGTGATAGATTAATCCTGGAAGAGTTAATAAACGCACTACAAAATTTTAAAATGACTGATACAAATGGTCCGTCGACTAGCCGAAGCGCTAACAATCAAACACCCGAACAAACATTAACCACAGACTTAATAGTCCGATTGATTGCTAGCAATGTAACCCCTTTACAAGACGAAATAAAAAATTTACGTACCCTGTTAGACTCAAGAGCTAATTTAGTAACCGAATATCAAGTCGAACAGATTGACGATAACATAACATGCGACGAAACTTTGGAGGTAGTAAAATCCGTTCCCCAGTTTTTCGGAACCATTTTAAGAAATAAAATAACAGGAAAGGCAAATGATGCCTTAACAAATCACGGAACAGTGTTAAACCTTGACGCAATTTTAGCCAGGCTCGACTTCGTCTTTAGCGACAAAAGACCTATCCACATTGAACAGGAACTAAGCGTCCTTACACAAAATAAATTCTCAGTTATGGACTTTTATAATTTGGTTAATAAAAAATTAACTTTACTAATAAATAAAACCATAATGACTTACGGGAAAGAAAATAACCACAGAAACAAACCTCAGACATAGGCAAAATGCCTTAAGGGTGTTTATAACTAGCCTAAACGGCTCAATTCCCGGCATGTTATTTTCTGTTAACCCTCCAGACTTGCCAAACGCATTACCCAGAGTGCAAGAAATGGAAAGCAACCAGATGAGGGCACAGTTCGTTTATCGTTTTAGCACTCCTCAACGCCGCTTTAACGAAAACCCACGAACTTCATATGATTCATATTATAAATTTGACAACGATAATCAGGGCAATCGATTGCGGCTGAATAGAACCAATGATAATAATCAAAATTATCAAGGGCAAAATGCCAACGACCAATACACCAACAAACATGGCTATCAAAATAATAGCTATAAAAACCCTAATAACTATCAAAATACTAATAGTTATCAAAATCATAATAACTATCAGTATAACAACGCTCGGTTCAATTCAAACCCAACTAATAATGTTTGGACACAAGCGAATAATACTTATCAAAAAAGGAGTGAGCCAATGGAAGTGGACGCCAGCATCCAATTCCAAAATAAAAATTATAATCCTAATAACCAATCATTTCCCAAAGGTTGGCAGTACCAAAACAAAAACAAGAAAGGAAAGCTAACTTCGGGCGGAGCCGAAGTTGAAATACCCTTGCAGAATATTCTGCAAATTATATTCTCCAAAATTATTCATATAATGCATTCTTAATACTCATAAAAAATCGCAACTTCCTAACTTTAAAAACACCAAAGTTATGGCATTTCCAATCGTTCAGTTATATGGCAGCTAAAGAATATAGTCGGCCGATCCTTATGAAATTTGATATGTCGGATTGATTGGTCAAAAATAAAACACAGAAAATCCCAACTTCCTAACTTTACAAACACCAAAGTTATGGCATTTCCGATCAATCAGTTATATGGCAGCTATAAGATATAGTCGGCCGATCCTTATGAAATTGTAGGTCGTATTAATTGGCCTAATATAAAACCCATAGAAAGTTCCAACTTCCTAACTTAACAAACAGCAGAATTATGGCATTTCCGATCAATCAGTTATATGGCAGCTATAGGATATAGTCGGCCGATCCCGGCTGTTCCGACTTATATACTGCGTGCAAAGGAAAGAAGGGTGTGTGCAAAGTTTCAATTCGATATCTTTAAAACTGAGAGACTAGTTCGCGTACAAATAGACAGACGGACAGACAGACGGACAGACGGACATGGCTATATCAACTCAGGAGGTGATCCTGATCAAGAATATATATACCTTATAGGGTCGGAGATGTCTCCTTCACTGCGTTGCAAACTTTTGACCAAACTTATAATACCCTCTGCAAGGGTATAATAATAATTGCCAAACAAACTCATATAACCAAGAAAGAAAACCATTTCAACAAGCAGAACAGCCAGATAAGCCCACACAAGTTGAGTCATCAGCTCAACCAAAAAACAAACAAATGCGCATAAATAATATTCAAGAGGACCATTTTTTAAAAGAACAATAGGCCTGGCACATATTTTTCGGCAGAACAAGAAAATAAATAAAAAATTTAATATTTTTATAGACACAGGAGCTAGAAGGTTTAAAAGCAGATTTAATAATAGGATATAATTTACTAAGAAAGATAGGAGCAGTTATTGACATAAGCAATAATACAATAAAATATAATGGAAAAACGGAACAATTGCATTATGAGAAAAAATTAAACTTATTAGAATCAAACAATGAAACAACCATACTTTCCCTAAAAAAATATATACTAGATAGATATTTTAACCATGAAAGTTTTACGAATAAAAATACAGATAGCATAGAGAGTTTGGGGTATATAAACCCCGAACAAGCCATTAATGTCAATTCTGACACAATCAGTGTGGGACAATTAGGTTCCGAACGCGCCGTCCACGATATTTCCGTCGCAGTTTGGGATCTTCAGATTCCGACCACGCAGTAGATGTCAAACTCGACATAAACAAAATAAACATTTCAGAAGATGAAAATATAGGTAGCAACTTCGACAATACCCTCGATATTAATAATTTAGAAAACACTACAGACGAAACAATAATAACCAATTATACAGACAAAATAGTAAATACAATAAAAAAGTACACTCAGAAATAAATACGAATTTTCCATTCCGGACAGATGTTCGATGCGAGATAGACACAATTAATGTCAAACCAATTTATTCACAAGCAGTAAATGGGTTTGTGAATCAGGAAATAAGTCGTATGCTTGAAGACGAAATCATTAGACCCAGCAAAAGCCCTTATAATTCGCCTATGATTGTAGTATCAAAGAAAGGTACCAATGAAGACGGCACCCCCAAACACAGACTCTGCATTGATTTTAGAAAATTAAGCCTCAACACAGTTCCGGATAGATACCCCATGCAGGATCCGTCAGTTATTTTATCTAACCTAGGAAAGGCTAAATATTTTAGTACGATAAACTTAGAATCAGGTTTCCATCAAATCTTGATGAAAGAATCAGACGTAGAAAAAACTTCATTTTCCATTAACAACGGAAAATATGAATTCATAAGAATGCCATTCGGGCTTACAAATGAGCCCAGAATTTTCCAGAGAGCAATGGACGATATACTAAGAGAACATATTGGAAAATTCTGCCATGTTTACATGAACGATATAATTATTTTTTCTCACTCCCTCAAAACTCATTTAAATGACCTCAATTCGATAATTAACATTCTACACGAAGCCAATATGAAAATATCACTAGAAAAATCCCAGTTTTTTAAAATGGAAACATCATTTCTAGGATATGTAGTATCACAAAACGTTATTAAAACCGACCCCCAAAAAATAGAAACCATACCGAAATATCCTATTCCCAAAAATATCAGAGAGCTGCGTAGCTTCCTGGGACTCACAGGATACTATAGAAAATTCGTAAAAAATTACGCGTCTATTGCCAAACCCCTAACCAGATTTTTAGAAGGCTCCAATGGAAAATTTTCAAAGAGAATGTCAAAAAATGTTTCAATTACTCTCGACGAAACTGCAATCCAGGCCATTAACGAACTAAATGAACAAATAATTAGCTACATAGAACTATTTCAGCCAGATTACACAAAAAAATTTACATTAACAACAGACGCCTCTGATTTAGCTATAGGAGCAGTGCTCTCCCAAAACGGAAACCCAATTACCTTTATATCTAAGACACTCAATAAAACCGAAAGAAATTATGCTACCAATAAAAAAGAACCTAGCGATAGTTTGGGCACTAAAAAAACTTAAGAAATTATTTATACCGAGTATCAGGACTAGAAATACTTACGGACCATCAACCGCTCTCTTACGCTATTTCGGATAAAAACCCAAATGTTGAATTAAAAAGATGGTTTAATTATATAGAAAGTTTTAACCCAAAAATTATATATAAGCCTGGTACTACTAATGTAGTAGCGGATACCCTTTCTAGAATCGAAATATATAATATAACAGAAGAAGAGAATGACGAATCCACGGATTCTGGCACTCAACATTAAGCTGAAAGCAGCTTTGATAACATAATTAACGAAACAAAAAACCCCTTAATCAGTTAAAACAACAATTTTTATTAGCAAAAGGAAACTTTACAATACATGAACAAATCAATGTCTTCGACAACAGAAGGCATATCATCGAATATCATATCATATCATGACCAACCAGAAAACTTAATTACAATTCTAAAAGAATTTCTACAACCGAATATTAGCACAGGAATCCACTGCACCCCTGAAGTATTGTACGAAATTCAAATTCCACTAAAAGATAATTTTACAAATATATTTCTATATACAAAAATTTTTGTTCAAGATATAACAAATTATGAAGATAAAGCAATAATAATAGAGGAAACCTATTGTCGAGCTCACAGAGAATTAGATGATAATTATAAACAAATCAGTAGCCTATTGGCCAAACTTATACAAAAATTGAAGGAATATATCACAATTGCGAAATTTGTAATACAAATAAATACAACAGAAAACCAACACAAACCCTATCGGAGAGTCCTATTCCAAAAATAGAAGGTCAACATTTACATATTGATATTTATTACGCACAAAATCTAACGTGTAAGGACTTTTCTTAGGCTGGGATAGACTTCAGTCCGGCCAGAGTCCTCTACAGTTAAATTTGTAGAAACACAGGAGACGAAACGGGACTGGGAGTTGCCGCCGGGATTTTGTTTACGGGTCTGGGTCTGCACCTCTACGCAGCGTAGATCGCTCGGAGGCGTAATGTCAACTGGCCGACACCAATTAGCACCCGGGGTTAGCTTTCCGGTCCGCAAGCGTCCGTATTGCACAGAAAAACCTCGGAAGCCAAAACGGGGACTTGTCCGACGCGAAGGAGCACGCGTACGCCTTTCGTCCGTGTTGCGTAGAAAAGTACCTCGGAAAAAAAAACAGGGCCGCCTCAAATTAACTCGAAGGGTTTTGTCTGGGCCTGAGCGTGGGCGATCGGCGATAACTTTTCCAGTCCGGCAAGCGTCCGTGTTGCACAGAGAAAACCTCGGAAGTGCAATACGGGAACTTGTCCGACGAAAGACAAGCGGACAGCTTCGTCGTCCGTGTTGCGAAGAGAAAACAAACCTCGTAAACGCAACACAAAACGGGGCCGCCACTAATTAACTCGAGAGGGATTTTGACTGGGCCTGAGCGTGGGCGATCGGCGATAGCTTTTCCGATCCGGCAAGTGTCCGTGTTGCGCAGAAAGCCTCGGAAGCGCAATACGGCAACTTGTCCGGCGTAAATTGGCACGCGGGCAGCTTGGCGTCCGCGTTGCGCAGAGAAAATAAACCTCGGAAAACGCAACTCAGAAGCCTCACTGACCCGAAACCCCTCCGCGAAATGCACTAAATCTTATTAGCCTCTCCCTAACCTGAACGTGTGCAAAAAGGCCGGCGATAGTTTCCCGCGCTTTTCTCTAGTCTGGTAAACGTTCGTATTGCGCAGAGAAAATAAACCTCTGAAACGCAATACGAGAACTCCGACCTGGAGTAGCACGTGGGTAGCTTTGGTATCCGCGTTGCGAAGAGATAATAAACCTCGGAAACGCAATACGGTAACCTAGCCGATCCGGAAAAACACTCAGCGAAGTTCACTAAATTTTAGAAGCCAGGCTTGGGGTTTGAGTTTCACAACTTTATGTGTATTTTATTCACTTGGTCTTTCTCCCTAACCTTCGCACTCAGTATCTGGGTTTCTAACCTCTGCCTTTTGTCTTACTCTATGCCTTTGATATGGCGTTGCCGTCCGCGGGAGTCTCTGCTGCTGGTGTGGTCCTTGTGGTCTGCGCTGTTGGCTGCCGGAAAAGAGTGAGAACGATCTCCGTCGATCGCGGTTCCACGTCGACACGCTTTTTCCCTTTACAGCACGCGTTTTATTATTAACAGCACGAAGCTTGTCCTTAGTCACACGCTTTGCGCTTAACAGCCCGCGCGCTTATTCACGGGTGATTTGCGATAACTTATCGATACTGTTGGCCATTCGCCCCGACTAGCCAGCGGACTGATCTTGCTGATCAAAACTGGTGACCTCGCGCGCCTATTTGAAACTAGGATTACTTAGGTTTTAGACTTAAATATATATATTTTAGAAACTTAATAACTAATAACTAATAACTAAGATATGGCCTCCAATGGCTGAGATTAGGGTTTTGGCCTCCAATGGCTGAGATAAGTTAAGATTTGAGAGCGCCGGACAGATGTTCGATGCGAGATAGACACAATTAATGTCAAACCAATTTATTCACAAGCAGTAAATGGGTTTGTGAATCAGGAAATAAGTCGTATGCTTGAAGACGAAATCATTAGACCCAGCAAAAGCCCTTATAATTCGCCTATGATTGTAGTATCAAAGAAAGGTACCAATGAAGACGGCACCCCCAAACACAGACTCTGCATTGATTTTAGAAAATTAAGCCTCAACACAGTTCCGGATAGATACCCCATGCAGGATCCGTCATTTATTTTATCTAGCCTAGGAAAGGCTAAATATTTTAGTCATCAAATCTTGATGAAAGAATCCGACATAGAAAAACTTCATTTTCCATTAACAACGGAAAATATGAATTTATAAGAATGCCATTCGGGCTTACAAAAGTGTCCAGAATATTCCAGAGATCAATGGACAATATACTTAAAGAACACATTGGAAAATTCTGCCATGTTTACATGAACGATATAATTATTTTTTCTCACTCCCTCAAAACTCATTTAAATGACCTCAATTCGATAATTAACATTCTACACGAAGCCAATATGAAAATATCACTAGAAAAAATCCCAGTTTTTAAAATGGAAACATCATTTCTAGGATATGTAGTATCACAAAACGTTATTAAAACCGACCCCAAAAAATAGAAACCATACCGAAATATCCTATTCCCAAAAATATCAGAGAGCTGCGTAGCTTCCTGGGACTCACAGGATACTATAGAAAATTCGTAAAAATTACGCGTCTATTGCCAAACCCCTAACCAGATTTTTAGAAGGCTCCAATGGAAAATTTTCAAAGAGAATGTCAAAAAATGTTTCAATTACTCTCGACGAAACTGCAATCCAGGCCATTAACGAACTAAATGAACAAATAATTAGCTACATAGAACTATTTCAGCCAGATTACACAAAAAAATTTACATTAACAACAGACGCCTCTGATTTAGCTATAGAGCAGTGCTCTCCCAAAACGGAAACCCAATTACCTTTATATCTAAGACACTCAATAAAACCGAAAGAAATTATGCTACCAATAAAAAGAACCTAGCGATAGTTTGGGCACTAAAAAAACTTAAGAAATTATTTATACCGAGTATCAGGACTAGAAATACTTACGGACCATCAACCGCTCTCTTACGCTATTTCGGATAAAAACCCAAATGTTGAATTAAAAAGATGGTTTAATTATATAGAAAGTTTTAACCCAAAAATTATATATAAGCCTGGTACTACTAATGTAGTAGCGGATACCCTTTCTAGAATCGAAATAAATAATATAACAGAAGAGGAATGACGAATCCACGGATTCTGGCACTCAACATTAAGCTGAAAGCAGCTTTGATAACATAATTAACGAAACAAAAAACCCCTTAATCAGTTAAAACAACAATTTTTATTAGCAAAAGGAAACTTTACAATACATGAACAAATCAATGTCTTCGACAACAGAAGGCATATCATCGAATATGACCAACCAGAAAACTTAATTACAATTCTAAAAGAATTTCTACAACCGAATATTAGCACAGGAATCCACTGCACCCCTGAAGTATTGTACGAAATTCAAATTCCACTAAAAGATAATTTTACAAATAAATTTCTATATACAAAAATTTTTGTTCAAGATATAACAAATTATGAAGATAAAGCAATAATAATAGAGGAAACCTATTGTCGAGCTCACAGAGAATTAGATGATAATTATAAACAAATCAGTAGCCTATTGGCCAAACTTATACAAAAAATTAAAAGAATATATCACAAATTGCGAAATTTGTAATACAAATAAATACAACAGATATCCAACACAAATCCCTATCGGAGAAGCTCCTATTCCAAAAATAGGTCAACATTTACATATTGATATTTATTACGCACAAAATCTAACGTGAAGGACTTTTCTTAGGCTGGGATAGACTTCAGTCCGGCCAGAGTCCTCTACAGTTAAATTTGTAAAAAAACAAGAAACGAAACGGGACTGGGAGTTGCCGCGGGATTTTGTTTACGGGTCTGGGTCTGCACCTCTACGCAGCGTAGATCGCTCGGAGGCGTAATGTCAACTGGCCGACACCAATTAGCACCCGGGTGTAGCTTTTCCGGTCCGGCAAGCGTCCGTATTGCACAGAGAAAACCTCGGAAGCGCAATGCGGGGACTTGTCCGACGCGAAGGAGCACGCGTACAGCCTCGTCGTCCGTGTTGCGTAGAAAAATACCTCGAAACGCAACACGAAAAAGGCCCCTCAAATTAACTCGAGAGGATTTTGTCTGGGCCTGAGCGTGGGCGATCGGCGATAGCTTTTCCAGTCCGGCAAGCGTCCGTGTTGCGCAGAGAAAACCTCGGAGTGCAATACGGGAACTTGTCCGACACGAAAAAAAGCGGACAGCTTCGTCGTCCGTGTTGCAAGAAAAAAAACCTCAAACGCAACACGAAAACGGGGCCGCCACTAATTAACTCGAGAGGATTTTGACTGGGCCTGAGCGTGGGCGATCGGCGATAGCTTGATCCGGCAAGGCCGTGTTGCGCAGAGAAAGCCTCGGAAGCGCAATACGGCAACTTGTCCGGCGTAAATTGGCACGCGGGCAGCGGCGTCCGCGTTGCGCAGAAAAATAAACCTCGGAAAACGCAACTCAGAAGCCTCACGACCCGAAAGCCCCTCCGCGAAATGCACTAAATCTTATTAGCCTCTCCCTAACCTGAACGTGCAAAAAGGCCGGCGATAGTTTCCGCGCTTTTCTCTAGTCGGTAAACGTTCGTATTGCGCAGAGAAAATAAACCTCTGAAACGCAATACGAGAACTGCCCGACCTGAGTAGCACGTGGGTAGCTGTATCCGCGTTGCGAAGAGATAATAAACCTCGAAACGCAATACGGTAACCTAGCCGATCCGGAAAAACACTCAGCGAAGTTCACTAAATTTTAGAAGCCAGGCTTGGGGTTTGAGTTTCACAACTTTATGTGTATTTTATTCACTTGGTCTTTCTCCCTAACCTTCGCACTCAGTATCTGGGTTTCTAACCTCTGCCTTTGTCTTACTCTATGCCTTTGATATGGCGTTGCCGTCCGCGGGAGTCTCTGCTGCTGGTGTGGTCCTTGTGGTCTGCGCTCTTGGCTGCCGGAAAGAGGAGAACGATCTCCGTCGATCGCGGTTCCACGTCGACACGCTTTTTCCCTTTACAGCACGCGTTTTATTATTAACAGCACGAAGCTTGTCCTTAGTCACACGCTTTGCGCTAACAGCCCGCGCGCTTATTCACGGGTGATTTGCGATAACTTATCGATACTGTTGGCCATTCGCCCCGACTAGCCAGCGGACTGATCTTGCTGATCAAAACTGGTGACCTCGCGCGCCTATTTGAAACTAGGATTACTTAGGTTTTAGACTTAAATATATATATTTTAGAAACTTAATAACTAATAACTAATAACTAAGATATGGCCTCCAATGGCTGAGATTAGGGTTTTGGCCTCCAATGGCTGAGATAAGTTAAGATTTGAGAGGCGCCGGACAGATGTTCGATGCGAGATAGACACAATTAATGTCAAACCAATTTATTCACAAGCAGTAAATGGGTTTGTGAATCAGGAAATAAGTCGTATGCTTGAAGACGAAATCATTAGACCCAGCAAAAGCCCTTATAATTCGCCTATGATTGTAGTATCAAAGAAAGGTACCAATGAAGACGGCACCCCCAAACACAGACTCTGCATTGATTTTAGAAAATTAAGCCTCAACACAGTTCCGGATAGATACCCCATGCAGGATCCGTCAGTTATTTTATCTAACCTAGGAAAGGCTAAATATTTTAGTACGATAAACTTAGAATCAGGTTTCCATCAAATCTTGATGAAAGAATCAGACGTAGAAAAATTCATTTTCCATTAACAACGGAAAATATAAATTCATAAGAATGCCATTCGGGCTTACAAATGAGCCCAGAATTTTCCAGAGAGCAATGGACGATATACTAAGAGAACATATTGGAAAATTCTGCCATGTTTACATGAACGATATAATTATTTTTCTCACTCCCTCAAAACTCATTTAAATGACCTCAATTCGATAATTAACATTCTACACGAAGCCAATATGAAAATATCACTAGAAAAATCCCAGTTTTTTAAAATGGAAACATCATTTCTAGGATATGTAGTATCACAAAACGTTATTAAAACCGACCCCCAAAAAATAGAAACCATACCGAAATATCCTATTCCCAAAAATATCAGAGAGCTGCGTAGCTTCCTGGACTCACAGGATACTATAGAAAATTCGTAAAAATTACGCGTCTATTGCCAAACCCCTAACCAGATTTTTAGAAGGCTCCAATGGAAAATTTTCAAAGAGAATGTCAAAAAATGTTTCAATTACTCGGACGAAACTGCAATCCAGGCCATTAACGAACTAAATGAACAAATAATTAGCTACATAGAACTATTTCAGCCAGATTACACAAAAAATTTACATTAACAACAGACGCCTCTGATTTAGCTATAGGAGCAGTGCTCTCCCAAAACGGAAACCCAATTACCTTTATATCTAAGACACTCAATAAAACCGAAAGAAATTATGCTACCAATAAAAAAGAACCTAGCGATAGTTTGGGCACTAAAAAACTTAAAAATTATTTATACCGAGTATCAGGACTAGAAATACTTACGGACCATCAACCGCTCTCTTACGCTATTTCGGATAAAAACCCAAATGTTGAATTAAAAGATGGTTTAATTATATAGAAAGTTTTAACCCAAAAATTATATATAAGCCTGGTACTACTAATGTAGTAGCGGATACCCTTTCTAGAATCGAAATAAATAATATAACAGAAGAAGAGAATGACGAATCCACGGATTCTGGCACTCAACATTAAGCTGAAAGCAGCTTTGATAACATAATTAACGAAACAAAAAACCCCTTAATCAGTTAAAACAACAATTTTATTAGCAAAAGGAATCTTGACAATACATGAACAAATCAATGTCTTCGACAACAGAAGGCATATCATCGAATATGACCAACCAGAAAACTTAATTACAATTCTAAAAGAATTTCTACAACCGAATATTAGCACAGGAATCCACTACATCCCTCAAGTATTGTACGAAATTCAAATTCCACTAAAAGATAATTTTACAAATAAATTTCTATATACAAAAATTTTTGTTCAAGATATAACAAATTATGAAGATAAAGCAATAATAATAGAGGAAACCTATTGTCGAGCTCACAGAGAATTAGATGATAATTATAAACAAATCAGTAGCCTATTGGGCCAAACTTATACAAAAATTGAAGGAATATATCACGAATTGCGAAATTTGTAATACAAATAAATACAACAGAAAACCAACACAAATCCCTATCGGAGAAGCTCCTATTCCAAAAATAGAAGGTCAACATTTACATATTGATATTTATTACGCACAAAATCTAACGTGTAAGGACTTTTCTTAGGCTGGGATAGACTTCAGTCCGGCCAGAGTCCTCTACAGTTAAATTTGTAGAAACACAGGAGACGAAACGGGACTGGGAGTTGCCGCCGGGATTTTGTTTACGGGTCTGGGTCTGCACCTCTACGCAGCGTAGATCGCTCGGAGGCGTAATGTCAACTGGCCGACACCAATTAGCACCCGGGGTTAGCTTTTCCGGTCCGGCAAGCGTCCGTATTGCACAGAGAAAACCTCGGAAGCGCAATACGGGGACTTGTCCGACGCGAAGGAGCACGCGTACAGCCTCGTCGTCCGTGTTGCGTAGAGAAAAGTACCTCGGAAACGCAACACGAAAAACAGGGCCGCCTCAAATTAACTCGAGAGGGATTTTGACTGGGCCTGAGCGTGGGCGATCGGCGATAGCTTTTCCAGTCCGGCAAGCGTCCGTGTTGCACAGAGAAAACCTCGGAAGTGCAATACGGGAACTTGTCCGACACGAAAGAGCAAGCGGACAGCTTCGTCGTCCGTGTTGCGAAGAGAGAAAACAAACCTCGTAAACGCAACACGAAAACGGGGCCGCCACTAATTAACTCGAGAGGGATTTTTGACTGGGCCTGAGCGTGGGCGATCGGCGATAGCTTTTCCGATCCGGCAAGTGTCCGTGTTGCGCAGAGAAAGCCTCGGAAGCGCAATACGGCAACTTGTCCGGCGTAAATTGGCACGCGGGCAGCTTTGGCGTCCGCGTTGCGCAGAGAAAATAAACCTCGGAAAACGCAACTCAGAAGCCTCACTGACCCGAAAGCCCCTCCGCGAAATGCACTAAATCTTATTAGCCTCTCCCTAACCTGAACGTGTGCAGAAAAGGCCGGCGATAGTTTCCCGCGCTTTTCTCTAGTCTGGTAAACGTTCGTATTGCGCAGAGAAAATAAACCTCTGAAACGCAATACGAGAACTTGCCCGACCTGGAGTAGCACGTGGGTAGCTTTGGTATCCGCGTTGCGAAGAGATAATAAACCTCGGAAACGCAATACGGTAACCTAGCCGATCCGGAAAAACACTCAGCGAAGTTCACTAAATTTTAGTAGCCAGGCTTGGGGTTTGAGTTTCACAACTTTATGTGTATTTTATTCACTTGGTCTTTCTCCCTAACCTTCGCACTCAGTATCTGGGTTTCTAACCTCTGCCTTTTGTCTTACTCTATGCCTTTGATATGGCGTTGCCGTCCGCGGGAGTCTCTGCTGCTGGTGTGGTCCTTGTGGTCTGCGCTGCTTGGCTGCCGGAAAAGAATGAGAACGATCTCCGTCGATCGCGGTTCCACGTCGACACGCTTTTTCCCTTTACAGCACGCGTTTTATTATTAACAGCACGAAGCTTGTCCTTAGTCACACGCTTTGCGCTTAACAGCCCGCGCGCTTATTCACGGGTGATTTGCGATAACTTATCGATACTGTTGGCCATTCGCCCCGACTAGCCAGCGGACTGATCTTGCTGATCAAAACTGGTGACCTCGCGCGCGCCTATTTGAAACTAGGATTACTTAGGTTTTAGACTTAAATATATATATTTTAGAAACTTAATAACTAATAACTAAGAACTAAGATATGGCCTCCAATGGCTGAGATTAGGGTTTTGGCCTCCAATGGCTGAGATAAGTTAAGATTTGAGAGGCGCCTTTAAGCGTCCTCACAAACGTTTTTAACTTGCATCGATTCATACTCTAAATACCTCGTTGTAAAAGAAATTAGTAACAAAAAGTACATTGACTCAAAAGTATACGAATTACTTCAAACATTTCCACTAGTAAAAACAATTATGACATAACGAGCCGAGTTTCGTATCGGCACAGTTTAAATCCTTTTTACAACGTTCTGGAATATCAATTCATTATACAGACCCTAGACATAGCCTATCCAAACGGACAAGTTGAAAGAGTTCATTCAACTTTAACAGAAATAGCTCGTTGTATTAAAGACGAGTACCGCCTCCTGGATTATTCTGTAATTATTATAAGAGCAGCAAAAAATTACAATTTGACAATTCACTCAGTGACAAACCAAAAACCTTACGACATTTTGTTTAATAAAATAAATCATAGCGACTTACCAGCCAAATTACAGATAGCACGAACTAAAATGTTAGATCATCAAAATAAAAATAAAATACAAAGAAATTATCACGTAGGAGAAGTAGTATACGAAAAAAGATTCGGAGAAAGAAACAAACTAGGTCCAAGATTCAAAAAACAAGTCGTTCAGGAAAACTT
Organism: Drosophila carrolli; assembly: GCA_018152295.1. Taxonomy (NCBI): domain Eukaryota; kingdom Metazoa; phylum Arthropoda; class Insecta; order Diptera; family Drosophilidae; genus Drosophila; species Drosophila carrolli. The sequence continues at coordinate 593,057 of JAECXJ010000295.1, read as the reverse complement.
ACCAAACAAAGTAATAATTAATAATAAAAAAAGAGTTATTCATAAAGATAATATTAAATAATTCATCTCTTACAGACGATGGAAATCCCATTTGACATCGCTATTTTGATTACTTTTTTCCACTCGGAAATTATTGACTTCACTAACAACGAGTATTTACTACTTAAAAACGAAAACGATGTAATGTCTTACGACTCCTTTGAAGACCTATTCCATATTACTAATTTAAGTTTTTACAAAGAAATAATTCAAATTGAAAATAGTATTAGTAATAAAAGTCTGAATTCTGAATTAGAATGGGACATTGCATAAAATTTAAATATTATTAAAATCCTCATGTCCCATCTATTACCATCAAGAAATAAAAGGGGTATTAACGAATTGGGAACAGTATGGAAGTGGCTATCAGGTACACCCCACCATGACGACTTAATAAGAATTGAAAATAAAATTAACGAACTTACAGAAAACAATAACAAACAACTTACAATAAACTCACGAATATTTCAAGAAGTATAATTAATCACCAAAACCCTTGACTCAATCATTTTTAAAAAGAAACAAAAGTAAGACAACATAGTCTGAAATTAATTACACTCGATATTCAAAATTTTATCGATACTATCACTTTAACAAAAGTCGACGTTTTCAATACAAAAATTTTAAATGAAAAAGACATAAAAGAAATCTTTAGACACGAAAATAAACCGATTGTACTATCAGATTTACTAGACATTTCAACATTCAAAATAGTAAAAAACCAAGATTTACTTATAATATATATAAAATACCCAATAATTAATAATATTTGTAGCTTGTATACATCAAGGGCAATTGCCCAAAATAATGGAAAATTAATAATAGACGATAAGACAGCGTATTGCAACGGAATATTTTATAAGATAACAAATAAAAAAAAAAAATTCAATAATTATTGTAAACTTTCTAACTGTTTTATAAATTTATTAAATGGGAAAAAAGAAAACTGTTTAAAAATTAGGGAAACATTTGAAAATTTAGATGTCGGTGCCATTCTCCTCACCGGAGAAAACATTGTTAACGAGACAAAATTAAACGGCGCATTTCTGATTTTATTTAATGAAAGCATCGTCATTAATAACGTAAAATACATTAATGAAAAGCATGTTAGAATACATAACACAATATAAATATAATAATTATATGATCACAGACTACATCTTCTCAAACGATTCCGAATTAAGTTTAGATAACATAAACATCCATTTTTAAAAATTGGAAATACAAAAATACTCCTAGAGCTAATATTGTTAATATTAATAATTACCTCCTTAATCATATACAAATCACCCAAAATCTTCAACAAAATAATACAACAAATTCAAGAAAACGCACCAAAACAAAAATTGAAATAGAAATCCCAGAACCCGAAAATACAATTGAAACCATTACAGAGAATGAACCCCAAAAATAATATAGAAATAACATTTGCTGAACTTAACAATAGAATCTCCTCCCTCGCAGCACACTTGTAATAAATCGGGACGATTCATCTTAGGAGGGGGAGAATTAACTATAACTTTAATTAAAGATTCTAATTAATATTGTAAACAATTTATTTTGGCAGAGCTTGCTACTGAGTTCTCACGGGTTCTTATCTTATAAACATTTCTACCCTCGCAAACGGCGAGCCAAGCTTGAGACAGACGTAAACAAATTCCCCCTAGCTAGCCGCCAAAGGCCAGCCAAACTTTAGACTAAACATCCGTAAGAATCCCAACAACGCGAAGGCTCTTTTTAGGCATCGTGTTCGCTTCCAAATTTTCCATGCTGATCACAGCAATCTTAATCGGGAATTGATCTCGGAAACCAAGACTTCGGAAAATTACGAAGATAAACTTTAAAAGCTTCGATCCCGAGGCAACAAGGGAAGAGAACCAACTCAAGCTTGGGCAGTCGTGAATTAAGTGTAAGAATGATAGTATTCTAAGTCTATGTGAAATTAATTTAATAAAGATTTTATTTTTTTAAATACATTCGGTAACGTATTTGTAATTGGCGCCCAACGTGGGCCCGCGCTGTACAAAAATATCGAAATGAAATAAAAGATATTCGCGAGTGTTCCCATAAAAATAAATCATAGACCCGAAAATAAAAAAGGTTTTTATGTAAAAAATACAAAACGTACCGGAAATAAAAAACCAGAGCATAAAGTGAAAATATTATTGTGCTTAGAAACAACTAAAGTGAAAATTCTTAAAAACACAATTAAAAGTGCAATACTTAAAAATAAAGAAATAAAAAAGGGCCAGAATACGCCAAATAATAAAAGTGAAAAATTACAACAAAATATTAAATATAAATTATCCAGGAAAATAAACAATCGCAAAAAGGGCAAAACTACAAAAAATAATAAATATTTCATAAAAAAAAAAAATAAATAAATAAATAAACTATTTATAAAACCCAAATATATATAAAAAAAAGAGGTGCAAAAATTAAATTTACAAAACGCAAATATAAAAAATAAAAATACATCATCATTTTTAATATTCCTAAAGGGTAATATAAATCATCAAAAAATTAAAAATTTGTTTTTTATAAAATAAAACAAAATAAAAAAATAAATTAAAGAAAACAAATAAAAAACATACAAAAAGCTACAAGAAAACAAAAAAGAAAAACTATAGAAAGTGACACACACAAACAATTTGATAAAACCAAGAAGTAACCAAGAAAAGGAACGAAACAAAATTACTGAGAGAAGACTAAGACGACCCAGGAAACCATCATTGAATAAGGACCCCAGACACAAAGACAACAAATCGTGAGAGTAGAATTAGCATTATAAAAATATTTAAATAAGAAAGAAATTATTATCTACAATTCTAAACAATATTCAATATATATAAAACTAACCTTCATAAATAAACACAGAAAGATTTTGCTAAAAGTGATAGATTAACCCTGGAAGAGTTAATAAACGCACTACAAAATTTTAAAATGACTGATACAAATGGTCCGTCGACTAGCCGAAGCGCTAACAAACAAACACCCGAACAAACATTAACCACAGACTTAATAGTCCGATTGATTGCTAGCAATGTAACCCCTTTACAAGACGAAATAAAAAATTTACGTACCCTGTTAGACTCAAGAGCTAATTTAGTAACCGAATATCAAGTCGAACAGATTGACGATAACATAACATGCGACGAAACTTTGGAGGTAGTAAAATCCGTTCCCCAGTTTTTCGGAACCATTTTAAGAAATAAAATAACAGGAAAGGCAAATGATGCCTTAACAAATCACGGAACAGTGTTAAACCTTGACGCAATTTTAACCAGGCTCGACTTCGTCTTTAGCGACAAAAGACCTATCCACATTGAACAGGAACTAAGCGTCCTTACACAAAATAAATTCTCAGTTATGGACTTTTATAATTTGGTTAATAAAAAATTAACTTTACTAATAAATAAAACCATAAGGACTTACGGGAAAGAAAATAACCACAGAAACAAACCTCAGACATAGGCAAAATGCCTTAAGGGTGTTTATAACTAGCCTAAACGGCTCAATTCCCGGCATGTTATTTTCCGTTAACCCTCCAGACTTGCCAAACGCATTACCCAGAGTGCAAGAAATGGAAAGCAACCAGATGAGGGCACAGTTCGTTTATCGTTTAAGCACTCCTCAACGCCGCTTTAACGAAAACCCACGAACTTCATATGATTCATATTATAAATTTGACAACAATAATGATAATAATCAAAATTATCAAGGGCAAAATGCGAACGACCAATACACCAACAAACATAAAAAAAAACTATCAAAATACTAATAGTTATCAAAATCATAATAACTATCAACTTACGACGCTCGGTTCAATTCAAACCCAACTAATAATGTTTGGACACAAGCGAATAATACTTATCAAAAAAGGAGTGAGCCAATGGAAGTGGACGCCGCCAGCATCCAATTCCAAAATAAAAATTATAATCCTAATAACCAATCATTTCCCAAAGGTTGGCAGTACCAAAACAAAAACAAGAAAGGAAAGCTAACTTCGGGCGGAGCCGAAGTTGAAATACCCCTGCAGAATATTCTGCAAATTATATTCTCCAAAATTATTCATATAATGCATTCTTAATACTCATAAAAAATCGCAACTTCCTAACTTTAAAAAGACCAAAGTTATGGCATTTCCAATCGTTCAGTTATATGGCAGCTATAGAATATAGTCGGCCCATCCTTATGAAATTTGATATGTCGGATTGATTGGTCAAAAATAAAACCCATAGAAAATCCCAACTTCCTAACTTTACAAACACCAAAGTTATGGCATTTCCGATCAATCAGTTATATGGCAGCTATAAGATATAGTCGGCCGATCCTTATGAAATTGTAGGTCGGATTAATTGGCCAAATATAAAACCCATAGAAAGTCCCAACTTCCTAACTTAACAAACAGCAGAGTTATGGCATTTCCGATCAATCAGTTATATGGCAGCTATAGGATATAGTCGGCCGATCCCGGCTGTTCCGACTTATATACTGCGTGCAAAGGAAAGAAGGGTGTGTGCAAAGTTTCAATTCGATATCTTTAAAACTGAGAGACTAGTTCGCGTAGAAACAGACAGACGGACAGACAGACGGGCAGACAGACGGACAGAAGGACATGGCTATATCAACTCAGGAGGTGATCCTGATCAAGAATATATATACTTTATAGGGTCAGAGATGTCTCCTTCACTGCGTTGCACACTTTTGACCAAACTTATAATACCCTCTGCAAGGGTATAATAATAATTGCCAAACAAACTCATATAACCAAGAAAGAAAACCATTTCAACAAGCAGAACAGCCAGATAAGCCCACACAAGTTGAGTCATCAGCTCAACCAAAAAACAAACAAATTCGCATAAATAATATTCAAGAGGACCATTTTTTAAAAGAAAATAGGCCTGGCACACATTTTTTGGCAGAACAAGAAAATAAATAAAAAATTTAATATTTTTATAGACACAGGAGCTAGAAGGTTTAAAAGCAGATTTAATAATAGGATATAATTTACTAAGAAAGATAGGAGCAGTTATTGACATAAGCAATAATACAATAAAATATAATGGAAAAACGGAACAATTGCATTATGAGGAAAAATTAAACTTATTAGAATCAAACAATGAAACAACATTACTTTCCCTAAAAAAATATATACTAGATAGATATTTTAACCATGAAAGTTTTACGAATAAAAATACAGATAGCATAGAGAGTTTGGGGTATATAAACCCCGAACAAGCCATTAATGTCAATTCTGACACAATCAGTGTGGGACAATCAGGTTCCGAATGCGCCGTCCACGATATTTCCGTCACAGATGAATCAAACAGTTTGGGATCTACAGATTCCGACCACGCAGTAGATGTCAAACTCGACATAAACAAAATAAACATTTCAGAAGATGAAAATATAGGTAGCAACTTCGACAATACCCTCGATATTAATAATTTAGAAAACACTACAGACGAAACAATAATAACCAATTATACAGAAACAAGAAAGGAAAGCTACAATAAAGAAGTTGATATACCCTCAGAAATAATCTATATATTATATTCTCCAAAATTATTCATATGATGCATTCTTAATACTTATAAAATATCCCAACTTCCTAACTTTAAGAACACCAAAGTTATGGCATTTCCGATCGTTCAGTTATATGGCAGCTATAGGATATAGTCGGATTTTTTTGAAATTTGATAGGTCGGATTAATTGGCCAAAAATAAAAGCCATAGAAAATCCCAACTTCCTAACTTAACAAACACCAAAGTTATGGGCATTTCAGCCGTCAATTACATGGCAGCTATAGCATATAGTCGGCCGATACGTATGAAATTTGGTAGGTCGGATTGATTGGCCAAATATAAAACCCATAGGAAATTCCAGCTTCCTAACTTTACAAACACCAAAGTTATGGCATATCCGATCAATCAGTTATATGGCAATTATAGGATATAGTCGGTCGATCCTTAGGAAATTTGGTAGGAGTCAAGATTGATTGGCCAAATATAAAACCCATAGGAAAATTCCAGCTTCCTAACTTTACAAAAACCTAAAGGCATGGCATTTCCGACAATCAGTTATATGGCAGCTAGTAGGATATAGTCGACCGATCCCGGCCGTTCTGACAAAATATACTGCGTGCAAAGGAAAAAGGGTGTGTGCAAAGTTTGAACTCGATAGCTTTAAAACTGAGAGACTAGTTTGCGTAGAAACAGACAGACGGACAGACGGACAGACGGACATGGCTATATCAACTCAGGAGGTGATCCTGATTAAAAATATATATACTTTATAGGGTCGGAGATGTCTCCTTCACTGCGTTGCACACTTTTGACCAAAATTATAATACCCTCTGCAAGGGTATAAAAATAGTAAATACAATAAAAAAGTACACTCAGAAATAAATACGAATTTTCCATTCCGGACAGATGTTCGATGCGAGATAGACACAATTAATGTCAAACCAATTTATTCACAAGCAGTAAATGGGTTTGTGAATCAGGAAATAAGTCGTATGCTTGAAGACGAAATCATTAGACCCAGCAAAAGCCCTTATAATTCGCCTATGATTGTAGTATCAAAGAAAGGTACCAATGAAGACGGCACCCCCAAACACAGACTCTGCATTGATTTTAGAAAATTAAGCCTCAACACAGTTCCGGATAGATACCCCATGCAGGATCCGTCAGTTATTTTATCTAACCTAGGAAAGGCTAAATATTTTAGTACGATAAACTTAGAATCAGGTTTCCATCAAATCTTGATGAAAGAATCAGACGTAGAAAAAACTTCATTTTCCATTAACAACGGAAAATATGAATTCATAAGAATGCCATTCGGGCTTACAAATGAGCCCAGAATTTTCCAGAGAGCAATGGACGATATACTAAGAGAACATATTGGAAAATTCTGCCATGTTTACATGAACGATATAATTATTTTTTCTCACTCCCTCAAAACTCATTTAAATGACCTCAATTCGATAATTAACATTCTACACGAAGCCAATATGAAAATATCACTAGAAAAATCCCAGTTTTTTAAAATGGAAACATCATTTCTAGGATATGTAGTATCACAAAACGTTATTAAAACCGACCCCAAAAAATAGAAACCATACCGAAATATCCTATTCCCAAAAATATCAGAGAGCTGCGTAGCTTCCTGGGACTCACAGGATACTATAGAAAATTCGTAAAAAATTACGCGTCTATTGCCAAACCCCTAACCAGATTTTTAGAAGGCTCCAATGGAAAATTTTCAAAGAGAATGTCAAAAAATGTTTCAATTACTCTCGACGAAACTGCAATCCAGGCCATTAACGAACTAAAAGAACAAATAATTAGCTACATAGAACTATTTCAACCAGATTACACAAAAAAATTTACATTAACAACAGACGCCTCTGATTTAGCTATAGGAGCAGTGCTCTCTACCAAAACGGAAACCCAATTACCTTTATATCTAAGAAACTCAATAAAACCGAAAGAAATTATGCTACCAATAAAAAAGAACCTAGCGATAGTTTGGGCACTAAAAAAACTTAAGAAATTATTTATACCGAGTATCAGGACTAGAAATACATACGGACCATCAACCGCTCTCTTACGCTATTTCGGATAAAAACCCAAATGTTGAATTAAAAAGATGGTTTAATTATATAGAAAGTTTTAACCCAAAAATTATATATAAGCCTGGTACTACTAATGTAGTAGCAGATGCCCTTTCTAGAATCGAAATAAATAATATAACAGAAGAAGAGAATGACGAATCCACGGATTCTGGCACTCAACATTAAGCCGAAAGCAGCTTTGATAACATAATTAACGAAACAAAAAACCCCTTAATCAGTTAAAACAACAATTTTTATTAGCAAAAGGAAACTTTACAATACATGAACAAATCAATGTCTTCGACAACAGAAGGCATATCATCGAATATGACCAACCAGAAAACTTAATTACAATTCTAAAAGAATTTCTACAATCGAATATTAGCACAGGAATCCACTGCATCCCTGAAGTATTGTACGAAATTCAAATTCCACTAAAAGATAATTTTACAAATAAATTTCTATATACAAAAATTTTTGTTCAAGATATAACAAATAACGAAGATAAAGCAATAATAATAAAGGAAACCCATTGTCGAGCTCACAGAGGATTAGATGAGAATTATAAACAAATCAGCAGACTATACTAGCCTGGCCAAACTTATACAAAAAATTGAAGGAATATATCACGAATTGCGAAATTTGTAATACAAATAAATACAACAGAAATCCAACACAAATCCCTATCGGAGAAGCTCATATTCCAAAAATAGAAGGTCAACATTTACATATTGATATTTATTACCCACAAAATCTAACGTTTTTAACTTGCATCGATTCATACTCTAAATACCTCATTGTAAAAGAAATTAGTAACAAAAAGAACATTGACTCAAAAGTATACGAATTACTTCAAACATTTCCACTTGTAAAAACAATTATGACAGATAACGAGCCGAGTTTCGTATCGGCACAGTTTAAATCCTTTTTACAACGTTCTGGAATATCAATTCATTATACAGACCCTAGACATAGCCTATCCAAACGGACAAGTTGAAAGAGTTCATTCAACTTTAACAGAAATAGCTCGTTGTATTAAAGACGAGTACCGCCTCCTGGATTATTCTGAAATTATTATAAGAGCAGCAAAAAATTACAATTTGACAATTCACTCAGTGACAAACCAAAAACCTTACGACTTTTTGTTTAATAAAATAAATCATAGCGACTTACCAGCCAAATTACAGATAGCACAAACTAAAATGTTAGATCATCAAAATAAAAATAAATTACAAAAAAATTATCACGTAGGAGAAGTAGTATACGAAAAAAGATTCGGAGAAAGAAACAAACTAGGTCCAAGATTCAAAAAACAAGTCGTTCAGGAAAACTTACCAAACAAAGTAATAATTAATAATAAAAAAAGAGTTATTCATAAAGATAATATTAAATAATTCATCTCTTACAGATGATGGAAATCCGATTTGTCATCGCTATTTTGATTACTTTTTGTCACTCGGAAATTATTGACTTCACTAACAACGAGTATTTACTACTTAAAAACGAAAACGATGTAATGACTTACGACTCCTTTGAAGACCTATTCCATATTACTAATTTAAGTTTTTACAAAGAAATAATTCAAATTGAAAATAGTATTAGTAATAAAAGTCTGAATTCTGAATTAGAATGGGACATTGCACAAAATTTAAATATTATTAAAATCCTCATGTCCCAACTATTACCATCAAGAAATAAAAGGGGTATTAACGAATTGGGAACAGTATGGAAGTGGCTATCAGGTACACCCCACCATGACGACTTAATAAGAATTGAAAATAAAATTAACGAACTTACAGAAAACAATAACAAACAACTTACAATAAACTCACGAATATTTCAAGAAGTATAATTAATCACCAAAACCCTTGACTCAATCATTTTTAAAAAGAAACAAAAGTAAGACAACATAGTCTGAAATTAATTACACTCGATATTCAAAATTTTATCGATACTATCACTTTAACAAAAGTCGACGTTTTCAATACAAAAATTTTAAATGAAAAAGACATCAAAGAAATCTTTAGACACGAAAATAAACCAATTGTACTATCAGATTTACTAGACATTTCAACATTCAAAATAGTAAAAAACCAAGATTTACTTATAATATATATAAAATACCCAATAATTAATAATATTTGTAGCTTGTATACATCAAGGGCAATTGCCCAAAATAATGGAAAATTAATAATAGACGATAAGACAGCGTATTGCAACGGAATATTTTATAAGATAACAAATAAAAAAAAAAATATTCAATAATTATTGTAAACTTTCTAACTGTTTTATAAATTTATTAAATGGGAAAAAAGAAAACTGTTCAAAAATTAGGGAAAAATTTGAAAATTTAGATGTCGGTGCCATTCTCCTCACCGGAGAAAACATTGTTAACGAGACAAAATTAAACGGCGCATTTCTGATTTTATTTAATGAAAGCATCGTCATTAATAACGTAAAATACATTAATGAAAAGCATGTTAGAATACATAACACAATATAAATATAATAATTATATGATCACAGACTACATCTTCTCAAACGATTCCGAATTAAGTTTAGATAACATAAACATCCATTTTTAAAAATTGGAAATACAAAAATACCCCTCCAGCTAATATTGTTTATATTAATAATTACTTCCTTAACCATATAATCCCCCAAAATCCCCCAAAAAATTAAACAAAACAATACAACAAATTCAAAAAAAAATAGCACCAAAAATACAATTAAAACCGTTACAGAGAATGACACCGAAATTAAAATAGAAATAACATTTGCTGAACTTAGCAATAGAATCTCTTCCCTCTCAGCACACTTGTAATAAATCGGGACGTTTCATCTTAGGAGGGGGAGAATTAACTATAACTTTAATTAAAGATTCTAATTAATATTGTAAACAATTTATTTTGGCAGAGCTTGCTACTGAGTTCTCACGGGTTCTTATCTTATAAACATTTCTACCCTCGCAAACGGCGAGCCAAGCTTGAGACAGACGTAAACAAATTCCCCCTAGCTAGCCGCCAAAGGCCAGCCAAACTTTAGACTAAACATCCGTAAGAATCCCAACACCGCGAAGGCTCTTTTTTAGGCATCGTGTTCGCTTCCAAATTTTCCATGCTGATCACAGCAATCTTAATCGGGAATTGATCTCGGAAACCAAGACTTCGGAAAATTACGAAGATAAACTTTAAAAGCTTCGATCCCGAGGCAACAAGGGAAGAGAACCAACTCAAGCTTGGGCAGTCGTGAATTAAGTGTAAGAATGATAGTATTCTAAGTCTATGTGAAATTAATTTAATAAAGATTTTATTTTTTTAAATACATTCGGTAACGTATTTGTAATTGGCGCCCAACGTGTGGCCCGCGCTGTAAAAAATATCGAAATGAAATAAAAGATATTCGCGAGTGTTCCCATAAAAATAAATCGTAGACCCGAAAGTAAAAAAGGTTTCTATGTAAAAACAAGAGAGAACGCTATAGTCGGGTGCCCCGACTATCAGATACCGGTTACTCAGGTAAAGGGAGTGCGAGGGAGATGGAGATAGAAACTTTGATCACGCATAACTTTTTAACGAATGGTCCGATTTGAAAAATTTCTTCTACATTTCGATAGGTATTGATAAACACAATAAAACTGCATTTTTACTTTTCCGAAATATTTAAATTTTTAAAATCGTATATAAGCTATTGTGGGCGTTAAAGGGGGCGTGGCACCTTTTTGAAACAAACTTGCGCTGCGTAGGAACTCCTAGAATCTGCATGCAAAATGCCAAGCTTCTACTTTTATAGTTTCCGAGATCAGCGTTCATACGACAACAGAAGACAGACAGACGACAGAGCGGAAGACAATGGCTATATCGACTCGGCTAGTGACCCTGATCAAGAATATATACTTTATAGGGTCGGAAACGCTCCTTCTAGCGTTACATACTTTTGCACGAATACAATATACCCCTTTACCCACGAGTAACGGGTATAAATACAAAACGTACCAAATAAAAAACCAGAGCATAAAGTGAAAATATTATTTTGCTTAGAAACAACTAAAGTGAAATAAAAACACAATTAAAAGTGCAATACTTATAAATAAAAAAAAAATAAATATTTACAAAATAAATAAAAAAAATAATATAATATAAATATATCCAGAAAATAAACCATCAAAAAGTGCAAAACTAAAATAAATATTACAAAAAATACAAATATTAAAAAAAAAAATATATTTACAAAATATGCAAAAACTACATCAACATTTTTATATATATCCTAAAAAGGGTAATACTTAAATCATAAAAAAAAAATAAAAAAAAACACACAACTTTTTAATTTTATAAAAGTAAAACAAAATAAAAAAAAAAAAAAAAAAAAAAAAAATAAATTAAATAAAACAAATAAAAAACATACAAAAAGCTACAAGAAAACAAAAAAAAAAACTAAAGAAAGTGACATATGCAAACAATTTGATCAAACCAAGAAAAGGAACGAAACAAAATTACTGAGAGAAGACTAAGAAACCCCGGGATCTAAAATCCATCATTGAACTGAAAAGACCCCCAGGACACAGAATACAACAAATTGTGAGAGTAGAATTAGCATTATAAAAATATTTAAATAAGAACGAAATTATTATCTACAATTCTAAACAATATTCAATATATATAAAACTAACCTTCATAAATAAACACAAAAAGATTTTGCTAAAAGTGATAGATTAACCCTGGAAGAATTTATAAACGCATTACAAAATTTTAAAATGACTGATACAAATGGTCCGTCGACTAGCCGAAGCGCTTACAAACAAACACCCGAACAAACATTAACCACAGACTTAATAGTCCGATTGATTGCTAGCAATGTAACCCCTTTACAAGACGAAATAAAAAATGTACGTACCCTGTTAGACTCAAGAGCTAATTTAGTAACCGAATATCAAGTCGAACAGATTGACGATAACATAACATGCGACGAAACTTTGGAGGTAGTAAAATCCGTTCCCCAGTTTTTCGGAACCATTTTAAGAAATAAAATAACAGGAAAGGCAAATGATGCCTTAACAAATCACGGAACAGTGTTAAACCTTGACGCAATTTTAGCCAGGCTCGACTTCGTCTTTAGCGACAAAAGACCTATCCACATTGAACAGGAACTAAGCGTCCTTACACAAAATAAATTCTCAGTTATGGACTTTTATAATTTGGTTAATAAAAAATTAACTTTACTAATAAATAAAACCATAAGGACTTACGGGAAAGAAAATAACCACAGAAACAAACCTCAGACATAGGCAAAATGCCTTAAGGGTGTTTATAACTAGCCTAAACGGCTCAATTCCCGGCATGTTATTTTCCGTTAACCCTCCAGACTTGCCAAACGCATTACCCAGAGTGCAAGAAATGGAAAGCAACCAGATGAGGGCACAGTTCGTTTATCGTTTTAGCACTCCTCAACGCCGCTTTAACGAAAACCCACGAACTTCATATGATTCATATTATAAATTTGACAACAATAATCAGGGCAATCGATTGCGGCTGAATAGAACCAATGATAATAATCAAAATTATCAAGGGCAAAATGCGAACGACCAATACACCAAAAAACATGGCTATCAAAATAATAGTTATCAAAATAATAATAACTATCAACTTACGACGCTCGGTTCAATTCAAACCCAACTAATAATGTTTGGACACAAGCGAATAATACTTATCAAAAAAGGAGTGAGCCAATGGAAGTGGACGCCGCCAGCATCCAATTCCAAAATAAAAATTATAATCCTAATAACCAATCATTTCCCAAAGGTTGGCAGTACCAAAACAAAAAAAACTAACTTCGGGCGGAGCCGAAGTTGAAATACCCCTGCAGAATATTCTGCAAATTATATTCTCCAAAATTATTCATATAATGCATTCTTAATACTCATAAAAAATCGCAACTTCCTAACTTTAAAAAGACCAAAGTTATGGCATTTCCAATCGTTCAGTTATATGGCAGCTATAGAATATAGTCGGCCGATCCTTATGAAATTTGATATGTCGGATTGATTGGTCAAAAATAAAACCCATAGAAAATCCCAACTTCCTAACTTTACAAACACCAAAGTTATGGCATTTCCGATCAATCAGTTATATGGCAGCTATAAGATATAGTCGGCCGATCCTTATGAAATTGTAGGTCGGATTAATTGGCCAAATATAAAACCCATAGAAAGTCCCAACTTCCTAACTTAACAAACAGCAGAGTTATGGCATTTCCGATCAATCAGTTACAGGGTTGCCCATATTCGACGGACCCATCTGACGACGCCATAACTTTTGACAGAGATGCCAGATCGCTTAATGACATACCGCGTTTGAAGCGTCAGTCCAATCAGATTTTTACCATGGAACAATACACGCCACGCGAGCGCTCTGAAATAGTTGAAATTTACATTCAACAGAACAAGTCAATTGTGAAAACTCAACGTGCTTTTAAAAAATTAAAAAATGTGAAAAGTGCACCTTCTAAGAACACCATTAAGCGTTTATACGAAAAATTTACGACTGGTGAGGCTCTTTCTAATCCGAAGAGGCCAAATAAAAGTCGACCAAGGCGATCGGACGAGAATATCGCTGCCGTACGAGCCAGTGTTGAGAGGTCCCCAAGAACATCTCAAAAACGCCGTTCTCAGCAGTTGGGCATGGCTCGGTCCACTTTACAACGGATTATTCGCGTTGATTTGCATTTGTTCCCGTACAAAATTCAATTGACGCAAAGATTGTTGCTTACGGACAAGCCTCGTCGATTGGAATGGGCCCAAAGAGTCATCGAAATGGCCAAAGATGACGATCAATTTTGGAACAAAATTATCATGTCCGATGAAGCCCATTTCACATTGAATGGGACCGTAAATAAGCAAAATTGCCGTATTTACGCCACTGAAAATCCTGAGAAGATTCAAGAAGTGCCTCTTCACGACGAAAAAGTCACAGTTTGGTGCGGCGTTAGTTCGAAAACGGTCATTGGGCCGTTTTTCTTCCAAAATGAAATTGGCCATGCTGTTACCATCAACCAAGAGCGTTATCGCGAAATGATGACCAATTTTGTGATGCCAATTATTCGTCGAAAGCGTATGAGGCAGTTCTGGTTTCAACAAGACGGCGCTCCACCGCACACAAGTCGCATAACAATCGATTTTCTGAAGAAATTGTTTCCGGGCCGTTTGATGTCGAAAAGTGGTGATTTGGACTGGCCACCGCGTTCGCCCGATTTGACGCCGCCTGACTTCTTCTTGTGGGGATATTTGAAGTCAAAGGTTTACGTTAACAAGCCAAGGACCCTAGAAGAGCTCAAGGACAACATTCGACCGAAATGTTGGCGAAAACGATGGAAAATGCTGCAAAAAGGGCACAATACGCCATCAACGCCAGAGGCGGCCATTTGAAAGATATCATATTCAAAAATTGATGTAAACAAACCTACTTGGAACAAATTAAATGATTAAGATTGCCAACCGCCAAATTTTTATTTTTTTCTTTGATTTTTTAAAAAAAAACATGGGTCCGTCGAATATGGGCAACCCTGTATATGGCAGCTATAGGATATAGTCGGCCGATCCCGGCTGTTCCGACTTATATACTGCGTGCAAAGGAAAGAAGGGTGTGTGCAAAGTTTCAATTCGATATCTTTAAAACTGAGAGACTAGTTCGCGTAGAAACAGACAGACGGACAGAAGGACATGGCTATATCAACTCAGGAGGTGATCCTGATCAAGAATATATATACCTTATAGGGTCGGAGATGTCTCCTTCACTGCGTTGCACACTTTTGACCAAACTTATAATACCCTCTGCAAGGGTATAATAATAATTGCCAAACAAACTCATATAACCAAGAAAGAAAACCATTTCAACAAGCAGAACAGCCAGATAAGCCCACACAAGTTGAGTCATCAGCTCAACCAAAAAACAAACAAATGCGCATAAATAATATTCAAGAGGACCATTTTTTAAAAGAAAATAGGCCTGGCACACATTTTTCGGCAGAACAAGAAAATAAATAAAAAATATAATATTTTTATAGACACAGGAGCTAGAAGGTTTAAAAGCAGATTTAATAATAGGATATAATTTACTAAGAAAGATAGGAGCAGTTATTGACATAAGCAATAATACAATAAAATATAATGGAAAAACGGAACAATTGCATTATGAAGAAAAATTAAACTTATTAGAATCAAACAATGAAACAACATTACTTTCCCTAAAAAAATATATACTAGATAGATATTTTAACCATGAAAGTTTTACGAATAAAAATACAGATAGCATAGAGAGTTTGGGGTATATAAACCCCGAACAAGCCATTAATGTCAATTCTGACACAATCAGTGTGGGACAATCAGGTTCCGAATGCGCCGTCCACGATATTTCCGTCACAGATGAATCAAACAGTTTGGGATCTTCAGATTCCGACCACGCAGTAGATGTCAAACTCGACATAAACAAAATAAACATTTCAGAAGATGAAAATATAGGTAGCAACTTCGACAATACCCTCGATATTAATAATTTAGAAAACACTACAGACGAAACAATAATAACCAATTATACAGAAAAAATAGTAAATACAATAAAAAAGTACACTAAGAAATAAATACGAATTTTCCATTCCGGACAGATGTTCGATGCGAGATAGACACAATTAATGTCAAACCAATTTATTCACAAGCAGTAAATGGGTTTGTGAATCAGGAAATAAGTCGTATGCTTGAAGACGAAATCATTAGACCCAGCAAAAGCCCTTATAATTCGCCTATGATTGTAGTATCAAAGAAAGGTACCAATGAAGACGGCACCCCCAAACACAGACTCTGCATTGATTTTAGAAAATTAAGCCTCAACACAGTTCCGGATAGATACCCCATGCAGGATCCGTCAGTTATTTTATTTAACCTAGGAAAGGCTAAATATTTTAGTACGATAAACATAGAATCAGGTTTCCATCAAATCTTGATGAAAGAATCAGACGTAGAAAAAACTTCATTTTCCATTAACATCGGAAAATACGAATTCATAAGAATGCCATTTGGGCTTACAAATGCGCCCAGAATATTCCAGAGAGCAATGGACGATATACTTAGAGAACATATTTGAAAATTCTGCCATGTTTACCTGGACGATATAATTATTTTTTCTCACTCCCTCAAAACACATTTAAATGACCTCAATTCGATAATTAACATTCTACACGAAGCCAATATGAAAATATCCCTAGAAAAATCCCAATTTTTTAAAATGGAAACATCATTTCTAGGATATGTAGTATCACAAAACGTTATTAAACCCAACCCCCAAAAAATAGAAACCGAAAAATAGAATACCGAAATATCCTATTCCTAAAAATATCAGAGAGCTGCGTAGCTTCCTGGGACTCACAGGATACTATAGAAAATTCGTAAAAAATTACGCGTCTATTGCCAAACCCCTAACCAGATTTTTAGAAGGCTCCAATGGAAAATTTTCAAAGAGAATGTCAAAAAATGTTTCAATTACTCTCGACGAAACTGCAATCCAGGCCATTAACGAACTAAAAGAACAAATAATTAGCTACATAGAACTATTTCAACCAGATTACACAAAAAAATTTACATTAACAACAGACGCCTCTGATTTAGCTATAGGAGCAGTGCTCTCTACCAAAACGGAAACCCAATTACCTTTATATCTAAGAAACTCAATAAAACCGAAAGAAATTATGCTACCAATAAAAAAGAACCTAGCGATAGTTTGGGCACTAAAAAAACTTAAGAAATTATTTATACCGAGTATCAGGACTAGAAATACATACGGACCATCAACCGCTCTCTTACGCTATTTCGGATAAAAACCCAAATGTTGAATTAAAAAGATGGTTTAATTATATAGAAAGTTTTAACCCAAAAATTATATATAAGCCTGGTACTACTAATGTAGTAGCAGATGCCCTTTCTAGAATCGAAATAAATAATATAACAGAAGAAGAGAATGACGGATTCTGGCACTCAACATTAAGCCGAAAGCAGCTTTGATAACATAATTAACGAAACAAAAAACCCCTTAATCAGTTAAAACAACAATTTTTATTAGCAAAAGGAAACTTTACAATACATGAACAAATCAATGTCTTCGACAACAGAAGGCAGAAGGAAGTGGCTATCAAGTACACCTCACCATGACAACTTAATAAGAATTGAAAATAAAATTAACGAACTTACAGAAAACAATAACAAACAACTTACAATAAACTCACGAATATTTCAAGAAGTACAATTAATCACCAAAACCCTTGACTCAATCATTTTTAAAAAGAAACAAAAGTAAGACAACATCCTCTGAAATTAATTACACTCGATATTCAAAATTTTATCGATACTATCACTTTAGCAAAAGTCGACGTTTTCAATACAAAAATTTTAAATGAAAAAGACATAAAAGAAATCTTTAGTCACGAAAATAAACCAATTGTACTATCAGATTTACTAGACATTTCAACATTCAAAATAGTAAAAACCAAGATTTACTTATAATATATATAAAATACCCAATAATTAATAATATTTGTAGCTTGTATACATCAAGGGCAATTGCCCAAAATAATGGAAAATTAATAATAGACGATAAGACAGCGTATTGCAACGGAATATTTTATAAGATAACAAATAAAAAAAAAAAATATTCAATAATTATTGTAAACTTTCTAACTGTTTTATAAATTTATTAAATGGGAAAAAAGAAAACTGTTCAAAAATTAGGGAAAAATTTGAAAATTTAGATGTCGGTGCCATTCTCCTCACCGGAGAAAACATTGTTAACGAGACAAAATTAAACGGCGCATTTCTGATTTTATTTAATGAAAGCATCGTCATTAATAACGTAAAATACATTAATGAAAAGCATGTTAGAATACATAACACAATATAAATATAATAATTATATGATCACAGACTACATCTTCTCAAACGATTCCGAATTAAGTTTAGATAACATAAACATCCATTTTTAAAAATTGGAAATACAAAAATACCCCTAGAGCTAATATTGTTAATATTAATAATTACCTCCTTAATCATATACAAATCACCCAAAATCTTAAACAAAATAATACAACAAATTCAAAAAAACGCACCAAAACAAAAATAGAAATAAAAATCCCAGAACCCGAAAATACAATTGAAACCATTACAGAGAATGAACCCGAAAATAATATAGAAATAACATTTGCCGAACTTAACAATAGAATCTCCTCCCTCGCATCACACTTGTAATAAATCGGGACGATTCATCTTAGGAGGGGGAGAATTAACTATAACTTTAATTAAAGATTCTAATTAATATCGTAAACAATTTATTTTGGCAGAGCTTGCTACTGAGTTCTCACGGGTTCTTATCTTATAAACATTTCCACCCTCACAAACGGCGAGCCAAGCTTGAGACGGACGTAAACAAATTCCCCCTAGCTAGCCGCCAAAGGCCAGCCAAACTTTAGACTAAACATCCGTAAGAATCCCAACACCGCGAAGGCTCTTTTTTAGGCATCGCGTTCGCTTCCAAATTTTCCATGCTGATCACAGCAATCTTAATCGGGAATTGACTTCGGAAACCAAGACTTCGGAAAATTACGAAGATAAACTTTAAAAGCTTCGATCCCGAGGCAACAAGGGAAGAGAACCAACTCAAGCTTGGGCAGTCGTGAATTAAGTCTAAGAATGATAGTATTCTAAGTCTATGTGAAATTAATTTAATAAAGATTTTATTTTTTTAAATACATTCGGTAACGTATTTGTAATTGGCGCCCAACGTGTGGCCCGCGCTGTAAAAAATATCGAAATGAAATAAAAGATATTCGCAAGTGTTCCCATAAAAATAAATCGTAGACCCGAAAGTAAAAAAGGTTTCTATGTAAAAAATACAAAACGTACCAAATAAAAAACCAGAGCATAAAGTGAAAATATTATTTTGCTTAGAAACAACTAAAGTGAAATTCTAAAAAACACAATTAAAAGTGCAATACTTAAAAATAAAGAAATAAAAAAGGGCCAGAATACGCCCAATAATAAGAGTGAAAAATTACAACAAAATATTAAATATAAATTATCCAGGAAAATAAACAATCGCAAAAAGTGCAAAACTACAAAAAATAATAAATATTTCTAAAAAGAAATATTAACGATTCAAAAAAAATATATATTTACAAAATATAAAAAATATAATATATGTATATATATATATAATATATAATATATAAAAAAAGTGCAAAACTTAAATTTACAAAACACAAATATAAAAAAGTGCAAAACTACATCAACATTTTTAATATTCCTAAAGGGTAATATAAATCATAAAAAAACAAAAAAAAAATTCTTTTTATAAAATAAAACAAAATAAAAAAATAAATTAAAGAAAACAAATAAAAAACATACAAAAAGCTACAAAAAGCTACAAGAAAACAAAAAACAATTTGATCAAACCAAGAAGTACCAAGAAAAGGAACGAAACAAAATTACTGAGAGAAGACTAAGAAACCCCGGGATCTAAAATCCATCATTGAACTGAAAGGACCACCAGGACACTGCAGACAACAAATCGTGAGAGTAGAATTAGCATTATAAAAATATTTAAATAAGAAAGAAATATTAATTTTATTATCTACAATTCTAAACAATATTCAATATATATAAAACTAACCTTCATAAATTATCACAAAAAGATTTTGCTAAAAGTGATAGATTAACCCTGGAAGAATTTATAAACGCATTAAAAAATTTTAAAATGACTGATACAAATGGTCCGTCGACTAGCCGAAGCGCTAACAAACAAACACCCAAACAAACATTAACCACAGACTTAATAGTCCGAACAGATTGACGATAACATAACATGCGACGAAACTTTGGAGGTAGTAAAATCCGTTCCCCAGTTTTTCGGAACCATTTTAAGAAACCATTTTAAGAAATAAAATAACAGGAAAGGCAAATGATGCCTTAACAAATCACGGAACAGTGTTAAACCTTGACGCAATTTTAGCCAGGCTCGACTTCGTCTTTATAATTGTTCGTCCACATAATTGAACAGGAACTAAGCGTCCTTACACAAAATAAATTCTCAGTTATGGACTTTTATAATTTGGTTAATAAAAAATTAACTTTACTAATAAATAAAACCATAATGACTTACGGGAAAGAAAATCCCATAACCACAGAAACAAACCTCAGACATAGGCAAAATGCCTTGAGGGTGTTTATAACTAGCCTAAACGGCTCAATTTCCGGCATGTTATTTTCCGTTAACCCTCCAGACTTGCCAAACGCATTACCCAGAGTGCAAGAAATGGAAAGCAACCAGATGAGGGCACAGTTCGTTTATCGTTTTAGCACTCCTCAACGCCGCTTTAACGAAAACCCACGAACTTCATATGATTCATATTATAAATTTGACAACAATAATCAGGGCAATCGATTGCGGCTGAATAGAACCAAAATTATCAAGGGCAAAATGCCAACGACCAATACACCAACAAACATGGCTGTCAAAATAATAGTTATCAAAATAATAATAACTATCAACTTACTAATAGCTATAAAAACCCTAATAACTATCAAAATACTAATAGTTATCAAAATCATAATAACTATCAGTATAACAACGCTCGGTTCAATTCAAACCCAACTAATAATGTTTGGACACAAGCGAATAATACTTATCAAAAAAGGAGTGAGCCAATGGAAGTGGACGCCAGCATCCAATTCCAAAATAAAAATTATAATCCTAATAACCAATCATTTCCCAAAGGTTGGCAGTACCAAAACAAAAACAAGAAAGGAAAGCTAACTTCGGGCGGAGCCGAAGTTGAAATACCCCTGCAGAATATTCTGCAAATTATATTCTCCAAAATTATTCATATAATGCATTCTTAATACTCATAAAAAATCGCAACTTCCTAACTTTAAAAAGACCAAAGTTATGGCATTTCCAATCGTTCAGTTATATGGCAGCTATAGAATATAGTCGGCCGATCCTTATGAAATTTGATATGTCGGATTGATTGGTCAAAAATAAAACCCATAGAAAATCCCAACTTCCTAACTTTACAAACACCAAAGTTATGGCATTTCCGATCAATCAGTTATATGGCAGCTATAAGATATAGTCGGCCGATCCTTATGAAATTGTAGGTCGGATTAATTGGCCAAATATAAAACCCATAGAAAGTCCCAACTTCCTAACTTAACAAACAGCAGAGTTATGGCATTTCCGATCAATCAGTTATATGGCAGCTATAGGATATAGTCGGCCGATCCCGGCTGTTCCGACTTATATACTGCGTGCAAAGGAAAGAAGGGTGTGTGCAAAGTTTCAATTCGATATCTTTAAAACTGAGAGACTAGTTCGCGTAGAAACAGACAGACGGACAGACAGACGGGCAGACAGACGGACAGACGGACGGACAGATGGACATGGCTATATCAACTCAGGAGGTGATCCTGATCAAGAATATATATACTTTATAGGGTCGGAGATGTCTCCTTCACTGCGTTACACACTTTTGACCAAACTTATAATACCCTCTGCAAGGGTATAATAATAATTGCCAAACAAACTCATATAACCAAGAAAGAAAACCATTTCAACAAGCAGAACAGCCAGCTAAGCCCACACAAGTTGAGTCATCAGCTCAACCAAAAAACAAACAAATGCGCATAAATAATATTCAAGAGGACCATTTTTTAAAAGAACAATAGGCCTGGCACACATTTTTCGGCAGAACAAGAAAATAAATAAAAAATTTAATATTTTTATAGACACAGGAGCTAGAAGGTTTAAAAGCAGATTTAATAATAGGATATAATTTACTAAGAAAGATAGGAGCAGTTATTGACATAAGCAATAATACAATAAAATATAATGGAAAAACGGAACAATTGCATTATGAAGAAAAATTAAACTTATTAGAATCAAACAATGAAACAACATTACTTTCCCTAAAAAAATATATACTAGATAGATATTTTAACCATGAAAGTTTTACGAATAAAAATACAGATAGCATAGAGAGTTTGGGGTATATAAACCCCGAACAAGCCATTAATGTCAATTCTGACACAATCAGTGTGGGACAATCAGGTTCCGAATGCGCCGTCCACGATATTTCCGTCACATATGAATCAAACAGTTTGGGATCTTCAGATTCCGACCACGCAGTAGATGTCAAACTCGACATAAACAAAATAAACATTTCAGAAGATGAAAATATAGGTAGCAACTTCGACAATACCCTCGATATTAATAATTTAGAAAACACTACAGACGAAACTATAATAACCAATTATACAGAAAAAATAGTAAATACAATAAAAAAATACACTCAGAAATAAATACGAATTTTCCATTCCGGACAGATGTTCGATGCGAGATAGACACAATTAATGTCAAACCAATTTATTCACAAGCAGTAAATGGGTTTGTGAATCAGGAAATAAGTCGTATGCTTGAAGACGAAATCATTAGACCCAGCAAAAGCCCTTATAATTCGCCTATGATTGTAGTATCAAAGAAAGGTACCAATGAAGACGGCACCCCCCAAACACAGACTCTGCATTGATTTTAGAAAATTAAGCCTCAACACAGTTCCGGATAGATACCCCATGCAGGATCCGTCAGTTATTTTATCTAACCTAGGAAAGGCTAAATATTTTAGTACGATAAACTTAGAATCAGGTTTCCATCAAATCTTGATGAAAGAATCAGACGTAGAAAAAACTTCATTTTCCATTAACAACGGAAAATATGAATTCATAAGAATGCCATTCGGGCTTACAAATGAGCCCAGAATTTTCCAGAGAGCAATGGACGATATACTAAGAGAACATATTGGAAAATTCTGCCATGTTTACATGAACGATATAATTATTTTTCTCACTCCCTCAAAACTCATTTAAATGACCTCAATTCGATAATTAACATTCTACACGAAGCTAATATGAAAATATCACTAGAAAAATCCCATGTTTTTAAAATGGAAACATCATTTCTAGGATATGTAGTATCACAAAACGTTATTAAAACCGACCCCAAAAAATAGAAACCATACCGAAATATCCTATTCCCAAAAAATATCAGAGAGCTGCGTAGCTTCCTGGGACTCACAGGATACTATAGAAAATTCGTAAAAAATTATTTGAAAAATTTTTCGAAAAAAAACATGACCCCCACCCTTATGACAAGGCTCAAATCCAAAGAAAATCACCTCGATTTTTCAGGTTTTTAATCAAAACCATGGGAAATAGTGGTCAGATGTTCGAATGGCATACCTCGTTGAATTACCAAATTTCAAACAAAGTGGCTTTACAGAAAAAAAATCATTTGAAAAAGTTTTTCGATAAAAAAAACATGACCCCATCCTTATGACAAGGCTCAA
The DNA here is from genome assembly GCA_018152295.1 of Drosophila carrolli. Taxonomy (NCBI): domain Eukaryota; kingdom Metazoa; phylum Arthropoda; class Insecta; order Diptera; family Drosophilidae; genus Drosophila; species Drosophila carrolli. Next base: position 568,965 of record JAECXJ010000295.1, on the reverse strand, counting down.
ATCCAAAGAAAATCAAAACCCTGGGAAATAGTTGTCAGATGTTGGAATGGCATACATAGTTGAATTCGTTACAAAATTTCCAACAAAGTGTCATTTACAGAATAAAAAAATCATTTGAAATATTTTTTTCGATACAAAAAAACATGACCCCCATCCTTATGACAAGGCTCAAATCCTAAGAAAATCAAAACCCTGGGAAATAGTTGTCAGATGCTCAAATCCAAAGAAAATCACCTCGATTTTTCAGGTTTTTAATCAAAACCATGGCAAATAGTGGTCAGATGTTCGAATGGCATACCTTGTTGAATTCGTTACAAAAGTTTTTCGATAAAAAAACATAACCCCCATCCTTATGACAAGGCTCAAATCCAAAGAAAATCAAAACCCTGGGAAATAGTTGTCAGATGTTGGAATGGCATACATAGTTGAATTCGTTACAAAATTTCCAACAAAGTGTCATTTACAGAAAAAAAATCATTTGAAAAATTTTTCGATAAAAAAACATGACCCCCACCCTTATGACAAGGCTCAAATCCAAAGAGAATCACCTCGATTTTTCAGGTTTTTAATCAAAACCATGGCAAATAGTGGTCAGATGTTCGAATGGCATACCTTGTTGAATTCGTTACAAAATTTGCAACAAAGTGTCATTTACAGAAAAAAAAATCATTTAAAAAATTTTTTCGATAAAAAAAACATGACCCCCACCCTTATGACAAGGCTCAAATCCAAAAAAATCACCTCGATTTTTCAGGTTTTTAATCAAAACCATGGGAAATAGTGGTCAGATGTTCGAATGGCATACCTCGTTGAATTACCAAATTTCAAACAAAGTGGCTTTACAGAAAAAAATTATTTGAAAAAGTTTTTCGATAAAAAAAACATGACCCCCATCCTTATGACAAGGCTCAAATCCAAAGAAAATCAAAACCCTGGGAAATAGTTGTCAGATGTTGGAATGGCATACATAGTTGAATTCATTACAAAATTTCCAACAAAGTGTCATTTACAGAAAAAAAATCATTTGAAAAATTTTTCGATAAAAAAACATGACCCCCACCCTTATGACAAGACTCAAATCCAAAGAAAATCACCTCGATTTTTCAGGTTTTTAATCAAAACCCTGGGAAATAGTGGTCAGATTTTGGAATGGCATACGAAGTTGAATTCGTTACAAAATTTCCACAAAAGTGTCATTTACAGAAAAAAAATCATTTGAAAAATTTTTTCGATAAAAAAAACATGACCCCCACCCATATGACAAGGCACAAATCCAAAGAAAATCACCTCGATTTTTCAGGTTTTTAATCAAAACCATGGGAAATAGTGGTCAGATGTTCGAATGGCATACCTTGTTGAATTCGTTACAAACGAACTAAAAGAACAAATAATTAGCTACATAGAACTATTTCATCCAGATTACACAAAAAAATTTACATTAATAACAGACGCCTCTGATTTAGCTATAGGAGCAGTGCTCTCCCAAAACGGAAACCCAATTACCTTTATATCTAAGACACTCAATAAAACCGAAAGAAATTATGCTACCAATAAAAAAGAACCTAGCGATAGTTTGGGCACTAAAAAACTTAAGAAATTATTTATACCGAGTATCAGGACTAGAAATACATACGGACCATCAACCGCTCTCTTACGCTATTTCGGATAAAAACCCAAATGTTGAATTAAAAAGATGGTTTAATTATATAGAAAGTTTTAACCCAAAAATTATATATAAGCCTGGTACTACTAATGTAGTAGCGGATACCCTTTCTAGAATCGAAATAAATAATATAACAGAAGAAGAGAATGACGAATCCACGGATTCTGGCACTCAACATTAAGCCGAAAGCAGCTTTGATAACATAATTAACGAAACAAAAAACCCCTTAATCAGTTAAAACAACAATTTTTATTAGCAAAAGGAAACTTTACAATACATAAACAAATCAATGTCTTCGACAACAGAAGGCATATCATTGAATATGACCAACCAGAAAACTTAATTACAATTCTAAAAGAATTTCTACAACCGAATATTAGCATAGGAATCCACTGCACCCCTGAAGTATTGTACGAAATTCAAATTCCACTAAAAGATAATTTTACAAATAAATTTCTATATACAAAAATTTTTGTTCAAGATATAACAAATTATGAAGATAAAGCAATAATAATAGAGGAAACCTATTGTCGAGCTCACAGAGAATTAGATGATAATTATAAACAAATCAGTAGCCTATTGGCCAAACTTATACAAAAATTGAAGGAATATATCACGAATTGCGAAATTTGTAATACAAATAAATACAACAGAAAACCAACACAAATCCCTATCAGAGAAGCTCCTATTCCAAAAATAGAAGGTCAACATTTACATATTGATATTTATTACACACAAAATCTAACGTTTTTAACTTGCATCGATTCATACTCTAAATACCTCGTCGTAAAAGAAATTAGTAACAAAAAGAACATTGACTCAAAAGTATACGAATTACTTCAAACATTTCCAGTAGTAAAAACAATTATGAGAGATAACGAACCGAGTTTCGTATCGGCACAGTTTAAATCCTTTTTACAACGTTCTGGAATATCAATTCATTATACAGACCCTAGACATAGCCTATCCAAACGGACAAGTTGAAAGAGTTCATTCAACCTTAACAGAAATAGCTCGTTGTATTAAAGACGAGTACCGCCTCCTGGATTATTCTGAAATTATTATAAGAGCAGCAAAAAATTACAATTTGACAATTTACTCAGTGACAAACCAAAAACCTTTTTGTTTAATAAAATAAATCATAGCGATTTACCAGCCAAATTACAGATAGCGCGAACTAAAATGTTAGATCATCAAAATAAAAATAAATTACAAAAAAATTATCACTTAGGAGAAGTAGTATACGAAAAAAGATTCGGAGAAAGAAACAAACTAGGTCCAAGATTCAAAAAACAAGTCGTTCAGGAAAACTTGCCAAGCAAAGTAATAATAATAAAAAAGAGTTATTCATAAATATAATATTAAATAATTCATCTCTTACAGACGATGGAAATCCCATTTGACATTGCTATTTTGATTACTTTTTGCCACTCGGAAATTATTGACTTCACTGACAACGGGTATTTACTACTTAAAAACGAAAACGATGTAATGACTTACGACTCCTTTGAAGACCTATTCCATATTACTAATTTAAGTTTTTACAAAGAAATAATTCAAATTGAAAATAGTATTAGTAATAAAAGTCTGAATTCTGAATTAGAATGGGACATTGCACAAAATTTAAATATTACCATCAAGAAATAAAAGGGGTATTAACGAATTGGGAACAGTATGGAAGTGGCTATCAGGTACACCCGACCATGACGACTTAATATGAATTGAAATTAAAATTAACAAACTTACAGAAAACAATAACAAACAACTTACAATAAACTCACGAATATTTCAAGAAGTACAATTAATCACCAAAACCCTTGACTCAATCATTTTTAAAAAGAAACAAAAGTAAGACAACATCGTCTGAAATTAATTACACTCGATATTCAAAATTTGATCGATTCTATCACTTTAGCAAAAGTCGACGTTTTCAATACAAAAATTTTAAAGAAAAAGACATAAAAGAAATCTTTAGACACGAAAATAAACCAATTGTACTATCAGATTTACTAGACATTTCAACATTCAAAATAGTAAAAAACCAAGATTTACTTATAATATTTATAAAATACCCAATAATTAACAATATTTGTAGTTTGTATACATAAAGGGCAATTGCCCAAAATAATGGAAAATTAATAATAGACGATAAGACAGCGTATTGGAAAGGAATATTTTATAAGATAACCAATTTTAAAAAAGAAATATTCAGTAATTATTGTAAACTTTCTAACGAGAGTTCCTGTTTCATAAATTTATTAAATGGGAAAAAAGAAAACTGTTCAAAAATTAGGGAAAACGAGGACGGAAGCTAACTTCGGCAAGCCGAAGTTTTAATACCCTGCAGACTTTGCCGAAATTGCTAAAACTGAAAAAGTAGCGATAGGAATAAGGTATACATAAATAAACTAGATTTGCGTCGTTTGATGTCAATTGCTTTTATACTGCAAAAATGTCATATAAAATAGAAAAAAAGGGATACTTTCGCAGCCTTTAACTATTTTTCCTACGGAAGCTATAAGAAATAGACGTCCGATCGGCAAGCGCTTTTACCCTAATCAAGATATGCGTAAATAAATAAGACTTGGAAAAATTTATGTCAGTAGCTTACACACTACGTGAAAAATTCAGAAAACCAACAAATTTGGACCGATTTCACCGAATTGTTCCTATGGGAGCTATAGGATATAGACGTCCGATCGCCAAGCGCTTTTACCCTGATCAAGGTATGCATAAAAAAATAAGATTTGGAAAGATTTATGTTAAATGCTTTTACACTGCGCGAAATATCTTCCATTCTTGAAAGTTATATCCGATTGTTCCTATGGGAGCTATAGGATATAGACGTCCGATTAGCACGCGCTTTTACCTTGATGAAGGAATGCATAAAAAAATACGATTTGAAAAAATTTATAGCAATAGCTTTTACACAGCGCGAAATATTCTGAAAAACATCAAATTTGGACCGATTTTACCCTATTGTTCCTATGGGAGCTATAGGATATAGACGTCCGATCGCCACGCGCTTTTACCCTGATCAAGGTATGCATAAAAAAATACGATTTGGAAAGATTCATGTCAAAAGCTTTTACACTGCGCGAAATATCATCAATTCTGGCAAGATATATCCGATTGTTCCTATGGGAGCTATAGGATATAGACGTCCGATCAGCACGCGCTTTTACCTTGATGAATGAATGCATAAAAAAATACGATTTGAAAAAATGTACAGCAATAGCTTTTACACATCGCGAAATATTCTGAAAAACATCAAATTTGGACCGATTTTACCCTATTGTTCCTATGGGAGCTATAGGATATAGACGTCCGATCGTCACGCGCTTTTACCCTGATCAAGGTACGCATAAAAAAATAAGATTTGGAAAGATTTATGTCAATAGCTTTTACACTGCGCGAAATATCCTAAAAATCATTAAATTTTAACCGATTTTACCCTATTGTTCCTATGGGAGCTATAGGATATAGACGTCCGATCGCCACGCGCTTTTACCCTGATCAAGGTATGCATAAAAAAATACGATTTGTAAAGATTAATGTCAATAGCTTTTACCCTGCGCGAAATATCATAAATTCTTGCAAGATATATCCAATTGTTCCTATGGGAGCTATAGGATATAGACGTCCGATCGGGGAGATTTTCAAACTTGATCTGCGTACACATGTTTTAGGACGATTGTGAAAGTTTCAGATCGCTAGCTTTTAAACTGAGCTCGCAAACGGTATTGAAACAGACGGACAGACGGACAGACGGACATGGCTATATCGACTCCCCTATTGATCCTGATCAAGAATATATATACTTTATGGGGTCGGAAACGTCTCCTTCACTGCGTTACAAACTTCTGACCAAAATTATAATACCCTCTGCAAGGGTATAAAAATAAAAATTTTGAAAATTTAGATGATGGCGCCATTCTCATCACCGGAGAAAACATTGTTAACGAGACAAAATTAAACGGCGCATTTCTGATTTTAATTAATGAAAGCATCGTCATTAATAATGTAAAATACATTAATGAAAAGCAAAAGATGTTAGAATACATAACACAATATAAATATAATAATTATATGATCACAGACTACATCTTCTCAAACGATTCCGAATTAAGTTTAGATAACATAAACATCATAAATCGGTTTTTAACAAGAGAGAACGCTATAGTCGGGTGCCCCGACTATCAGATACCCGTTACTCAGGTAAAGGGAGTGCGAGGGAGATGGAGATAGAAACTTTGATCACGCATAACTTTTTAACGAATGGTCCGATTTGAAAAATTTCTTCTACATTTCGATAGGTATTGATAAACACAATAAAACTGCATTTTTACTTTGCCGAAATATTTAAATTTTTAAAATCGTATACAAGCGATTGTGGGCGTTAATGGGGGCGTGGCACCTTTTTGAAACAAACTTGCGCTGCGTAGGAACTCCTAGAATCTGCATGCAAAATGCCAATCTTCTAGCTTTTATAGTTTCCGAGATCTCAGCGTTCATACGGACAGACAGACAGACAGACAGACGGACATGGCTATATCGACTCGGCTAGTGACCCTGATAAAGAATATATATACTTTATAGGGTCGGAAACGCTTCCTTCTAGCTGTTACATACTTTTGCACGAATACAATATACCCTTTTACTCTACGAGTAACGGGTATAAAAATCGGAAATCGGAAAAAATACCCCTAGAGCTAATATTGTTAATATTAATAATCACCTCCTTAATCATATACAAATCACCCAAAATCTTAAACAAAATAATACAACAAATTCAAAAAAAACCCACCAAGACAAAAACAGAAATAGAAATCCCAGAACCCGAAAATACAATTGAAACCATTACAGAGAATGAACCCAAAAATAATATAGAAATAACATTTGCCGAACTTAACAATAGAATCTCCTCCCTCGCATCACACTTGTAATAAATCGGGACGATTCATCTTAGGAGGGGGAGAATTAACTATAACTTTAATTAAAGATTCTAATTAATATCGTAAACAATTTATTTTGGCAGAGCTTGCTACTGAGTTCTCACGGGTTCTTATCTTATAAACATTTCCACCCTCGCAAACGGCGAGCCAAGCTTGAGACATACATAAACAAATTCCCCCTAGCTAACCGCCAAAGGCCATCCAAACTTTAGACTAAACATCCGTAAGAATCCCAACACCGCGAAGGCTCTTTTTTAGGCATCGCGTTCGCTTCCAAATTTTCCATGCTGATCACAGCAATCTTAATCGGGAATTGACTTCGGAAACCAAGACTTCGGAAAATTACGAAGATAAACTTTAAAAGCTTCGATCCCGAGGCAACAAGGGAAGAGAACCAACTCAAGCTTGGGCAGTCGTAAATTAAGTTTAAGAATAATTGTATTCCAAGTCTAAGTGAAATTAATTTAATAAAGATTTTACTTTTTTAAATACATTCGGTAACGTATTTGTAATTTGGATCTAACACATTTTAAGCAGTTGTTTTTTCCCAGTCTATGGTCTTTAGTTGTTCTAGGTTTCTGGTCTGTTCGGAGTGTTTTTTTAATACGTTCCATGTTGCCCAGCCTTTCTAAGTTTTTTAGTCTCAACCGCAGATGTCCACATATGTTGCTATTTTCTAATTGGGGGCAATATTTATAGGCAATAACTCTACACGAATTCTTTTGCTCCTTAAATCTACTTTAAATATTTTGCCTCCATCTCTGTAATAAAAGCATTGATATATAAAAAGAAGCCATAAGTGCGTTAATTTCTTTAAATACATTGGTAACCTGTAAAACAATTTGTAAATTTATTTTAAAACCAGAACATACCCACGCACTCAAATATCAATAAAAGTGAAAATGATTCATGCAATTTTTAAAAAGTATGATTTTGTGTTTCTGTGTTATGTAACACTAGCCTTTGGACCCAAAAATAACCCTGTCTGACCTTTACTCTGTGGAACTGAGCTACAGGGCACTATGGGGTTTTTGACCTGTTTTTGTTGCATTAATTAATAACTCGGTCAGTTTTGGAGATATCGACATGAAACTTTACAAATCGTCATTATTTGTCCCTAGGCACATATAGTGTGAAAATCGTTTGGATCAGGAAACAATATCCTATAGCTCCCATAGGAACGTTGAAATTTGTTGATCCATGCCTATAAAAGTGAATGATAATAAGTGCAACAAAAGCAAAAAGAAAAAATTTTATCAAACTCAAAACTTATCGGCAGACACGGATACATATCGACTAACAATTCACCAGTTTGTAGGCAAAATGATTCGAATTTGTCCAAATTGACGGGCAACTGACAGGACAAACATATCAAAATGATCCTCATATTATAAATAATTTGTTCATCAAACATTGTATAGCCTTTTGTTGCTCAAGCCGGCCCTTCCCGCTATTCCAAACAGCAACCAAGTCGGCGTTGGAGAAAGTGAGGTTATCTAAGAAAAATTCAAATTGCACCAATAGTGCGGAAAAGTGCACAATAAGACTAACAGATTTTTGCTCAGAATTGACCAGACTACAACATATACTTGGACGCATTGAAAACTAATGCAAACTTCTATTTCAAAACTCTTCCAAAAGTTTAAATTTGTTCCTCAAAATTCACCTTAAGGTGCATTTATAAAATAACAAAATGTTAGTATAAACACGCACAATTTAAACAATTAATACATTTAACATATAGTACAAGCCTGTGAGATCAGTTTCCATTTGTTTTTTTCTTTTCAAATGGTGTTTTACACGAATAAATTAATTTCAAAGAACGCTTCGAAAAAATTGCAAACTTAGCGCTGGTGCTTTTTGATGCAACAGCTGACTTTACAGCTGTTATGCTAACATATGGTGTTAAGTATTATCATTTTGAGTATGAAGCATAACAGTTTGATGTTCTGTTAATGCATTACCATTTTTTTTTTAATTAGAGCACTTTTAAAAAATGCCTAAATGTCACATAAAGTGGTCAAAAACCCCATAGTGCAGGGATCACGTGAGCTTTTGCTTTTCTATAGTGGCGGTGGGTAAATATTTGCTAAGGCGACAATCCCAAATCAAACAAATGAAAAAATTGAAAAAAAAAAACAATAACGGAGTGAGCGATAATGATTATGACTCGCACTCCAATTTTAGACTCAATTATAAGCTGTGTGCTCTACCTAGTTAAGAACTTAGCTAAACATACTATCCCTTCGGGGGATGTGGATACTGCCCTAGTTGTAGTGGTATGGCAACTAGTATTATATGAATGGCTAGTGAGAACTTGACTAATCCTGCAGTAGTTTTAAATAGACATAGCATTCCTTGGAACAAAAAGTATTTTATCGTAAAATGAGATGCAAAAACAGCATATTCGCTTTGGATCCATGTTAACACATTTGTTGAGTCAAACTAATAGTGGAATTTCGCATGAAAAATATTGCATGCCTGCTATTTCACTGATGAGTTGGCCGAAAAAATCAGTTCCACAATGCTCCGACTTTGGGATTGTGAAAGTCTAAAGAGGGACAGCAAATGGACGTGAGTTGTTCTACCGTCCTCGATACATCTTAAACAACCGCAATGTAGACGTGGCAAAGGTACTCCTGTTTTCAGCGAGACCAGAACTGCTTATAGAAAAGAAAATTACATCATAACCTGAAAATCGTATAGTTGTTCTTCTGAGACACCCACATTAAAGTGCCATAAACACTACATCAAGTTAAGCTGTTACCTAGTCCAGGGGAAAATTTCTCCTAGTTTGCGCTTAGGAAACTGGTCTGGTGATGGGCTAAAGTGGAGTTTCGGCCGATTTTGTAATATTTTTGTTGGGAAAAATCAAAAATTATTTTATTTTAATTATTACGGTATTAAAATTGTTAGACGATTTTCTTATAATAATAATAAATAGTATCATTATTCACAATATACTGGGTGTTGATGATTAAATTATATTTTCATGGATAAAAATGTTTTTTGTTAATGCTTTTCATTGGCTTTTCGCAAAACTTAATATTATGGATACAATACGCCTTTCAAAGTCTAATGAAAAGTGTATTACAGTGGTTCTTAGCTTAGGATTTTTTTAAACTGATTTTCGAAATCAAAAATTTGAACACTTTACAATTATTTTTCATTAGTTTTATTTTATGTTTAGGGAATTCTTGACTAATTTGTGTAGTAAAGTCATGTCTTTATAACAAAATCGCCAATACATGATCACCTAAAATACAATTTGAAAAGCTTAATGTTTATAGGAGTGCCAGCTAAGATTTGAAGTATGTCTTAGACGCGACTTTATGGAAGAATACACAAAAAAAAAACACGCAGAGTGGTGGTATTTAATGTGATCGGGCGAACTAAGCTAGAGATTCAAACGCTGGAGTTCTCAAGAACAATTAAGAGTAACGAAACGTTATTAGCGTGCACTGCGGTAATAGACAGCGTAAAACCGTATATATAGTCTTCCGGTTTTGATAAAATGTATGGTGTTGGTTAGATAATGAAAGAAAACCATTAAATTATACAACAACAGTGATAAATACAAAATTTTTTATAAAAATAAATAAAAAAGACCCCGATCAGCGGTATTTTCAAACTTGGTCTGCGTACACAAATAAAAAAAGGCTATAGATTTCAAATTGTTGCCTGAAACGGTATAGCTTCTATTATTAATTATAGTTATTAATTATCTTAACAAGAAGAACACTATAGTGTCGAACTCTACGACTATAAATTTTATAACAAATATGCCTCTGGTAGATGGTACTGGCGGTAAAGTATATTTTTCTGCTAGCGTTGACGTCATTGTACATGTTAAACTTCATTTTGTATAACTTATAAAAGTTAAAAAAAAAGTTAAGGTTAACGCGAGACAATGTAGCGCAGACTTTTAAGATGCCCAAGTTTGTGTTTTTATACCCTTGCAAAGGGTGTTTTAATTTCAGTTAAAAGTTTGCAACGCAGGGAAGGAGACATTATTAAAGTGTAAATATTCTTGATCAGCATCACCAGGAGAGTCGATCTAGCCATGTCCGTCTCTCTGTCTGTCCGTCCGTCGGTCCGTTTCTACGCAAACTAGTTCCTCAGTTTTAAAGCTATATGATTGAAACTTTCCCAAATGTTGTCTTTCTATTGCAGGTAGTATATAAGTCAGAACGAGCCGGATCGGGCGACTATATCATATAGCTTCCAAAGGAAAAATCAGAAAAAAAATTCAAAAAAATTCGAACTTTTTGTTTTGTTATTTGGGATTTGGTAATATTTAAATATTAGAGAACTACGGTTTTAATTAAATAAAAATCGGAAAACAATATTATATAGCTGCTATAGAAAGGATGGCAAAATGCAGCGCAAAATCGATATAGCTTCTTTGTTTTCGTAATATAGGCATAGACATTAAAATGTAGTCAATTTGTAATAACTGCAAGGGTGTATAAACTTCGGCTTGCCGTGGCATCGCTAGGTGTCCAGCTGGGTGACGTTGTTGCTTTCCACGTTGTAGCTTTAGTAAGTGTCAGTGTCCCAGTAACCGTGCCGCTCCTGGATTGCCGCTGGTGGCGTCGCACTGATAGGTGACCCGCTGGGTGATATGGCTGCCACTGAGCGGCTGCTGTCCACGTTGTTCGCTGCAATAAGTATTAGCGGCCCGGTTGCTGCTCCTGGATTGCCGCTTGAGCACGGTTGTGCTCTGCGGAAATTATTTCGATCTGTTCGCTTTCATCAGAAATTTCTGATACAAAGTTCTTGCAGTGCCAAATTTGGTATCTGAAAAATGTGGCTATAACGCATGTTGAATCCTGGCCAACGTTGCAATAAATAGCGTTTACAACTATTGGGTTGTAGATTGATTTTAAAGTTTCTAAAAAGATTTTTCCATGAAATGGATCATATGGCGGGATTTATTTCCCAAATATATGAAGTGTAGTTTTAGGGAATGAATTGGCTCTTCTAGGACCAATTGGTTTCTTAAACAATTTAATGGTTTCTCCATTGTTTTTTATCGTGTAAGTACTGGATTGTTCACTGTGGATTGTTCCACTATCAGACTCGGTTCGTTTTTAAGGGTATTAATGTTTCCTCCCGAAAGGGCGTCGGCGACATAATTCTCGTTGCAGGAGTGTAGATAACTTTGGCACCTTAGACATCTATAAATGCCCTTTAACGCTTTAAGTTGTCATTAGGTTTCCAGTCCGAGACAGCGAACGTTAGCGGCTTATAGTCTGTAAAGACTCGTATGTGCATTTTGTATTGCCTTAATTTTCCTAAAGCCCAGACTTTGTAGAGCAACTCTCTTGCGTTTGTTGAGTATCGGGTCTCGCAGTGCGTCACTTTGCTGATCGTTAAATTTATTTTATTCTTTAGCAATAATTCTTCTATGTTAAAAAATGAGTCGTTTTCTTTTTTAAAGATATCTTCCACCACCGTGGTTTCTGTGCTTGTCAATACAAAAGAATTTATTGTGTTAGAATTGGGCCATGTAATTACGTATATTATGTTGGTTATTTTTATACCCGTTACTCGTAGAGTAAAAGGGTATATTGTATTCGTGCAAAAGTATGTAACAGGTAGAAGGAAGCGTTTCCGACCCTATAAAGTATATATATTCTTGTTCAGGATCACTAGCCGAGTCGATCTAGCCATGTCCGTCTGCATTTGGCATGTAGATTGTAGGAGTTCCTACGCAGCGCAAGTTTGTTTCAAAATGGTGCCACGCCCCCTCTGACGCCCACAAGCCACAAGCTGTGGCCACAGTTTTGATGATATTATGAAAATTTTAATTGATATGTATTTGTTTCGTCAATACCTTTCGATTGGCCTAATAAAAGTTTGCCACGCCCACTCTAACGCCCAAAAACCCATTAAACGCTTAAGCCTGGCTAGCGCCTACATTTCCGCCTTTCATGGCCCGTGGTAGCGCCATCTAACGGATGACTTTGGAACAGCTGGTCAAGGTGCTCAACAGAGTCAACGTTAATTCTCGATACAGATTTCTATTAAAGGAAATTGCGATGGTTTTCATTTGTCAATACCGAACTATATCCCAAGAACTATGCAAATCAAATCAAGTTAGCCAAGTTGGAGGTCTGAGTCAAACTATGGCGTATGTGTGTATGTATGTACTCATATATGTACATATGTATGTATTTACATTATACACAGTTGCAATTGCCCGGCAAAGATAACTCCTTTCAAAGAGCTATTCGCTATACCCGTTACTCGTGTTGTGCAAACATTTAGACTTTAATATACAGAATACTATTTAAGAATGTATGTGTTTAGCCAATATAAGAATGTATGTTTAATATTTCTAGTCAATTTATTGCACTCAAAGACATAAACATAAACACAGCTGCTGGTGCAGGACAAAAGCTGCCTGCGCATGGCTTGAACTAGGATAATTGCAAAAACATAAAAAATTCAAAAATTAATCGGTTTTTTCCTCATTTTTTCGTTACTCATTATTTTTTTAAATAAACAATTTTTAATATTTTCAAAAGATCCTAGTCTTTGCCATGCACATACTTCTGAGGAACATGTATAAAAAATTTCATGACGATTGCTCAATTTTTGCGGCTTGTACGACTTCCGCCAACTCGGAAAACATGGTTTCGAGAAAAACGCGTTTGAAAATTTGCACTATAATGGCAACGCGCTTGACACCGGTCCACCAAACAGCCGATAACTTTCGTAATTCAAGAGATTTCGAGTTGAAATTTTAGGAGAGTAAAATTGAAACATGTGTGTACCGAAACTGCAAAAAAAAAAATTGATTTTTTTGACCTCACAAGGTGCAAGCCTGCCTTAAGTTGTTTAGCTGAGTACCGGGTATTTCATAGTCGAGGCACTCGACTATAGCGTTCTTTCTTGTTTCTTTTATTAATTGAATTTTATACCTTAAAACATTTGTTTTCTGATGATCCAAGCGGTACCTATTGCTTCTATTGCCCTTTTTTGTCTTTATTGAGTTTGAAGAATGCGTAAATCAGGATGAATCTGTTTTAATTCGTAAGAGAGATGAGGTGAGGGTAGTGAATGAATCATCTAACTTCGCCAGAGTTTCTTCATAGCTGTATAAGTTAAAAATGTGGATGATTTTAAATGTTCCGTTTAGCTTAGCCGCTAATCCGGTTTCGAGTGAGATGATTTGTGAGTTGGAATAGTCGAGGACTGTGGTTATCCCCAGGCATGTTGGTAGAAATTGTGTTTGTGTTTTAATAGTGGTCATTTCGTTTTCTGCTACTTTCTCGGCTTTGTATCTAGGTGTAAGTATAGTTTCTAACCTTCTTCGCCTGGCTTACCAAGTTTTGGTTGTATTTTGCCTTGATTGTGATATTAGAGGTCGGCTGTCTGTTTTTTCTGTATTTTCTGTTTAATTTCTTCTCGTTTTTTTCTATGTCTTCTGCTGAACTGGAGATTGTGCTTCTAAAAATATGTTTATTGGGCTTTCTTTTGTTACTGGATGGATCAATTTATTATATTCCTGAATTGCTGTAAAGATTAAGTCCTCAAATGTCATGCTCCCGTTGTCCTTTTTGAGGCACCGCATGATTTCTGATAGGGGTGAATGAACCCTCTCTATTTGTCCGTTACTTGCCGATGCTTTCGGAGCAGTCATGTGCACTGATATTTTGAGTTCATCTTCTAACATGAACTTAATTGCTGCTATGCATAATGAGCGTTCGTTGTCCATTATTATCCATTTCTGCATACCGAAAGCAATTAACATTTCCCTCAACGGATTTTTAATATCTTCAGATGCTCTTGACTCTACAATTTTTACTTAAGCATATTTTGAAAATTTGTCGACTCCTATTAAGATTCTATGTTTTTTTGTAATATAAATATCAATGTAATATAAATATTCTGGGTAATTAGGAATAGGGGTCGGTTGGATTTCTCCTTTTAGGGGTGTCTATCGTATTTTGATTTTTTACAAGTTTGACAGGCTTGCACTATTGCTTGGAGTTTCTTTATTGCTTATGGAAAAAAAATTTTATTTTTTAATTTGTATTTTATTTTCTTTTGCGTCTGTATGGGCTCATTTATGTTCGAGGGTAATTATTTCGTTTTGTTGAGATTCTGAAGTTACGTCGTCTATTTCGTTTTGAGTAAACCATCCTTTTATGAGATGAAATGTTTTGAATTGGTCTGGTAGTTAGAATTGTTATAAATTTTTCTTCTGTGTAAGAATTTTGTTTAATTATATGTCTGTGGTATGTTGGAAATGATATTTCGAAAGTAGAGGAATCCGTGTCAGCTGTCAGTAAGAATACCTGGTTTTTAAATTGTGTGATGAGCTTTCGCCGCTATGGACTGATCCTGAAGAGCTGATAGAATTTATTTCAGCGGGGGCTCGGGATAGGGCTACGTTAGCTACTCCGGGCTTGTACTTGATCTGAGATCTCTCCAACGTTTTAGCTTAGCGTTATGATTATTTACGCTGTTTGAAAAACTCAAGGGTTGGTGATCCGTGTATATTACCACCTTCGAATACCCGTAAATGTTCCAATACTGCGCCTATTTCGTAGCTGGAAGCATCGGTAGTCAGCTGGAATTCTTTTCCGAAATCTGGATTTGAAAGGGTACATCTCTGGAGACGAGGGTATTTCTCTATTTGGACTCTCATGTTTGCGTTTTGTAGAGTTGAAAATATCTTTAAAGATTTTGACCGTGGTCTACTTTATTTTTGCTAAGGACTATGATGTCGTCTACGTATACATAACCAATTTTCCGCCCGACGTTAGCTTTTTTTTCTTGTTTTTTCATCATTTCGATGAACTTTTTTTTTTTTGCAGACTCTGGATTGACTATGTACTTTATGTTGGTAAATTTTACATTGTCGCAGTCAAGGAACGGCAGGTCCTCTGACACGGAACCATACAATATTTTTAACTTTCGTGTTTTTATATTTAGGAAGTTGGGATTTTTTATGAATATTAAGAATGCACCATATGAATAATTAGCTTTTTTTTCTTGTTTTTTGATCATTTCGATGAACTCTTTTTTTGCTGACTCTGGATTGACTATGTTCTTTATGTTGGTAAAGTTTACATTGTCCTAGTCAAGGAACTGCAAGTCCTCTGACACGGAATCATACAACATTTTTTTAGCTTGCATATTGAGGGTGGCTCCCACCTGCGTTTGCAAGTCAAATTCTATGATCCCATCAAATGTCGTTAGGGGATCTAATATGAAAAATAGGGAAGTTTTTTCCAAAACGTTTATTATTATCTATGCAATTGGACCCGTGAATTGAATCACGCGAAATGGTTAGGCTGCTAGCGTAATTTTTGTAAGCTCCTTTACGGGCTTTACATAACATTTCGCCGCCTCCGTATCAATACGAATTTTTAAAGTTCCTCCAAGCAATCGTCGTTCGATGAACGGTAGCAGGGACCGCTCTCAAAAAAATTGAGGAGGTCATGGGGGTCGTTTGAGTCGCTGTCGTCATCGATTACGTTCAGTGCGGCTACCGCGTTTTCATACTCTTGGTCTTTGGCACAGGCGGTCTGCTCGATGTTGTTCAGCCGCTGGCGCCTTTGGTCTGTCACCTTATCTGAGGAGTTTGGTCCTTTTGATTTTTTTTCCTATGAATGTTGAAGTTGTGTTGCATTCTGGTTTTGCCTAAAAACTGGTAGCTGTTTGGACTTGGATGACGATGGATTCGAGTCCATGGCTCTTTATTCCAAGCATCATTTTGTTGGTTCTTATTTTGCTTTTTAAAATAATGCGATCTTTTTCGGGCTTGATAATGGGCCCTGCTGCCCTGGTAAGGCTTAAAGCGTTCGTATGCGTCCGTGGCAGATTGTTTACACGCTAGATACTCTTCTTGCTCTCCGTTAAAATCTAGTACTGATTTAATCACATGGAGTGGTATGTCGAACGGTGGTGCTCCTGGCTGTACTGAGATTTTTTGGTAGGTTTTGTAACTGTACATTGACAGAATAGATTTGAGCTTCAAACAGGAAACTGTTGCGCTAAGGCGCTGTGGAGATGGTTTTCTAATTCTTTTACGTTCATTATACCCTCTTCTTCTTCCTCAACTTGAGCCTGATTTTCTCTCTCTTTTTATTTCTTTATACGGACCCGTATTCTTTATGGCCGAATATTTTTGTTTGTTGTATTTCGACTGAGACAACGACTTTTTAAGTAATTTAATTTATTTTATATTAAGAATTATATTTTTTTGTTTAATTTTATTTTAAATTTTAACTGAGCTTGGTTACAATTTCGGTTGTTGTTTTTTCTTTTCCATTTAGAACATGTGCAAATTATCTTTATTTTTGTAAAGTATAGGGCGCATTTATATGTATTTATTGCATTTATTGCACTATCATGTTTTCGTTGATTTTAGGGTCGTTAAGTCTGTTGGTTGGGTGAGCACCAATTATAGTAAGTTCGGGTGACGTGGCACCGCTAGGTGTCCCGCTGGGTGACGTGGCTGCTGTCCATGTTGTAGCTTTAGTAGGTATCAGTGGCCGGGTAACCGTGCCGCTCCTGGATGGCCGCAGGTGGCATAACACTGATAGATGACCCGCTGGGTGATGTGGTTGCCACTGGGTGGCTGATGCCCACGTTGTTAGCTGCTATAAGTATGAGCGGCCCGGTAGCCGTGCTGCTCCTGGATGGCCGGTGGTGGTGTAGCACTGAAGGGTAGCCCGCTAGGGGATGCAGCAGCCGCTGAGTAGCTTCTGTCCACGTAGCCGGTGTCATGAAGGTATGTACCTGTGCGGCAACGGAGCTTCCACTCGAGGCAGTCCGCTGTCGATATATGAATTGAGGCTTACGATGAGAGGGTGACTGCCCCTATACCCCTGGCTTTAAGCGCAGTAGGCGAATAACAATAAAATAACAGAGATGGCCGGAGTAATGTCCGCGAGCCAGAATTCACTTTATTCACATCTTACAGTTCTACTTCTGTCATTTTATAAATTCGTGCATATCGCGTGAACAGGAGCTATTTCGATTTTAGGAATTCAAGAATCCATGAAATGCATAGCAAAATACGGAGTTTCAGCCAAGTTTGTGTAGATTTTGTGTACCCGGTATTAAGATGATGAAGCAAGCCTTGATCGGTTGTTCTTCATTTCGATATAAATCGTCCAGCTTCTTCGTTGGTTTTTTACTTCAGCTTTGGCACTTTCCTTAGTTTTGGCATACTTAGAGTCTCGCACATCAAATAGTTTGACAGATATCCGACCTTATCAAAAATAGATCTGCGTAGTCGACAATATAGAATAAAGTGATCGTTTCCTGACTTAGTGAGTTAGCTTAGTGTTTCCAGAATTGAACCGCATGCTTGTGCGTTTAGCAACATTGAACACAAAATAGAAATATCGCTCTTACAGTCACTAAAAAGAGGTTTTGTTCTCGGCTTAAGAGAACAACCCAAAAATAGGAAAGTAGCCCTGTCCGTCAGTTCGTCCGTCCGTCCGTTTCTACGCAAACTTGTCCCTCAGTTTTAAGTCTGATTGAAACTTTCCCAAATGTTGTCTTTCTATTGCAGGTAGTATATAAGTCAAAACGAGCCGGATCGGGCGACTATATCATATAGCTTCCAAAGGAACAATCAGAAAATAAATTCAAAACAGAAAAATTAGAACTTTTAATACCTTTTGTTCCGAAATTGCTAAATGAAAAAGGATAGGATAATTTAATAAATAAACTAGATTTCGCGATGGCAACTACGGTTTTATACTCAAAATGTCATATAAAATCGAAAAAAATATTACTATAGCTGCCTATTTTTACGGAAGCTAAAGAAATAGACGTCCGATCGGCAAGCGCTTTTACCCTAATCAAGATATAGCGTAAATAAATAAGACTTGGAAAAATTTATGTAGTAGCTTAAAGGGATGAATTAAATTCAGAAAACCAACATATTTGGACCGATTTGATTTCTGTATCCTAAGGAGCTGATAGGATATAGACGTCCGATCAAGCCTTTTACCCTGATCAAGGTATGCATAAAAAATAAGATTTGGAAAGATATTATGTTAAATGCTTTTACACTGCGGCGAAATATCTTCCATTCTTGAAAGTTATATCCGATTGTTCCTATGGGAGCTATAGGATATGACGCTCCATTAGCACGGCTTTTACTTTGATGAAGGAATGCATAAAAAATACGATTTGAAAAAATTTATAGCAATTGCTTTTACACAGCGCGAAAAACATCAAATTTGGACCGATTTTACCCTATTGTTCCTATGGGAGCTTAAAGGATATAGACGTCCGATCCCACGCGCTTTTACCCTGATCAAGGTATGCATAAAAAATACGATTTAAAGATTCATGTCAAAAGCTTTTACACTGCGCGAAATATCATCAATCTGGAAGATATATCCGATTGTTCCTATGGGAGCTATAGGATATAGACGTCCGATCAGCACGCGCTTTTACCTTGATGAATGAATGCATAAAAAAAACGATTTGAAAAAAGTTCAAATTTTTACACATCGCGAAATATTCTGAAAAACATCAAATTTGGCGATCTTAGCCTATTGTTCCTATGGGAGCTATCAGGATCATAGACTTCCGACGTCAGGCAGCTTTTGTCCTGCATCAAGGTACGCATAAAAAATAAGATTTGGAAGATTTATGTCAATAGCTTTTACACTGCGCGAAATATCCTAAAAATCATTAAATTTTAACCGATTTGACCCTATTGTTCCTATGGGAGCTATAGGATTCAGACGTCGATCAACACCTTTAAAACCTGATCAAGGTATTTCTATAATAAAATACGATTTGTAAAGATTAATGTCAATAGCTTTTACCTGCGCGAAAACATAAATTCTTGCAAGATACCAGCTGTTCCAAAGTCATCCGATTAGATGGCGCCACGATCAGGCGGAAATTTTCAGGCTGATCTGCGTACCAGGTTTAAGGACGATTGTAATGGGTTTTAAACTGGGCGTTCAAAGGTATTGAAACAGACGGACAGACGGACTTTTGGATTTAGCCATATCGACTCGGTATTGATCCTGAAACAAGAATATATATCACTTTATGGGTCGGAAACGTCTCCTTCACTGCGTTACAAACTTCTGACCAAAATTATAATACCCTCTGCAAGGGTATAAAAATTAGAACTTTTTGTTTTGTGTCTTTGGGGACTTGGTAATTTTTAAATATTATGGAACTACGGTTTTAATTAAATAAAAATCGGAAAACAATATTATATAGCTGCTATAGAAAGGATGGCAAAATGCAGCGCAAAATCGATATAGCTTCTATTGTTTTCGTAATATCAGGTGAAAGGGGGATAAAACAGACCTTTTCAGTTGATTTCTGTATTAAAACTGATTTTTTTCTAAGTCCTGACAGACGGAAACTAACATGAAAATATTATTCTGGTCTTATCTGCTAGAAATCAGAAGCCGCGTCTGCCTGAGCGGGAGAGAATATCATTTGGCCCCTCACCTTAGGGCAGTGGAGAAACAATCTCAAGTGATTATCTTTTGTTAGACTCAAGTGGTCTGCACTTACATATTAAAAATTATACCCTTTTACTTAGTAACGGGTTTAAAATTACAGATCATAGTTTACGGCTCTGGGTCGATTTACAATTGTCACATGATGTGCACAGAGCTCATAAAGTATTATATTTTATTTTAATTAGTGTTCGACTGAACATTCTGGCAAGGGCCGGCAAGATTATGTGTATGTTTTAATTACAATTTATTTTATTTATTCTCAAAAACATTGCAATACAAAATTAGTGGACTGAATTAATTCGA
Organism: Drosophila carrolli; assembly: GCA_018152295.1. Classification (NCBI taxonomy): domain Eukaryota; kingdom Metazoa; phylum Arthropoda; class Insecta; order Diptera; family Drosophilidae; genus Drosophila; species Drosophila carrolli. The sequence goes on along the minus strand of JAECXJ010000295.1, from coordinate 548,569 downwards.
TATATTTTATTTTGCATAATTATTTTGACACCTTGCCACGGCTTGCACTTATTGTGTTTTTACATGTTAGTAAATTTATTTATATTTTAACATAAAACATTTTTATATCATTGATTTATTGCATCTACAAATTTAAAAATTAAGAATACCGCTGGGTAATGCTGTAACTGCCTTTGTATTTTTATTTTTCTTATAAAATACACAATTAATATAATTATTATTACAATTGCTAAAATTAGTGATGCGTGTCCAGTTAAATGGTGAAAGTCTAGTTCCCTCAATTCTAGCTTGTGAGTTTTTAAATATTGAATTTGCTTTAATAAACGATTGATTTCGTCCGTATGGTTAATTAATGGCATTTCGAGCGGGCTGCAAATAATCTTTGGTATTTCGTTGAATTCTCCAATGTAAGACAACGCTAATGTTCCCTGATCTTCTAGCTGAATACTGTGTTGAGCAACCAAGATTTTATCATCAGTTCAAGCAGTACAATCTGACCTTAAAGTTATTATTCCTTGTTCAGGTAAATCTACTATCTCTATTTTTGAGTTGCTACATTGAACTCTAGCCTTATAATTGTTCTGAACTTTAAAAAGCCAACTACTTTTTTTCCAACTCAACCCAATACGACATACTCTCAACAATCGATTTATACCTGCAGTTCGATGCCTTATTTGGTTTGAGAGGTTTAATCTCACAACTATTGTCGTTTGCACTACTCCAAGGCCAACTTCCCTCACAAACTCTTTTATTCGACTGTCACCTTTGACATTTATTAATAGTAGATTCTGCCATAAGGTGATATGTATCCACCTCAAAATTATAAATTAAGTACTGAGAATCTACATGCACTGTAATCATGCGGTCGTCCAATTTAACCGGAACTGGAATAATTTTATATAGTACTGAAGCATGTCTACCAAACAATGGTATAATTGCATTAATTATTAATTTTTTATCCACAAATAAACCTCTAGCCGTCAATAATGTGTAAACCTCCTTTAATTCGGTGCCTGTTCTTTTCCCTGGCAAGACTAAATTTTCTGACAAGCTGTCTTTTATTCTGGAAATTTCACTTTTTAGCTGACTAGGTCTTAATATGTTTGTATTAAGTCGGCCATGATTTATGTCTATTAATAGGCTTATAATACCATATTGAATTTTCTCGTATTCATCTATAATATTACTTAGCTGTTTGGTTATCATAAAAAAGTTGATAGACTCTTTGTATACATAATTGGATTCTTGCAATACCGCCGTCATGTTCTTGATTCTTTCATTCATTCCTCTAAAATTTGAGTTAACTTCATCAGTCGTTTTCTTTAAAATGTTAGTCATAGAATCGACTAAGGAAATTTGTTTCCTACTTAACTCGTTAGGGCTTTGCTGATTGCTTAATAAGTTTTTCATATTATCCTCCATTTGTATTCTGTCGTCTTCATCCATTATTCCGTATAGAATGTGATAAAGCGATCCCATAAAACCAAATGGAGCACGTTTACTTCTTGATTTTCCCTCAGCCATAAAAAGTTTATTATTTTCTTCTATGTCTGAGATCTGCCTTTCTGTGTTACTCAGAACTAAAAGGCATTAATTCTCAAAACTATGAAGCCGTTTGCAAATTACCCTCATTTTTGGTATTAAATCTTTACCTTTTTTAAGCATTTCGAAGTAAACGTCCATATTATAAAATATTATTAAATTCCAAGAGGAGGCTACAATTTCAACGTCCCCCATTGGGTCTAAATATATTGCCGAAGTCTTATTTATCTTCTCTATTGCATACCTTGGCTGATCAACTTTAGCTGATGCATTAGTAAATTGGCAGAATATAAATAATAACATGGCCATTACAAAACCAAGTTTTGAGATCTTTGATGTACCTCTTGTTTGGTTTTGTCTCTTCGGGATCAGATTCCATTTTATCGTCAGACTTTATTCCGTCTAAGGGACAAATTTTGCTTATTGGTCTGGTGATAAATCCATCTTGTAATTTCACTTCTACCACTCTAACCTTTTCATCTTTAGTCCATAATTTTTCCACCTTTCCCATTGGCCACCTGGCTGGATGACTGTTTTCATCCTTCAACAAGACAATTTGTCCCTTCTCTATATTTGGACTTTCCCTTTTCCACTTGTTTCCATGTTGTAGAGTATGCAAATACTCCTCTTTCCATTTAACCCAGAAGGCTCTTCTAATTTTTATACCCGTTACTCGTAGAGTAAAAGGGTATATTGTATTCGTGCAAAAGTATGTAACAGCTAGAAGGAAGCGTTTCCGACCCTATAAAGTATATATATTCTTGATCATGGTCACTAGCCGAGTCGATATAGCCATGTCCGTCTGTCCGTCTGTCTGTCCGTCTGTCTGTCTGTCTGTCTGTCTGTCTGTCTGTCTGTCCGTATGAACGCTGAGATCTCGGAAACTATAAAAGCTAGAAGATTGGCATTTTGCATGCAGATTCTAGGAGTTCCTACGCAGCGCAAGTTTGTTTCAAAAAGGTGCCACGCCCCCATTAACGCCCACAATCGCTTGTATACGATTTTAAAAATTTAAATATTTCGGAAAAGTAAAAATGCAGTTTTATTGTGTTTATCAATACCTATCGAAATGTAGAAGAAATTTTTCAAATCGGACCATTCGTTAAAAAGTTATGCGTGATCAAAGTTTCTATCTCCATCTCCCTCGCACTCCCTTTACCTGAGTAACGGGTATCTGATAGTCGGGGCACCCGACTATAGCGTTCTCTCTTGTTTGGATTAATTTCCACCTATCTAAATTACCAATTTTCTCATTTTCAATTGGTTCAACAATCTCTAACGGTGGTCTACCAATCAAGAAATGACCTGGAGTTAATACTTTATGTTGATCCATATTATTCTCAGCAGTATACAATGGTCTCGAATTCAGGCATGCTTCTATTTGACATTTTCCCCTTTTACCCGTTTCAAATGGTGCTTCATGGATTTAACTCCAGATTCTCAAATACCTCAGAAGTAAGGTCCTGCCGGTGGGATAAATGTGCTGTGCGGCAATCATTGTGTTTTCTTTGATTGCTTTAACTAACTCTTGATTCAACTTTCTTGAAGCTTCTACGAAATTTGTTCCGTTATCTGAATAGATATTGGCATTTTTACCTCTTCTAGCAACAAATCTTCTGAGGGCTGCTAGAAATGCATCCGAGGTTAAATCACTTACCATTTCTAGGTGAATGGCCTTGGTGGCCATACCCACAAATACGGCTATGTATCCCTTATATGTTTTTAGTCCACGATTCTTGGAACATTTAACAAAATAAGGACCTGCGTAATCTATCCCAGTATTTAAGAATGGGTACGACATCGTAACTCTGTACTTAGGCAGATTGCCCATTATTTGTTGAACAGTATTTTGTCTGTACCTAGCACACTTGACACATTCTCTCAAATACTTCTTTAAGGAATTCTTTAGCCCGAAAATCCAATATTTCCTTTGGATATAATTTCGCATTAAGTTTATTCCTCCATGCAAAGTTTCTTTATGTGCCTTTTGGATCAATAAATTTGATAAATGGCACTTGTCTTTACTTCAAATTCTGCATTGGAATTTTGTAGTCTCCCTCCCACTCGAAGTATACCATCCTTATCTAAAAATGGATTCAACGACAATATCCTATTACTTGTCCTAATTTCTTTTTTTGTTTCCAGACATTTTATCTCTAGACTGAATTGATATTCTTGCTGTTTCTTAATAACGATCTTTTCAGCTCGTTTTAGCTCCATTACTGATAGAAAAAGAGGATAAGATTCTTTCTTAATTTTTGATTGAATGAATCTATTTAAATATATATAATATATATAATTAAATATAAGTATTATTTTTTCAATGCTAGAAAACTTTTCCAATAATTTGTAAATGGGATCATCGGTTTTGTTATTTAGAATTGAATTTACCAAAACTACATCTTCTTTAGATTGCTGTCGAGGCCAATGCTCTTTTGGCTCAGATAGCCATTTCGGACCTTTCCACCATAAATCACAGGTGGTCAGTTGGCTAGAACTAATTCCTCTAGATGATAAATATGCAGGATATGCAGAATCACTCCAAGCATAGATTTCTATCTTAGTATCAATGGATTCAATTATTCGTTTGATCAAATCACTAAGCAAGTGAGCTGCACATAACTCTAGCTTGGGAATAGTTTTTCTATTTTTAATTGGATTAATTCTACTTTTGCTGGCTACTATATTTACACAATTCCCTACTTTAGCGTACACCACTGCATCAAATCCATGAAGCTGTATTATTGAAAAATTTTTGGATCCAATCCATCTTGGAATTCGAATCTTTTCTAAAAGCAATAAATTTTCTTTATAATTTACCCAATAATCTATTTCTTCATTGGATAATTCTTGATCCCATTCACTCTTATTTATCCATAGTTTTTGAATAAAAAGTCATATATTTTTGATAATGTTGATAACACTATCCTTTTGTTGATGTTTTTCGAATTCCCCGCAATTTACCTTAAATTTAAATAAATCCTTTTGCTGTTCCCATTGATGCCCCAGGGTTTTTACGCTTTCATTTTCCACAAGAGTAAGAACCTTGCTATGTCCTGTATCTTCTACAGTTTCCATTATTTTTAAATTGTTCGAAATCCATTTTCTTCGATTCATTCCCACTTTTTGTAATTCTTTAGAAATTAATTTAATTAAATTATTGGCATCTTCTATAGAATCAGCCCCAGTCATTAGGTCATCCATATAAAAATCATTCCTAATTATCACACTTACATCTTTGTTTTTGCATTTATCAGCACTATATACTAGAACTCTAGTAGCTAGATATGGCGCAGATGCAGTTCCATATGTGACTGTTGTCAATTTATAATTTTTAATTTTTCCATCTGGAGAATCTCTCCATAAAATATATTGGTACTCCTGATCATTATCATTAATATTTATCTGACGATAAGATTCATGAAACGAGCCATTGCCTGTTTCTTCGAATCTCCTAAGGTGACATCATCTTTAAATGGAATTGACACAATGTATCGACCATCTGAACCTTTTTTAGTTGTTTTTATGAAATGATTTTCACATATTTCAGATTCGATATCATTTTTGTCTTCTTCCTCAACTTCCCAATACCGATCCATATCTTTTAATTCGATGGTGGTTGCTACAACTGTCTTCTTATCTTTGGATTTTTTGCATCCAGAGACAATCCACCCGAAATCGGTTTTTTGACCAAGGAGGCCATTAATTTTGACCACTCCATTCTGCAGAATGTGAGTGTATAGATACACGACCCGGTTTATTAAAGTCTGGGTCAGCCAAATTGTACTTCTCCCTTTTTTATTTGTCAATATTAACTGTGTTGACTGGGAGAGCCCTCATTAATTTTGGAAGTATTAATGCTTCAACTCTAATTGTGTTTTGGGAATTATTTCGTTTAATTGAAAGATTTACCTTGTGCGTCGAGATGCACTTTCCCGATACTCCACTTATCTCTGTTTGCGCAGATTCAACTGTTAGTAGACAACTCTCTTATATTGCTACTGAACACTTTTTTTCCAGATTTTTCATCCCGAACTGAGCTAATCGAACTGAGTCGTTGCTCTAAAAATTCAATGACGTCGGACAATGCTTGAATTTCTTTGGTTTTTTTAACATGGCTCTCATATAGCTGCAGAGCTTCTTTGTCAAATTTTCTTATTATTATATGTGCAAAAACTATATCAGCCTCGTCAGAAATTTGTGCCTTTAATTTTATCATATGAATTGACTCATTAATAGTGTCAATAAACATTCTTAATTGCCGAACTGATTCCACATTTAGATTTTGGAGATCAAGAAGGCGATTTATCTGATTGGAAAAAATTTTCCTTTTATTTTCATACCGCTTGGTTAACAATTCCCAAGCGGCCTCATAATTTTCCCCTGATCCCAACAATAAGTGAGAATCCACATTCCTGGCTTCTCCCTTAAGTGATATTTTAAGGTAGTTAAATTTCAAGGAGGGACTGAGATCCTCCCTTAAATGTATGAGTTCATTAAATAACTCATAAAATAGGTCCCAATCTTTGGAATCTCCATAAAATGTGGGTACCTGAATTTTAGGCAGAGATGGCAAATCATCAATTTTATGATTTCTAACTTCTACCTTTTTAGGCACAATTTCCTCGAGTTTTTTTTTCATATCGTTGGTAACCATTAAAATATCGAACGCTAATTCGTCCAATATATCATTATACCTCCTAACAGTGACATCTGTAGTGTTTCCCTGCTGTAAGACAACTAGTTAATCCCAATAAAAATTAGGTTTCCCAATCCTTATTTCAAAAGTTTTTGTTTTATCATTTTGAATATCCTCGCAGTTAAAAATTTTTTTCGGTATTCTGCTCTTTTGCCATTAATTTATCATCGGACTTATCAGATTTAGCTAACACTCTATCTATTCTTACTTTAATTCTATTGAAAATAGAGAGCATTTGCTCTTAATGACTCTTAGTGAAATAGTCATACTCGACTACTCCAATATGCATCAGAGCTTTATGATTTTCGATGCACTCGGTCTTCAGCTCATCGAATTTCTTTAAATATTTGAATGATAAGCTTGGAAGATCTTCAAGGGCCTTACTGGCGTTGGTTATCTCCACCTGGCTTTATATTAGTGCGATTGTTTGCTCGGACAACATTTTGCTAATAACTTTCTGTGTTTTGATTCTACAAAAATTATATTAACCGACTTAAATAACCGAACAATTATGTAATATAATTATAATATTTATATATATTTTTAATTTTGAAATATTTAAATATGAATAATATGACTTATCTGATCCTATTTAAATTTATGGTTGTCGCTGTTGTCGTCGCTGCTGAGTCTTCGATTGTGATGTTTTTTCCGCTGTCGATGAAGGTTGACTTTCGCTGATGTTGTCCTCGATCTTGTAGTTGTAGTTGTCCTGAAGTCTTCGAAGTCCTTTAGTCCTTATTGCAATTTTAAAATTTTATGATGATTTGATTTTTTATTTTTTAACTTTTGTTTTTGATTTTTTGTTTGGTATTGGGAGTCACTCTTTGATTCTTTAATTATTTGTATACTTATGAATATTGGGGGTCACTTTGATCTTATTTTTGTATACTTTTTCACTTTATTATTATTTATTGGGAGTCACTTTTTATACCCTTGCAGTGGGTATTATAATTTCAGTCAAAAGTTTGCAACGCAGTGAAGGAGACATTTCCGACCCTATAAAGTATATATATTCTTGATCAGCATCACCACGAGAGTCGATCTAGCCATGTCCGTCTGTCCGTCCGTCTGTCCGTCTGTCCGTCTGTCCGTCTGTCCGTCTGTCCGTCTGTCCGTCCGTCCGTCCGTCCGTCCGTTTCTACGCAAACTAGTCCCTCAGTTTTAAAGCTATCTGCTTGAAACTTTCCCAAAAGTTGTCTTTCTATTGCAGGTAGTATATAAGTCGGAACGAGCCGGATCGGGCCACTATATCATATAGCTGCCATATAACTGAATGATCGGAAATGCCATAACTTTGGTGTTTTTTAAGTTAGGAAGTTGGGATTTTCTATGGGTTTTATTTTTGGCCAATGAGTCTGACCTACCAAATTTCATAAGGATCGGTTGACTATATCCTATAGCCGCCATATAACTGATTGATCGGAAATGCCATAACTTTTGTGTTTGTTATTAGTATTAAGAATGCATCATATAAATAATTTTGGAGAATATAATTTACAGAGTATTCTGCAAGGGTATATCAACTTCGGCTCCGCCCTAAGTTAGATTTCCTTTCTTGTTATTTATCAATTTGGGAGTCACTTTTTATATATACGTGATCACTTTTTATATGTCGGCCTCGAATACGCCTGATTTTATTAAATCACTTTTTCGATGTTGAAGGCCTCGAAAACGCCAAAATAATAATTGCTCGATGGCAAAATTATTTTTATTTTGTAATTCGTCGGTTTCTTGACCACTTTTACAACAAATTTTGACTTTTTTGTTGCAATATTTATAATTGATTAAATTTGTTATAACAGAAAAGATTTTTTTTGCTTTTTAAATTTTTTTACTCTGTTTCTTACCACTAGTGGGGGACAACAAGAGTCAATTATTCATTAACACCTTAAATAAAAAACTGCAAATGTTACTGATTTTATTTTTTTTAAGGTGCTGGGGGAAAACTACAGAGTTGTCGAAGGACCAAAATGAAAGGGATGAATTAAATAAAACAACCTTTTCAGTTGAGTTCTGTATTAAAACTGATTTTTATTTTCTAAGTCCCTGCTTAGGAAACTAACATGAAAATATTATTCTGGTCTTATCTGTGGCCTACGCACAGGCCGCGTCTGCCTGAGCGGGAGAGTTGCACAGGAAACCTTAGGGCAGTGTGAGAAACATCTCAAGTGATTATCTTCTGTTAGGCTCAAGTGGCCTGCACTTACAGATTTAAAAATGTTAACACCGCTCCCTTGTAGGGTTTAAAACAAGAGAGAACGCTATAGTCGAGTGCCTCGACTATTAGATACCCGTTACTCAGCTAAACAACTTTAGATTTTGCATTAACATAATGTGAATTAGAGTGACCACAGGAAAAAAGGACAAAAAGTTCAAATTATCAATTTGAATTCGGCGATCTCAGCTTTACAGCACGAGCATCAGCACCAGCGCTGCTTTAGCGCAGGCAGCTTTTGTCCTGCACCAGCATACATACATACGCCATTGTTTGACTCAGACCTCCAATTTGGCTAACTTGATTTGATTTGCATAGTTCTTGGGATATAGTTCGGTATTGACAAATTAAAACCATCGCAATTTCCTATAATAGAAATCCTTATCGAGAATTAACGTTGACTCTGTTGAGCACCTTGGCCAGCTGTTCCAAAGTCATCCGTTAGATGGCGCCACGACAGGCGGAAATGTAGGCGCTGGCCAGGCTTAAGCGTTTAATGGGTTTTTGGGCGTTAGAGTGGACGGGGCAAACTTTTATTTAGCCAATCGATAGGTATTGACGAAACAAATACATATCAATTAAAATTTTCATAATAGCATCAAAACTGTGGCCACAGCTTGTCGCTTGTGGGCGTCAGAGGGGGCGTCGCACCATTTTGAAACAAACTTGCGCTGCGTAGGAACTCCTAAAATCTACATGCAAAATGCCAATCTTCTAGCTTTTATAGTTTCCGAGATCTCAGCGTTCATACGGGCAGACAGACAGACGGTCAGACAGACGGACAGACGGACATGGCTAGATCGACTCGGCTAGTGATCCTGAACAAGAATATATATACTTTATAGGGTCGGAAACGCTTTCTTCTACCTGTTACATACTTTTGCACGAATACAATATACCCTTTTACTCTACGAGTAACGGGTATAATTACAGATCATAGTTTATGGCTCTGGGTCGATTTACAATTGTCACATGACGGGCACAGAGCTCATAAAGTATTATATTTTATTTTTATTAGTGTTCGGCTTATAAATCAAAATGTAGTCAATTTGTAATAACTGCCAGGGTGTATAAACTTCGGCTTGCCATGGCATCGCTAGGTGTCCAGCTGGGTGACGTTGTTGCTGTCCACATTGTAGCTTTAGTAGGTGTCAGTGGCCCAGTAACCGTGCCGCTCCTGGATAGCCGCTGGTGGCGTCGCACTGATAGGTGGCCCGCTGGGTGATATGGCAGCCACTGAGCGACTGCTGTCCACGTTGTTCGCTGCAATAAGTATTAGCGGCCCGGTTGCTGCTCCTGGATGGCCGCTTGTGCACGGTTGTGCTCTGCGGAAATTATTTCGATCTGTTCGCTTTCATCAGAAATGACTGTTACAAAGTTCTTGCAGTGCCAAATTTGGTATCTGAAAAATGTGGCTATAACGCATGTTGAATGGTGGTCAACGTTGCAATAAATAAAGTTTCTAAAAAGATTTTTCCATGAAATGGATCATATGGCGGGATTTATTTCCGAAATGTATGAAGTGTAGTTTTAGGAAATGATTTGGCTCTTCTAGGACCAATTGGTTTCTTAAACAATTTAATGGTTTCTCCATTGTTCTTATCGTGTAAGTACTGGATTGTTCACTGTGGATTGTTTCACAATCAGACTCTGTTCGTTTTTAAGGGCATTAAAAGCCAAACTTAGCTCTACTGACCCTCTTACGAATAATACTCTCGTACAGACGGGGATCGATAGGTATGTACAAATAAAAAGAAAGCTTAGTCCACAAAAAAACGTAAACTCAAATTTGCCAAAAAGTACCGAAAACTTTAGGCAACACACGAATATCCAAAAACAGATTTCCCATACTTGGCGAGACCGAAGAAGACAAGGGTCAGGCGCCTCAAGTCATGAAAGCTGTAAAGCCACCGCCAATATATATTAGGAAACAAAACAGTGTCGATCTGATCAATAAGCTTAAACAAGTAATCGGGCCTAACCACTTCTATATCAACACCCTAAAAAGAAGAAACATATTAGAAGCAAAACTCTAGGTTAACAACGAAGACAACTTCCGTTCTGTAACAAGATATCTCGACAATGAGCTAATAAATTACTACACATACCAACTAAAAAGTCCAAGGTGTACTTAAGTTGTACTTAAAAGTATAGAATCGACTGTTGCGGTATCAGAAATAGCTGAAGGCCTCACGGAAAAAGGCTTCGACGTTAAGCACATCGTAAACATAGTAAACAGGGATAAAATTCCTCAACCGCTGTTTAAGATTGAGCTGGCCCCAGAGACGAAACCTCTAAAGAAAAATGCAGTGCATCCTATTTACAATCTGCAATATCTCCTTCACCGAAGAATCACCGTAGAGGAGCCGCATAAGCGGAACGGCCCCGTACAGTGTACAAACTGTCAGGAGTTCGGGCATACAAGAACCTACTGCACCCTGCGACCAGTTTGTGTCGCCTGTGGAGATTTGCATTGCATTGAAGCATGCCTGGGAAACAAAGAAGACCCTACTCTGAGGAAATGCAGTAACTGTGGGGGAAATCATACTGCCAACTACCGGGGCTGTCCCGTCTACAAAGATCTCGGCTCTTGAGTTCAGTTTAACTCAGAGACGCAGTAATCCGTTCGCCGCTCAACACTCTGCCCAACCAAACATCTTCACCCCATCAACAACCACTCCTGGTGTCTCCTTTGCCAACGCACTCCGCTACCCTGGAATCTCACAAACATCTACCGCCCAGCCTGCAGCATTGCGTCCACAGCCACCCATACCAAACATAAATGATTTTCCGCTCTTAAGCCAAAATGGCCAAACAACAACTCAACCTTCTACGCAGCAAAACCAAACTCTTCCCCCACAAACACTTAGCGGTCTAGAATCTACACTAGCTACTCTTGCAAACGTCATGATGACGATTCAAAGTTCCCTTCAAGAACTACGGCGAAACCACAGTCTTTTAATGGAACTGCTGATCAAACAAAAGTCTGTACAGGGTTGCCCATATTCGACGGACCCATCTGACGACGCCATAACTTTTGACAGAGATGCCAGATCGCTTAATGACATACCGCGTTTGAAGCGTCAGTCCAAGCAGATTTTTACCATGGAACAATACACGCCACGCGAGCGCTCTGAAATAGTTGAAATTTACATTCAACAGAACAAGTCAATTGTGAAAACTCAACGTGCTTTTAAAAAATTAAAAAATGTGAAAAGTGCGCCTTCTAAGAACACCATTAAGCGTTTATACGAAAAATTTACGACTGGTGAGGCTCTTTCTAATCCGAAGAAGCCAAATAAAAGTCGACCAAGGCGATCGGACGAGAATATCGCTGCCGTACGAGCCAGTGTTGAGAGGTCCCCAAGAACATCCCAAAAACGCCGTTCTCAGCAGTTGGGCATGGCTCGGTCCACTTTACAACGGATTATTCGCGTTGATTTGCATTTGTTCCCGTACAAAATTCAAGACGGCGCTCCACCGCACACAAGTCGCATAACAATCGATTTTCTGAAGAAATTGTTTCCGGGCCGTTTGATGTCGAAAAGTGGTGATTTGGACTGGCCACCGCGTTCGCCCGATTTGACGCCGCCTGACTTCTTCTTGTGGGGATATTTGAAGTCAAAGGTTTACGTTAACAAGCCAAGGACCCTAGAAGAGCTCAAGGACAACATTCGTGAAGAAATAGCCACTATTCCGGCCGAAATGTTGGCGAAAACGATGGAAAATGCTGCAAAAAGGGCACAATACGCCATCAACGCCAGAGGCGGCCATTTGAAAGATATCATATTCAAAAATTGATGTAAACAAATCTACTTGGAACAAATTAAATGATTAAGATTGCCAACCGCCAAATTTTTATTTTTTTCTTTGATTTTTAAAAAAAAAACATGGGTCCGTCGAATATGGGCAACCCTGTATAAATGGACTCCTTAAGAATATGCTTCTGGAACGCAAACGGCGTTTCCCGGCAGAAAAACGAACTCCTACAGTTCCTAAACAGCCACAATATCGATATCATGCTACTTTCTGAAACCCATCTAACTAATAAAAACTACTTCCATATCATCGGATATATATTTCACGCGACCAACCACCCGGACGGTAAAGCACACGGAGGTACCGGTATACTCATAAAACAACGCATAAAACATCATCCCTTGGAGTCATTCGCTACTAACTAGTGTTGCAGGCCACATCCCTACGTAAAAATCTAATTGGCGGCCCACTTACCCTATCCTCCATATATTGCCCCCCCACGCTTCAGTATTGCAGAAAATGAGTTTATGAATTTCTACAACTCACTAGGACGCTGCTTTATAGCTGCCGGTGATTATAACGCAAAGCATCCCCACTGGGGATCTCGTCTTATAAACCCCAAAGGCCGCCAATTATACAACGCTATCATCACTCCTGGTAATACGCTTGACATTGTCTCACCAGCTAGGCCTACATACTGGCCCACAGATCCAAATAAACAACCTGACATTATCGATTTCGCTGTTATTAGAAGAGTCTCGCACAGGCTAAAACCTTAGAAGAGCTTACATCGGACCACTCGCCAGTTCTCCTCTGTCTATCTGAACAGCCGCAGATTCTGGAACGCCCCCAACATCTAACATCAAACAAAACAAACTGGCTGAAGTACAAAAAATATGTAAGTGCACACATCGAACTTGATCCTGAAATTTCCTCTGAATCTGACATTGATAAGTCGCTTAAACACCTCACGGACGTAATGTCCTCTGCCGCCAAACATTCTATGCCAGAACCTTCATCCACACACCCGCTAAGAACTGGACGCTCAAGTATCCAGATCGAGTCTCTCCTACTTGAAAAACGTAGACTCCGCAGAGACTGGCAGACTCATCGGTCCCCAGCTACTAAGAAAAGACTTAATGAAGCATCTCAAAAATTGTCGAAGGCCCTCTCTACCGAAAAGAACCAGGCCCAACGGGCCTACATTGCGAAACTATCCCCGACAGGTAATAAATTCCCACTATGGAGAGCTCACCCAAACATGCAACCACCAATAGATCCCGATTGGCCAATTCGATCACAAACAGGTGCCTGGGCGGGCAGTGACGAAGAAAAAGCTAACACCTTTGCCCATCACTTGGAAAACGTCTTCAAGCCTCACCCGCCATCCAACCAATTCACTCTACCGAATGTCTCGCTATCGTCGCCGTCCTCCCCAGTTACCCTTGAAACCAGCACAATACTTAAGGCTATTAAAGAACATATAAACCCAAAGAAAGCTCCTGGTCACGATTTTATTTCTCCAAAAATGATAATTGAATTACCTGCATGCGCAGTCAGATGCATCGCATTTATATTTAACTCAATATTGAAATGGGGCTACTTTCCTGAGCAATGGGAAAAGTCTGTCATTACAATGATCCCGAAGCCAGGAAAAGACAAATCCCAGCCTTCCTCGTACCGGCCCATCAGTCTGCTCCCATGTCTATCAAAGCTATTTGAAAAACTGCTTCTGGTTCATCTAGTAACACATCTTCAAAACAACAGAACGATCCCTCTGCACCAATTCGGATTTAGGGAAAAGTATGGAACTATCGAACAGGTAAACCGCTTAACATCTGAAATTCGCACGGCTTTCGAACACAAGCAATATTGCAGTGCCTTATTTCTGGACGTATCACAAGCATTTGATCGCGTCTGGATAAAAGAACACCTGGTAGCTGTAGTAAAATGGCTCGCAGACTGGCGTATCAAAGTCAACGAAATTGTTGAAATGCCCACCGCTGGTGCTAAACAACAAGCCGGTTCCACAAGCAGACGAAGTCACCTATCTCGGCATACACTTAGACAGGAGGCTTACCTGGAGAAAGCATATAGAAGCAAAGAAGACCCATTTAAAACTAAAGGCCAGCAGCCTTCACTGGCTCATGAACTACCGCTCCCCCCTTCCACTCGAATACTACTGTATAACTCGTGCTTAAAGATTTGAAAACTTATTGTTAGTCTTTTAAGTAATAGAGAGGATCCAATAAATAAAAATAAAGTATAAAAAAAAAAAAGGAGTGTAGATAACTTTGGCACCTTAGTCATCTTTAAATGCCCTTCAACGCTTTAATTTCTCATTTGGTTTCCAGTCCGAGACAGCCAACGTTAGCGGCTTATAGTCTGTAAAGATTCGTATGTGAATTTTGTATTGCCTTAATTTTCCTAAAGCCCAGACTATGTAGAGCAACACTCTTGTGTTTGTTGAGTAACGGGACTCGCAGTCTTTAAGAGTTCTGGATCTATTAAATGCGTCACTTTGCTGTTCGTTAAATTTATTTTATTCTTTAGAAATAATTCTTCTATGTTAAAAAATAAGTCGTTTTCTTTTTTAAAGATATCTTCCACCACTGTGGTTTCTGTGTTTGTGAATTCAAAAGATTTTATTGTGTTCGATTTGGCCATGTAATTACGTATATTATGTTGGTTATTTTTTTTTATTAATTGCATTTTATACGTTAAAACATTTGCTTTCTGATAATCCAGCCACCCATTTCCATGCGATACCTATTGCTTCTATTGCCCTTTTTTGTCTTTTTTGAGTTTGAAAAATGCGTAAATCAGGATGAATCTATTTTAATTCGCCAGAGTTTCTTCATAGCTGTGTAAGTTAAAAATGTGGATGATTTTAAATGTTCCGTCTAGCTTAGCCGCTAATCCGGTTTCGAGTGAGATGATTTGTGAGTTGGAATAGTCAAGGACTGTGGTTATCCCCAGGCATGTTGGTAGAAATAGCCTAAAACATTATGTTCTTATTTTTTAGTTTTTCCGGCTCGAGGTCAACAATTGAAAAAAATTTTTTAAACAAAAGTTTTAAAATTTAATTTTGTATTTTTTCTATTGCCCTTTTTTGTCTTTTTTGAGTTTGAAGAATGCGTAAATCAGGATGAATCTGTTTTAATTCGAAAGAGAGATAGAGGTGTAATGGATGAGGTGAGGGTAGTGAATGAATCATCCAACTTTCAAAAGGATCGGCCGGCTAAATCCTATAGCCGCCATATAACTGATTGATCGGAAATGCCATAACTTTGGTGTTTGTGAAGTTAGGAAGTTAAGATTTTCTATAGGTTTTAGTTTTGGCCAATCAATCTGACCTACCGAATTTCATAAGGATCGGACGACTAAACGATTGAAAATGCCATAACTTTGGTGTTTGTAAAGTTAGGAAGTTGGGATTTTTTATGAGTATTAAGAATGCATCATATGAATAATTTTGAAGAAAATAATTTACAGAGTATTCCGCAAGGGTATATAAACTTCGGCTTCGACCGAACTTAGCTTTCCTTTCTTTTCCGGCCGTTCCGACTTATATACTGCGTGCAAAGGAAAGAAGGGTGTGTGCAAAGTTTCAATTCGATATCTTTAAAACTGAGAGATTAGTTTGCGTAGAAACAGACAGACTGACAGACGGACAGACAGACGGACATGGCTATATCAATTCAGGAGGCGATCCTGATCAAGAATATATATACTTTATAGGGTCGGAGATGTCTCCTTCACTGCTTTGTACAGTTCTGACCAAAATTATAATACCCTCTGCAAGGGTATAACAACAATGCTAAAATTTTTTTTTTAGTCGCCCGGTCCTGCTCGTTCCGACTTATATACTACCTGCAATAGAAAGACAACTTCCGGAAAAGTTTCAAGAAGATAGCTTTAAACCTGAGGGACTAGTTTTAGAAACGGACGGACAGACGAACGAACGGACAGACGGACATGGCTACTGTCTTGTTGATTCTAATCAAGAATATATATACTTTACAGCTCCTTCACTGCGTTGCAAACTTTTGACTGTAGTTATAATACCCTCTGCAAGGGTATAAAAATTAATCAAATGAAAAAAAGCAATAACGAAGTGAGCGAATTTGATTATGACTCTCACTCCAATTTTAGACTCATTTATAACCTGTGTTGCTCTACCTGGTTAATAACTTATCTAATCATATTAGCTCTTTCGGAGGATGCGGCCCAGATCATAGATAGACAACTGCTTTAAATGTCATTAGTATAATGTGAATGGCTAATGAGAACTTGATTAATCCTGCACTAGTTCTAAATAGACGGCATTCCTTGGAACAAAAAGTATAATTTTATCGTAAAATGAGACGCAGAAATACACTGCAGCATATTCGCTCTGGTTCCATGTTAACACATTTTTTGAGTCTAACTAATAGTTGAATTTCGCATGAAAAATATTGCATGCCTGCTATTTCAATGATGAGTTGGCCGAAAAAATCAGTTCCACAATACTCCGACTTTGGGATTGTGAAAGTCTAAAGAGGGACAGCAAATGGACGTGAGTTGTTCTACTGTCCTCGATACATCTTAAACAACCGCAATGTAGACGTGGCAAAGGTACTCCTGTTTCCAGCGAGACCAGAACTGCTTAGAGAAAAGAAAATTACATCATAACCTGAAAATCGTATAGTTGTTCTTCTGAGACACCCACATTAAAGTGCCATAAACACTACATAAACTTAAGCTGTTACCTAGTCAAGGAAAAACTTCTCCTAGGTTGCGCTTAGGAAACTGGTGATGGGCTGAAGTGGAGTTTCGGCCGATTTTGTAATTTTTTTTTTTGGGAAAAATCAAAAAATATTTTATTTTAATTATTACGGTATTAAAATTGTTAGACGATTTACTTATAATAATAATAAATAGTATCATTATTCACTATATACTTGGTGTTGATGATTAAATTATATTTTCATGGATAACAAGAGAGAACGCTATAGTCGAGTGCCTCGACTATGAGATACCCGTTACTCAGCTAAACAACTTAAGGCAGGCTTGCACCTTGTGAGGTCAAAAAAATCAATTTTTTTTTTTTGCAGTTTTGGTACACACATGTTTCAATTTTACTCTCCTAAAATTTCAACTCGAAATCTCTTGAATTACGAAAGTTATCGGCTGTTTGGTGGACCGGTGTCAAGCGCGTTGCCATTATAGTGCAAATTTTCAAACGCGTTTTTCTCGAAACCATGTTTTCCGAGTTGGCGGAAGTCGTACAAGCCGCAAAAATTGAGCAATCGTCATGAAATTTTTTATACATGTTCCTCAGAAGTATGTGCATGGCAAAGACTAGGATCTTTTGAAAATATTAAAAATTGTTTATTTAAAAAAATAATGAGTAACGAAAAAATGAGGAAAAAACCGATTAATTTTTGCATTTTTTATGTTTTTGCAATTATCCTAGTTCAAGCCATGCGCAGGCAGCTTTTGTCCTGCACCAGCAGCTGTGTTTATGTTTATGTCTTTGAGTGCAATAAATTGACTAGAAATATTAAACATACATTCTTATATTGGCTAAACACATACATTCTTAAATAGTATTCTGTATATTAAAGTCTAAATGTTTGCACAACACGAGTAACGGGTATAGCGAATAGCTCTTTGAAAGGAGTTATCTTTGCCGGGCAATTGCAACTGTGTATAATGTAAATACATACATATGTACATATATGAGTACATACATACACACATACGCCATTGTTTGACTCAGACCTCCAATTTGGTTAACTAGATTTGATTTGCTGAAATAGTTCTTGGGAAATAGTTCGGTATTGACAAATGAAAACCATCGCAATTTCCCTTAATAGAAATCCTTATCGAGAATTGACGTTGACTCTGGCACCTTGGCCAGCTGTTCCAAAGTCATCCGTTAGATGGAGTATACGGGTATAAAAATGTTTTTTGTTAATGCTTTTTTAATTGGCTTTTCGCAAAACTTAATATTATGGATACAATACGCCTTTCAAAGTCTAATGAAAAGTGTATTACAGTGGTTCTTAGCTTAGGATTTTTTAAACTGATTTTCGAAATCAAAAATTTGAACACTTTACAATTATTTTTCATTAGTTTTATTTTATGTTTAGGGAATTCTGGACTAATTTGTGTAGTAAAGTCATGTCTTTATAACAAAATCGCCAATACATGATCACCTAAAATACAATTTGAAAAGCTTAATGTTTAAGAATACACAAAAAAAAAAAAACAGAGTGGTGGTATTTAATGTGATCGGGCGAACTAAGCTAGAGATTCAAACGCTGGAGTTCTCAAGAACAATTAAGAGTAACGAAACGTTATTAGCGTGCACTGCGGTAATAGACAGCGTAAAACCGTATATATAGTCTTCCGGTTTTGATAAAATGTATGGTGTTGGTTAGATGAAAGAAAACCATTAAATTATACAACAACACTGATAAATACAAAAATTTTTATAAAAATAAATAAAAAACCCCCGACCAGCGGTATTTTTAAACTTGGTCTGCGTACACAAATAAAAAAAGTCTATAGATTTCAAATTGTTGCCTGAAACGGTATAGCTTCTATTATTAATTATAGTTATTAATTATCTTAACAAGAAGAACACTATAGTGTCGAACTCTACGACTATAAATTTTATAACATGCCTCTGGTAGATGGTACTGGCGGTAAAGTATATTTTTCTGCTAGCGTTGACGTCATTGTACATGTTAAACTTCATTTTGTATAACTTATAAAAGTTAAAAAAAAAGTTAAGGTTAACGCGAGACAATGTAGCGCAGACTTTTAAGATGCCCAAGTTTGTGTTTTTATACCCTTGCAAAGGGTGTTTTAATTTCAGTTAAAAGTTTGCAACGCAGGGAAGGAGACATTATTAAAGTGTAAATATTCTTGATCAGCATCACCAGGAGAGTCGATCTAGCCATGTCCGTCTCTCTGTCTGTCCGTCCGTCGGTCCGTTTCTACGCAAACTAGTTCCTCAGTTTTAAAGCTATATGATTAAAACTTTCCCAAATGTTGTCTTTCTATTGCAGGTAGTATATAAGTCAGAACGAGTCGGATCGGGCGACTATATCATATAGCTTCCAAAGGAAAAATCTGAAAAAAAATTGAAAAAAATTCGAACTTTTTGTTTTGTTATTTGGGATTTGGTAATTTTTAAATATTAGAGAACTACGATTTTAATCAAATAAAAATCGGAAAACAATATCAATATAAACAATATATAGATACGATGGCAAAATGCAGCGCTAAATCGATATAGCTTCATTGTTTTCGTAATATAGGCATAGAAATTAAAATGTAGTCAATTTGTAATAACTACAAGGGTGTATAAACTTCGGCTTGCCGTGGCATCGCTAGGTGTCCAGCTGGGTGACGTTGTTGCTTTCCACGTTGTAGCTTTAGTAGGTGTTAGAGGCCCAGTAACCGTGCCGCTCCTGGATAGCCGCTGGTGGCGTCGCACTGATAGGTGGGCCGCTGGGTGATATGGCTGCCACTGAGCGGCTGCTGTCCACGTTGTTAGCTGCAATAAGTATTAGCGGCCCGGTTGCTGCTCCTGGATGGCCGCTTGTGCACGGTTGTGCTCTGCGGAAATTATTTCGATCTGTTCGCTTTCATCAGAAATGTCTGATACAAAGTTCTTGCAGTGCCAAATTTGGTATCTGAAAAATGTGGCTATAACGCATGTTGAATGCTGGCCAACGTTGCAATAAATAGCGTTTACAACTATTGGGTTGTCGATTGATTTTAAAGTTTCTAAAAAGATTTTTCCATGAAATGGATCACATGGCGGGATTTATTTCCGAAATGTATGAAGTGTAGTTTTAGGGAATGATTTAGCTCTTCTAGGACCAATTGGTTTCTTAAACAATTTAATGGTTTCTCCATTGTTTTAATCGTGTAAGTACTGGATTGTTCACTGTGGATTGTTCCACAATCAGACTCGGTTCGTTTTTAAGGGCGTCGGCGACATAATTCTCTTTGCAGGAGTGTAGATAACTTAGGCACCTTAGTCATCTATAAATGCCCTTCAACGCTTTAATTTGTCATTAGGTTTCCAGTCCGAGACAGCGAACGTTAGCGGCTTATAGTCTGTAAAGATTCGTATGAGAATTTTGTATTGCCTTAATTTTCCTAAAGCCCAGACTATGTAGAACAACTCTCTTGCGTTTGTTTAGTAACGGGTCTCGCAGTCTTTAAGAGTTCTGGATCTATTAAATGCGTAACTTTGCCGTTCGTTAAATTTATTTTATTCTTTAGCAATAACTCTTCTATGTTAAAAAATATGTCGTTTGCTTTTTTAAAGATATCTTCCACCACTGTGGTTTCTGTGTTTGTGAATTCAAAAGAATTTATTGTGTTAGATTTGGCTATGTAATTACGTATATTATGTTGGTTATTTTTTCTTTTATTACTTGAATTTTATACGTTAAAACATTTGCTTTCTGAAGATCCAGCCAGCCATTTCCATGCGGTACCTATAGCTTCTATTGCCCTTTTTTGTCTTTTTTGAGTTTGAAAAATGCGTAAATCAGGATGAATCTGTTTTAATTCGCCAGAGTTTCTTCATAGCTGTGTAAGTTAAAAATGTGGATGATTTTAAATGTTCCGTCTAGCTTAGCCGCTAATCCGGTTTGAAGTGAGATGATTTGTGAGTTGGAATAGTCGAGGACTGTGGTTATCCCCAGACATGTTGGTAGAAATAGCCTAAAACATTATGTTCTTATTTATAAAAAGTATTCAATAAAATCACAAAAGTGCAGTGACCGTTTTAATAAATATACTATAACGCGAAAAGACGCTTTCTGCGACGAAATCGCGAATGTTTATATTGATCGGTCATTTAATTAATATAAAAATAAACACTTAAAACTCTAATTAACACACAACGTCAACGTGAGCAAGACGAGAGACGGCTCTTAGTACAAAGAAATACCGCGTACTTCTCCTTTAAAGCAACCGAAAATAATGCAAGCTCTGATCAATCGCGGGTAATTACCCCCAACTTGACCGAATTCTTAAACGTAGCGAGCGAGAGAGCTCGCTACCATCGACGTCTCTGCGGCCAAAGAGTGCTGAAAGTGCTGCAATGCAGGTATGCAATAACCTAAGCTCATCAGCAGTAACTAGCACCGCAATTTCTTTAACAACGTCAACTATAACTTCCTCAACAACTTGAAACGTATCGACTGCGCGTTTAATGACATCATCAGCTAGCAGCGCAAATATTAATACGTCTGCCGCTGCGCTGGCCGAAAAAAAGAACAAAACCAATGAATATGCTAAGCCGGCTGTGCATACTGGTGTGGATCGCTACATCCAAATCAAAAGGAAGCTGAGCCCTCTAAATTCTCAACGCAAAATAACCCGTAACAATGCTAGCCTAGCTGGAATAGAAACGCCCATGAACTCAAACCGATTTAAAATCTTGGAAGACGCCTATGACGTTGAGGCGGCCAAATCCACTGAAGTCGAGAAAAGGAAGCCAAAACCTTTATATTCGAGAAAAAAGTTCCAATGTTCTTGTCAACTTCCACATAATACCTCTAGTAAAGGGCAACATCCAAGAAACAAAGATTCAAATGAAGTCTGAAGATAATTACAGAGTATTATCGAAATATCTTTCCGAGAATAAAAAGAACTTTTACACGTATCAGCTAAAAAGTAGCAAGGTCCTGCAAGTCGTTCTTAAGGGCATAGAGTCTGACGTAACGCCTGCAGAGATAACAAAGGCGCTTCAAGAGAAGGGATTTAACGCTAAGACAGTCTTCAACATCCTTAACATCTTTTCTGCGCAGCCACTCTTTAAGGTTGAGCTCAAACCAGAAAATAAGCCCCTAAAAAAATACGAAGTGCACCCCATTTACAATCTTCAGATCCTGCTGCACCTCAGAATTACAGTTGAGGAACCGCACAAACGCAATGGCCCGGTACAATGTGCGAACTGCCAAGAATATGGCCATACAAGGTCATACTGTAAACTGCGCCCGGTGTGTGTAGTTTGTGGAGATCTTCATGACTCCGCACACTGCCCAGCGAGCAAAGATGACTGCAACTCGAAAAAGTGCGTCAACTGCTAACTACAGAGGCTTCCCTGTTTATAAGGAGCTGAAAAGTCGCATCCAACAGAGAGGAACTGCCGCCCGTACCCAAAATAAACAGGTGACAGCTTCCAGATCAAACCCTGAAGTCTTCTTCTCGAATGCAGCCAGATCCTCACTAGGGCCCTTAAACTCTGATAAAAATGTGATTTACGCAAGCGCTTTAAAATCAGGACTGGCTAAACCTGTCTCAAAAAGTTAATTTCTGCAATCAGCATACCAAGAACCGAACACGGCTCAGCAGCAAAAATTCCCGAAGCAGTCAAAAAGCAACTTTGAAGATATGATATACAGCCTGCAGCAAAGCCTTACGGAGTTTATGTCGTTTATGCGCACAACTATGCAAGATTTAATGCGAAACCAAAATCTATTGATTCAAATGCTGGTTTCACAACAATCCAAATAATGACTTCCCTAAGGATATCTACGTGGAGCGCTAACGGCGTCTCACAGCATAAACTTGAGTTAGCTCAATTCCTACTCGACAACCATATCGTCGTAATGCTGCTTTCAGAAACACACCTTACAAACAAATACAATTTTCAACTACGAGGTTATTCATTCTTCGGAACAAATCATATAGATGGTAAAGCACATGGTGGGACTGGAATTCTTATCAGAAGCCGTATTAAGCACCACTATCATAACAAATTTGCTAAAAATTACCCACAGGCCACATCTATAAATATACAAATAAATACTGGCAACCAACTTACACTAGCCCCTCGCTTCACTATAACAGAAGATGAGTTTATGCAGTTTTTCAACTCACTAGGAGACCACTTCATAGCCGCAGGGGACTACAACGCCAAGCACACACACGTGATCCCCAGATCACGTCTCGTGACTCCAAAAGGAAAACAGCTCTATAATGCAGTTATAAAAGCAAAGAACAAGCTGGACTATGTTTCTCCTGGCAGACCAATATACTGGGCGGCAGACCCAAGGAAACTACCCGATTTAATAGACTTTGCAATTACCGAAAACATTCCTAAAAATCTGATGGGCGCCGAATGCCTCTCGGATCTTTCATCTGATCACTCGCCTGTCCTGTTTATTCTACTCCGACATCCAGGCGCATTGGAGCCATCGTTTAAATTGACATCACAGAAAACCAATTGGGTTAAGTACAAGAAATACATTAGCTCACACATTGAGCTAAGTCCTCATCTCAACAATGAAGCCAACGTAGACAGATTTGTTAATACACTGGAGTCTGTACTCGTCTCTGCAGCTCGAGTTTCAACACCCCAAACTACAAGTACGCAAAGCAACCAAAAGAAGACAAATCTACAAATAGAAGAGCTCGTCCTCGAAAAGCGACGCTTACTTCGAGAGTGGCAACTCCACAGATCGCCATCTGCTAGGCAAAGCTTAAAATATGCCTCACGTCAACTCACAAAAGCTTTACAGCAAGAAGAAGCACATGTCCACCGACGCTACATAGAGCAATTGTCAACATCTAGTACAAAACACTCACTATGGAGAGCTCACCCTACTCTAAGCTCACCAAAAGTAACCGTGATGCCTATTAGAAATCCCACAGGCGGCTGGGCGAGCAGCGATGCAGACAGAGCCAGCACGTTAAAAATGTCTTCCAACCAAATCCTGCCACTAGTGCGTTCACCTTGCCGACTTTACCATATGAGCCTTAGCTTCAACATGAGCCAATTGAGTTTCGCCCGGGCTGCGACCTCATAACTCCCAAAATGATCATTGAGCTCCCATATTGCGCCGTTTGCACTATCACCCAGCTTCTTAATGCCATCGCAAAACTTGGCCACTTTCCAGTGAGATGGAAAAAGTCGATTATAATAATAATAGCAAAGCCGGGAAAAGACCACACAATTCCCACGTCGTATTGACCTATAAGCCTACTCTCATGCTTATCTAAACTCTCCAGGAAGGAATTCCGTCACATCAATTTTGGTTTCGTGAAAAGCACGGATCAATTGAGCAGGTCAAACGGATAACATCACAAATTCGGAACGCGTTCCAAAAACTAGAGTACTGTACTGCCATATTTTTAGATGTCTCTCAAGCATTTGATAGAGTTTGGCTAGAAGATCTAATGTACGAGATCAAGACAATGCTCCCCTACAACACCCATAAGCCTTTAAAGTCTTACCTCTACGACAGAAAATTTGCTGTGAGATTCAACACTGCTATAACTGACGATTTCACAATTGGAGCTGTAGTTCCTCTAGGTAGCGTGCTTGGACCAACATTATATGTCCTCTACACAGCAGACATCCCAACAAGCTCACGACTAACAACATCTACGTTTGCTGATGATACAGCCATTCTCAGCCGCTCAAAATGCCCGATGCAAGCAACTGCGCAGCTAGCTCTTCATCTGGTCGATGTTAAAAAGTGGCTATCAGATTGGCGAATTAAAGTGAACGAACAAAAATGCAAGCACGTTACGTTCACCCTGAACAGGCAAAACTGCCCGCCGCTCATGTTAAACCATACTCTACTCCCGCAAGCAAACGAAGTGACATATCTAGGAGTACACCTCGACAGAAGACTCACATGGCGCCGGCACATTGAAGCCAAAAGAACACACCTAAAGCTAAAAGCCTGAAGCCTTCATTGGCTTATCAACGCTCGGTCTCCCCTTAGTCTTGAATATAAAGTGCTGCTGTATAACTCGGTACGAAAACCTATATGGATGTACGGCTCTCAGTTATAAGGGAATGCCAGCAATAGCAATATTGACATAGTCCACCGAGCTCATTCGTAGATCTTGAGAACAATCACCGGGCACCGTGGTACGTTCGCAACGAAAACATACATCGCGACTAAAAAGTTTACCAGTCAATGAAGTGATCGCAGAACAGAAGGAAAAGTACTTTACCAAGCTATCGTTGCACCCTAACCACCTGGCGAGAGGTCTTACAAGGTTGATCAACCAATCACGCCTTCGTCGCAATGACTTACCCAGCGACCGACTTGAGGGACGCGCAACCAGAATGCAGTCTTATTATACTGTTAGTTAAATTTTAATGTTAAGATTCGTAAACTTATTGTTAGTCTCAAAATTAAGAGAAGATTCAATAAATAAAAGCAAAGTTAAATAAAAAAAAAAAAAAAAAATTTTAGTTTTTCCGGCTCGAGGTCAACAGTTGAAAACTAATTTTTAAACAAAAGTTCTAAAATTTAATTTTTTATTTTTTCTATTACCCTTTTTTGTCTTTATTGAGTTTGAAGAATGCGTAAATCAGGATGAATCTGTTTTAATTCGTAAGAGAGATAGAGGTGTAATGGATGAGGTGAGGGTAGTGAATGAATCATCTAACTTCGCCAGAGTTTCTTCCTAGCTGTGTAAGTTTAAAATGTGGGTGATTTTAACTGCTTTTTTTTCCGCTTAGCTTAGCCGCTAGTCCGGTTTCGAGTGAGATGATTTGTGAGTTGGAATAGTCGAGGACTGTGGTTATCCCCAGGCATGTTGGTAGAAATAGCCTAAAACATTATGTTCTTATTTTTTAGTTTTTCCGGCTCGAGGTCAACAATTAAAAACAATATTTTAAATAAAAGTTTTAAATTAAAATTTTTTATTTTTCTATTGCCCTTTTTTGTCTTTTTTGAGTTTGAAGAATTTTAAATCATTATGAATCTGTTTTAAGGGGGTATATACCTTTTTTTTGTGTATACGGGAACGTTTTATTCAAAAAATTACAAAACAATCAAATTCGGCGAAATAAAAATTTTTACATAAAAAAACGATCGTTACGAACATTAAAAAAAATATTTGAAGGGAATCGGTTCAGTAGTTGTTCGCCAATCCATATCACGGCAAAGTCATTTTTCAAAAAACACCATTTCGAGATATTCGCGTTTAAAGTTTCAAGTTTGGGGTTGGGCAGGGACGAGGCGCGTGGCTAAAAGCGCTGTAACTTTTGTTCTACTGCTCAAATCTCTATGAAAATTTGGGGAAATGTTCTCAAGACGTTATTCATTAAGATAAAGCAAAAAAAAATTTTTCGATTTTTTGAAAATGAAAAAGGTATAGACCTTAATTCGTAAGAGAGATAGAGGTGTAATGGATGAGGTGAGGGTAGTGAATGAATCATCTAACTTCGCCAGAGTTTCTTCATAGCTGTGTAAGTTAAAAATGTGGTTGATTTTAAATGTTCCGTCTAGCTTAGCCGCTAATCCGGTTTCAAGTGAGATGATTTGTGAGTTGGAATAGTCACGGACTGTAGTTATCCCCAGGCATGTTGGCAGAAATAGCCTGAAAAGTTATGTTCTTATATGATGTTTATGTATGATTTTTGTTTGTGTTTTAATAGTGGTCATTTTGTTTTCTGCTACTTTCTCGGCTTATATAGGTGTAAGTATAGTTTCCAACCTTCTATCTATTTTTACGTGGACTACATCGCCTGGTTTACCAAGTTTTGGTTGTATTTTGCCTTGATTGTGATATAAGAGGTCGGCTGTCTGTTTTTTCTGTATTTTCTGTTTTATTTCTTCTCGTTTTTTTCTATGTCTTCTGCTAAACTGGAGATTGTGCTTCTAAAAAATATGTTTATTGGGCTTTCTTTTGTTACAGGATGGATCAATTCATTATATTCCTGAATTGCTGTAAAGATTAAGTCCTCAAATGTCATGCTCCCGTTGTCCTTTTTGAGGCACCGCATGATTTCTGATAGGGTTGAATGAAACCTCTCTATTTATCCGTTACTTGCCGATGCTTTCGGAGCATTTCTATTTCCATTTCTGCATACCGAAAGCAATCAACATTTCCCTCAACGGATTTTTAATATCTTCAGATGCTCTTGACTCTACAATTTTTACTTAAGCATATTTTGAAAATTTGTCGACTCCTATTAAGATTCTATGTTTTTCTGTAATATAAATATCAATGTAATATAAATATCCTGGGAATAGGGTTCGGTTGGATTTGTCCTTTTAGGGGTGTCTATCGTATTTTGATTTTTTACAAGTTTGACAGGCTTGCACTATTGCTTGGAGTTTCTTTATTGCTTGTGGAAAAAAAATTTTTTTTTTAAATTTGTATTTAATTTTGTCTGTCGTCTGTATGGGCTCTTTTATGTTCGAGGGTAATTATTTCGTTTTGTTGAGATTCTGAAGTTACGTCGTCTATTTCGTTTTGAGTAAACCATACTTTTATGAGATGAAATGTTTTGAATTTTTCCCATTACTTCTTCGGATGTAATGGTTCCGTTTATAAGCTTAGGGTCAAGTCTGGTAGTTAGAATTGTTATACATTTTTCTTCGGTGTAAGAATTTTGTTTAATTATATGTCTGTGGTATGTTGGAAATGATATTTCGGGCACTGCTGCCCTAGTAAGGCTTAAAGAGTTCGTATGCGCCCGTGGCAGATTGTTTACACGCTAGATACTCTTCTTGCTCTCCGTTGAAATCTGGTTCTGATTTAATCACATGGAGTGGTATGTCGAACGGTGGTGCTCCTGGCTGTACTGAGATTTTTTGGTAGGTTTTGTAACTGTATATTGACAGAATAGATTTGAGCTTCGAACAGGAAGCTGTTGCGCTAAGGCGCTGTGGAGATGGTTTTCTAATTCATTTACGTTCATTATACCCTCTTCTTCTTCTTCAACTTGAGTGTGATTCTCTCTCTTTTTTTATTTCTTTATACGGAACCGGACAGTTCATTCAAAATTCACGAATATTTTTGTTTGTTGTATTTCGACTGAGACAACGACTTTTTAAGTAATTTAATTTATTTTATATTAAGAATTATATTTTTTGTTTAATTTTATTTTAAATTTTAACTGAGCTGGGTCACAATTTCGGTTGTTGTTTTTTCTTTTCCTTTTAGAACATGTGCAAATTATCTTTATTTTTGTAAAGTATAGAGCTCATTTATTCATATGTATTTATTGCATTTATTGCACTATCATGTTTTCGTTGATTAGGGTCGTTAATTCTGTTGGTTGGTTGAGCGCCAATTATAGTAAGTTCGGGTGGCCTGGAGGCGGTGCCACCCCTGGATGGACCGGCAGTGACGTGGCACCGCTAGGTGTCCCGCTGGGTGACGTGGCTGCTGTCCATGTTGTAGGTTTAGTAGTTATCAGTGGCCGGGTAACCGTGCCGCTCCTGGATGGCCGCAGATGGCATAACACTGATAGATGACCCGTTGGGTGATGTGGTTGCCACTGGGTGGCTGATGCCCACGTTGTTAGCTGCTATAAGTATGAGCGGCCCGGTAGCCGTGTTGCTCCTGGATGGCCGGTGGTGGTGTAGCACTGATAGGTAGCCCGCTAGGGGATGCGGCAACCGCTGAGTAGCTGCTGTCCACGAAGCCGGTGTCGAGAAGGTATGTGGTACCTGTGCGGCAACGGAGCTTCCACTCGAGGGAGTCCGCTGTCAATATATATAGAGTGAGGCTTACGATGAGAGGGTGACTGCCCCTATACCCCTGGCTTTAAGCGCAGTAGGCGAATAACAATAAAATAACAGAGATGGCCGGAGTAATGTTCGCGAGCCAAAATTCACTTTATTCACAACTTACAGTTTTACTTCTGTCATTTTATAAATTCGTGCGTATCGCGTGAACAGGAGCTATTTCGATGTTAGGAATTCAAGAATCCATAAATTTTTTTTTTCTCGTGCAGTCCCACGGTTCACTTACCCGCCCAACCGACCCACTATGGGGCCAACGACCACTTTTGTTGGCCAAAATTAATAACTCGCTCAATTTTAAAGATATCGAGATAAAACTTTACCAATCGTTTTTTGGTATCCTTAGGCAACATATATGTTAAAAAGATAGGATCGAACAAATATATACCATAGCTGCCATACGATCGAATTAGTCAACTTTCTTATTTTTTAAGATAATCGAATTATTTATTTTTTTTATTATATACTTTATAAATACATTTATATTATTTTTTTTTATATTTTTATATCTGCTTTTGAATAGAATTCAAAATGCAAAACAAAATGTTCTTCGTTCCACAACGTTTCAAAGTAAATGCACAAAAATAGAATTAACCAAATTTAATAATAAGTAAAAAAATGGCACCTGCTATTAAACATCATGCTCTTCGGATTCTAGTTCAATATTTCATTGAAAATCAAAAGGATTCTAATATTCAACGCAACTACTGTTAAGGTTGCATAACTTGAGGTTATGTGCTTAAAATTTAAATTTCGGAAAAAGTGGCAATAAGTGGCGATACTAATAATAATATACATTTTAAAAAGAATTTAATACTCTACAAATCTCAATAGGTTTAGAAGTGGAGTCCGCGGGACTCACTTTGTTACTCCACTTAAAAATTAGTTTTCTTATTAAAAAACGCGTTTTAGACAACTCACTTTAACACTTAAGTACAAAGACAGAACGATAGATTTCAACCATTTAAACACACAAACACTTAGTACACACCACCATTCATCGAATTCATATCACAAACATTTTTTGGAACGCTTATCAACTGCTTTTTAAAATACTTTAAAAATGCAATTTATACATCGCATTTCAAAAGCACGTGGCTTGCATCTTAAACATCTGATTTAACAGCTGTTATCTTAACAGAAGCGCACTCTATCGGAATTCCTGAAACGTAACATAGTGCGACCGAGGGGCGCAGCAGTGTATCGTACGGCACGATTCGCGAGATGATAGACGCGAGATAAGGAAATATAGGTAAAAGTCCGGGGAAAAAAGTAATAGTAAGATCAATTTTGTGCCAATGAAGCTAGTATTAATCGTTTTAAGAGCGGCAGAGAGTCAAGATTTAAGATTATAGGAAAAAATCTATTATAGTCAGAACACAATACTCTGAAAGGCTCATGCAAGGCATAGTTAGATCTACAATGATTTAATATTAGGGGAATACAATTTCTAGTTAATCTACTTGGCACAGAAAAGTTTAGGCGACTTACAAAGTCGGGGGAGTCAATATCACAATGTATAAGGTTATAAATGAAGACAGTACCAAGCATCGTTCTATGGTTGGCTAGGGGGGGTAAATTAATCTCAACAGATGTCTACTAGAATAAGAAGGTAAGTTAAGATTTGCATCCCAGTTTAGGCGCCGTAAAGCAAAAAGATGAAAGTTTTTTTGTACTGATTCAATACGACCAATATGTATTCCGTATTGCGCACTCCAGACGGGAGACCCATACTCCAGAATCGGACGGACTATCGAAGTAAATAAAGTTTTAGTTAAATAAGGATCATCGAATTCTTTTGACCACCTTTTAATAAATCCAAGCACTCCTCTGGCTTTATTAACCATGGACGAAATGTGGTTTGAAAATTTTAGTTTAGAGTCCAAGAGAACGCCAAGATCGTTTACAAGAGTTATTCTATCCAAAGAGCTGCCACTTAATGTGTAAGTCGCGTATAATCGGATTGACCCGATAAAAAGTCATCAGCTTGCACTTAGATGCGTTTAAATTTAGTAAATTATCTCGGCACCAGTTTTGAAAATTATCTAGATCGGATTGTAAGTCTAAATGGCAGGAAATGTCCTTATACTGCAGGCACAACTTAACATCATCTGCGTACATAAGTACGCGAGAATGACTTGTAATTGAGGGAAGATCGTTAATAAATAATGTAAAAAGTAACGGACCCAGATGGCTCCCTTGTGGGACACCGGAGGTAACACGGAGAATTTCAGAAATTGAATTTTTAAAACGGACCCTTTGTGACCTGCCATTCAGATAACTTAAGATCCATTTAAGTAGATCGACTGGAAAACCTATCAAGTCAAGTTTTTGAACAAGAAGTAAGTGTTTTACAGAGTCAAATGCTTTACTAAAGACAGTGTAAATAATGACGTCTGTTTGAAAACACTATTGAAGCCTTTTATCACAAATGTAGTGAGCTCTAGAAGGTTTGTGATTGTGGATTTACGTTTAATAAATCCGTGTTGACACGGAGAAATAATTGATCTGCAAAGGTGCTGCAAATGAGGAGTGATAATTTTTTCAAAAAGCATAGGAATAGCTGACAACTTAGAAATACCTCTGTACTTACTGGCTTCTAACTTGTTAACTTTTTTGAAAAGAGGAATAACAAATGATTCCTTTCAAATATTTGGGAATTGCGAGGTTTCTAGAGATAAGGTAAACAACTTGTGAAAAGGTTTGCACAGGGCCTTAGCGCAATACCTAAGCACGCACCCAGGAATTCCATCGGCTCCTGGCGAATATACAGGCTTAATACGAAGAAGATCCGAAAAAAGAGAGTTTTCTGTTAAAGTGGAACAGAATATGAGGTTTGATTTGGACATGGTGTAAGAATAAGGCTGTGATGAATAATCTGAAGTAGAGTAAGTCGTTTGAAAAAATTGGGCAAATAAATCGGCTATTGCCTGATCTGTGGTTGCCGTCATGTTTTCGAACGACAGCGAGGAAGGAAAAGAATTAGATTTACGCTTGGTGTTAACGAAATTATAAAACTGTTTTGGGTCCTGAGAGAACTGGACCTTACAACGGTTTAGGTAACTATTATAGCACTGAGCATTAAGCACGGTAAATCTTGACAAATCTTGAGAAACGGTATTTTTATATTTCCTAAAAAGTCTGGACTTCACATTTCATGCATATCAAAAAACGGAGTTTCAGTCAAGTTTGTGTAGATTTTGTGTACCCTGTATTAAGATGATGAAGGAAGCCTTGATCGGTTGTTCTTCATTTCGATATAAATTGTACAGCTCCTTCGTTGGTTTTTACTTCAGTTATGACACTTTCCTTAGTTTCGGCATACTTAGAGTCTCTCACATCAAAGAGTTTGACAGATATCCGACCTTATCAAAAATAGATCTAGACAATATCGAATAAAGTGGTCGATCCCTGACTTAGTGTGTTAGCTTATTGTTTACAGAATTGAACCGCAAACATCGCTCTTACAGCCATTAAAAAGAGGTTTTGTTCTCGGCTTAAGAGAACAACCCAAAATGGAAGAGAAATTTTTGGTCCGTTGGGAGAGGTTTATTCATACGTTCCGATTCGAAACCAAAACTCGTTTGCTGTTCTACATGTTGTTTAATTTCAACGAGTTGCATGGCTAACAAGTTCGAAAAATGAGTGTACTATATGGTATTCACAGATCTCTTGTTGGCGGGATCACACTCGTTTTTATCAAATGGCTGGCGAAACTGTGTCAAGCTCCGAATCGCATTCAGAGATAGTCGTCATCAGATTCGTTGCTATTTTCTATTTGGGGGCAATATTTATTTGCAATAACTCTCTGAATGAATTCGTATTGACAGCCAATTGGGCTGCGGCACATTAAACTTTGCTCATTTGCTGCTTAACTCCACATTAAATATTTTGTTTTTATCTCAACAATAAAAACGTTGATATAGAAAAAGAAGCCATAAACTATTTGTACACGAATATCAATAAAAGTTAAGTGGTTCGTGGAATTTTTAAAAAATATGATTTTGTGTTCCTGTTTTATATAACAATAGCCTTAAGTTTATGAAGTCGAAGGACTACCAGTAAAGCTACAGCATTCTTATTTTTTGGCACTTATTCTTACTGTACAGATTTCATCAATTGTTTAGCAACCCTAACCGTTTATTCAATTTGAATTTTTTAATGACCATCGGGCTTTAGCATTCCGTTTTTCATTATTATACCCTTGCAGAGGGTATTATAATTTTGGTCAAAAGTGTGCAACGCAGTGAAGGAGACATCTCCGACCCTTTAAGGTATATATATTCTTGATCAGGATCACCTCCTGAGTTGATGTAGCCATGTCCGTCTGTCCGTCTGTCTCTTTCTACGCAAACTAGTCTCTCAGTTTTAAAGATATCGAATTGAAACTTTGCCACACTTTTCTTTCCTTTGCACGCAGTATATAAGTCGGAACGGCCGGGATGGGCCGACTATATCCTATAGCTGCCATACAACTGATTGATCGGAAATGCCATAACTTTGGTGTTTGTAAAGTTAGGAAGTTTTTTCTATGGGTTTTAGTTTTGGCCAATCAATCTGACCTACCGAATTTCATAAGGATTGGACGACTAAACGATTGAAAATGCCATAACTTTGGTGTTTTTAAAGTTAGGTAGTTGGGATTTTTTATGAGTATTAAGAATGCATCATATGAATAATTTGGAAGAAAATAATTTACAGAGTATTCCGCAAGGGTATATCAACTTCGGCTCCGACCGAAGTTAGCTTTCCTTTCTTGTTTTTAAGAAAGAATTTGGACCCAAAAAAGACCCCAGTCGGACCTTTACACATGGGTTCTTTATATTATTCATGAGGAACTGGGCTACAGGGATCACGTGAGCTTCATTGGACGTAAACTTTTGCTTTTCTCTAGTGGCGTGGGAAAATCTTTGCTAAGGAGACAATCCCTATCGCTTGTCGTTCACATGTGATACGAGAGTATAACAAGAATGGAAGCAATTTTCAGAAGTTTATATACCCTTTTAGTTATTACAAAACGACTACAGTTTTTTTTTTTATGGCGGCTTAATTTAATTAAAACCGTAATTTCATAGTATTAAAATATTACCAAATACCAAAGAACAAAAAAATAAATTAAAAACAAAAAAGGAAAGCTAACTTCGCGCGGAGCCGAAGTTGATATACCCTTGCAGAATACTATGTAAATTATATTCTCCAAAATTATTCATATGATGCATTCTTAATACTCATTAAAAATCCCAACTTCCTAACTTTAAAAACACCAAAGTTATGGCATTTTCAATTGTTCAGTTATATGGCAGCTATGGGATATATTCGGCCGATCCTTATGAAATTTGGTAGGTCGGATTGATTGGCCAAAAAATAAAACCCAAAAGAAAATCCCAACTTCCTAACTTTACAAACACCAAAGTTATGGCATTTTCGATCAATCAGTTATAGGATATAGTCGTCCGATCCCGGCCGTTCCGACTTATATACTGCGTGCAAAGGAAAGAAGGGTGTGTGCAAAGTTTCAATTCGATATCTTTAAAAATGAGAGACTAGTTTGCGTAGAAACAGACAGACTGACAGACGGACGGACGGACAGACGGACATGCTTATATCAACTCAGGAGGCGATCCTGATTAAGAATATATTTACTTTATAGGGTCGGAGATGTCTCCTTCACTGCGTTGCACACTTTTGACCAAAATTATAATACCCTCTGCAAGGGTATAACAACAATGCTAACATTTTTTTTTAGTCGCCTGGTCCGGCTCGTTCCGACTTATATACTACCTGCAATAGAAAGACAACTTCCGGAAAAGTTTCAAGAAGATAGCTTTAAACCTGAGGGACTAGTTTGCGTAGAAACGGACGGACAGACGAACGGACGGACAGACGGACATGGCTACCGTCTTGTTGATTCTAATCAAGAATATATATACTTTATAGCTCCTTCAATGCGCTGCAAACTTTTGACTGTAATTATAATACCCTCTGCAAGGGTATACAAATCAATCAAATGAAAAAAAACAATAACGAAGTGAGCGAATTTGATTTATAACCTGTTCTGCTCTACCTGGTTAATAACTTATCTAATCGTATTAGCTCTTTCGGAGGATGCGGCCCAGATCATAGATAGGCAACTCCTCTAAATGTCATTAGTATAATGTGAATGGCTAATGAGAACTTGATTAATCCTGCACGAGTTCTAAATAGACGGCATTCCTTTTAACAAAAAGTATAATTTTATCGTAAAATGAGACGCAGAAACACACTGCAGCATATTCGCTCTGGTTCCATGTTAACACATTTTTTGAGTCTAACTAATAGTTGAATTTCGCATGAAAAATATTGCATGCCTGCTATTTCAATGATGAGTTGGCCGAAAAAATCAGTTCCACAAAACTCCGACTTTGGGATTGTGAAAGTCTAAAGAGGGACAGCAAATGGACGTGAGTTGTTCTACTGTCCTCGATACATCTTAAACAACCGCAATGTAGACGTGGCAAAGGTACTCCTGTTTCCAGCGAGACCAAAACTGCTTAGAGAAAAGAAAATTACATCATAACCTGAAAATAGTATAGTTGTTCTTCTGAGACACCCACATTAAAGTGCCATAAACACTACATAAACTTAAGCTGTTACCTAGTCAAGGAAAAACTTCTCCTAGGTTGCGCCACTAACCATACAACATATAGACTGGTCATTTCATACAACGAAATTGGTCACAAAATTTTTCAATCGGGAGGCCCCAGTGCTGGTAGCAGCAGGCCCCGGACACTTCGCGTGCCTTCGGGTTTTTTTCGCTCTCGTTCTAATTCTTATTTTGACGCACGCGTGCTCATTACTCGAGTTCGGTCGTTCAGTCGCAGAGACGCGCATTTTGAAGAAGGTTGCCCTGCGCTTGAATTGGGCTTTGTATGTATGCGTGTTCATGCATTCTCATACAGGGGTGCATGTGTGCGATCATTTCATTTCGATGCAGCAAAAATATTTTGTCTTTTGCTACTTTTCAGACTTGGTACCCTAACAATATGGGCGTATTCACTATTGGGTTAATGATAAAAATAAGAATATTATATGTTACAGTATGTTTTTTAATATTTCATCATACATTTCATTTTGGTTTGCAAATTCATATCAGTAGTAGCAGTAAAATGTTTTGCATATATGTATGTATTCTAAATAATATAAATCAATCTAATGAGATAGGAACAGGGCACATCGCAGTCGGTGTCTGCGCTTAGTGGTTCAGAAAACTTCAAACCAAATCAGCTTTGGTTGTTGTTCTGCAAGCGGATGGTGCCTGCATACCCTACCGACGATTGAATTTTAGGTTTTTGGTCTGTTCGGAGTGTTTTTTAATACGTTCCTTGTTGCCCAGCCTTTCTGAGTTTTTAGTCTCAACCGCAGATGTCCACATATGTTGCTATTTTCTAATTGGGGGCAATATTTATAGGCAATAACTCTACACGAATTCTTTTGCTTCTTAAATCTAATTTAAATATTTTGCCTCAATCTCTGTAATAAAAACATTGATATAGAAAAAGAAGCCATAAGTACGCTAATTTCTTGCATTGGTAACCTGTAAAACAATTTGTAAATTTATTTTAACCTGTAAAACAATTTGTAAATTTATTTTAAAATCAGAACATACCCACAAACACTCAAATATCAATAAAAGTGAATTTTTAAAAAGTTTGATTTTGTGTTTCTTTGTTATGTAACACTAGCCTTTGGACACAAAAATAACCCTGTCTGACCTTAACACTGTGGAACTGAGCTACAGGGATCATGTGAGCTTTATTTACTTTTGCTTTTCTATAATGGCGGTGGGTAAATATTTGCTAAGGCGACAATCCCAAATCAAACAAATAAAAAAAAAATTTAAAAAAAGCAATAACGGAGTGAGCGGTTATGATTATCACTCGCACTCCAATTTTAGACTAATTATAAGCTGTGTGCTCTACCTAGTTAAGAACTTAGCTAAACATACTATCCCCTTCGGAGGATGCGGCGAAGATCATAGTTAGGCAACTGCCCTAGTTGTAGTGGTATGGCAACTAGTATAATATGAATGGCTAGTGAGAACTTGACCAATCCTGCAGTAGTTCTAAATAGACGGCATTCCTTGGAACAAAAAGTATAATTTTATCGTCAAATGAGACGCAAAAACAGCATATTCGCTCTGGGTCCATGTTAACACATTTGTTGAGTCAAACTAATAGTTGAATTTCGCATGAAAAATATTGCATCCCTGCTATTTCACTGATGAGTTGGCCGAGAAAATCAGTTCCACAAAGCTCCGACTTTGAGATTTTGAGAACCTTAAAAGGCACATTAAATGGACGTGAGTTGTTCTACCGTCATCGATACAATGTACACAACCGCACTGTAGACGTGGCAAAGGTACTCCTGTTTCCAGCAAAACCAGAACTGCTTAGAGAAAACAAAATTACATCATTAGTTTTATTTCATAATAATAGTTTTTAATAATAAAATCGTCAATAGCATAATCAAATAATAACATACAATGAAAAGTTTCATGTTCATAGCAGTGCCATTTAATAATATTTGAAGTAAGTCTTAGACACGACTTTATGGCAAGATACACAAAACACACACGCAGCGTGGTGCTACTAAATGTAAGATTTAAACGGTGGTGTTCTCATGAACAATTAAACTTTTACTCTACGAGTAAAGGGTATTGTTTGTTTATATATTTGGTTCTCATCATTCCTTCTTAAACGTTATTAGCGTGCACTGCGCAAAATGAAAGAAAACCATTAAATTATACAACAACAGTGATAAATACAAAAATGTTTATAAAAATAGAAAAATATCAAATTGTGCAAGATTATGGAGCCCCGATCAGCAGTGTTTTCAAACTTGATATGCGTACACAAATAAAATGACAATTGCGATAGTTTCAAGTCTCTAGATTTTAGATTAATGCCTCGAACGGTATAGGAACAGAAATAAAGTTTTTGTGGTTGAAAGAAAACCATTAAATTATACAACAACAGTGATAAATACAAAAATGTTTATAAAAATATCAGCGCTATTTTCAAACTTGATATGCGTACACAAATAAAATGACAATTGCGATAGTTTCAAGTCTCTAGATTTTAGATTAATGCCTCGAACGATATAGGAACAGAAATAAAGTTTTTATGGTTGCAATTTTCTTAACAAGAAGAACACTACAGTGTGAAATTCCACAACTATCAAAAAACCCTTATTCTCTTAATCAACAAATATGCCCTTAATAGATGGTACTGGCGGTAAAGTATATTTATCTGCTAGCGCTGACATCATTAAACATGTTTAACTTTATTTTGTATAATTTCTAAAACAATTGCGCAAGTAAAAGTTACAAAAAAGTTAAAGTTGACGCGAGAAGAAAAGAGACAATGTAACGTAGACTTCTCAGATGCACACAATTAGCTTTTTTCCTTAATTGCGTTTCACTGGGATGTTTAGAAGATTAATCGTTTTAAATTTTGAATATGACCGATGACATCTTCTATAGGCCTAAAAATATGAAAATTAAATTAGTGCCCTAAATGAAAATAACCGATAGTCATTTGTACATTTTGTGTCTATAAATACCATATTATGCATTCAGCGTCGATTCATAAAATAGTGCAATGTTGCCAGCTTAGTTCGACAAGTAAGGTGGCAACGTTGAACTGGAAAATTATATTTGTGTACAATAGGCCCACTGTTAGCATATGCCTACGCACAATTTCAATAAAATAATTGTAGTACCATTGTCTTATTTTCTTCTCGATAGGAACTTGACGGCGCATCTGAGTTTTACTATCATTTATAAAATCGTCTGTATCGCTTGAACAGAAGCTATTTCGATTTCAGGAATTCAAGAATCCAGGAAATGCATAGTATTAACATAGTATGAGTCAAGTTTCTGTAGATTTTGTCCACTCATTGAAACTTCAAAATTGAACCCGTAGCTGTCAAGACGACAGTCAAGATTGTTTCACGGTGTATGCTACTAAAAACAATATTGATATCCCTGCATTAGCTGTCAAGACGACAGTCAAGTTGGTTTCAGGGTGTATGCTACTAAAAACTATATTGATAAACCTTAAGATAATGAAAGCTTCCTCTATACAGCAATTTTGGATATAGAATGTTAAAGCCTTTGCTTACGGTCCATCCTTCTAGAATAATTGAGCGCATTTAGCTATCTCATTTTCGATCTTTACTTTCGCATTCAAGAAAGTGAACACTTTTCACCGGTCGTGTTTTTGTTTTGCGCTCCTAATTTTCCTAATTTTTAAATCTTTTTTAACGTTTCTACACATTTAAGTGTCTTTAATAACTTTCCATTAGCTTCGCGAGTGCATCGTAATTAACTTGTGTTTAGAAAATTAAAAGTTTTTATCATTAATTCGGTGCTGGCTTTTTGTTATTGGTTTTTTAACCCTTTTCAGTCTATTTCTTCGTCGTAGGCGCTGTTGGAATGTCTTATACCGGAGTTAATCGGTTAATAATCCCGCTCTCTCTCTCTCTTTTTTTCGTTTCTATCTCGTTTCTTGGTGCCTAACATCAAAGTTAATCGGTGTTTCGCTCCTGCTCTGTGGCTCTACTCTTTCTCTCATCAAAAAGTTCTTAAGCGCTTTCGATTTTTTTGTCCGCTATAGTACACAGTGGTCCGTCGTCAGTGATAATGGCTTTCTGTTCATTGAAAAATTGCAAGAAAATTATCTCGGCTGGACAGCGAAAGTATTCCCTGCCATACATGTGATAAAATTTATCATACATGTGATTAAAATTTAGGCTATTCTGGCCTGGTTCGCGATGCCATCGAGAGTGGCCTACGCTACTACTGCGATGAATGCATCATATATGAGGACCAGGCAATATCTATTAGGAGGCTCACAAAAAGCAGTGTTACGGAATTTATTTTATTTATTTATTTATATAAGCTAGCTTAAGTTTTAAAACTATGAACAATATGGGCAAGTGTTTGGAAGGGATCTGTCCATGTAGTGTGAGTTTGTAAGAGAGGTGTGTCCTAGTCGAATTCGGTTTATAATTATTTGAGTTTTCCTGTTATGATTGGTGTGCGGATACGAAAAGCTGGAAGCAGTATTTTTAACGATATTGTTTTGTTGTTTTGTGTGTATATAGCGGGTTTTTTGTGTTTCTTTTTCTGTTTTGTCAGCATTCTCATTGCATTTTATGCCGATGTGACTGGAAAATGATTATTGGGTAGTAGGAGTGGTTGTTAAAATTAGTTAGGGAGTTAAGGGACGATAGGGAGTCTGAGCAGATTGCATGTTTTCCTGGATTTTGTATAGTCTTTATAGCTTCGTGGTTGGCTATTAGTTCGGTTGCAAGGACTGAGGAATAGAGAGAAATAAGACCACATTTGATGGTATTGTTTTCGTCGGTTACGCTAAAGCTTGGTATCCCTTTTGCCATCGAACCATCGGTGTATAGGAATTGGTGGTAAGGAAGGAATTTTTTTAGGGAGTGGAAAAGTTGTTTGTAGGTAGTTGGAGGGGATTTGGGTTTAGTGTACTTGGCTTTTATTATTAGTTCCATGTTGTATTTTTTGTTAGGGTAGCTTTTGATTGGTAGGTAGTGGAGGTTTAGTTTTTTGCAGATTTCTATGGTTCGGTCTATTGCGCTTGGGTATTTACATTTTTTTTGGTGGTCTTGGTTAGATTACTGGGGACGTCGTAAGAGTGTTAAAAGTTCTCTCCTGTGTTCTATTGTATATATGTTGGATTCAATGAGAAGGTTGTTGGTGCTGCTCTAATTGCTGAAT
This sequence comes from Drosophila carrolli, assembly GCA_018152295.1. Classification (NCBI taxonomy): domain Eukaryota; kingdom Metazoa; phylum Arthropoda; class Insecta; order Diptera; family Drosophilidae; genus Drosophila; species Drosophila carrolli. The sequence goes on along the minus strand of JAECXJ010000295.1, from coordinate 508,040 downwards.
TTTTAATGGTTTTTAAGTGGTTAATTAAGTGTGTAGGTCCGCTTCCATAGATAGGTTAGCAGTAGTCGATTTTAGTAATTAGAATGGATGTGATAATTTGGTTAAGGGATGAGGTATTAATGTTGTATTTTGGGGAGGATAGGTGTTTGATGATGTTCAGGGGTTTGCTGAGGCTATCTTTTAGTCTGGTTATGTGGGTGGACCAGTTGTACTATTCTTAATGGTGAGGCCTAGGATTTTTGTGGTGCTAGTTTCAGTGATAGTAAGGGAACCAGAATGTATTTTTGCTCTGCAATTGTGTTTCCGGCATGTGAAGGTGTTGACTTTTTTCGATCGAAAGGGAGGAACCTGAGTAGGTACACAATTCTTTAATTTTTTGGAAGACAGCTGTTAGATTTGTAGAGGGGTTATTTTTTCTTTTGTGTTCTATGATTATATGGAAATCGTCAGTGTAGGCCGTAAACTTAAATTGTCTAGGAATGGAAATGATGTTACAAAGGGGATTGAAGGCAATTAGGAATAGGATAACAGAGATGGGTGAGCCTTGTGGGATGCCGTTGTCAAGAGGGAAAGAGTTGGAAAGTGAGGTTCCGTTTTTGATTATGATTTTTTCTGTTGTTCATAAAATTAGCCACTTATTTTAGTATTCGGGGGCCTACTTTCCATTTTTGGAGTTGGTGGATGAGGAAATGAATACCTATTTTATTAAAGGCTTTTGAGAAATCTAGGGATATGATAGAAATGTGTCGTTTTAAGGAAAGGGCTCTGGTCGCTAGATTGTCTACATATAGTATACTGTTTAGGACAGATTTTCCCCTTTTAAAAACGAATTGGTTGTTGTGCAAGAGTTTGTTGGTTAAAACAAACCACCACAATCTTTTAGCAATAACTTTGTTCAGAAATTTTGCTAAACATGGGTTTAGGGCAATAGGTCTGTATGATTTGGGCTCGATTTGGGGTTTTTGGGGTTTTAAAATAGGGAGGACTAGGCTGAGTTTGTATGATTGAGGGATATGAGAGTTGAGGATTATTGAAGTGTTGTACAATTTTGAGTTTAAAACTGGTTGGTGTGTTTTTTATCATGCAGTAGGAGATACAATCTGGTCCTGGAGTGGCACCTTTGAGAGAGCTGAGGGCACACTCTAGTTGGGTCCGAGTTGGGTTGGATTTCGGAGGTGCTCTTTTGTTCGCTTGGTTCGCTTTTTTGAATTCGACTATATTTTCTGAACTAATGCTAGTTTTAAGCAACTTCCCTTTTGTGTTTTGGTGTATTTAAGGCAAGCTAGGTCGTTGTTCCACTAGGGAACAGTACTTTTGAGAGTAAAGATAGATTTTTGAGGTATAAAGAGGTTGGCACTTTGAATTATAACTTTTTTAATTATGGCAGCTTCTTTGTTTATATTATTGTTAGGTTGAGTACCTGAGCTGTAATTTAAGATATTGTCACCATAAAGTTTCCAGTCTGCTTTTTTGAGGTTAAAGGAAGGTTTAGCGGTAAAGGATGGGGATGTATGCTGAAACAAAGAAATAAGTATGGGGAAGGGTTGCTGCCATTGAGTTCGTCGATCACTTTCTATTTTATTTCGGGGGCAATGGTGGCGGTAGCGAGAGAAAGGTCGATATGTGTAAATGTGTTGTGTGTTGAGTAGTGAGTCGGCGATTTGTCATTTAAGGCAGGCTTGCATCTTGTTGGCGCCCAAAACCTTATTTTTATTCTGAAATTTATTTCTTGGAAAGTATGGTAGGTATGGAAATAAAATTTTAGCCAGTTGTAGGGTACAGTTTATTAAAGCTACACAATTTTTTTGAGGGCGATCCAAGTGAAGGGGGGAGGGGGAGTACCCAACAATGGCGGCATGTCCGCGAAAAACTCGTCCTCATGGCGGATTTTTTGGAATTTTAAGAAATAATTTGAAACGCAAAAAACGAATATATTCTTAATCTGTACACTTTTTCGCATCGTTGGAACTAGGATAATTGAAAAAACATAAAAAATGCAAAAACTATGAGCTTTTGAAAAAAATCGGTTTTTTCCTCATTTTTTCGTTACTCATTATTTTTTTAAATAAACAATTTTTAATATTTTCAAAAGATCCTAGTTCCAGACATGCAAATTAACTATAAATTTAATTAAAGATTCTAATTAATATCGCAAACAATTTATTTTGGCAGAGCTTGCTACTGAGTGCTCACGGGTTCTTATCTTATAAACATTTCCACCCTCGCAAACGGCGAGCCAAGCTTGAGACAGACATAAACAAATTCCCCCTAGCTAGCCGCCAAAGGCCATCCAAACTTTAGACTAAACATCCGTAAGAATCCCAACACCGCGAACCCTCTTTTTTAGGCATCGCGTTTGCTTCAAAATTTTCCATGCTGATCACAGCAATCTTAATCGGGAATTAGCTTCGGAAACCAAAACTTCGGAAAATTACGAAGATAAACTTTAAAAGCTTCGATCCCGAGGCAACAAGGGAGGAGAACCAACTCAAGCTTGGGCAGTCGTGAAATAAGTCTAAGAATGATTATATTCTAAGTCTAAGTGAAGTTTATTTAATAAAAATTATATTTTATTAAATACATTCGGTAACGTATTTGTAATTGGCGCCCAACGTGGGCCCGCGCTGTACAAAATATCGAAATGAAATAAAAGATATTCGCGAGTGTTCCCATAAAAATAAATCATAGACCCGAAAATAAAAAAGGTTTCTATGTAAAAAAACAAAACGTACCGGATAAAAAAAACCAGAGCATAAAGTGAAAATATTATTGTGCTGAGAAACAACTAAAGTGAAAATCTAAAAAACACAATTAAAAGTGCAACACTTAAAATAAAGAAATAAAAAAGGGCCAGAATACGCCAAATAATAAAAGTGAAAAATTACAATAATATATTAAATATAAATTATCCAGGAAAATAAACAATCGCCAAAAGGGCAAAACTACAAAAAATAATAAATATTTCCAATAATAAAAAAAAAAAATAAATAAAATATTTATAAAACGCCAAATATAATAAAAAAAGAGGTGCAAAAATTAAATTTACAAAACGCAAATATAAAAAGTGCAAAAATACATCATCATTTTTAATATTCCTAAAGAGTAATATAAATCATCAAAAAATTATCCCCTTTACAAGACGAAATAAAAAATGTACGTACCCTTTTAGACTCAAGAGCTAATTTAGTAACCGAATATCAAGTCGAACAGATTGACGATAACATAACATGCGACGAAACTTTGGAGGTAGTAAAATCCGTTCCCCAGTTTTCCGGAAGTTTAGAAAATTATGTGGGCTGGCGGGAAGCCGCTGAAATGACTGATTATACGTTCGTAAAAGCCGCAGGTATTTTGTAGCTTTAACCATTTTAAGAAATAAAATAATAGGAAAGGCAAATGATGCCTTAACAAATCACGGAAGGGTGTTAAACCTTGACGCAATTTTAGCCAGGCTCGACTTCGTCTTTAGCGACTAAAGACCTATCCACATAATTGAACAGGAACTAAGCGTCCTTACACAAAATAAATTCTCAGTTATGGACTTTTATAATTTGGTTAATAAAAAATTAAACTTACTAATAAATAAAACCATAATGACTTACGGGAAAGAAAATCCCATAACCACAGAAACAAACCTCAGACATAGGCAAAATGCCTTGAGAGTGTTTATAACTGGCCTAAACGGCTCAATTTGCGGCATGTTATTTCCCTTAACCCTTTAGACTTGCCAAACGCATTAGCCAGAGTGCAAGAAATGGAAAGCAACCAGATGAGGGCACAATTCGCTTATCGTTTTAGCACTCCTCAACGCCGCTTTAACGAAAACCCACGAACTTCATATGATTCATATTATAAATTTGACAACAATAATCAGGGCAATCAATTGCGCCTGAATAGAACCAATGATAATAACCAAAATTATCAAGGGCAAAATGCCAACTACCAATACACCAACAAACATGGCTATCAAAATAATAGTTATCAAAATAATAATAACTCTCAACTTACTAATAGCTATAAAAACCCGAATAACTATCAAAATACTAATAGTTATCAAAATCATAATAACTTTCAGTATAACAACGCTCGGTTCAATTCAAACCCAACTAATAATGTTTGGACACAAGCGAATAATACTTATCAAAACAGGAGTGAGCCAATGGAAGTGGACGCCAGCATCCAATTCCAAAATAAAAATTATAATCCTAATAACCAATCATTTCCCAAAGGCTGACAGTACCAAAACAAAAACAAGAAAGGAAAGCTAACTTCGGGCGGAGCCGAAGTTGAAATACCCCTGCAGAATATTCTGCAAATTATATTCTCCAAAATTATTCATATAATGCATTCTTAATAATCATAAAAAATCCCAACTTCCTAACTTTAAAAAGACCAAAGTTATGGCATTTCCAATCGTTCAGTTATATGGCAGCTAAAGAATATAGTCGGCCGATCCTTATGAAATTTGATATGTCGGATTGATTGGTCAAAAATAAAACACAGAAAATCCCAACTTCCTAACTTTACAAACACCAAAGTTATGGCATTTCCGATCAATCAGTTATATGGCAGCTATAAGATATAGTCGGCTGATCCTTATGAAATTGTAGGTCGTATTAATTGGCCTAATATAAAACCCATAGAAAGTTCCAACTTCCTAACTTAACAAACAGCAGAATTATGGCATTTCCGATCAATCAGTTATATAGCAGCTATAGGATATAGTCGGCCGATCCCGGCTGTTCCGACTTATATACTGCGTGCAAAGGAAAGAAGGGTGTGTGCAAAGTTTCAATTCGATATCTTTAAAACTGAGAGACTAGTTCGCGTAGAAACAGACAGACGGACAGACAGACGGACAGAAGGACATGGCTATATCAACTCAGGAGGTGATCCTGATCAAGAATATATATACTTTATAGGGTCGGAGATGTCTCCTTCACTGCGTTGCACACTTTTGACCAAACTTATAATACCCTCTGCAAGGGTATAATAATAATTGCCAAACAAACTCATATAACCAAGAAAGAAAACCATTTCAACAAGCAGAACAGCCAGATAAGCCCACACAAGTTGAGTCATCAGCTCAACCAAAAAACAAACAAATGCGCATAAATAATATTCAAGAGGACCATTTTTTAAAAGAAAATAGGCCTGGCACACATTTTTCGGCAGAACAAGAAAATAAATAAAAAATTTAATATTTTTATAGACACAGGAGCTAGAAGGTTTAAAAACAGATTTAATAATAGGATATAATTTACTAAGAAAGATAGGAGCAGTTATTGACATAAGCAATAATACAATAAAATATAATTGCATTATGAGGAAAAATTAAACTTATTAGAATCAAACAATGAAACAACCATACTTTCCCTAAAAAAATATATACTAGATAGATATTTTAACCATGAAAGTTTTACGAATAAAAATACAGCTACCATAGAGAGTTTGGGGTATTTAAAACCCAAACAAGACATTGATGACAATTCCGACACAATCAGTTTGGGACAATCAAGTTCCGAACTCGCCGTCGACGATATTTCCGACACAGATGAGTCAAACAGTTTGGGATCTTCAGATTTCGACCACGCAGTAGATGTCAAGCTCGACATAAACAAAATAAACATTTCAGAAGATGTTTTTTTTTTTTTTAAATACTTTATTTATTGAATCTTCTCTATATGAGACTAACAATAAGTATATCAAATCTTAAGAATATAACTTAACTTACAGTCATGTAGACTGAATTTAGACTAACGGGCCCTAATATTTATTGCTGGGCTGGTAGATCGTTACGATGCAGACGAGTTCTGTTCGAAACCCGTCTTAGGTTCCTTGCGAGATTATTTGGGTGCAGTGTAAGCTTGTTATGGTAGGCCGCTTTCTGCTTTGCTATTTCATCTTTGACCGGTGGTATGCCCAGATCCCTGTGGATGTTTTCGTTCCGAACATACCATGGTGCCCCAGTGATTGTTCGCAGGATTTTTGATTGTGAGCGCTGTATGATGTCAACGTTGCTGTTGCTCGCGTTCCCCCAGAGCTGGGAGCCGTAGGTCCAAATGGGCTTGAGGGTGGAGTTGTAGAGAAGAACTTTAAAGTCCAGACACAGGGGTGATCGAGAATTTATAATCCAGTGTAGGCTGCTAGCTTTAAGTCTGAGATGTACTTTCTTGCATTCAATGTGCCTCCGCCAGGTTAGGCGTCTGTCGAGGTGGACGCCGAGATATGTTACATCGCTGGCTTGGGGAATCTGCGTACCATTCAAAGTTAGCGGCGGGCACGATTGTCTGTTAAGGGTAAACGTTATATGTTTACACTTTTGTTCATTAATTTTGATTCGCCAGTCTGATAGCCACTTTTCAACTACCACCAAATGATCAGCCAGTTGAGCTGTTGCTCTAGTTGGGCATCTCGAGCGGCTCAGGATTGCGGTGTCGTCAGCAAATGTGGACGTAGTCAGCCTCTCGTTCGTAGGGATGTCTGCTGTGTATAGGATAAACAGGGTAGGGCCCAGGGCGCTACCTTGTGGGACTCCGGCTTCAATGTTATACTCGTTGGATGTCGTTGTATTGCATCTAACCTCAAAGACTCTGTGGTAGAGGTACGACTTAAGTAACTTATGAGTGTTTTCTGGCAGTAATGTTATGATTTTATGCATAAGGCCTTCAAGCCACACTCGGTCGAATGCCTGAGAGACGTCGAGGAATATCGCACTACAATATTCCCGATGTTCGAAGGCTGTACGAATTTCTGAAGTTATCCGGTTGACTTGCTCGATGGTTCCGTGGCCTTCACGAAACCCGAATTGATGCGCCGGGATTAAGTTTTGTTCTCTTAAATATGGTGTAATGCGCGTGAGCAGGCATTTTTCCAGTAATTTGGACAGGCACGATAGTAAGCTTATTGGCCTGTACGATGAGGGAATTGTGTGGTCTTTGCCAGGCTTCGGTATCATTATAACCACGGACTTTTTCCATTTTTTGGGGTAGTAGCCAAGTTTTGCGATCCCGTTAAATAGCTTGCATATAACATCCACTGCGCAGTTTGGAAGTTCAATTATCATTTTTGGGGTTATTAGGTCGGCCCCTGGAGCCTTTTTCGGTTTTATTTGCTTCCTAATGACGTTAGCAATTTCAGGTGTTTGAAACAAAATCGGGTTAATTGCAATTTCAGAGCTAAACGGCGGTAGTTGAAGAGAGTTTGTGGCGGCGTTCGGCTGAAATACATTTCGTAGGTGTAAAGCAAATGTTTCGGCTCTGTCTTCGTCACTGCGGGCCCAAGTACCCGAGGAGTTTCTAATCGGAGTGACTGATTCTATCGGAGAGCTTAAATTTGGGTGAGCTCTCCACAAAGGATGCTTTGTACTGGTCGGCGACAGTTTCTCGATGTACCGGCGCTGCGCAAGCTCCTCTTCTTGCTTGAGGGTTTTGGTGAGTCTGCGGGTGGCATCATTATAGAGTTGCTTCGAATGGGGCGATCTGCAGGATTGCCAAACGCGTCGTAGACGTCGTTTTTCCCGAACCAGTTGTTCGATTTGCAGATTAGTTTTGTATTGGTTGCTACGCACGATTGTCTCTTCTGGTGTTGAGATTTTGGCTGCTGCCACGAGTACTGACTCCAGGGCATCAGCACAGAAGTCGATGTCGTTCTCTATGTTTAACTGTGGTGTTAGTTCAATGTGGGAACTTACGTACTTTTTGTACTTTAGCCAGTTAGTTCTAGTCGAGGTCAGCCTGAAGGGGTGCTCGATTACTTTCGGGCTTTGAAGGAGAGTTATTAAAACAGGCGAGTGGTCCGATGATAAGTCCGATAGCGATTTGGCGCTGACTAAATTTCTTGGGATGTTCTTGGTCACAGCGAAGTCAATTAAGTCCGGGAGTTTTCTGGGGTCAGCTGGCCAATATGTGGGGCTGCCAGGGGAGACATAGTCGAGTTTGTTGCTCAAATTTATGATTGCTTTATACAGTTGTCTTCCTTTGGGCGTCACTAGTCTTGATCCCCAGTGCGTGTGCTTGGCGTTGTAGTCTCCTCCTGCTATAAAGCGATCTCCGAGTGAATTGTAGAAGTCCAAGAATTGCTCTTCAGTTATTGTAAAACGCGGTGGGCAATAGACAGCGGCTATAGTGATACTGCCGTTGCCTGCTTGTAGTTTTATAGATGTAGCCTGCAAATAATTTGTTGCAAACCTCTGGTGAAAGTGGTGCTTAATGCGTTCCCTGATTAGGATTCCAGTTCCTCCGTGAGCCTTACCGTCCGGATGATCTGTGCAGTATGAAGTATAACCTCTTATTTGGAAGTTGTATTTACTTGTGAGATGCGTTTCTGCCAGCAGCATTACATCTATTTGGTTTTCATTGAGGAATTGAGTTATTTCAAGTTTGTGCCGTGAAACGCCATTGGCATTCCACATGGATATTCGAAGACAAGACATCGATTATTTAGATTGTTGGGATGTGAGCAAATTTATTAAAATGTTTTGATTTTGCATAAGGTTTGTCATTGTTGTTTTCATGAAGGACATAAATTCCATCATACCCTGTTGTAAAGTCAGCATCATGGTTTCCATGCTGTTTGGTATTTGTCCTATTGCTTGCTGAGGTGTTATTATATTTTGCTCAGAGCATTGAGCTTGTGGGAACCCCGTCTGATTGGCAAGTCCTGATTTTAGGGCACTGGCGTATGAAACTCCCCCATTTGTGTTGAGGGGCCCAAATGAAGATCTGGCTGCTTTCGCAAAGAAAACATTAGGTGTGGTTTGGGATTGCACGTACGCATTTCGTGCATTCTGGGAGCGTGCTTGTTTTGCTTGTTGAAACTGACTCTTCAGCTCTTTATAGACCGGGCAGCCTCTGTAGTTTGCGGTATGGTTATCTCCACAGTTAGCGCATTTCTTTGTCTTTGGGTCTTCTTTGCTTGCAGGGCAAGGTTCGGATTTGTGGAAGCCACCACAAGCTACGCAGACTGAACGAAGCCCGCAGTTGTTTCTGGTGTGTCCATACTCTTGGCAGTTTGTGCATTGCAGCGGGCCATTCCGCTTATGCGGTTCTTCAACAGTAATCCTTCTGTGCAACAGGTATTGCAGTTTATAGATCGGGTGCACTTCATTTTTCTTCAAGGCTCTGCTTTCAGGCTCCAGTTCGACCTTAAAGAGTGGTTGCGGCTTTTTATTTTTGTTGATAATATTAATAATATTTTTGGAGAAGAATCCTTTTTCTTTCAGTGCCTCTTTTACCTCATTGGTGGATACGTCGGGCTCTATGCCCTTTAGCACTACTTGCAAGCCCTTGCTACTCTTGAGCTGGTACGTGTAGTAGGGTTTCCTAGCCTCGTCTAGGTAATTTGTTACAGCTCTGAATTGATCTTCAGTTTTAGCTTGAAGCTTTGTTTCATGAATATTCCCTTTAACAAGGGGAGTAACATAAAAGTTGTCATTCCCGACCAGCGCAACAATTTTCTTTACTAGGGTATTTGAGTTCTGTTCCCTTATGTAAATTGGTGGGGGCTTTGGTTTCTTTTGAACAGCCTGTCCAGATTCGGATTGATTATTATCAATTTCCGACAATAGGGCGAATCTGTTGTTACTAGATGCCCCTGGTTGTTCGCTGCCTTTATTAGGGCAATTTTGTTTTGGTTTATTTCCAACCATTTTATTTTGCGGGCTTAGCTTCCGTTTGATTTGGATGTAACGGTCCATGCCAGTCTGTATAGCCGGACCCACTTGTTGTTGTTTGATATTGCCGATATTGGCACTCGTACTTACACTTGGCTTTGTAGTTTTATTCGGCGCTGCAGAAGTTGCAAACGCATTCGAAATCGCGTTTTTGTTAACGGCGACCGTTGATGTTGTTGTTGCAGTGGCTGCGGTTGCAGAAATTAACGAGGTCGCAGTGCTCGTGGCTGGTGAGCTGTTAGTCGAAGCTGGAGGTGGGGTTCTACACTGCAAGCTCCATGAAGTGGGAGTTGGTGTGAGTAGGGCGGGAGAACAAGACCGTGCTCTCGCACTGTCAATGGTCAGTAGGGCTGAGTTGCTCTTTGAAGAAGTTCTTTCTACTTCTGTATCACGGGTTGAGAAATAAGAAATATAACTGTTTCTCTGGTCTACGGAGCTTCTACGCTCATTTTTTGAATCGCCGCTCATTGAGCTATCACTCGTGGCACTTCTTAGTTTTTATAATAACTTTGCACTAGTTTTTTACATAGCACTAATTATTATTTACTGTTTTTAGCAATAAGATTGCCTTTATTACACCACTCTAGAATTTTTAGTTATTGTTTTTCACTTTTGAGCGGTTTTTTTTCCGGAGCTCGCGCAAAACACGTCTGCACTCTCCGGCTGGTTTTTTTTTTTTTTTTAAAAATAGTAAATACAATAAAAAAAGTACACTCAGAAATAAATACGAATTTTCCATTCCGGACAGATGTTCGAGGCGAGATAGACACAATTAATGACAAACCAATTTATTCAAGACAGTACCCATATTCACAAGCAGTAAATGGGTTTGTGAGTCAGGAAATAAGTCGTATGCTTGAAGACGAAATCATTAGACCCAGCAAAAGCCCTTATAATTCGCCTATGATTGTAGTATCATAGAAAGGTACTAATGAAGACGGCACCCCCAAACACAGACTCTGCATTGATTTTAGAAAATTAAACCTCAACACAATTCCGGATAGATACCCCATGCAGGATCCGTCAGTTATTTTATCTAACCTAGGAAAGGCTAAATATTTTGGTACGATAGACTTAGAATCAGGTTTCCATCAAATCTTGATGAAAGAATCAGACGTAGAAAAAACTTCGTTTTCCATTAACAACGGAAAATACGAATTCATAAGAATGCATTCGGGCTTACAAATGCGCCCAGAATATTCAAGAGAGCAATGGACGATATACTTAGAGAACATATTGGAAAATTTTGCCATGTTTACATGGACGATATAATTATTTTTCTCACTCCCTCAAAACACCTTTAAATGACCTCAATTCGATAATTAACATTCTACACTAAGCCAATATGAAAATATCACTAGAAAAATCCCAGTTTTTTAAAATGGAAACATCATTTCTAGGATATGTAGTATCACAGAACGTTATTAAAACCGACCCTCAAAAATAGAAACCATATCGAAATATCCTATTCCCAAAAATATCAGAGAGCTGCGTAGCTTCCTGACTCACAGGATACTAAAGAAAATTCGTAAAAAATTACGCGTCCATTGCCAAACCCCTAACCAGATTTTTAGAAGGCTCCAATGGAAAAATTTCAAAGAGAATGTCAAAGAATGTCTTAATTACTCTCGATGATCCGGGAATCCAGGCCATTAACGAACTAAAAGAACAACTAATTAGCTACATAGAACTTGTTCAACCAGATTACACAAAAAAAATTACATTAACAACAGACGACTCTGATTTAGCTATATGAGCAGTGCTCTCCCAAAACGGAAACCCAATTACCTTTATATCTAAAACACTCAATAAAACCGAAAGAATAAAACCAATAAAAAAGAACTTCTAGCGATAGTTTGGGCACTAAAAAACTTAAGAAATTATTTATATGGAGTGTCAGGACTAGAAATACATACGGACCATCAACCGCTCTCTTACGCTATTTCGGATAAAAACCCAAATGTTGAATTAAAAAGATGGTTTAATTACATAAAAAGTTTTAACCCAAAAATTATATATAAGCCTGGTACTACTAATGTAGTAGCGAATGCCCTTTCTAGAATCGAAATAAATAATAAAACAGAAGAAGAGAATGAAGAATCCACGGATTCTGGCACTCAACATTCAGCCGAAAGCAGCTTTGATAACATAACAACAACTTCTATTAGCAAAAGGAAACTTTACAATACATGAACAAATCAATGTCTTCGACAACAGAAGGCATATCAACCAGAAAACTTAATTACAATTCTAAAAGAATTTCTACAACCGAATATCAGCACAGGAATCCACTGCACCCCTGAAGTATTGTACGAAATTCAAATTCCACTAAAAGATAATTTTACAAATAAATTTCTATCTACAAAAATTTTTGTTCAAGATATAACAAATAACGAAGATAAAGCAATAATAATAGAGGAAACCCATTGTCGAGCTCACAGAGGATTAGATGAGAATTATAAACAAATCAGCAGGCTATACTATTGGCCAAACTTATACAAAAAACGAGGACGGAAGCTAACTTCGGCAAGCCGAAGTTTTAATACCCTTGCAGACTTTGCCGAAATTGCTAAAAGTGAAAAAGTAGCGAAAGGAATAAGGTATACATAAGTAAACTAGATTTGCATCTTTTCAAGTCAATTGGTTTTATACTGCAAAAATGTCATATACAAATAGAAAACAAGAGAGAACGCTATAGTCGGGTGCCCCGACTATCAGATATCCGTTACTCAGGTAATGGGAGTGCGAGGGAGATGGAGATAGAAACTTTGATCACGCATAACTTTTTAACGAATGGTCCGATTTGAAAAATTTCTTCTAGATTTCGATAGGTATTGATAAACACAATAAAACGGAATTTTTAATTTTCCGAAATATTGAAATTTTTGAAATCGTATATAAGCGATTGTGGGCGTTAAAGGGGGCGTGGCATATATATTATATATATATAATATTTTTGGAGAAGAATCCTTTTTCTTTCAGTGCCTCTTCTACCTCATTGGTGGATACGTCGGGCTCTATGCCCTTTAGCACTACTTGCAAGCCCTTGCTACTCTTGAGCTGGTACGTGTAGTAGGGTTTCCTAGCCTCTTCTAGGTAATTTGTTACAGCTCTGAATTGATCTTCAGTTTTAGCTTGAAGCTTTGTTTCATGAATATTCCCTTTAACAAGGGGAGTAACATAAAAGTTGTCATTCCCGACCAGCGCAACAATTTCCTTTACTAGGGTATTTGAGTTCTGTTCCCTTATGTAAATTGGTGGGGGCTTTGGTTTCTTTTGAACAGCCTGTCCAGATTCGGATTGATTATTATCAATTTCCGACAATAGGGCGAATCTGTTGTTACTAGATGCCCCTGGTTGTTCGCTGCCTTTATTAGGGCAATTTTGTTTTGGTTTATTTCCAACCATTTTATTTTGCGGGCTTAGCTTCCGTTTGATTTGGATGTAACGGTCCATGCCAGTCTGTATAGCCGGACTCACTTGTTGTTGTTTGATATTGCCGATATTGGCACTCGTACTTACACTTGGCTTTGTAGTTTTATTCGGCGCTGCAGAAGTTGCAAACGCATTCGAAATCGCGTTTTTGTTAATGGCGACCGTTGATGTTGTTGTTGCAGTGGCTGCGGTTGCAGAAATTAACGAGGTCGCAGTGCTCGTGGCTGGTGAGCTGTTAGTCGAAACTGGAGGTGGGGTTCTACACTCCAAGCTCCATGAAGTGGGAGTTGGTGTGAGTAGGGCGGGAGAACAAGACCGTGCTCTCGCACTGTCAATGGTCAGTAGGGCTGAGTTGCTCTTTGAAGAAGTTCTTTCTACTTCTGTATCACGGGTTGAGAAATAAGAAATATAACTGTTTCTCTGGTCTACGGAGCTTCTACGCTCATTTTTTGAATCGCCACTCATTGAGCTATCACTCGTGGCACTTCTTAGTTTTTATAATAACTTTGCACTAGTTTTTTACATAGCACTAATTATTATTTACTGTTTTTAGCAATAAGATTGCCTTTATTACACCACTCTAGAATTTTTAGTTATTGTTTTTCACTTTTGAGCGGTTTTTTTCCGGAGCTCGCGCAAAACACGTCTGCACTCTCCGGCTGTTGTTTGTTGTTTTTGAAAAAATAGTAAATACAATAAAAAAAGTACACTCAGAAATAAATACGAATTTTCCATTCCGGACAGATGTTCGAGGCGAGATAGACACAATTAATGACAAACCAATTTATTCAAGACAGTACCCATATTCACAAGCAGTAAATGGGTTTGTGAGTCAGGAAATAAGTCGTATGCTTGAAGACGAAATCATTAGACCCAGCAAAAGCCCTTATAATTCGCCTATGATTGTAGTATCATAGAAAGGTACTAATGAAGACGGCACCCCCAAACACAGACTCTGCATTGATTTTAGAAAATTAAACCTCAACACAATTCCGGATAGATACCCCATGCAGGATCCGTCAGTTATTTTATCTAACCTAGGAAAGGCTAAATATTTTGGTACGATAGACTTAGAATCAGGTTTCCATCAAATCTTGATGAAAGAATCAGACGTAGAAAAAACTTCGTTTTCCATTAACAACGGAAAATACGAATTCATAAGAATGCATTCGGGCTTACAAATGCGCCCAGAATATTCAAGAGAGCAATGGACGATATACTTAGAGAACATATTGGAAAATTTTGCCATGTTTACATGGACGATATAATTATTTTTCTCACTCCCTCAAAACACCTTTAAATGACCTCAATTCGATAATTAACATTCTACACTAAGCCAATATGAAAATATCACTAGAAAAATCCCAGTTTTTTAAAATGGAAACATCATTTCTAGGATATGTAGTATCACAGAACGTTATTAAAACCGACCCTCAAAAATAGAAACCATATCGAAATATCCTATTCCCAAAAATATCAGAGAGCTGCGTAGCTTCCTGACTCACAGGATACTAAAGAAAATTCGTAAAAAATTACGCGTCCATTGCCAAACCCCTAACCAGATTTTTAGAAGGCTCCAATGGAAAAATTTCAAAGAGAATGTCAAAGAATGTCTTAATTACTCTCGATGATCCGGCAATCCAGGCCATTAACGAACTAAAAGAACAACTAATTAGCTACATAGAACTTGTTCAACCAGATTACACAAAAAAATTACATTAACAACAGACGACTCTGATTTAGCTATATGAGCAGTGCTCTCCCAAAACGGAAACCCAATTACCTTTATATCTAAAACACTCAATAAAACCGAAAGAATAAAACCAATAAAAAAGAACTTCTAGCGATAGTTTGGGCACTAAAAAACTTAAGAAATTATTTATATGGAGTGTCAGGACTAGAAATACATACGGACCATCAACCGCTCTCTTACGCTATTTCGGATAAAAACCCAAATGTTGAATTAAAAAGATGGTTTAATTACATAAAAAGTTTTAACCCAAAAATTATATATAAGCCTGGTACTACTAATGTAGTAGCGGATGCCCTTTCTAGAATCGAAATAAATAATATAACAGAAGAAGAGAATGAAGAATCCACGGATTCAGGCACTCAACATTCAGCCGAAAGCAGCTTTGATAACATAACAACAACTTCTAATAGCAAAAGGAAACTTTACATTACATGAACAAATCAATGTCTTCGACAACAGAAGGCATATCAACCAGAAAACTTAATTACAATTCTAAAAGAATTTCTACAACCGAATATCAGCACAGAAATCCACTGCACCCCTGAAGTATTGTACGAAATTCAAATTACACTAAAAGATAATTTTACAAATAAATTTCTATCTACAAAAATTTTTGTTCAAGATATAACAAATAACGAAGATAAAGCAATAATAATAGAGGAAACCCATTGTCGAGCTCACAGAGGATTAGATGAGAATTATAAACAAATCAGCAGGCTATACTATTGGCCAAACTTATACAAAAAACGAGGACGGAAGCTAACTTCGGCAAGCCGAAGTTTTAATACCCTTGCAGACTTTGCCGAAATTGCTAAAAGTGAAAAAGTAGCGAAAGGAATAAGGTATACATAAGTAAACTAGATTTGCATCTTTTCAAGTCAATTGGTTTTATACTGCAAAAATGTCATATACAAATAGAAAACAAGAGAGAACGCTATAGTCGGGTGCCCCGACTATCAGATATCCGTTACTCAGGTAATGGGAGTGCGAGGGAGATGGAGATAGAAACTTTGATCACGCATAACTTTTTAACGAATGGTCCGATTTGAAAAATTTCTTCTAGATTTCGATAGGTATTGATAAACACAATAAAACGGAATTTTTAATTTTCCGAAATATTGAAATTTTTGAAATCGTATATAAGCGATTGTGGGCGTTAAAGGGGGCGTGGCACCTTTTTGAAACAAACTTGCGCTGCGTAGGAACTCCTAGAATCTGAATGCAAAATGCCAATCTTCTAGCTTTTATAGTTTCCGAGATCTCAGCGTTCATACGGATGGACAGACGGACAGACGGACATGGCTATATCGACTCGTCTAGTGGCCCTGATTAAGAATATATATACTTTATAGGGTCGGAAACGTCTCCTTCACTGCGTTACAAACTTCTGACCAAAATTATAATACCCTCTGCAAGGGTATAATTAAAGGAATATATCACGAATTGCGAAATTTGTAATACAAATAAATACAACAGAAATCCAACACAAATCCCTATCGGAGAAGCTCCAATACCAAAAATAGAAGGTCAAAATTTACATATCGATATTTATTACGCAAAAATCTAACGTTTTTAACTTGCATCGATTCATACTCTAAATACCTCGTTGTAAAAGAAATTAGTAACAAAAAAAACATTGACTCAAAAGTATACGAATTGCTTCAAACATTTCC
Organism: Drosophila carrolli; assembly: GCA_018152295.1. Lineage (NCBI taxonomy): Eukaryota > Metazoa > Arthropoda > Insecta > Diptera > Drosophilidae > Drosophila > Drosophila carrolli. Next base: position 491,506 of record JAECXJ010000295.1, on the reverse strand, counting down.
ACTAGTAAAAACAATTATGACAGATAACGAGCCGAGTTTCGTATCGGCACAGTTTAAATCCTTTTTACAACGTTCTGGAATATCAATTCATTATACAGACCCTAGACATAGCCTATCCAACGGACAAGTTGAAAGGGCTCATTCAACCTTAACAGAAATAGCTCGTTGTATTAAAGACGAGTACCGCCTCCTAGATTATTCTGAAATTATTATAGGAGCAGCAAAAAATTACAATTCGGCAATTCACTCAGTGACAAATCAAAAACCTTACGACATCTTGTTTAATAAAATAAATCATAGCGACTTACCAGTCAAATTACAGATAGTACAAACTAAAATGTTAGATCATCAAAATAAAAATAGATTACAAAAAAATTATCACGTAGGAGAAGTAGTATACGAAAAAAGGTTCGGAGAGAGAAACAAACTAGGTCCAAGATTCAAAAAACAAGTCGTTCAGGAAAACTTACCAAACAAAGTAATAATTAATAATAAAAAAAGAGTTATTCATAAAGATAATATTAAATAATTCATCTCTTACAGACAATGGAAATCCCATTTGTCATCGCTATTTTGATTACTTTTTGCCACTCGGAAATTATTGACTACACTAACAACGAGTATTTACTACTTAAAAACGAAAACGATGTAATGACTTACGACTCCTTTGAGGACCTATTCCATATTACTAACTTAAGTTTTTACAAAGAAATAATTCAAATTGAAAATAGTATTAGTAATAAAAGTCTGAATTCTGAATTAGAATGGGACATTGCACAAAATTTAAATATTATTAAAATCCTCATGTCCCAACTATTACCATCTAGAAATAAAAGGGGTATTAACGAATTGAGAACCGTATGGAAGTGGCTATCAGGTACACCCGACCATGACGACTTAATAAGAATTGAAAATAAAATTAACGAACTTACAGAAAACAATAACAAACAACTTACAATAAACTCACGAATATTTCAGGAAGTACAATTAATCACCAAAACCCTTGATTCAATCATTTTTAAAAAAGAAACAAAAGTAAGACAACATCGTCTGAAATTAATTACACTCCATATACAAAATTTAATCGATACCATCACTTTAGCAAAAGTCGACGTTTTCAATACAAAAATTTTAAATGAAAAAGACATAAAAGAAATCTTTAGACACGAAAATAAACCAATTGTACTATCAGATTTACTAGGCATTTCAACATTCAAAATAGTTAAAAACCAAGATTTACTTATAATATATAAAAAACCCAACAATTAATAATATTTGTAGTTTGTTTACATCAAGGGCAATTGCCCAAAATAATGGAAAATTAATAATAGACGATAAGACAGCGTATTGGAAAGGAATATTTTATAAGATAACCAATTTTAAAAAAGAAATATTCAGTAATTATTGTAAACTTTCTAACGAGAGTTCCTGTTTCATAAATTTATTAAATGGAAAAAAGGAAACTGTTCAAAAATTAGGGAAAAAAATAAAAACTTTGAAAATTTAGATAATGGCGCCATTCTCATCACCGGAGAAAACATTGTTAACGAGACAAAATTAAACGGCGCATTTCTGATTTTTATTAAAGAAAGCATCGTCATTAATAATGTAAAATACATTAATGAAAAGCAAAAGATGTTAGAATACATAACACAATATAAATATAATAATTATATGATCACAGACTACATCGTCTCAAACGATTCCGAATTAAGTTTAGATAACATAAACATCATAAATCCATTTTTAAAAATCGGAAATCGGAAAAAATACCCCAAGAGCTAATATTGTTAATATTAATAATCACCTCCTTAATCATATACAAATCACCCAAAATCTTAAACAAAATAATACAACAAATTCAAAAAGACCCACCAAAACAAAAACAGAAATAGAAATCCCAGAACCCGAAAATACAATTGAAACCATTACAGAGAATGAACCCGAAAATAATATAGAAATAACATTTGCCGAACTTAACAATAGAATCTCCTCCCTCGCATCACACTTGTAATAAATCGGGACGATTCATCTTAGGAGGGGGAGAATTAACTATAACTTTAATTAAAGATTCTAATTAATATCGTAAACAATTTATTTTGGCAGAGCTTGCTACTGAGTTCTCACGGGTTCTTATCTTATAAACATTTCCACCCTCGCAAACGGCGAGCCAAGCTTGAGACAGACATAAACAAATTCCCCCTAGCTAGCCGCCAAAGGCCATCCAAACTTTAGACTAAACATCCGTAAGAATCCCAACACCGCGAAGGCTCTTTTTTAGGCATCGCTTTCGCTTCCAAATTTTCCATGCTGATCACAGCAATCTTAATCGGGAATTGACTTCGGAAACCAAGACTTCGGAAAATTACGAAGATAAACTTTAAAAGCTTCGATCCCGAGGCAACAAGGGAAGAGAACCAACTCAAGCTTGGGCAGTCGTGAAATAAGTCTAAGAATGATTGTATTCTAAGTCTAAGTGAAGTTTATTTAATAAAAATTAAATTGTAATTTGCACATACTTCTGAGGAACATGTATAAAAATTTCATGACGATTGCGTAATTTTTGTGACTTGTACGACTTCCGCCAACTTGGAAAACATGGTTTCGAGAAAAACGCGTTTGAAAATTTGCACTATAATGGCAACGCGCGTGACACCGGTCCACCAAATGGTCGATAACTTTCGTAATTCAAGAGATTTCGACTTGAAATTTTAGGAGAGTAAAATTGAAAAAAAATTGATTTTTTTGACCTCACAAGGTGCAAGCCTGCCTTAATAGAATGTAGTCAGAGCGGTCTACAAATTTGGCAACTGTGTTTCCTCTGGAGTTGGCTCAGTAAGGGTGCCAGCTGTTGAAGTCACCAAGGACTAGGGTGGGTAGGTTTGTTGGGGGTGGAACGTTTTCAAGGTTGTTTAGATTAAAGTGCTTATTGGGAAAAATGTAGGTAGAGATAAGGGTGATTCTGTTTTTTTGAGTCTAAGGTAAGAGCTACAGGCTCAAGATCTGGACTTAGTGGATGTTGTGAGTGGGAAATGGATTTATGCACTAGGTGGGCTGTGACATTTTCTTCTTCTCCGCAGTTATAACATATTTTTTATTTTTACAGAACGATTTTTATGTCGGATGCAAAAGCATCGAGCTGATTGCCGTGCAATCTGCTGCCCGCGATGCGATTCCAGCTAAGCTGCCAATCTTGGGCGCCACTCAAATGGTACTATGATTGGGGTCAAAAAGTGATTGGGTACCCGAAGTTGCTGGAACCAATGTGGCGCCACTAGGAACTTCCGCTCTATCCGATCCAAATAAAGTAGTGTCCCCAACACCTCATGTGGACTCAACGTCCGGATTACCAGCCGATCCTTCTAGTGCAGACTCAAATTCTGGAGTACCAAGAAAGGTTGCATGTATTATACCAAAAACGGTAATCTGTATTCGGGTGCCCCAGCTAAAACATGTATTTGTTTCACGGTTCGCCCCAGACCTCTTATTACTGGATATTACGGCTTATATCCGTAACAAAATCCAAGTTGATGATTTGAAGGTCGAACAATTTAAATTTTCTTATGCTAGGAAAGTATCATCATTTAAAATTGGTATTTCTTGTGCTCTTTTTGCAACTGTGTGCTCGGGCAGTTTACGCATATTTGTAAAAGAGTACGAAGCTAAGAGAAAAATAATAGCTCAGGGGAAATGTAAAATACCATTAAATAACCATCCCCAGCGCCCTCCACATCCTCTTCTGTCCCAATAAACTAGCCTCATCTTTTCTTCCTTGCTAACAGAATACAAGAGGATAGTTTTTCATTCCCATGTAATATTATGGTAAGTACAGAGATCTGGTTAAGGCCGGATATTCTTAGCTCCGAAATTCTCCAGGGTAAGCACACAATTTACAGGCTTGATCGTCAGTTCAGACGGGGAGGTTGAGTCCTGATTGCTGTCGACTGAATTACTAACTTTCGAAGAATTTTACGACATCGAATTCCTAGGTATAAAATTATCGTTTCCCGCTAGTTTTGTAAATATTACTTGTTCATATATGCCACCATCATCTTAGTTCCGTATTTACGCAAATCTTCTTTCCGTTATTCAGTCCATTTTCAAAAAACTGTCAGATCGAGATCAGTTAATAGTATCAGATGATTTTAATATACCTAGTGCGACATGGTCCCTAGACGAAAACTCTAATATTTTAATTCCTTTAGCGCAGCGTGACTTTATTGACGGCTTGCTTGACATTACGCTATCCCAAGTGAACCATGTTAAAAACTCCTTAGAACGTTTACCGGACTTTTGTTGTGTTTCAAATTCAGAAGGCGTTTGTCTATTAAGAACATCACCACTTAGACAACCGAAAGATTCTTATTATCCAACTGTAGAGCTGACTTTAGATGCGAGAACAAAGCTGAAATCCGAAAAGTCGGTTAAACGAATCCGCTGCTTTCGTAAGGCAAACTTCCACCTTTTAAATACTTTTATATACGGCTATGACTGGTCCTAATTTTATTCATGCACTAATATGGCTGAGGCCGTTAATATCTTTTATAATGCATTGAACTCCTTCTTTTATCTGTGTGTTCCGTTATACTATCCGTCAATTTCAAATAAACTTTCGTGGTTTAAAAGGAGTTGTCACACCTAAAAAATGTTAAGTCCAGACTTTTTAATAAATTTAAAATGTGTGGTTCACAATCTGCCTTCTCTCGATACCTAAGGGCTCGGTCAAACTTTACCGTGCTTAACGCCCAATTTTTCCAGACAACATATTCTGTTTTATCCCGACCAAATCCGTCTTATTCAAATGCCATATCCAAGTCAAACTTTATTTTTTGTCCGAGGTTAAGCGAAAGCTCCTTTCTCTTGGATCTCCATAAAGTTAAACCAGTCTATTGACCTGGTCCGAACGGTGTTCCAGGCTGTGTGCTTAAATACTGTGCTGAAACTCTGTGTAGACCTCTGCCCAAATTGTTTACCTTGTCTTTAAAAACTTCTTATTTCACACTTATTTGAAGGGAGTCATTTGTTATTCCCCTTCATAAGAAAGGAAATAAATCGAATACAAGTAATTACTTTTTACTTTAATTACAAAGCTTTTCGAAAACGTTATTACACCCCACTTACAACATCTTTGTAGATCAATTATATCTCCATGTCAACATGGATTTATAAGGCGAAGATCTACGACGACAAATTTCTTGGAGCTAACGCCTTTTGTAATAAATGGCTTCAGAAAGAACATGCAAACAGTTTAACACTGATTTCAGTAAAGCGTTTGATTCAGTAAATCACTCGTTTCTTGTATTAAAGCTAGACTTATTGGGGTTTCCATGTGAACTTCTAACATGGATCTTATGTTATCTAAGTGGTAGCACTCAAAGAGTCCCCTTTAAAAACTCTATCTCTAATTTGATCGAAGTTACTTCAGGCGTCCCACAAGGAAGCCACCTTGGCCCAATTATTATATTTTTACATTATTTATTAACGGTCTTCCTCTAGTCTTGACAAAGGCTCGTGTTCTTATTTCAAAATTTCAAGCAGTTCAGACTTACAATCGGACCTAAATGCTTTTCAAACATGGTGTTGTGAAAATCTTTTGGATTTAAATAGCGCTAAGTGTAAGGTAATGACATTTTTTTTAGGGTGAACCCGCAATATGCCACGCATACGCTGGGTGGTTGTGCGTTGTCTAGAATTACGCATGTTGATGACCTTGGCGTCCTTCTTGACCCAAAACTTAAGTTTTGTGACCATATTACTTCCATGGTGAATAAAGGCAGGGGAGTACTTGGATTTATTAAGAGGTGGTCAAAGGAATTCGATGATCCCTATGTTACAAAGACTGTTCTTTTCACTAGTCCGTCCAATCCTGGAGTACTGTTCAGCAGTTAGGAGTCCTCAGTACATATGCACATATAGACCGGATAGAGTCTGTGCAAATGAACATTTTATTATTTGCTCTACGGGGCCTTAACTGGAATGCAGTCTTATTTACCATCCTACTCTAGTAGACTTCTCCTAATTAATCTACCATCCTTATTAAACCGTAGAACGATGCTTGGCACAACTTTTATTTCTAAACTTATTCACGGGGATGTGGAGAGTCCCGAGTTACTGGGTCGCATAAACTTCCTCGTTATTAATGAAACTATGTTCTATATTTGTAGATCTAACTATGATATGCATGAACCGTTTAGAGTACTGTGTAACGACTATAATAGACTTTACCATGTTATTTCTACTACCGACTCTTTGCCAAGCCCAAAAGCATTAATTTTATCTTATATTATTAGTAATAGTCTCGTACGTATTTCTAACTTAGTCTGTCCGCTTCTATATTGTCCTTTTTCACTTCTCGCGATCTCGTTTTTTACGCCCATTGGGTATTAGGGCTCCGCGCTTAACAACGACTGCTTGGTGTCGTAGGGCCACTTGTTTGCGCTAATCATAGTGGATCCACGTCAGAAATTTAAATTAACACATCTTAAGCGCGGACACCCTTGCAAAACTCTTGCTAATGGACAATGAAGTGGGAGAAGTTGCTGGTTTGTACATATATCGGGACCTCGGTTTTTACTCCGACAGAACTGGGACTGCGTACAGGGTTTGTTCATTGTGCTAGGGCATCTCGTAAAAGATGAATTGCTTATGACAACTTTGTTAATCCTGATCTAGTTCAAAATAGAAGGAACTTCGAGCGGAGCCGAAGTTGATATATCCTTGCCGAATATATGATGCATTCTTAATACTCATAAAAAATCACAACTTCCTAGCATTAAAAATACCGAAGTTATGGCAATTCCAATCGATCAGCTATATGGCGGCTATAGGATATAGACGGCCGATCCCGGCCGTTCCGACTTTTATACTGCGTGCAAAGGAACGAAGGGTGTGTTCAAAGTTTCAATTCGATATCTTTAAAACTGAGAGACTAGTTCGCGTAGAAACAGACAGACGGACAGACAGACGGGCAGACAGACGGACATGCTTATATCAACTCAGGAGGCGATCCTGATTAAGAATATATTTACTTTATAGGGTCGGAGATGTCTCCTTCACTGCGTTGCACACTTTTGACCAAAATTATAATACCCTCTGCAAGGGTATAACAACAATGCTAACATTTTTTTTAGTCGCCTGGTCCGGCTCGTTCCGACTTATATACTACCTGCAATAGAAAGACAACTTCCGGAAAAGTTTCAAGAAGATAGCTTTAAACCTGAGGGACTAGTTTGCGTAGAAACGGACGGACAGACGAACGGACGGACCGACGGACATGGCTACTCTCCTGTTGATTCTAATCAAGAATATATATACTTTATAGCTCCTTCAATGCGCTGCAAACTTTTGACTGTAATTATAATACCCTCTGCAAGGGTATAAAAATGCTAAAAAATATTAAATAAACTTAATATTCTTGACTTACCATTGCGACACCATTTAAATGTCTAATGCGCTCAAAAACATATAAAAGGTCTGAATCATTCAGCTGAAAATGGTAAAAAAAATAATGTAAATATAAAATAATTTCTGTAGTTTAAAATTGACTTACCTGATATAGACCCTTGTAAGCCATGAATGTTTTGAAGGTAGTTTGTGTTTCAAGAAGTCGAAAAAATTTCTAACGAGAAGCAAAAACATGTTGTTAGATATCCGCGAGTGAGTGTAAGTGACTCGCGAAAACTGAATATTGACAAAAAATATAAATATATATATTTTTATACCCTTGCAGAGGGTATTATAATATCAAACCCATAGAAAATCCTAACTTCCTAACTTTACAAACACCAAAGTTAGGCATTTCCGAGCAATCAGTTATATAGCAGCTATAGGATATAGTCGGCCGATCCTTATAAAATTTGGTACGTCGGAATGATTGGCCAAATATAAAACCCATAGAAGGTCCCAACTTCCTAACTTAACAAACAGCAGAGTTATGGCATTTCCGATCAATCAGTTACACACTTTTGACCAAAATTATAATACGCTTAGCAAGGGTATATAAATATATAATTTTATCGTAAAATGAGACGCAAAGACACACTCCAGCATTTTCGGTCTGGATACGTTTTAACACATTTGTTACACAAGCGCACTTTATACGTGGCAAACATAATACAGTATTGTCTGGACTTAGTGGTCAAAAGTTTATGAAATGCAGTAATGTAACAAACTAGCGTATTTAAATTATCAACACTATGGACAGTGCTGGAAGCAAAACTATAAAAAAATTATATGGGGGGTCGTAACCCGGTGAATCATTAATATATTATATTTGATTTGAAGTTTTAAACTGTAAACGACATAACCCTTATTTTTGTACCGATCCGCCGTGTGATATAAAATATAGTCAGTTCTTTCTTTCCCGAAAATATACAAAAAATGTTAACGGTTATTACAAATTGGAATCGATCGCTCCGTCGTACGCCTGAACCGTCAGGTAAGAATTAAGCAGGCCCTGGTGCGACTAGCCAGGAAGGACGCGCGTCCGAACCACTGGTGCCTCGAGAGTCCTAGAAAGGCAGCTGACCGAATCCCGAGAGCCAAAGACCCCGCTGCGTTTGGTACTGTAAGAGCAAGCGGAGAGCAGAGTGAGGACATCGGGGTCACCGAGAACGACGAGCAGCCAACACCGTTCCAGCAGCTAGCAAGCTATACTTTTACATATTTAGTCTGCGGCGAATAGGCGAGGGCGGAAGCGTTCGTCGTGAACCTAGCGTCCTGCTACAGGGACTGCATTAGCGGTCTTCCGGCGTGTGACCAGCCGGGACAGAGTAAGGGATAGGAAGCTGTGGATGCGAGAGGCGAGAAGGCTTCCCTACTTTGTCAGTCCTGGGCCGAGGGCCAAGTCGGCGAAAAAAGATTCCACCCTTCTGTGCGTTCTCACTAGGCACCAGAATAAAAATTTAGTGGGACGAACACACACATCTCTTGATGTATTCGTAGCGAGCAGAATATAAACAAATTCTGTTCGTTACAACATAATAAATAGAAATTAATTTCGCCAGGCAATATTCAAGGTAGAACTGACGCCTGAAAGCATTCATTGAAATAAAAATGAAGTTTACCCAATCTGCAAGCTTCAATATCATTGGTAAGAATTTAGTCTGTTAGGACTAGTTTTTGGACAGGCGTACGGACAGACTAACTGACATGTGTGAGGAGTTAAATAGCTCCTTACAAATAAATGAGAGTTTGGAGAATACAGCTGGTGAGAGTTTGGAGAATAAAGCTGGTGATAGTTTGGAGAATACAGCTGGTGAGAGTTTGGAGAATCCAGCTGGTGAGAGTTTGGAGAATCCAGCTGGTGAGAGTTTTGAGAATACAGCTGGTGAGAGTTTGGAGAGAAGGAGTAACGGTAAAACGCGGCGGACTTTGGACCTTAGTATGGTGCCGTGCGCAAAACCGAAAAAGGAGAAGCAGAGAAGTAACGGGATACGCCGGCCTATATAAGCGGGCCGAGCGCAGGAAGCGGGATCAGTCGATCACAAGGAGTCAATTCAGCAAGATCATTAGACAAGCAGAAAAACAGTGAACAAAACAAGTCAAGTCAACATCAGGAGTCAACAGGAGCAAGATCGCTACATCAAGACGTTCAGGACTTAGAGTTGAAGTCTCCGAGCTGAGAAACAGGTAGCTGAGGTCCTTAAGGCATCACGCGGCTAAGTCCAGGCGCTTTGTTCTAATTCTGGTCGCGATTTGAGCTTGGCGTATTGCTCGGCGAATCCGACAGAAGTGAGTAAAAAGAGTCCTCCGACAAAGAACCGTGGGCTCGGAAGGGAAGTTGTCCAGAACCAGCTGCCGTGCGAAAACAATTGCCTTGTCGAATTCCTGCGTACGCCTAAATCGGCAGGCGAGAATTGTGGAGGCCCGTGTGCGACTAGCCAAGAAGGATGCGCGTCTGAACCACGGGTGTCTCGAGAGGCGTATGCGTCGAGAGCACAGTAGTTCGCCGCCAGAGTCCTAGACAGGCAGCTGACCGAATCCCGAGAGCCAAAGACCCGCTGCACCTAGTCTCACAAGAGCACGCGGACAACAGAGCCAGGATCCGCGCCGTGAGCAGAGCAAGGACATCGAGGACACCAGAAACGACGAGCAGTCATCGCAGGCCCAGCGGCAACCGAGCCATACTACCACGTATCCAGTCCACGGCTAAGAGGCGAGGGCGGAAGCGTTCGTCTTGAACCTAGGTGTGACCGGCCGGGACAGATCGAGGGACAGGAGGCTGTGGCTGCGAAAGGCGTACGCTTTGAGAGCCCAGTGCCTGTTCACCCTAGTCTGGGAACGGTGACGCATCCCTAGACCCTCAAAGCCCTGAGGCCAAAGACAGCGAAGGCGTTCCGGAGCAGCGAGCAACGAGGCAGCGGAGAGCGACGGTGGAGCAGTCGCAATTCTTCACGGAAGGCGTTGAGACACTCATCTGTCACCATTAGTCCCAGGCAGAGGGACAAGTCGGCGAATAAAGATCCTAATATAAACATCATAACATTTTGTGCGTTCTCACTAGACAATCGGGCGGTCACATTTATATAAAGTTGGTGGGACGAACAACACACATCTTCTGAGCTAGCCGCACGATACTCGTAGCGAGCAGACATACAAAATCAGTTCGTTACACATGGTCCTGTGATGCTAATCAAGAATATACACTGACGAGCAAAACTTTAACTTTAACAAATAATTTTATAAATAATTTTTTAATAATATGTCCACAGCCCTTTTAACTTTTTATGTTCTCCTACGCGATTTGGCATACTTTGCGTGAAGCGTTGCACTACTAATACCATACGTCCTTAGTCCTCTCCCACAGCTCCTTTATTCATTTTAGAGGAACTGCATATTCCCCAATTGCGATTTCTCATGACTCCATAAATTTTCAATTAGAGTCATATCCGAGGATTGTGGTGGACTTCATGGACTGAAATTTGGGTTTAAAAATCCAATTTTTGACCAAAAGGGAAGTTTGCATATTTCAGCAGAAAGACCCGCATTTCGGATGACTTATGGAAGATTTTCTTGTAAAATGTTCAAATATTGTTCCATTTGCATTATTCCATCGATTCATACCAAGAGATACTAACTCCATTTTTATGGATGCACCCCCAGACCATAATTGAGCCGACACCGTACTTGACGGTTTGCCGGACATTACTTGACTAAGAAGTTTTGCTCGTCAGTGTATATTCTTTTACCGCAACTAAAATACCCTTTGCAAAAATTGATGTTTTGATATCGGTTTTAAAAAATTTAAGCTTAATTTTCTTTAAGTCAATAAGTGTTAATAATGTAAAATTTAGTCAACGGGATCTTATAAACTAGCTATATTTTATTTATTAGCATATGCTTTAAGGCAGGCTTGCACCTTGTGAGGTCAAAAAAATCAATTTTTTTGCAGTTTCGGATAGATACATGTTTCAATTTTACTCTCTTAAAATTTAAAGTCGAAATCTCTTGAATTACGAAAGTTATCGGACGTTTGGTGGATCGGACATACATTGTTGTATGTTTGTCAATCGCAAAAATTGAGCAATCGTCATGAAATTTTTTATAAATGTTCCTCAGAAGTATGTGCATGTCTGGAACTAGGATCTTTTGAAAATATTAAAAATTGTTTATTAAAAAAAATAATGAGTAACGAAAAAATTAGGAAAAAACCGATTTTTTTCAAAAGCTCATAATTTTTTAATTTTTCAGGTTTTTTCAATTATCTAGTTCAAGCCATGCGAACAAGTGTACAGATTAAGAATATATTAGTTTTTTGCGTTTCAGATTATTTCTTAAAATTCCAAAAAATCCGCCATGAGGACGAGTTTTTCGCGGACATGCCGCCATTGTTGGGTACTCCCCCTCCCCCCATCGCTTGGATCGCACTCAAAAAAAACAACAACTGGCTAAAATTTTATTTCCATTGTTTTATTTCCAAGAAATAAATTCCAGAAAAAAATCAGGTTTTGGGCGCCAACAAGGTGCAAGCCTGCCTTAATGCTATTTTTTTTATTTACAATAAACATCATTCTTAAGATTGTCGTTTAAAAAAATTCTTATACATTTAATTTCCCACACAGTTGCAAAACTTTGAGTCCGTCGCGCAGTACACATCTCCATGTCGTGATTATTGTTACTTTTCGTTGTTTTCGTCTGAGAAACTTCAAATAATCCTTTGCCAGCGCTGTGCGACAAGCTCGATGTAATCGAAGAGCGCATAGAAAACGCTAAGCAGGCAGAAAATCTACAGGATATATAACTTTTCCGACGTTCACATACTGTGTGTGTGTTTTTGACTGAGCCTGTGGTGGTGGCCGAATAACTGGACATTCCGAATTTGCGCAGTTTTCGCGAAACTTAACGGGCTTTCAAGTTCGAATTACGGAACTACCGAGTTACGACGTTACGAATTATAGGAATTTACGGAGTAGACATGGCACGCGACACCCAAGGAACTCAGGGAACCCAAGGGCAGGCCTCCAATATCTGGACACAAGTGGAGAGCCAGCCGGTGGAGAAAATCGTCTGGGGACGATTGTACGGAAAAAATATTAAAATCAAATCGTTGGATCTCAACAATGACGAGTTCACTGCAGGACGAGGGGAGGCCAACGATTTGATTCTCACACTCAACGATTTGCCCGAAAAAATCCTGACGCGCATTTCGAAGGTGCATTTTATCATCAAGCAGGCAAATTGTGAGCTTACCAATCCAGTTTACATTCAGGATCTCTCACGAAACGGGACCTTCGTGAATAATGAACAAATTGGAACAAACAAGATGCGGATCCTGAAGAACGACGATGTAATTTCCCTATCCCACCCTACCTACAAAGCCTTTGTATTCAAGGATCTCAGCTCAAACGAGTCGATCGGCCTGCCCGAGGAGATTAACAAGGCGTATTATGTTAACAAAAAGTTAGGATCTGGAGCTTACGGCCTAGTCCGTCTTGTATACGATACCCGAACTTGCCAGCAGTTTGCTATGAAGATAGTAAAGAAAAATATGCTGTCTGGCAGTGTGCGCCCCAGTGTTATAATATTGCCATCATATTTTTATAATAATTAATAGTCACTTTATTTTACTTTGCCATGGGCAGATCTTTATTATTGAATTGTCAAATTAATAATGAATTACAGTTAGCTATTTGCGGCTGCGCTGCCTGCAAACATTGGCAGCGGCCGTCATATATATCGAAGTATATGCTCGCAATTGTATTTGTGCTGGTAGCACTGAGAGCGCGAGGGAAGTTGTACATGCATGCCTTGTAGGTGTCTGCACTCAGGCCATGGGAATATGCTGACACTAGCACTTCCCATAACTTGGGCTCTGAGGCGCATTCATATTTCGGCTGGCCGCAAAAGTTTAGCGGCCGGCGCTTTTGTATTTGTTTAAGTACACTGGAATACAATGTTGGTGTCGGTACAGTGGGTACTCGCTACAATGATACATGCATACTACATCTCCCTCCTTTTGAAAAATAACGTAATTCTATGAAGTTATTTTCTTACTATATGTATATAAAATATAAATGAACATCTTGTTTTATAATAATATATATATATATATATTTTTTTTGTTGTTGTGTTATTTATGTAATTTATTATTGTTTTTTTTTTGAATCAGAAAGTATTATTTATTTTAGTATATATATATATTTTTTTCTTTTTTTTTAATTTTGTCTTATATTTCCATTAAATTATGGTTCTTAATTTATGGATGGCCAAACGTGATATATTATAAGAGAATTAAAGTGATTATGAAATAAAAATTTTTAACCTATCCTTATGTACTGTTTGTTTTTTATTTTTGTTATTTGAAATTACTATGTTATCATTTTCTACTATAACCTTATAAGGTCCAGTATATTTAAAGTCTAGCTTGTGCCCTGTTTCATTTTTCAATAAAACTTGATCTCCTATTTTTAAATCCAAATCTAAGGTATTTTTGTCATATCTAATTTTTTGTTTCTTTTTATGAGATTCTAACATTAATCTAGCTCTCTTAAGGGGGTCTTCTAGTCTAGAAATTTGAGAAAATCGAAAAAATTTTTTTTTAGTAAGCAAAGTGAATCAGTTATTCGCAAGGTCACTACTTTTCGTACCTCGTCATTAACAATGACTTCGTATACGTTGGGCTGAGAAGCTTTATTTAGAATATGCCTAGGCAAATCTATTTTTTCTTTTTCTGTTCCTGCGCAGGAATTTTTCTGTTTACTTTGATTTCTGGTAGTGACTTTCAGAGTTTTATTATTTGTCTGGATATTTTTTAAATCCGTTATGTTTATTCTTGAAAGCGCATCGGCTATATGATTGTCTTTTCCCTTAAGATATTCCACAGTAAAATCATATTCTTCTAAGTCTAATCTCATTCGCGTTAGTTTTGAGCTCGGGTTTGTCATCGAAAATAAGTAAGTTAATGGCCTATGGTCTGTCTTGACTGTGAAATGTCTTCCATAAATATATGGTCGAAAGTGATTTATTGCCCAGTGGATCGCTGCTAATTCTTGTTCAATTGTATTTTTGTTGCTCTCTCCTTTAGTAAATGATCTTGATGCATAGGCTACTGGTAGCTGTGTGTTATTGTAATCTTGAGTAAGAACAGCTCCACACGCTTGCTTGCTTGCATCTGTTGTTATACAAAATTCTTTATTAAAATCTGGGTATTGTAGAAGTGTAGGTTTCATTAATTGAATTTTAAGGTATTCGAATGCGTTTTGACATTCATCTGTCCATTCGAATTTAACATTCTTTTTACATAATCTAGTTATGTGTCGTGAGTAATCGGAAAATTTTTTTATAAAACGTCTGTATTAATTGCAAAATGCAACGAAGCGCTGTCTGCGTCCGTTGGGACTGGGTATTTTTCTATTACATCATATTTTTTATTGTCTGGCAAAATACCTTTGTCAGTACACTTGTGTCCAAGGAAGGTCACTTCGTGTCTGAAAAATGTTCACTTTTCTGGGTGCAATTAAAGGTTGTGCTTCCTGCATAAATCAAAAACGTTTGTAAGATTTTTAATCATATGTTTTTCTGAACAACCGATGACAATTAGGTCATCCATATATAAGAATGCCTGTGAAGGTTCGATACCTAAAAATGCAATTGTCATCATTCTTTGGAAAGAATTTGGCGCTATTTTTAAACCATAAGGTAATCGCGTGAAGCGATTATGTTATATTTCTTCGAGTTCTGTTTGATGAAATCCTGACATTAGATCTAAACATGAAAAGTATTTAGCTCTACCTAATTGGTCAAGAATATCGTCTATTCTTGGTAGCGGAAATTTATCTGATAAAATTTTTTTGTTAATTTGGCGGTAATCAATTACTAAACGCCATCTTTTAGTATCACAATTTGGTAATGATTTTTTCGGGACGATTAGTAATGGACTGTTGTATTCAGAAACTGAAGGTTCTACTATTTTGTCTTTAATTAATTTGTCTACTTGTTTTTCTACTTCGTCTTTTTGACTGTGGGGAATTCTATAATTCTTTATGTATACCGGTTCATCATCTTTCATTCTTATTTTTTGTTTGTAAAAATTATTAGTTGATATTGATTCGGATTCTTTTCCGAGTATGTCTGTGTATTTTGTGCATAATTTGTTAAGAATTTCCTTGAACTGAGGTGGAAAATTTTTGTTTAATTTTTCTATAATTTCTTCTTTGTTTACATTTTTATTATATTTAATTATGTCGTAATCATCCAATGGTTCAATTTTCAGTGTATTTAATTGAATGATTGCAATTTTTTTAGTTGTATTCAAAATTCGGACAAAAGTGTTTTTAGAATCTCCAATGGAATTTCCAATGAATACACCATTTTGGATTTCTTGGTTTGGTATTAATATATACCTGGTTGCTGAATTTATAGCAATTTTTCGGACTACTTCGGATCTTGCTGGTAGAATTGTCAAATTATTTTCTAGTGTATGATTTATTGGAATATTAATCGGATTATAGAGGTTATCTGGTCTCAGTATGAGCCAATCGTTTTCTGGTTTGTATTTTTTCATAAAATCTATGCCTATGATTCCATCACATGGAATAGGAAAATTTGATGTTACTAAATGAAAAGTATGTGGTATAGCATAGTTGCTTGAAAGAAGTTCTATTGATACTAATCCCTTTGAGTTGGTTGTTCCTTCACCAACACCTGATATTTGGGTAATATTTTTATAATCAACATTGTTAAACGAGTCCGAAGTTTCTTTTATTAATGATATATCTGCACCTGTATCTACTAGTAATGTATATAATTTATTTGTGCATTCATTTTTGAGAGAAACGAAAAGATTGAAATTAAGATTGACCGTATTCTTTACTGTGTTTTTTATCTTAAGGGTCTTTATTGGTTTTCCGACGTGGTTTGTACCTGTCGGACATTATTATTATTCTGTCCGTTGGTGTTCGTATTTGCGTTGTTGGTGTTTGTTGCATTTCGAATTGGAATCGGCTGGAAGAATTAAGGGGGTCTTCTAGTCTAGAGGCTCGAATTTCGACCTTTTTTTAACAATTAATAAAAAAAAAGCAATATATATTTTTACTATCCGTTTTTTTATCATTTGTTTATTAAACTTAAAGGAGTGCATAAAATAAATTTCAAAAGAAAAAAATTTGTTTTCATTGAGTTATTTCTTCTTGAAGAAGAGGGGAAAAAAAAGAGGCCGTGTCATCGTCGCCATGATATCTATGCTTGTAGCTATCTGAAAAATAAAACAATGATAGATTCTTAATGAGTACGAATGTCGCTATGGCATGAACCACCAAAAAAAAAAATCTTTTTTTCATGAAATAGCGGCTACTTAAAGAAAAAACACGATTTTTTTCACTAATTTTTCCACTTTGTCGAATTTTTTAAAAATATTATAAATTTAAAATTTTTATTTTTTGTTGGTTCATGCGATAGCGATATATTTAAAGAATATTCATGCCAAATTTCATGTAAATCGACTGATTAGAACTTGAGTTAGAGTGGCGACCGCATCAAAAAAAGTAGTTTCGAGAAAAACGTGTTTAAAGTTTTAGTCGTTCGCTCAAGCGGTCTAGTTGCCACGTCACTAAAACGGCTATAACTTTGAAAATAATTTGAGTTTTGAAAAATCCTTTTAGGGAGATATTTTTGAATATCCAAACTATCGAATTATAAAAAAAAAAATTTTTCGATTTTCTCAAATTTCTAGACTAGAAGACCCCCTTAAGAAGGAGGTATTCGTCTTTGGTAGGGCTATCGATAAAGTAGGAGGGTGGCATCCCCTACTGGAGTGGCGCCCCCTTCTGCTGATGTCTTGGCTATCTAGCTATTTAAACTTACCCGGTTCGCTCTGGGTATGGCTAGGATGGCCTTGATATGTCCAATGACCCAATTTCGAGAGAGGCGAAGGGAATATGGCGAGATATAGGCATGATAGGCAAATTTTTATATAGTCGCAGCCATATTATTCCAGCCGACAGAACTAAAATGTTAAAATAGTGTTTGTGCCGAAATATAATAAAAAGTGAGTGTTAGAGAAATTTGTGTTAGGTTTAATAGTTTATTTTATTTATAAATAATTATTCATAGGGCAACCGGGGTCCCAATACAAAGGGCCCCGGGATATTTAAATTGGAAGTTCAAATTAGAAGACTTAATTGGACATATAAAATTGGACTAATTAAATCTGGAAATTCAAGTTGGAGATTTAAATTGGAGGGAATCAAATCTGGAAAATCAAATTGGAAATAAATCGTGATTTTAAATTGGAGGAAATTAAATCTGGAAAATTAGGAAAATACGCACCTTCGGTCGAGCCAGCTACGAGATCTGGACAAACACTACTCGCCTTCCTCGGACGCAGCCAACGCCATCCGACATTCACCGGTGAGTCCGTTCCGGGCTATTAAGACCCACCTGCTTTGGGGTCGTCAGGCTGCCAGTGCGCGCGGCGTTGAGAGGCACCGCCATCAGGCTCGCCTTCGCCACCGCTCCTCGGGGTGTTCCAGGCCCTTATTGCTGCTGGCCTCCGGCAGAGTACGCTGTAGTCGGGGCATAGTTAGCCCGGCGCCTAGCCCAGAAGTGGCTGAAATTATTAATGTTAATTTAACTGTGCACATTACTAAATTTATGTACTTACCTGTTGACCTGTAAATTCATCCGGACTTAGACCCGAAAACCTCAATTCTTGTCCTCGTTGTTGCCTGTAAAAAAGGGTCGCGATTATTAGTTTTCGGCGGAATTGTTTACAGCGCGTAATACTTACCGTTTGGCCTGTCCCTTCTTTTCCCTAGGAGCTCCTCAGGATTAGGTGACCTGACACATACCTAGTGTGTGCCCTTTTTTGCGCCTCGTTCCACTGCGAGTTCCACCAATACATGTCTGGTGGAACATTATTTCCGCGGCGCCTGTAGCCTTTGCCAAAGGAAGGTAATCTTCCGCTCTGACCGCGTAAATTTGTAGACGGTGGCCAAGTTTGGACGTAAAGGCTAAAGAAAGATGAATTAATTACTAGGAGAGCAAGTAATGTTAATTTAGTACTTACAGTGGATATTAAATGTATATGAAGACTGAAATGTGCGAGTGAGTTGTCGCTGTGGGGGAGATGGAGCCGTCCTAGTCGCGAGGAGTGACTTCGACCAGCAGATTACGGGTGATGCCTCCGCAAAATCATCCGGGGCATCCTTGGTTGGGTGGGCGTGCTTGGCTAAGTCATCGATAGCCACCAAAACACCACATTTTTCCCGTCAATTATAATTATTTGCGTTGTTTACATTTTGGTTTGTTTGTTTGTTAGTGATGAGCGATAGTTTTTGTGAAGTGAGACGCGCGTATATCGATGTTTATGTTGTGGATACTGTAGGGATATTGGGGATACTCCGCCCTGGGGATTCGGGAGCTAGCCGGCGCCGTCCCAGGAGAAAATGCAGTTCCGTAACATAGTGGCGCCCAATGTAAAAAAAAAATCGTCGAGACGACGACGTCTCGCATGTAGGGATTTGCCTCGCATAGCCTCCGCTCCAGTGACTTGCAGGGCAACAGCAGGTTGCATGCAACTGCACCGGAAGTGGTGGGCTGCGAGGCAGAGTGACAGGCTTAGGGGATTTTTTTTTTGAGCAGGCAGGAGACTTGACTCCGAATGGAGACAATGGCTCCTGGTCACAGCACAGACTAGGTGACCTGCGGGTGGCATCTTGGCCCTGAAGGCAAAAGATTTGCATCCGCAGATAACTAAATTTGTGATAAAAACTGTGATATAAACTGTGATAAAATAGTTAGGGCGTAGATTTTTATTTATTTATTTATTTTTATTTATATTTTGTGTTTGTGGGGTAAAGTCAGTTGTAGTAATTCCATTTGTTGTTTTTTTTTGTTGATCCGGAGGCTTTTGGTTTCTCGGATGTGTTTGATACCTTCTGTCGGTTGGATGCTTAAATGTGTGTTCGTGACCCGTGACTTACATATGTACACGCGCTGCACGAACACCTCGATTTAAGGATCAAACCACAAACGGGAAAACAAAGCCAACAGGACTCAACCACCAGCCAAAGTCCTTAACTGGCGGCTATCACCAAGAGTGATAGCCAGTCCAGTTGACGAGCGGCGTGTGGAAGGATGTGACGGGAAAAGTTGGGTTTTGGAGAAAGCACTGAGTTAGGTCGGAAGTCCACCGGCGAGGGTCAGTTCCATCTCCCCAGTTCAAAAAAATCTCAAAAGAAGTAAATCAGGAAGGGAAGAATCATAGATATATTTTTTATTTATTTATTTACCCTATTTAATTATTCTATCTATTTTCGTACATTATTTATTTATTTTTCCAAATATTTATTTATTTACTGGAAAAAAAATTATTTATTGATTTCCTAAAATTATACATTTATTTATTTCTAACGTTTATTTATTTTTATTTATTTATTTAAAATTTTGTTTCTATAATTATTATCTGTTATTACATGTTTATATATTTATCTGTTTATTTATTGTTTGCTAGTCCTTATTTTAATATTTATTATTCTTCTTAAGTATTTATTTCTTGTGGTGATTTGTTTAGGGTAGGATATAGGAATTCTGAGGGAGATAGGTATATTTTGGTTTTGTTGTTGGTGCGATACGAAGATGCCTTTCCAATTACGATCTCCGATCGAAGGTTCTTCCGGCCGAGGAAGAGGAGAAATTGTGGTCCACCGATTTAGATGAGGTTGCCGGGGCCGAACAGCCACGGATATCGATGGGACTGCCAAGGACTCCGATGGGTCGTCTTCATCAGGAGCTGCGCAGGGAACTTCAGATGGGAGCAGATCCCACGCAACATCAAGTTCCGGAGCAAGTGAGCTCGGAGGCGTTTCTGGACAACGCGGCGAAATCGGCAGTAAATGTGGCATTGGCCCAGGCGGCAGAGACCCATCGGAAGGCTCAGGAGTCCGGCGTCAGCCAGTCCTTAAGGGATGAAATCCGAGGTGGGTTCCTGGAAATGATGAAGCTGATGAACGAGGTGTTAAGGCCTGCTGCTCAGCGGCCGCAGCTTCCACAGGGGAACCATACCGATCAGCAACAGCATCCGGGTTGGACGGACACGGCGGCACCACTGGCTCCAAGTCTGGTCCAGAAAGGGGCGATTCCAAAGACTGCACCATCAGCAGACACGATTGGCTCCCGTCCACCGCCACCAAAGGTTCCACCAAAGCCGCCTAGAAGGCCCTTGGAGTCGTTTCCGGTGGAGAGCAGCAGTCCAGGATATCCTCTGGATGGCGAACGATGGCGACGCAACGAGCCTCGAAATTGGCACTACGAGGACCGCAGGGCTTCCGATTTCCGCGAGGAGCCGCGCTTTTATGCCAATACAGGGCCAGGTTCGCATCGAGCGGTGGGGCGTTTCATTTGATGGCGAGGACGAGCGAAACTCGGTGGAGGATTTCCTGTTCCGGCTCGAGTTCCTGCAGCGGCAGTACCAGTGCCCTTGGCAGGAAGTGCTCCGCCATTTCCATGTGCTGCTAACCGGACGGGCACGCGAGTGGTATTGGGTCCACGTGCGTCACTGCAGGGTGGAGAGATGGTCACAGCTGCGTGCCGCGCTGATGGACAGGTTCCGAGGCCACCAGACAGAGCACGACCGGATGCATCAGCTTCTGCAGAGGGAACAGCAGCCGGGAGAAGCCGTTGAGGACTATGTCCATGCGATGCAGCAGCTAGCCTCTCGCCTAAAAAAACCACTGTCAGAGCGACAGATGGTAAAAATAATTAAAAAGGGCTTGAGAGAGGTTATTGCAAGATTTGTTTACGCAATGGATGTGATGACTGTGGACGAGTTGAGGGAAGAGTGCTGCAAGGTGGAGCGCAATTTTGGACGACGAGGACGTGCGGCCTATGCGCACCCGACGCGTTATCCTCCGGCGGAGAAGGCCAGGGTTAGCGAGGCAGCTGGTCCAGATACTGCAGAGGATCCTCAGTGGCAAGTGGAGGCGTTACAAGCGAAGGCCCGAAATCCGTTCCGAGCGGGCTGCTGGAATTGCGGAGCCGTAGACCACGGGTTCCGTGACTGCCCGGCAACAGAACAGCGCCTGTTCTGCTACCGATGCGGAAGGCCAGACACTGTGTCTCCGAGATGTCCGGATTGCGCGGAAAACAGTCGGCTGGGCGATCCGAGAGCGGGAAGGATGCGTCCAGACAAGAGTCCCGCGATGCAGTAAATGTTCTAGAATGTAAAAAAGGTTTAGTATGTACGAGTAGGAATAAGCACAGTTTAAAATACTTACCTTATGAGGAGAGGATGCGCAGCTACCTGGAGACCAGGAACCGAATTTTCTCCGAGCACCAGTTAGCCGGCATGCGAACGGTGTCTAGGAAAGTCCAGAAGGCCAGGGATCGATTCCGTAAGAGACGAGCGAGGAGGCGAGAAGTGGTTGCCGCTGTGAAGCGCAGTGGAACGGGAGACCCTCGACCATTCGCTGAAGTCCGGATCCTGACCCAACAGCTGACTGGCTTATTGGACACGGGAGCTAGTGTCAGTCTGCTGGGCAAAGGTGGACGAGAACTCGTCGAGGCGTTGGATGTGCCAATCCAGAAGTACCTATCCGTGGTCCGCACGGCGTCTGGAGAAGACCGCTCGATTATAGGACGCGTCGAGCTACCTGTGGAGTACAGAGGACAGATAAATAAAATCCTGTTTTATGTATGTCCTTACCTGGAGCAGGAAGCCTATTTTGGAGTGGACTTCTGGCAGGCGTTTGACTTGGCTCCGGCGGTGATAGGCCACAGCGACCCGGAAAGCGTCAAGGCAGACGAAATCCACGCTAGGGATATGGAGCACTACGCCGAACAGGAAGATGACGACGAGGAGAAACCGGATCCCGAATCATGGACGTTATCTGAGGCCGACGCACGACAGCTCGCGGAGATCCAGGAGGTGTTTCTCACATTTGAGAAGGATGGTCTGGGAACGACCAATTTGGAAAGGCACACGATCGAGCTGATTGAGAGAGCCAAGGTCTTCAAGGATCGGCCATATCCCATGTCTCCAGCGAAGCAGAAGGTTGTCGAGGATGAGGTGGACAAGATGCTAGCGCTCGGAGTCATCGAGGAGAGCATGAGCCCGTGGAGCAACCGGACGACGGTAGTGTCGAGGCCTGGGAAAGATCGGTTCTGCTTAGACGCGCGCAAATTGAACGATTTGACCATTAAAGACGCTTACCCGCTGCCGAGTATCGACGGAATCCTGTCCAGAATCGACCAAACGTTCTACATTTCCAGCGTGGATTTGAAGTTCGCATTCTGGCAGATCGAGTTGGACCCGAAGAGCAAGGAACTGACGGCATTTACGGTTCCTGGTCGTCCTCTCTACCAGTTTCGGGTGATGCCCTTCGGACTTTGCAACGCGGCGCAGCGGTTGGTGAGACTTATGGACCGAGTGATCCCAGCTGAGATCCGTTCCAACGTTTTTGTCTACCTCGATCATCTGCTGATACTGGCTCCAGATATCCAGACACATTTCAGATACCTTCGGCGCGTTGCAGAATGCCTGAAAGCAGCGGGGTTAACGATTGGTATGAGTAAATCAAAGTTTTGCTTCAAATCATTGACCTACCTGGGTTTTATCGTTGGTGGAGGTCGTCTACGAATGGATCCGGGACGAGTAGCAGCGGTCAGGAGGATGCCAGAGCCTAGGACGATGAAGGAGGTGAGAGCGTTCCTTGGGACTGCTGGATGGTACCGCCGGTTCATAAAGAACTTTGCGACGTTGGCCGCCCCGCTCACTGAATCGCTGAAGAAAACTGGAAATTCTAAGTTAATTCTTGAGTCCAGAGGCCCAGCTAGCCGTAGAGTCATTGAAGATGGCTTTAACGACTGCACCAGTCCTGGTGCATGCAGACTTCAAGAGACGGTTTTTTATCCAGTGCGATGCGTCACACGTCGGAGTCGGGGCGTTGCTTTTCCAGCGAGACAACGACGGACAAGAGCAGCCAATTGCCTTTTTCTCGGCCAAGATGAATAAACATCAGGTACACCGTGACCGAGAAAGAGTGTCTCGCAGCGCTCATGGCCATCCGGAAGTTCCGGCCATATGTCGAAGGGATGCCATTCACCTGCATCACGGATCATGCCAGCTTGAAGTGGCTCATGTCCATGAAGGATCTGTCGGGACGTTTGGCGACGTGGTCGCTGCAGCTTCAAGGGTTCCACTTCAACATCGAGCACCGAAAAGAAAGTGAGAACGTCGTGGCAGACACCCTTTCACGGTGTGTGGAGGAGCTCGTAGTTAATCCGACGGATTTGTTGGGGTTCGAAACCACCGAGTTCGCTGGAGAAGATTATCTCGAGTTAGTGAAGGAGGTGGAAAATAACTTGGATAACTTACCGGACCTGAAGATCGTGGATGGTCTCATCTTCAAGAGAGTCTCTTCGGTAAATCTGGACGATGAGATGGAAGGTTCCGAATGGAAACTGTGGATCCCACAGAGTCTGACCCACAGCCTAATCGAGCGTGCGCATACGGACCCAACAGCAGCTCATGGCGGAATGGGAAAGACTCTGGAAATCCTACGGCGACAGTTCTACTGGCCAGGTATGGTGCTGCAGGTCCGAGCTTTCGTACGCAGATGTGATGTCTGTAAGGAGTCCAAGGCGCCGAATTTCCGGATGCAAGTTGGTATTGGGGAAAGAGTCCAGACTGAGCAGCCATTTCAGAAACTGTACATCGATTTTCATGGAAAATATCCGAGATCGAAGAAGGGCCACGCATGGATCTTCATTGCCGTCGACCATTTTTCGAAGTATACGTTTCTGAAAGCCATGAAGGAAGCCTCGGCCGCCAGAGTGGTAGATTTCCTCATCCACGAGGTATTCTACAAGTTCGGGGTGCCGGAAATCATTCACTCGGACAACGGTCGATAGTTTACGTCAAAGATCTTCGTGGAGGCAATGGAGAGTTTCGGCATTTCCCACATCAAGACTCCAGTCTACTCTCCGCAAAGCAACGCCGCAGAACGAGTTAATCGAAGCGTGCTGGCGGCAATCCGGAGTTATTTGGAGGAAGACCATCGGGAATGGGACGCATTTCTCCCGGAGATCGAGGTGGCTCTTCGCAACGCGATACACGCAGCAACTGGCGAAACGCCCTTCTTCACGGTTTTCGGTCATCACATGTTCTTGAACGGGGCCAGCTACAAGTTGGCGAGAAAGTTGAAATCCCTGTGCGACCATGAGATTGCTGGGATGGGAACAGTCGACAAGCTCAAAGTGATCCAGGCCAAGGTGCAGACGAATCTCGAAAAGTCGTACGAGCGAAGTCGCCAGCAGTACGACCAGAGAGCTCGGACGTTCCTTGCGAAGCCAGGCCAGGAAGTGTATCGCCGTAACTTCGTCCTCAGCGACTTCAAAAGTGCCTTTAACGCGAAGTTTGCTCGGAAGTTCCTCAAAGCTCGGGTGGTGAAAGCAGTCGGCAACAATGCTTACGAGCTGGAGGATCTTCAAGGACGTCGGATAGGGGTGTATCACGCCAAGGACATCCGGGTATAACCTGAAATGAGGCAGCATAAATTAAAGGAGCACAACACAAAAAACAAAGGCAGTACTTACCGGCATGCGTGGGCCCCGCGTAGGGCACCGTTTGGAACTGCATGCGGATTTCGCCAGGCACCGATCTCCAATGCTCCCAATGATTTCGTCGAGTGGCCATGGTTCGGAGGCGTCTCTCTAAATCCTTGGGTGGTGTTGCATTTCGAGTTGGAATCGGCTGGAAGAATTAAGAAGGAGGTATTCGTCTTTGGTAGGGCTATCGATAAAGTAGGAGGGTGGCATCCCCTACTGGAGTGGCGCCCCCTTCTGCTGATGTCTTGGCTATCTAGCTATTTAAACTAGCCCGGTTCGCTAGGATGGCCTTGATATGTCCAATGACCCAATTTCGAGAGAGGCGAAGGGAATATGGCGAGATAGGCAAATTTTTATATAGTCGCAGCCATATTGTCCCAGCCGACAGAACTAAAATGTTAAAATAGTGTTTGTGCCGAAATATAATAAAAAGTGAGTGTTAGAGAAATTTGTGTTAGGTTTAATAGTTTATTTTATTTATAAATAATTATTCATAGGGCAACCGGGGTCCCAATACAAAGGGCCCCGGGATATTTAAATTGGAAGTTCAAATTAGAAGACTTAATTGGACATATAAAATTGGACTAATTAAATCTGGAAATTTAAATTGGAGATTTAAATTGGAGGGAATTAAATCTGGAAAATCAAATTGGAAATAAATCGTGATTTTAAATTGGAGGAAATTAAATCTGGAAAATCAGGAAAATACGCACCTTCGGTCGAGCCAGCTACGAGATCTGGACCCACCTGCTTTGGGGTCGTCAGGCTGCCAGTGCGCGCGGCGTTGAGAGGCACCGCCATCAGGCTCGCCTTCGCCACCGCTCCTCGGGGTGTTCCAGGCCCTTATTGCTGCTGGCCTCCGGCAGAGTACGCTGTAGTCGGGGCATAGTTAGCCCGGCGCCTAGCCCAGAAGTGGCTGAAATTATTAATGTTAATTTAACTGTGCACATTACTAAATTTATGTACTTACCTGCTGACCTGTAAATTTATCCGGACTTAGACCCGAAAACCTCAATTCTTGTCCTCGTTGTTGCCTGTAAAAAAGGGTCGCGATTATTAGTTTTCGGCGGGATTGTTTACAGCGCGTAATACTTACCGTTTGGCCTGTCCCTTCTTTTCCCTAGGAGCTCCTCAGGATTAGGTGACCTGACACATACCTAGTGTGTGCCCTTTTTTGCGCCTCGTTCCACTGCGAGTTCCACCAATACATGTCTGATGGAACATTATTTCCGCGGCGCCTGTAGCCTTTGCCAAAGGAAGGTAATCTTCCGCTCTGACCGCGTAAATTTGTAGACGGTGGCCAAGTTTGGACGTAAAGGCTAAGGAAAGATGAATTAATTACTAGGAGAGCAAGTAATGTTAATTTAGTACTTACTGTGGATATTAAATGTATATGAAGACTGAAATGTGCGAGTGAGTTGTCGCTGTGGGGGAGATGGAGCCGTCCTAGTCGCGAGGAGTGACTTCGACCAGCAGATTACGGGTGATGCCTCCGCAAAATCATCCGGGGCATCCTTGGTTGGGTGGGCGTGCTTGGCTAAGTCATCGATAGCCACCAAAACACCACATTTTTCCCGTCAATTATAATTATTTGCGTTGTTTACATTTTGGTTTGTTTGTTTGTTAGTGATGAGCGATAGTTTTTGTGAAGTGAGACGCGCGTATATCGATGTTTATGTTGTGGATACTGTAGGGATATTGGGGATACTCCGCCCTGGGGATTCGGGAGCTAGCCGGCGCCGTCCCAGGAGAAAATGCAGTTCCGTAACATAGTGGCGCCCAATGTAAAAAAAATCGTCGAGACGACGACGTCTCGCGTGTGGGGATTTGCCTCGCATAGCCTCCGCTCCAGTGACTTGCAGGGCAACAGCAGGTTGCATGCAACTGCACCGGAAGTGGTGGGCTGCGAGGCAGAGTGACAGGCTTAGGGGATTTATTTTTGAGCAGGCAGGAGACTTGACTCCGAATGGAGACAATGGCTCCTGGTCACAGCACAGACTAGGTGACCTGCGGGTGGCATCTTGGCCCTGAAGGCAAAAGATTTGCATCCGCAGATAACTAAATTTGTGATAAAAACTGTGATATAAACTGTGATAAAATAGTTAGGGCGTAGATTTTTATTTATTTATTTATTTTTATTTATATTTTGTGTTTGTGGGGTAAAGTCAGTTGTAGTAATTCCATTTGTTGTTTTTTTTTGTTGATCCGGAGGCTTTTGGTTTCTCGGATGTGTTTGATACCTTCTGTCGGTTGGATGCTTAAATGTGTGTTCGTGACCCGTGACTTACATATGTACACGCGCTGCACGAACACCTCGATTTAAGGATCAAACCACAAACGGGAAAACAAAGCCAACAGGACTCAACCACCAGCCAAAGTCCTTAACTGGCGGCTATCACCAAGAGTGATAGCCAGTCCAGTTGACGAGCGGCGTGTGGAAGGATGTGACGGGAAAAGTTGGGTTTTGGAGAAAGCACTGAGTTAGGTCGGAAGTCCACCGGCGAGGGTCAGTTCCATCTCCCCAGTTCAAAAAAATCTCAAAAGAAGTAAATCAGGAAGGGAAGAATCATAGATATATTATTTATTTATTTATTTAGGTTAGGTTAGGTTAGGACGGCTACCAGGCTATAGCCTGGTACACTTAGACCTCTGTGGGTCCATTGTGATACCGTATGATCTCTATTTTTGGGTCCCCTATCCGTTAAGAGTCAGCCTGTAAGTTGGTCGATCAGCAGGTCCCCCATCCGGAGGATTTAATAAAAGAGCTTAGACTCTTCAGGTTAGTCTGCGATATTTCGGTCAGGTCATTTATGAAAGGATATCCTAAGTGTTTCAGTCTGAGCCTGCAAAGGGCTGGGCATGAACAGAGTAGGTGTTCCACCGTTTCCTCTTCTTCCTCATCCCTGCAGCTTCTGCAAAAATCGTTTTTTGGGGCTTTTAGCCTGCCGGCGTGTGCGCCAACGAGCCAGTGGCCTGTGAGTACTCGAATTAGCATGCTGCACTCAGTGCGGCTGAAATTGAGTAGTTCTGATGTTTTCTTATTGTTTATTACAGGCCATGTCTGGTGAGAGATTCGGCATTGCGGTGTGTTTTGCCAATAAGTGTTGGCTAATTTGCTGAAGTGGTTTTTAATAATTAGCTTACAAGTAGCCATCGGCATGCCGACATTCTCCTTTCCTGGAAGGAGAGGTATGGTGGTGCCTTGCCTGGCTAGCTCGTCTGCTATACAGTTGCCTACGATATCCCGGTGACCCGGAACCCATATAAGGCTGACAGTAAACTGATTAGCCATCTCGTGGAGAGATTTGCGACAGTCTGCTATTGTTCGGGAGTTTGTGTTTGTCGAGTAGATTGATTTAATAGCCGCTTGGCTATCACTATATATGTTTATGTGTCTGTTCTGGGTGTTTAACTCCCTTAAACAGACAAGTGCTTCCATTATAGCGTACACTTCCGCTTGGAAGACACTGCAGTGGTCAGGAAGTCTGAAAGACCGCCTGATCTCTAATTGCTCGGAGTATATGCCTCCACCTACGTGTCCGTCTAGTTTGGAGCCGTCTGTATATAGACAGATTGCGTCTATTGAGCCCGGTCGGCCACGATCCCAAACTTCCCTGCCTGGGATCAGAGCTTCGAAGGGCGTGTGATTGTATTCACGGGTTTTACATAGATCCGTTTTTGGCGGGATCAATTTGTCATGCTGAAGAATCTTAGCGTGACCATACAGTTGGGCTTTCCATTGCCCTGTATCCCTTAGCCGAATGGCTGCCGATTTCGCCCTTTCCATTCCTGCTAAGTCCAGGCTCTGGAGGTTCAAGATCGCATTCAGCGCTTCGTTTGGGGTAGTTCGAAGGGCTCCACTCATACACAAGGCCGCCATGCGCTGTACTTTGTTAAGTGGAGTTAAGATACATTGTTTGTGTAAAGCGGTCCACCACAGAGCCACTCCATATAGTAGGATTGGCTTGACTACCGCTATGTATATCCAATTGACTATTTTAGGAGACATACCCCATCTTAGCCCAATTGCTTTTTTACAAGAGTAAAGTGCAATGGTCGCTTTCTTGGTTCTCTCTTGGTTGTTTAGTCCCCATTTAAGACGCTTATCTAATACTAACCCCAAGTATCTTGCGTGCTCACTAAAAGAGAGATTACAGTTGTTTAAAGTGGGTGGGTTAAGTTTAGGGATTTTGTATCTATTTGTAAAAAGGACTAGTTCCGTTTTCGAGGGATTTACCCCAAGTCCGTTCTTTGTAGTCCATTCCGATAGTGTTTTTAGTTTTGCGGTCATAAGATCGCATAACGTTTGTGGGTATCTACCATTAAAGATGATAGCGACATCGTCTGCGTATGCCACTATTTTACAGCCTCCTCCTTCAAGAATCCGCAGTAGTTTATTTACCGCGATATTCCATAAAAGGGGTGATAGTACACCTCCTTGCGGAGTGCCTCTGTTCACTAATCTAGTCTGGGTCGAGGTCCCTAGTGTGGCCGTGACCAATCTGCTTATCAGCAATTTGTGGATCAGCCCCACCAGCGGTGGCTCAACCCCTAGTTCAGTGAGGGATTCTGTTATTGCCGTGGGGAGCACGTTGTTGAACGCTCCTTCTATGTCAAGGAAGGCGATCAAGGTGTATTCTTGTATACTGAGTGATTTCTCGATGTTGCTTACTACCAAGTGTAGCGCCGATTCGGTCGACTTACCTTTGGTGTATGCGTGTTGCGCCTCTGATATCTGCGTCGGGTCAATGATGTCTCTAATATGTAGACCTAACAGTCTTTCTAAGATTTTTAGCAGGAATGATGTCAGACTTATCGGTCTGAAATCCTTCGCTGTAGTATGGGTGGCTTTCCCTGCTTTAGGGATGAAAACGACTTTCGTTTCCCGCCATGCTGTAGGTAGTTCACCTACTGCAAGAATGGTCTGGAATATTTTTCTCAGCCAGTTTATAGCTAGTTCTCCTGCTTGTTGAATATGTGCCGGTGTTATATTATCCGGTCCCGGCGATTTGTATGGCTTAAAACTATGAATGGACCAGTTTATATTACGGTCTGATAGTAGGAGATTTAAGTTTATTCCTTCTCCGGTGTGTCTTCCTGGGGGATGTCCTGATTGTAGGCTCCCTGGGAAGTGAGCGTCTAGGAGTAGGTTTAGGGATTCTTCACTAGAATCCGACCATGATCCGTCAGCCTTTTGGAGATAGCCTAGGGATACGGCTGTCTTAGAAAGTATTTTTCTGAGCCTTGCGGCATCAGTCTTTTCAATGTCCGAGCAGAAGTTCTGCCACGCAGTTCTCTTCTCTTTTCTAATGGCCTTTTTGTATGTGGCTAGTTCCTTTTTGTAGCTTTGCCAGTTTATGTCCTCATTTGCAGCTTTCGCTCTGTTGAACAAGTTTCTGCATTTGGCTCTGAGGATTGATAATTGCTGGGTCCACCAAGGAGGTTTTTTCCTTCCCCTTGGTTTCCCTAACGGGCATGCAGCTGAGAATGCCGCGTTGCATGCTTCTGTGAATTTGCTTACTATATTATCTAGCTCCGGAGTGCAAGGGGTGCTTTCTGGTGGCTTCCTGGGGAGGAAGTTCGATAGAATTTCTTTGTATTTATTCCAGTTTGCCCGCCTGGGGTTGGCAAAGCTGACCGGCACAGGTGATATTAGGGACAAAGTTGTATCTATAAACCTATGATCTGAAAATGAGTGCTCATTGGAGACAGCCCAGTTTGTGACTGTGTTTATGAGTGAATCTGATGCCAGGGTTAGATCTATGATCGTTTGGCACGTTTTTGTTATAAAAGTAGGGGTATTGCCCCTATTGCAAAGAAATAAATTCGATTTAAGAATGAAGTCGAATAAAGACTCACCTCTGTCGTTGTTGATAGGGCAGCCCCACTGAGTATGGTGGGCATTTGCGTCGCATCCTACCACCAAACCTTTCTTAAGATCTTCACATTCCTGTACCAGTCCTCTGACTAGCGCGTCTGGGGGGTCTACCTTTTCGGAAGCCATGTAGGCCGATAGCATCCTAAAAGAGCCGCTTTGCAGCTCCAGGCTTATTGCTGTGTTGTCTCCGTTGCTGTATTTGTGAAGCAGAAATGTACTAAGATGCCGTTTGGCTAAAATGCAGGTTCGAATTTTACCTTGTTTGGGGTCAAGCATAAGCTTGTAGTCTTTTGTTCCCAGTCCAGCAACCCTGCCTCCTGCTACCCAGGGTTCCTGAACTAAGACCACGTCGGCTTCGCCTTTGGCCAGGCGAAGCAAAAGAGCAGCGGACGCTGCTTTACTGTGATGTAGGTTGATCTGCAGGAATCTTAGCGACATCCCCAGCTGCCACCTCCATCACAGTAACGTCGGCCTCCGAATCGCTCAGGTCCACTTCGTCGATTGCCGGTCCCATCGCTCGCATCTCTCTGCTTAGCGACGAGTCGGTTAAATAGCCGTCCTCCGGCACACCAGGGGCCTCCACTTCCTCCGCAAGCACCTGCTCGGCTGGGTTGCCGGCAGGACTTCCAGAGGAATTAGAGTCCCCTTTATAGATTTTAATGTGTATGGCACTGAACCCATAGTTAAGCGTTCCCCGAGCAGCCTCTATGGGAGCGATAGACTCCTTGTTCAGTACCACTATCGCTTGGTTTACGTCTCCTTCGTGCTCCTCCACCTTAACGACTTTCCAGTCTTTTGTGGGGAGATGTGGGTTGCATTCTTGCAACATAAAGAGGATGTCCTCCGGTGATGCAATTGCTGCTGGGAGCCAAATTCTGTCTCGCGGTCTACTGGGGACGTCACACCAATCTAGTGCGACTATGTTCGCCCCTTCGTAGACTGCTCCGAGCTGAGCTACCGCCTGTTTGTATAGGTCAGCTGATCGCTGATTATCGCAGGCCACCACTTTTACACTGCCCTGGTACCAGCCCGCGTCCATACAGCAAGGCGCTGAACCGGGCTTCTCGCGTACCATACGCAGGCAAATGAGTGACAGCTTGGACTCAACCGCCTTCCATTTGTTTCTGGGGATCCTGCTCTCCGGATTTCCCCTGTCAATGAGTCCAAGTAGGACCCGATCTTTGGTGATCTCGGCAAAGGAGACCGACGGCTGGATCCTCGATCTCTTCGCCGACGGGCCGGGCAGCTCTATGGAGCGTTGCCTCTTCGCCTGAGCACCTTCTTGTTGGGGCTTCTCTTGCCCATAGTTGGGAAACACCGTCCTTGCCCACTCTACCTTCTTTAGCCATTCGGGCGAAGGCGTGGCGACAGTGCTTCTGGCATGTGAGCGCAGGGTTTGGGCGGCAGTCCGTCTCTCTGCGTAAGTAAAATTCTTCTTTGCACCAGCGGGTGACCCGATCGACTTTGCTGCGCCTACCACTGGTTTTGGCGCAGATGCGCACATAGCAGAGGCGTTAGCGACAGTCTTTCTGTCCCCCGTCATCCCTAGTTTGGGATGGGGCCCTTTCTGAGCCCTACTGGTACTTGCAGTGGAACCATCGTTCGTCTTTGCAACTCCGGGTTTTTGTGGAGTTCCCGTCTCCGTTTTTTTTGTTTGTGTTTTTGTGTGTTGTTTCCATAGTTGGTCCCACGAGCTGCGGAGAAGGGGAAAGGTCCGCCCGGGCAGAGATCCGCGTTACCCGGGTAAGGCGGTAGATAGAACAGGGGGTCGCCATCTCCCTGAGCCCACCGTTTGAGACTGGGCTAGTTGTTGATCCGGGCCCCCAGCCAGGCTGACTCTTGGCACGGTCCGGATTACACCGTAGTCCGGCCCGGAGTGAGATGTTGTTTGGGAGAGGAAGTGGGTAGGTGGTGTGTGGGGGATATTGGGTTTGTGTAAAGCAACTGTTTAGATGCGGCTGAACAAATCGCATCGTCGGTACTGCCTCGTTGCAAGATACCCGCTGGTTGTCCGGGACTGCTTATTTGCTGGGGTTTCCGTCCACGATTCCGTGTTTGATTTCCACCGCCAGCTTATTCGCAGTTGGCCTCGAGTGAGGTCGTCCGCTATCCGCAACCTATCTATTTTCGTACATTATTTATTTATTTTTCCAAATATTTATTTATTTACTGGAAAAAAAATTATTTATTGATTTCCTAAAATTATACATTTATTTATTTCTAACGTTTATTTATTTTTATTTATTTATTTAAAATTTTGTTTCTATAATTATTATCTGTTATTACATGTTTATATATTTATCTGTTTATTTATTGTTTGCTAGTCCTTATTTTAATATTTATTATTCTTCTTAAGTATTTATTTCTTGTGGTGATTTGTTTAGGGTAGGATATAGGAATTCTGAGGGAGATAGGTATATTTTGGTTTTGTTGTTGGTGCGATACGAAGATGCCTTCCAATTACGATCTCCGATCGAAGGTTCTTCCGGCCGAGGAAGAGGAGAAATTGTGGTCCACCGATTTAGATGAGGTTGCCGGGGCCGAACAGCCACGGATATCGATGGGACTGCCAAGGACTCCGCTGGGTCGTCTTCATCAGGAGCTGCGCAGGGAACTTCAGATGGGAGCAGATCCCACGCAACATCAAGTTCCGGAGCAAGTGAGCTCGGAGGCGTTTCTGGACAACGCGGCGAAATCGGCAGTAAATGTGGCATTGGCCCAGGCGGCAGAGACCCATCGGAAGGCTCAGGAGTCCGGCGTCAGCCAGTCCTTAAGGGATGAAATCCGAGGTGGGTTCCTGGAAATGATGAAGCTGATGAACGAGGTGTTAAGGCCTGCTGCTCAGCGGCCGCAGCTTCCACAGGGGAACCATACCGATCAGCAACAGCATCCGGGTTGGACGGACACGGCGGCACCACTGGCTCCAAGTCTGGTCCAGAAAGGGGCGATTCCAAAGACTGCACCATCAGCAGACACGATTGGCTCCCGTCCACCGCCACCAAAGGTTCCACCAAAGCCGCCTAGAAGGCCCTTGGAGTCGTTTCCGGTGGAGAGCAGCAGTCCAGGATATCCTCTGGATGGCGAACGATGGCGACGCAACGAGCCTCGAAATTGGCACTACGAGGACCGCAGGGCTTCCGATTTCCGCGAGGAGCCGCGCTTTTATGCCAATACAGGGCCAGGTTCGCATCGAGCGGTGGGGCGTTTCATTTGATGGCGAGGACGAGCGAAACTCGGTGGAGGATTTCCTGTTCCGGCTCGAGTTCCTGCAGCGGCAGTACCAGTGCCCTTGGCAGGAAGTGCTCCGCCATTTCCATGTGCTGCTAACCGGACGGGCACGCGAGTGGTATTGGGTCCACGTGCGTCACTGCAGGGTGGAGAGATGGTCACAGCTGCGTGCCGCGCTGATGGACAGGTTCCGAGGCCACCAGACAGAGCACGACCGGATGCATCAGCTTCTGCAGAGGGAACAGCAGCCGGGAGAAGCCGTTGAGGACTATGTCCATGCGATGCAGCAGCTAGCCTCTCGCCTAAAAAAATCACTGTCAGAGCGACAGATGGTAAAAATAATTAAAAAGGGCTTGAGAGAGGTTATTGCAAGATTTGTTTACGCAATGGATGTGATGACTGTGGACGAGTTGAGGGAAGAGTGCTGCAAGGTGGAGCGCAATTTTGGACGACGAGGACGTGCGGCCTATGCGCACCCGACGCGTTATCCTCCGGCGGAGAAGGCCAGGGTTAGCGAGGCAGCTGGTCCAGATACTGCAGAGGATTCTCAGTGGCAAGTGGAGGCGTTACAAGCGAAGGCCCGAAATCCGTTCCGAGCGGGCTGCTGGAATTGCGGAGCCGTAGACCACGGGTTCCGTGACTGCCCGGCAACAGAACAGCGCCTGTTCTGCTACCGATGCGGAAGGCCAGACACTGTGTCTCCGAGATGTCCGGATTGCGCGGAAAACAGTCGGCTGGGCGATCCGAGAGCGGGAAGGATGCGTCCAGACAAGAGTCCCGCGATGCAGTAAATGTTCTAGAATGTAAAAAAGGTTTAGTATGTACGAGTAGGAATAAGCACAGTTTAAAATACTTACCTTATGAGGAGAGGATGCGCAGCTACCTGGAGACCAGGAACCGAATTTTCTCCGAGCACCAGTTAGCCGGCATGCGAACGGTGTCTAGGAAAGTCCAGAAGGCCAGGGATCGATTCCGTAAGAGACGAGCGAGGAGGCGAGAAGTGGTTGCCGCTGTGAAGCGCAGTGGAACGGGAGACCCTCGACCATTCGCTGAAGTCCGGATCCTGACCCAACAGCTGACTGGCTTATTGGACACGGGAGCTAGTGTCAGTCTGCTGGGCAAAGGTGGAAGAGAACTCGTCGAGGCGTTGGATGTGCCAATCCAGAAGTACCTATCCGTGGTCCGCACGGCGTCTGGAGAAGACCGCTCGATTATAGGACGCGTCGAGCTACCTGTGGAGTACAGAGGACAGATAAATAAAATCCTGTTTTATGTATGTCCTTACCTGGAGCAGGAAGCCTATTTTGGAGTGGACTTCTGGCAGGCGTTTGACTTGGCTCCGGCGGTGATAGGCCACAGCGACCCGGAAAGCGTCAAGGCAGACGAAATCCACGCTAGGGATATGGAGCACTACGCCGAACAGGAAGATGACGACGAGGAGAAGCCGGATCCCGAATCATGGACGTTATCTGAGGCCGACGCACGACAGCTCGCGGAGATCCAGGAGGTGTTTCTCACATTTGAGAAGGATGGTCTGGGAACGACCAATTTGGAAAGGCACACGATCGAGCTGATTGAGAGAGCCAAGGTCTTCAAGGATCGGCCATATCCCATGTCTCCAGCGAAGCAGAAGGTTGTCGAGGATGAGGTGGACAAGATGCTAGCGCTCGGAGTCATCGAGGAGAGCATGAGCCCGTGGAGCAACCGGACGACGGTAGTGTCGAGGCCTGGGAAAGATCGGTTCTGCTTAGACGCGCGCAAATTGAACGATTTGACCATTAAAGACGCTTACCCGCTGCCGAGTATCGACGGAATCCTGTCCAGAATCGACCAAACGTTCTACATTTCCAGCGTGGATTTGAAGTTCGCATTCTGGCAGATCGAGTTGGACCCGAAGAGCAAGGAACTGACGGCATTTACGGTTCCTGGTCGTCCTCTCTACCAGTTCCGGGTGATGCCCTTCGGACTTTGCAACGCGGCGCAGCGGTTGGTGAGACTTATGGACCGAGTGATCCCAGCTGAGATCCGTTCCAACGTTTTTGTCTACCTCGATGATCTGCTGATACTGGCTCCAGATATCCAGACACGTTGCAGAATGCCTGAAAGCAGCGGGGTTAACGATTGGTATGAGTAAATCAAAGTTTTGCTTCAAATCATTGACCTACCTGGGTTTTATCGTTGGTGGAGGTCGTCTACGAATGGATCCGGGACGAGTAGCAGCGGTCAGGAGGATGCCAGAGCCTAGGACGATGAAGGAGGTGAGAGCGTTCCTTGGGACTGCTGGATGGTACCGCCGGTTCATAAAGAACTTTGCGACGTTGGCCACCCCGCTCACTGAATCGCTGAAGAAAACTGGAAATTCTAAGTTAATTCTTGAGTCCAGAGGCCCAGCTAGCCGTAGAGTCATTGAAGATGGCTTTAACGACTGCACCAGTCCTGGTGCATGCAGACTTCAAGAGACGGTTTTTTATCCAGTGCGATGCGTCACACGTCGGAGTCGGGGCGTTGCTTTTCCAGCGAGACGACGACGGACAAGAGCAGCCAATTGCCTTTTTCTCGGCCAAGATGAATAAACATCAGGTAAATTACACCGTGACCGAGAAAGAGTGTCTCGCAGCGCTCATGGCCATCCGGAAGTTCCGGCCATATGTCGAAGGGATGCCATTCACCTGCATCACGGATCATGCCAGCTTGAAGTGGCTCATGTCCATGAAGGATCTGTCGGGACGTTTGGCGAGGTGGTCGCTGCAGCTTCAAGGGTTCCACTTCAACATCGAGCACCGAAAAGGAAGTGAGAACGTCGTGGCAGACACCCTTTCACGGTGTGTGGAGGAGCTCGTAGTTAATCCGACGGATTTGTTGGGGTTCGAAACCACCGAGTTCGCTGGAGAAGATTATCTCGAGTTAGTGAAGGAGGTGGAAAATAACTTGGATAACTTACCGGACCTGAAGATCGTGGATGGTCCCATCTTCAAGAGAGTCTCTTCGGTAAATCTGGACGATGAGATGGAAGGTTCCGAATGGAAACTGTGGATCCCACAGAGTCTGACCCACAGCCTAATCGAGCGTGCGCATACGGACCCAACAGCAGCTCATGGCGGAATGGGAAAGACTCTGGAAATCCTACGGCGACAGTTCTACTGGCCAGGTATGGTGCTGCAGGTCCGAGCTTTCGTACGCAGATGTGATGTCTGTAAGGAGTCCAAGGCGCCGAATTTCCGGATGCAAGTTGGTATTGGGGAAAGAGTCCAGACTGAGCAGCCATTTCAGAAACTGTACATCGATTTTCATGGAAAATATCCGAGATCGAAGAAGGGCCACGCATGGATCTTCATTGCCGTCGACCATTTTTCGAAGTATACGTTTCTGAAAGCCATGAAGGAAGCCTCGGCCGCCAGAGTGGTAGATTTCCTCATCCACGAGGTATTCTACAAGTTCGGGGTGCCGGAAATCATTCACTCGGACAACGGTCGATAGTTTACGTCAAAGATCTTCGTGGAGGCAATGGAGAGTTTCGGCATTTCCCACATCAAGACTACAGTCTACTCTCCGCAAAGCAACGCCGCAGAACGAGTTAATCGAAGCGTGCTGGCGGCAATCCGGAGTTATTTGGAGGAAGACCATCGGGAATGGGACGCATTTCTCCCGGAGATCGAGGTGGCTCTTCGCAACGCGATACACGCAGCAACTGGCGAAACGCCCTTCTTCACGGTTTTCGGTCATCACATGTTCTTGAACGGGGCCAGCTACAAGTTGGCGAGAAAGTTGAAATCCCTGTGCGACCATGAGATTGCTGGGATGGGAACAGTCGACAAGCTCAAAGTGATCCAGGCCAAGGTGCAGACGAATCTCGAAAAGTCGTACGAGCGAAGTCGCCAGCAGTACGACCAGAGAGCTCGGACGTTCCTTGCGAAGCCAGGCCAGGAAGTGTATCGCCGTAACTTCGTCCTCAGCGACTTCAAAAGTGCCTTTAACGCGAAGTTTGCTCGGAAGTTCCTCAAAGCTCGGGTGGTGAAAGCAGTCGGCAACAATGCTTACGAGCTGGAGGATCTTCAAGGACGTCGGATAGGGGTGTATCACGCCAAGGACATCCGGGTATAACCTGAAATGAGGCAGCATAAATTAAAGGAGCACAACACAAAAAACAAAGGCAGTACTTACCGGCATGCGTGGGCCCCGCGTAGGGCACCGTTTGGAACTGCATGCGGATTTCGCCAGGCACCGATCTCCAATGCTCCCAATGATTTCGTCGAGTGGCCATGGTTCGGAGGCGTCTCTCTAAATCCTTGGGTGGTGTTGCATTTCGAGTTGGAATCGGCTGGAAGAATTAAGAAGGAGGTATTCGTCTTTGGTAGGGCTATCGATAAAGTAGGAGGGTGGCATCCCCTACTGGAGTGGCGCCCCCTTCTGCTGATGTCTTGGCTATCTAGCTATTTAAACTAGCCCGGTTCGCTAGGATGGCCTTGATATGTCCAATGACCCAATTTCGAGAGAGGCGAAGGGAATATGGCGAGATATAGGCATGATAGGCAAATTTTTATATAGTCGCAGCCATATTGTCCCAGCCGACAGAACTAAAATGTTAAAATAGTGTTTGTGCCGAAATATAATAAAAAGTGAGTGTTAGAGAAATTTGTGTTAGGTTTAATAGTTTATTTTATTTATAAGTAATTATTCGTAGGGCAACCGGGGTCCCAATACAAAGGGCCCCGGGATTTTAAATTGGAAGTTCAAATTAGAAGATTTAATTGGACATATAAAATTGGACTAATTAAATCTGGAAATTCAAATTGGAGATTTAAATTGGAGGGAATTAAATCTGGAAAATCAAATTGGAAATAAATCGTGATTTTAAATTGGAGGAAATTAAATCTGGAAAATCTGCCCATTTCACGCGGCGTTGAGAGGCACCGCCATCAGGCTCGCCTTCGCCACCGCTCCTCGGGGTGTTCCAGGCCCTTATTGCTGCTGGCCTCCGGCAGAGTACGCTGTAGTCGGGGCATAGTTAGCCTGGCGCCTAGCCCAGAAGTGGCTGAAATTATTAATGTTAATTTAACTGTGCACATTACTAAATTTATGTACTTACCTGCTGACCTGTAAATTTATCCGGACTTAGACCCGAAAACCTCAATTCTTGTCCTCGTTGTTGCCTGTAAAAAAGGGTCGCGATTATTAGTTTTCGGCGGGATTGTTTACAGCGCGTAATACTTACCGTTTGGCCTGTCCCTTCTTTTCCCTAGGAGCTCCTCAGGATTAGGTGACCTGACACATACCTAGTGTGTGCCCTTTTTTGCGCCTCGTTCCACTGCGAGTTCCACCAATACATGTCTGGTGGAACATTATTTCCGCGGCGCCTGTAGCCTTTGCCAAAGGAAGGTAATCTTCCGCTCTGACCGCGTAAATTTGTAGACGGTGGCCAAGTTTGGACGTAAAGGCTAAGGAAAGATGAATTAATTACTAGGAGAGCAAGTAATGTTAATTTAGTACTTACTGTGGATATTAAATGTATATGAAGACTGAAATGTGCGAGTGAGTTGTCGCTGTGGGGGAGATGGAGCCGTCCTAGTCGCGAGGAGTGACTTCGACCAGCAGATTACGGGTGATGCCTCCGCAAAATCATCCGGGGCATCCTTGGTTGGGTGGGCGTGCTTGGCTAAGTCATCGATAGCCACCAAAACACCACATTTTTCCCGTCAATTATAATTATTTGCGTTGTTTACATTTTGGTTTGTTTGTTTGTTAGTGATGAGCGATAGTTTTTGTGAAGTGAGACGCGCGTATATCGATGTTTATGTTGTGGATACTGTAGGGATATTGGGGATACTCCGCCCTGGGGATTCGGGAGCCAGCCGGCGCCGTCCCAGGAGAAAATGCAGTTCCGTAACATGTTTCCACCACGGTTGTTTCCTCTAT
Source organism: Drosophila carrolli (assembly GCA_018152295.1). NCBI lineage: Eukaryota > Metazoa > Arthropoda > Insecta > Diptera > Drosophilidae > Drosophila > Drosophila carrolli. The sequence goes on along the minus strand of JAECXJ010000295.1, from coordinate 451,443 downwards.
AATAACCACGACCTCTATAATTGTTGTTGGTCTGATTATTATAGTTTTGGTTATAACCGTTATTTTGGTTATAGCCATTATTGCCCCTACCGCGGTAATTATTTCTGAAGTTGTTACCGCGATAGTTGTTTCCTCTTTGTGTGTACAGTATTGAATTTGCATTGCCTGTCATTTCAGTACTGCATTGTATGTACTTAGTGACGGCTTCATTCATAGTTGTGAAGTTGCCTGCCTCTAAAATTGTTTTTATGCGGCCATGCTCACAATTTTTAACCATTGTGGTAATGGCTTCTTTTGTGCTGAATTTGTCAGCGTGTTCGGCTGGTAGGCCTTCGTCAATGTACGAGGCTTCAAGGAGCTTTCGTAAGTTGTCTATTTCTGATGTAAATTTCTCAGCTGTTTTGCCTTTTTGGCTTGTTTTCGCCATTTTCGCTTTGACTACATCGGATGTTTCACCGACTATAGTGTCTTGCAATTTCTTTATTATTGAATTTATTGTTGTTTCATTCTGTACTTTGTATAGTGTAGATCCTATTATTTTGGATTTAATGACATCTACAGCCAAATTATCGAATGTGCCTTTAGTTAAGTTAACCAACTTCAAGGCTGTTATGAATCTTTGAAGATGTATCTTTTGCCCGTTAAATTCCGGGATTGCATTCGAGATATCTTTTATATATGCCCTTTGGGCTGCTGGATCTGCCATTATGTTTTCTTTTGTGTCTGTATATTCTTCTTCTTCTGCTTCTGTTACTGTTATAACTGCAGGAATTGTTAGATCATGTAGATCTTTTTCTTTTATTTCGATTCTTTCGCTCGAATCGGAATCTTCATTTTCCGTTACTTCTATGTCTTGATCTATTGTCAAAGGTGTATTTAAAATTGTCGGTATCGATATATTTAAATTATACCTATCTTTGACAGTTATTAGATTTGAACGTAATTTGATCAATAATTTAGATAATTTTGAGCAATTCGTTTTATTTATCGCTGCCCTATTTTCATGTACTAAAGTTCTTGCAGTATTGAAAGAATCTACAAGAATCTTTGCATGTTTATTAATAGTGTCTTTATGTATTGGCCTATTTTGGCTTATACATTTGTAAGACTTGTCAAATGTGTCCTTTAATTCTCGTATGTGGAGAGTTAATTGCTCCCATTCGATACTAAGGACTTATTTTTTTTGTATTAGTTGTGCATAATTTTTAGTACATTTATATGTCCTAGGACTGGGTGTATGTCTACTTCCGAAAATACTTTACAGTGTCTTACTGTAGACAGTACTATTGCTTTTTGCGTACCGCTGCAATGAAAAAGCGGGGAAAAAGCTAGGTCGTACCTATTCATATATTCGTCTTCAAATTCTGAAATTGATAGGGCCTCTCCTCTGTTCTTAGTATGGCTAATACCCTATTCTCAAAATTTGGTTGATTGGATAGAGTATTTCTTATGCAATCTGTGGTATTCATTTTGTATGTTAATATATTTTATTTTTATTTTTATTTCAAAATTTCAGTTCTTTTATTTTGGTATATCATTGCATACATTTACAAATTTTTGACTTTAATTTTTATTTTGAACATATTTTTATAATAATTGTTTGTGCTTTATAAATTTAAATCTTATCCAGATCGTTGGCCTGGCTTCTATTTATAGCTCTTTTTGATACACACTTATTGTGGTACATATAGGCTTTATACAAAATGTATGCACTCATTATAAAAATAATTATTGATAATAATATGTTTGTTAAATCGGTATCAATAGTTTTTGATTTAATTTTATTAATTACATTAGCAGTGGAGTCCACTGTTTTAGTATCAATTAAACCCATTTTGCGTATTATTTCTGTAACGCTTTCAAAATCTGTTTTAGATATTGCGTTACTTTTCATAACAAAAAATGTTCATTCATATTTAAATATTTTCTTTTTATTTTGATATCTTTTAATTTTTCTTATGGCACGTATACTCGCAAGCTGTATTTTCGAAAGGCCCTTTACAATCTGCAGGGCACTTAGGTTTTCTAGCCTCCTTCATATCATTTTTATTTTTGTAGGCATACGTGTTCTCTAATTCTTTCTTAATTTCTACATTTTAATCCCAGGATACTGGGGTAGATTTTTCAGCATATAGCTGCCTATTTAATTCTTTTATTTTTAAATTCAGGAAGTTCTTCTGACCTTCTCTCCTTTTTCTCTTATTATTTTTTTTTGTCTTAGGCATTTATTTAATTATGTATTTAATTAATTAATTAAATTTTTTTTGTTTAAATTTTGTGTTATGTGTATAAAATTGTTACATGTATCCCTACCTAGGTAAAAAAAATTAAGACCCGCAGCTAGAAACTGCCTGGTCTGTACAATTATTGTTAATTATAAGTTTTTGCATCGCAGATGCATATAAAATAATAAAAAAATGTAAGATGTGCACTCTTGGAAGCGCTGTCGGTTCAATTCTCCAGGGTCGCTGATGCTCCTTCGCTGATGTAAGGGGCGGCATACCCCTCACACTTGTTGCCTCAGCTGCTGATGTCCTGGGCCTATGGGCTCAGGCGGTACCGGTGCCGGTCATCGCACAGGTTTTTCCGCAGGTGCCTTCGCAAAATGGGCTTTCCAGTCGCCCAGCGCAGTCGTCTTAGGGCACACTTTGTTTCTTCTTGGAAACTGCTTTGGAGGTGGAGGTGTTAATTTTTTTTGTCGTCATTAATTTTCTTAATCACTGAGTGAGCTGGAGTTATTGGCTTTTTATTTACAAAACTTGAATTAAGAAAATCAAGTTCTTTTGTAATTTTTGGGGCTGTTGCCCAGGGCGGTGCTGGTTTGTTTTTATATAATAACCACTTTTTTTTTATTTTTTTATTTTGGTTTGCACGTCCCTACGTTTTGCCATAACGCCATCTCTACTCACTCAGATTTATATTTCCAGTTGCAGTTTGTATGAAGTCGTCATCAATTTCCTGGTCCTCTGCCCGTAAATGTGCTCCGCTCCGCCAAGTCACTCTATGAAATTTTATAACTGGTACTTATCGCCGCTGCGTTTCAGGTTTTTTGGTATCCAGTTTTGTAGCTGCAAATTTTCCTTTCGTGCAGTTGTTCCTTCCTAGGTCCTCCAGGACCAGTATCACGGTCGCCATGTTATAATATTGCCATCATATTTTTATAATAATTAATAGTCACTTTATTTTACTTTGCCATGGGCAGATCTTTATTATTGAATTGTCAAATTGATAATGAATTACAGTTAGCTATTTGCGGCTGCGCTGCCTGCAAACATTGGCAGCGACCGTCATATATATCGAAGTATATGCTCGCAATTGCTACAATGACTCGCTACAATTCGCTACAATGATACATGCATACTACACCAGTACAAATTTCAGCGATCCCGATCGGGTGTTAAATGAGGCAAAGATCATGAAGAATCTATCCCATCCGTGCGTGGTTCGCGTTCACGACATCGTAGACAAACCCGACTCGGGCTACATGGTGCTGGAGTTTATGCGGGGCGGTGACCTACTCAACCGGATTATTAGCAACAAGCTGCTGAGCGAGGATACTTCTAAGCTTTACTTTTACCAAATGTGCCATGCCGTAAAGTACCTTCATGATCGAGGTATAACACATCGCGACTTGAGACCTGACAATGTGTTGCTAGAAACCAACGACGAGGAGACCCTGCTGAAGGTCTCCGATTTCGGGCTGACCAAGTTTGTGCAGAAGGACTCGGTGATGCGGACACTCTGCGGCACTCCGCTCTATGTGGCTCCTGAGGTGTTGATAACCGGCGGCCGCGAAGCCTACACCCGAAAAGTAGACATCTGGAGCTTGGGCGTAGTGCTTTTTACTTGTCTAAGTGGCATTTTCAGACGAGTACGGAACTCCAGCAGCCCAGCAGATTAAGAAGGGCAGGTTTGCCTACGGACATCCTGCATGGAAGCGTGTCTCGCAGCGCGCCAAGCTGCTGATCAACCAAATGCGACCCTCAATCGATGACGTCCTGCAGTGCAGCTGGCTGCGGGATGCGCAAATGCTACAGAAGGCTAAGGGGCTGATGAAGCTCGAAAGCATGGAGATCGAGGAGGAGGAGAATAACTTTCTCGAACCGCCCACCAAGTGATCGCGACGTTAACTCATGTTTCTAAAATTCAATCGTTGATGCCTAAAGGTCGAGGGGTGAAAAGGTTTTAATTTTCTGGAAAAATTAAGCGATAACATTTTTCCCAAACCGCCGACACCGCCGCATTTGAGTGTATTGGTTATTCAAGTATTTTTTTGCGGTTGTTTATTTTTACGTGTTGCCTAGTGTAAGTTTCATCATGCCTGAGTACTCTTGTTAAACTGCATTTATTTCTTGACATTTCATTCACAATTACTTTAAGCTTCTTATCGATCTGAATTCTACCATTCCATTGGGATATAATTACGAGTAATTTAATTTGACTCTTCAGCGAACCATTGAGCCTTTTGAAATAAAGTAATGGAATTTGTTCAAATAAGCCGAACTTTATTCTAGGGATATAATTTTAGAAACTGTTATAATTTAAAATATAAATTTGTATTATCAGGAATCCCGGAGCTACGTTTGCTCAGATTACTTTGGCAGAAATCTACAGGGGTGGTCAAAAGTATTTGCACAAATTACACGTACTTACTCATAACAAATGTGCAAATACTTTTGACCACCCCTGTATTTGCCGCTATATGTACTACTGTGTGCAAAAAGTAAGGTGAATTTGTTTGTAAAGTGAAAATTCTTTATTTATTTTTCTGAATCAATTTCATCCCCTTCAAAGTAATCCCCTCTCGATAAAAAAATTATGCCAACGTTTTTCAAATCCTCGAAACAGGCCAAATAGTCCCTTTCCGGTATAGCCTCGTCGATTCCGCTTTTATCTCTTCAATCGTCGAATTCTTGGCGATTTGGTCACGAAGAACGAGTGCAGAAATTGAGCGTTTTTGGTACCAAACGAGATTTGACTTTTCGTAGGCCCAAATGGTCTTTCAAAATGGTTTTAACAGATCCTTCTGATATTCCGATCATATCAGTAAGGTCTCTAACAGTCAACCGACGATTTTTGAGCACTAATTCCTTCACTTCATTGACGTATTGGTCATCTGTTGACGTCGATGGCCGTCCGGAGCGCTCCAAGTCATCAACATGTTCCCGAACCTAAACCGATTTTTAAATGTTTAATTTGTCAATTCATCATCAGTTTTTTCTACTATTTGGAAGGACTCTTTTATTATTCCACTTCATAAAATGGGTGCAAAGGCGGATGCCAAGAATTATAGAGGTATTTCTAAATTGTCGGCAATTCCTAAACAATTGAACGTATTATCACTTCTCATTTGCAACATTTATGTTCCTCGCTTATATCAGCATGGTTTTTGTTAACATCGACCACATTTTGATCTCCTACCTTTCGTCTCCCAACATAAAGCTTGATCCTTCCTTTCCGACAACTTAGCCAAGAAAACATAACAAAAATCGTTTTATGTGTAAGCTTCTGGGTTCCAAACATCGCATAGTTCGACACTTATGCAAGTGACTAATGTAGGTTACTGCGAAGAGCACAGACAATTTGTCAATTAAGGCTTACTCGCTCCACTGCATTGGCTGAAAATAGTTTTTATTTACATAGCGTCAATGCCATAATGATTAAGGAATTGCGCGAGCTCATATTTGTGCTGTGAAATGCCATTCGCATTCCAGAAAGATATTTTAAGAGTAAAAATCTAATCATATTTGTGTTTGATTAGAAGCTCCAGGAGGAGATTTTGACTGCGCACAAGCTCCTGCAGCGTTTGCTGTATTGCTCCCATTGTTCTGCTATAGTTGCCAACATTAATTCTATACCACTAGGTAATTGGTATGTGTTTACGGAGATACTTTCAGTAGTATGGTTCAATGACTGTTGCTCCAACAATCTGGAGTGGTATGTCCAAATGTCGGTTTTGAAGCGTAAGACCCGTCCTTGTAGCTTAGCGCCTGGACAGAGACTCCGGGGTATGGTAGGTATGGAAGGTTTTGGCGGGTGACTGGGTTTCTTGCTGAGGCTGTTTTTTGGGTTAGGCGGTTTTTCATCTCCTTATAAATACGGCAACCTCTGTAGTTGGCCGTGTGGTTTTCCCCACAGTTGCTACATTTTTTGGCAGATTGGTCCTCCTTATTTAGAGGACAGTCCATAGTTAAATGTGCATCCCCGCAGACAACGCAGAGTGCGCGGAGACTGCAGTATTTTCTCGTATGGTCATATTCTTGACAATTCGTACATTGGTCGGGTCATTTCCGTTTGTGAGGTTCCTCAACCGTGATCCTGCAGTGCAATAGATATTGAAGCTTGTAGATTGGTTGGACTTCTATCAGTTTTATCTTGAACATAGGCTGTGGAATTTTTTTTCCTGTTTATTATGTTTATAGCCGTTTTGGCATTAAAGCCCTTTTCTTTAAGCCCAGCTATTATTTCAATGGTTTGAACTGTTGATTCAATTCCTTTGATAACTACTTGTAGCCCTTTGCTATTTTTAAGTTGGTAGGAATAGTAATTTATTTTTCCCACGTCTAGGTATTTGGCCACTGATCGATATCTAGTTCGTCGTTTACTTGAATTCTTATTTCATTTATGTTTCCTTTTTTTATAGAAGTGACATAAAACTTGTTAGCTCCAATTTGGTTAGTTTGGTCAGATATTTTTTTAACTAGTTCAGCACAATTTGCGTGACGAACGTAAATGGTTGATGGCCTTGGTTTCTTGGCCATAGTTTTTTGAGAATCGAGAATCTATTATATGTCATCGGATTTTCCGCAACAGTGATAATATTTGATTTTGATACTTTTGGCGTGTTCGTTTTTCTAGAAGATTACGGGCTTAATTTTCTTTTTATATGTGCAGAAAATCGAAACGAAAATTAAATTATTAATAATTGAGAACCGCTGAGTAAACCGCTGTCTGAGCGTGGATAGCAGTTGCCACCTCTTTGAGTATCTCAAACTTTTGGTCGGTGAGTCTGGCTCTAATTTCTTTTATCAATAATAATTAAATTTTTATGTTTGATATTTTGCAGTTATTTTTAATATCATCTTTTTTGACACACTTTTTACATTATGATATTGAATGTGCATATTTTTACTATGTGTAACGACTGGATTCTTTATTAGACAAATCTCTAAACATCTTTGAATCGCATCTTTTTTTTCTTTTTTTTCGCGCGGAATCATACGGTCGTTCATCAATCCTAAGTCATTCGAGGTGCCCAAGCCAAGCAACAACACAACTAGCCAATAACTTTATCGTAGTTGAGAGGTGGCTATCTGATTGGCGTATTAAAATAAATGAACAAAAATGTAAACACTTAACTAAACTAAAAGCCAGCAGATTCCACTGGATATTAAACGCTCGATCGTCCCTGCGTCTTGACTACAAGGCCCTGCTCCACAACTCCACTCTCAAGCCTATGGCTCCCAGGTATGGGGGAACGCAACAGCAACATTGACATCATCTACCGCGCACAATCGAAAATCCTGAGGAGTATCACTCACCATATAAAACGAATATATCAACTGCACATAACAAGAGCAAGAAGTGTGCGCACGCTACAATGTATAATATTGGTGTGTATAAGTGAGTGCGCCTTGATAAAACTTTCAGTTTCCTGACATTACTTTGGTCTTTCTTGTATATGAGGTAACCAGTCACGACTCCAAACCTTCCAGAAATGGCGTATCATCGTCTGCTGTATAAGGAACTGCTCTGCGAAGGATCCCGATTGTGGCTGATATTCTGGCGGCGCCAGCATTGAGTCTCCAATAAGAAAGTGCCCTGGGGTGAGCTCTTGTAGATCGTCCGCGTCAGCTGTGAGAGGGCAAAGCGGTTGTGAGTTAAGTTGGTTCTGTTGTCACTGTAAAGGTGCTAAACCATTTCTAGTCGTCCGGTGAACCTGTCCAGAGCCTAAGCACTGCCTTTGTTGCGAGACAAATAAAAACAGCGATGTATCTTTTGTTAAAGCTCGTAAACGAGTTGCTTTAATCTCTATCGCGCCTGTTTAGTTGACACCAGCTGCGAGGAATGGTCGAATTGGAGGGTTGACTCGATGAACGGACAAGTCTCCCATTAGCAGTAGTTGCTCGCGCCCTGAAGCAGCGAACGCATTTCCGTATAACTCTTCGAACTGCTTGGCTTCCTGTCCAGATCCAAAATCGTTGGCGCGTGTGTGCCAAAGTCAACTGCGCACCTCCGTGTAACGTTAGATAGTGCGAGTGCCGTATTATTAATTCTGTGAAATGATGAGAACTTGGCAGGATTATTGGATAACGACGTTCGGGAGACAAACTAGAATGGCAAAGGAACGATCCAAAACAAAGGCGACTCTATTTGCGACAGAGGTCTTCCATCTATAGACGTCTCCATGCAGCTAGTGCTGCACAACTGGAGCATCCGTCCAATAAATGTTCTTTACAGGAAAGAAACTAAGACACTTAGCCATCGTTAGCCACCTTAACAATTCGATAGCTAACCTCTGTTCGAGGTATAGTTGAGAGCTTCGCGGGAGTAACCTTTGTTTTGGCAGTAATCAGGGATGAATAGCACATTCCGTCCTGATGATCCAGCAGGTGTATTAAATGTGCAAGATCAGTCGCAAAACGCATGAATCTGTACTGAGGATACGGAAGCTGAATTATAATGGATTACACGGATCCACGGATTTCTGCTTATCTCGCCGATCCTCAGCGAAACCGCACCGTCACAGTCCAGAACCATCTGCATGCACTCTCTTGACCATGGTTACGTCCTGCAATATTAGCTTCCCGAGATGATGACCGGTGCAATGATACCCAGCGTCTCAAGCAACCTTGCTATACTGGATAAAATCATCCTCTTGGCGGAACTAACTGGTATCTCAAAGTCGAGCCGGTACTTAAAGCAGTCCTTATTTGGGAGCCAATACATTCCTAAAGCCTTTATATGACCTGTAGTGTCCAAACTTAACAGGGTCTGACTGCAATAATACTCTGAAGGAATCGAAAGAAAAAGTCTCGAATTGTTGCTGGACCACATTCGCAACTCCATCCGCGCAACTCATCTGCCTCTTCTATAGTATCTCCTTTGTTCATCAGCACCTCCTCCGCCTTAGGGAATGAAAGCTGCTTATCTTTCGCCAGCTGTTGAATAACTAAAATAGCCGTGAACGACGCTGAAGCCGTCCCAAATGTTAGTGTCGATAATGCATAAACGTTGATGGCTCCATCCGCCGCCCGCCATAAAATCCGCCATCTTCCGTCGGTATGGTGCGGTCAGGAACTGACTGGACCTCGCAGAATCGCTTGAGGATTAATTCGGTGTCCAAAGTTACTCGATGACAGCTTCCACCTTAACTCCTTCTGCTCTTCACGATAGTATCCATCCAAAACAAGTATTTTGAGCTATTGGGGTCGTCGGACAGCATGATTTGCGCCAGAAGGCGCATGATGAGATCAACTCGTTTCGGTCGGTAATAGTTTGGATCTGCCAACGGGAGCTCTTGGATGTGATTCAATCGCTGCTGCGAAAAGCTGAGACTGGGGAGACAGGATGTTACGGAATTGAAAACATATTCAGAATTAACATCTAAAGAAAAATGGAGATTAATAATACTGTTGATTTCGAAATTGACCGTATACTTGCAACGACGACCGCCCCCGTGACCTACACCAACAATGGATGCTCGGGCGCCGATCTTTTCAAATGAAATGACTGAACAACGTGTTCGGATACTATGGTTGCCTCGGATCCTTTATCGACGAGGGTCGGGTTTCGTACGGTAATACGAGCCGTAGCGAGAAATACATTTCTCGAGGAAAGGTTGGATGATGTCGCCGAATGACTTCTGTAAGCTGCGTGTGGCGCAGTTGTGTTGAGTGTTGAGACTGTTTCCATGGATGCTGGCGCCACAAACTACGATGTCGGAACCTGGAAATGTAGTAAAGTATGATGGCGCTGACCACAAACTTGGCAGCTCTTGTTGCTGGTTAAGCGAGAAAGAGCATGCGACTTACTCAAACAATTGACACATTATTTAGCCCTGCTGACTATATGCTTGCGCTTGTAAAAGTTTAACGACATAAAAAAAGGTATTCGACCGCTTTGAGTGCTCCTCTGCCTTATGCAATCGCACGCGTTTTGTCGGGTCTGCGGAACCTGGTCCAGCATTGGAGTCGTACGACGAGCTTCGGTTCTCAATCCCATCCATCCGATCGTTCAAAAATGATTCCAAATGAAGATCTACCTTGGTGGTGCTCCCAAGCGTTGTGTGTCTCCTTGGGCAGCTTCGATGCTACGTAATGCGCCAACCAGTGCTGCAATTCCCCGTCCAAGGCTTAATCGCGGCGGAATGCAGCTAGGGAAACATTGACCGTGCTTAGCATCGACCGTATCGAATCGGTATTATCCCTTTGCAATCTTGGCAACGCATGGATTGCGCTGACGAGTCGAGGATTATTGTACCTTTTTATCAACATTCCCCAAGCGACTGCATAGCTTACATCTGTGAGCTGCATTTAACGAATGTCATTATCAGGGATGATTGGCAGTGAATCCTTGAAAAAGTATAATTTTTGACATTACTCAGATTATTGTGGTTATGTAAAATTTAGGCATGTTTACTCGCAACTCCGGTCCAAGCTTATCTAAGTCTTCGGCGAGAGCGCAATAGGCGTCCTAGAATTCTGATTGAGAATTCTTCGTGGCATAATTCGAATCATCAAGTCCATTTAAATTCACCGAGTGTGTCTCCCGAAAAGCGTTTCGTAGTTCCTACACTTGCTCCAGCCTTTTTGAAAAAAAATTTTAGTTTTCTTCGGAACACAGACTTAAAGGATTGGTGACGATATATCCGAAACAGATTTCATGTTGACAAGTGTAAACTAAGGCTTCCGCAACTCACCACGCCAAATTATCATGTAATAAAGAAATCGGTAAATGCTTGTCTCAGACACAACTTGGTCACTCCGTCGTTTCTTTACCGTTTGCAAGCTCAGTTCAAAAGCTAGGGACTTTTGGAATTGTATTTTTTTAATTAATTTTAATTATGTTATGAGTGTTGTACAAAAATCGGAGCGGGCCGGATCAGGGGACTATATCATATAGGTCCCACTGAAACAATTTTGCAAATAAATATACGAATATAGTAATTTAAAAAAATTTCAGAATTACGGATCTTATTTTTAAAAAATTTTACGACTATAAAAATCGCATAAAAATCGAAATCTTTTCTTGTTTTTATCCCTGATTTAATTGAAATTGAATTATCTGGGCAAGCGGAATTTGTTATTCCATCGAAATATTTAATTGCTTTATATTTTTTATATTTTTAGATATGATGTCGAGCGTCCGTAAAGTTGGTGTTGCAGACATGACAACCATGTCGGAAATAAATGAAATTGAAATAAACCAAAATCTTAACATTCGTTACTGTAGTGACATAATATATGTATCCTTTAAATATACAAATGTTTGTAATTATATCCAATATTTTGCTTGCGGTATAGAAGACATAAATTTTAATTATTATTTTTATACGATATTAGGATATTCAACGTCAATGAACTCTTTATTCTAGTTACAGTTAATAGGTTTCATCGCAGTGTAGGCCACATTTCCTTACAAAGTATATACATTCTTAAGTTTATTATACTCCGAAATATAGTATTAAATAAGTACTATTTATCAATTTAGTTTTATAAAACGACGACTATATCAACGAACGATCGAAAAATATATCAAAAAATATGTTTGCATTAATGTCTACCCAAACTATCCAAAAATGTGTCACTAAAATTTCAGAAGCAATTCAAAATATTTTTAAAGATACAGGAGAAACCTTACGATTTCTTATATACGATTTTTGATATATGAAAACTTTAACCCTCTAAGACTACTTTCCAAAATAATAGAAAAAAGTATTCAAATAATTTTTTTTTTTTGTGAATGAATGCTTCTAAGCTCAAATATGTGCTTAGAAATAACGTAGAATCTTCGTTAAGGTGAGAAGAAAGGTAAGCCGGCCTGAAGGCACGCTTGCACTCTTGAAGATTTATTTTATTTTTTCTTATGGTATTCTACAAAACAGTTTTTATTCGCTGTGCAGCATAAATGTAGATTGCATTTCGTGCATATGCATTGCGTTTGTGAAGTTTTACCGTGATTGCAACATCTTTTTCCACTGTTTCGATCCAACCAATGTGGGAAATGGTTTAGCTGGTCAAACCGCAAGTCCGATATTAGATGAAAAGAATGGGGAATTTATTGTTCGTCCTGACTGAAAGGATGAAGGATAGGTTTCCCATCGACGTGAATTTGCATTGTTACTATTGATTGGAGAACCCGGTAAGTTTTTGTTTTTATATGTCATCGAAAAATAGGCAATCTTCAGAAATTTTGGTTTGAACAAATAAAAAAACATAGGTACCTAAAACTTTTCAGGTATATTTCCGATATTTTAAATATGATTATGTAAAAATTTCAAAAATTGTGATGCGTTTCCGGAAGCAGGACACAGGGCAACGTAGGCCATTGCACGACCTGTGGAACCCCGCTGGTGCTCTACAGGTCGTAAAAGTAGTTTAAAACAAAAAATTCAATACTTGTCTTGTTTAGTAGGATTGTAATTATGGAATAGACTACTTTTATCGAAATTGAATAAAAAATAACAAAATGGATGGGCTTGAAAAATTTAGTGTAGATTTTCGGAACATTTGTATCACTTTTTTGTCGATAAAAAATTTAATGTATTATCATTCTATGTAATTATAGTCCATTCCGTGGACAATTTAATTACGAATATTAAAAAAAAACATTAAGATTCGTTAAAAATTAACTGAGATATGACAGTCGCCAGCTCGAAAAATGTAGTTTTCCAGAAAACGCGTTTAATATACGCTCCCTACCTGCTTTGAGTCGGTCGGCTCGGAGGCTTGAATATTAAATTATATATTTGAAGAGAATTAAAACTTGCATTATAAAATTACTCTACTCGAATTGTAGTAAATGTATTATTGAAAACATAGTGGATTCATCTCTAATTAAATTTTAAAATATATTTATATGAAGAATTGGTTGGTGAACCGGTTTTTATTACCGGAATCAAAAAAAACTTTTTTTGATTGATCAATTTGTATCCTTTAAAAATGGTTAGTGAGGGATTATTATATTTATTTTATTAGTTTTGGAAACATATGATGCAAAAAACACACCACAAAAACGTTTTAAAACTGGGCGTGCCACCTTTAGATTTGAAAAATGGTCCGATTTTATTTTTATTGTTTTTATTAGAGTTAATGTACCCAGGAAGCCAGGAAGTGAATTAATTATTTTATAAAGGTAAAGATTTTGGGCACTTAAGGGGGTCTTCTAGTCTAGAGGCTCGAATTTCGACCTTTTTTGTTTATTAAACTTAAAGGAGTGCATAAAATAAATTTCAAAAAAAAAAAATTAGTTTTCATTGAGTTATTTCTTCTTGAAGAAGAGGGGAAAAAAAAGAGGCCGTGTCCGCGTCGCCATGATATCTATGCTTGTAGCTATCTGAAAAATAAAACAATGATAGATTCTTAATGAGTACGAATGTCGCTATGGCATGAACCACCAAAAAAAAATATCTTTTTTTTTCATGAAATGGCGGCTACTTAAAGAAAAAACACGATTTTTTTCACTAATTTTTCCATTTTGTCGAATTTTTAAAAATATTATAAAATTAAAATTTTTATTTTTTGTTGGTTCATGCGATAGCGATATATTTAAAGAATATTCATGCCAAATTTCATGTAAATCGACTGATTAGAACTTGAGTTAGAGTGGCGACCGCATCAAAAAAAGTAGTTTCGAGAAAAACGTGTTTAAAGTTTTAGTCGTTCGCTCAAGCGGTCTAGTTGCCACGTCACTAAAACGGCTATAACTTTGAAAATAATTTGAGTTTTGAAAAATCCTTTTAGGGAGATATTTTTGAATATCCAAGCTATCGAATTATGAAAAAAATTTTTTCGATTTTCTCAAATTTCTAGACTAGAAGACCCCCTTAAGATAGTACTCTACTGTATCTATTTATAAAAGAAATTTGTAATCACCAAAAATATGTAAAGAGGAAAACAAAAAGTTAATTGAAGTATTTAATAAAGCTGGATTTGGGCATTCAAAGTTTATAAAAAAAGTGTAAGTCCACATTAGAACTTATTTATACCAATATCCGACGGGACGTTTTTTCAATTTAAAGCTTAAATATGTACAAGAATAGAGAAGGGGATCCAAGAGAAGGCGGAAAATGGTCGTGTGCGTCATCGTCCGGTCCTCATGTTGTCCCATCTCTCCTGCCATAGACTAACAGTCCTGATCCTCTGGATCATAATGCCCGAGATTCCAGTCTTTAACTCTGCTGATATAAGGTCGTTCGGGATTGTTCCTGCTACCAATAGAACGGCTGCACTTGTCGGCTACCTCGCCTATTTCCTAGGCCACCGATACCAGCGCTATGTCGTCCGCAAGCCCTTAAGGATCTCGTTATACATGACGGTCCAAAGAATGGGACCCATTATCGTGTTCGTGGATAATATCATCAAAGCTATATATTATTATGCGATCTTTGAAATAGTCGGCTATCACCTCTCGGATGGCAGAAAGTGCTTCTTCGAACTCCTTCTCGTTCGTCGTTTTACATGCTCGGTTTCTGTATAATTAACGGTAGTTATATATAGCTTTAGAGCTGAGATACTAAAGCTGAGATACTAGAGCTGAAGATACTAGTCCAAAAATTGTTGGTTTGTACAGATACAAATCATCTTTACTCATGTGATGCTTCGAAAAACATCGTAAAAAACTATTCAACATAAAATTTCTGAGTTTTTGGTATTTAATATAATAGATTATGGTTGAAATAGGACAGCTTATCGTTTGCTAAGAAAATAGTTAGTATTTCTTCTCTTTTAAAGCCATGCATCTTAATGGTACTATTAGGAAAATTCGTAAATATAATAGCTTAATAAATGGAGTGTTGTAGAAACAAAAAATTTGTTCTTATCTGTAACGTTAAAAAGCCCATTTGTATAAATAACACTTAAAACACATAATTTGAAATGACTTTAGCAATTGAGCTTTTGTATTATTTATAAAATTGTTTGCAGAGAATTTTCATCGGGATACCTTAAACTACATTCATAGCGATAGCAAACTGAATCAAAACAGTGTCTGTCAAGATTTATAGTAATGAAAAAACTTTACGTTTTCAGGGGAATCAATAAAAAAATTTTTTATTTACCCGCAATATAGAAAACTCAGGTTGAGAAAATATTGTTTATTTTTTATTTCTTGTATAGTGAGATTATTATCTGCTATAATTACGAATTTTTAACAGTAAACTGCAACTCAAGATCAAATTCCTTTTTTTCGCAAAAAAATTTTTTTTATTACATGAATGATTATATTTGCTGAAACCGTAAATACAACAAAATTTCATTAGTTTAGAATAATTCCGTGTATCTGAACAATCGTTTTTATAATTTGTTTTTTTTTGTGCATACGGGAACGTTTTATGAGGTAGAGGTTTTACAAAAAAATTCATTTCGGAAAAATAAAAATTTGTGCATTAACATTTTTAAAAAAAATTTGAAGAAAATTGCATATTTGCGTTTAAAGTTTCAAGTTTGGGTTTGGGGCGGGACGAGACGCGCGGCTAGGAGCGCTATAACTTTCTTTCTACTGCTCAAATCTCTATGAAAATTTGGGGAAATGTTATCAAGAAGTTGTTCTTCAAGATAAAGCAATAAACAAATTTTCGATTTTTTGAAAATGAAGAAGGTATATGACCCCTTAGGGGTTATCCGGGACTTGACCCTAAAATTTAAAGTCGATCGAAGCAAAACTGTAGGAATGGGAGAAATTTAAAGCCCAGCGCGTCGAATAAGTCACAATTGGCTCTGGCGTCGAGCAGGTGCGACACGCAGAAACAAGTAAACGGCGACCCTTTTGTGTCCGCTTTAAAACTTTAAACGCGTTTTTCTCAAAACCACTTTTTTGAAGTCGGTAGTCACGTTTTTTCAAAAACTATTGCACCGATCGACTTCTACTTTTGCACACCATTTTATACCCTTGCAGAGGGTATTAATTTATTATTAATTTTGGTCAAAAGTGTGCAACGCAGAGAAGGAGACATATACGACCCTATAAAGTATATATATTCTTGATCAGGATCACCTCCTGAGTTGATATAGCCATGTCCGTCTGTCTGTCCGTCTGTCTGTTTCTACGAAAACTAGTCTCTCAGTTTTAAAGCTATCGAATTGAAACTTTGCACACACCCTTCTTTCCTTTGCACGCAGTATATAAGTCGGAACGGCCTGGATCGGCCGACTATATCCTATAGCTGCCATATAACTGATTGATCGGAAATGCCATAACTTTCGTGTTTGTAAAGTTAGAAAGTTGGGATTTTCTATGGGTTTTATATTTGGCCAATCAATCCGACCTACCAAATTTCATAAGGATCGGCCGACGATATCCTATAGCTGCCATATAACTGATTAATCGGAATCTTGTTAGACATGCTTTTGCTGTCGTTGACAAAAGGATTTTTTTATCTTCAATTACAACTCATTTTATAAGCCAAAATATGGCCAAAATTTAAGTAAAAAATGACACTTTATGAAAAGCGGTACAAAAAATTCATTTTTTAATTAGAAAACACATACACTATAGGAAAAACTTTGGTAATTTGAGAATATTTTGATAAATCTGAGCACGTCAACAGGATTTGATGTAAATAGGTCTTCTGAACTTCCAACATGGTTTACTGGAAATAAAGATAAGTTAACCAAGCCGTCAATTAAGCTACTTTGGCTATAGCTAGTAGGATATACGATTTCGTTCATGGATCACGTAACTCCAGGTATATTGAAATCACTTAGAACTGACAATTGATCGTTATCGGTAATATTTAAAAATGATTTCTTAGCGGAATGGGATTGAAATAATATGAATGCTCAGACGAACGTAAAATATATGAGCACGTGACATATATAAAATAACCAGGAAACGACAAATTTAAGCAAATATATTTAAATTCAAGAAATAATTGTTCCCACCTGAGGGCACGACAACTAAGACTCCACCTCAGGTGGTCAGTTCAACTGACTTCAGCCAACATCGGCCCCGTTATACGCCTATCAGGCTTTAACTTATTTGAAGCGGCGCCAAATTATGGATGGTCCGCCGAAAAACTCCTCCCTCCTGGTCCCTCCGGATTGCTGGTGTGGCGAACAGCGGCCCGCCTATCAGCATATGACGGAGGTCAGCGCCTCCGACGCTTGGGTCGTTGCTGATCGCTCTGAGTTCATCACTACCTTAATTCCCACGAGGTTTTGTTTTGTACTAATATTTATTAAAGCGTTGATCATTAAGCGAAATTTCGTATTAAGCAACCAGGCTACACACTTTAAAAATATCTTTGGTAAAGTACCCTTTTTTAGCTTTCATCTCCTCCCAAAATGTATGTCGACAAAACCTATGGTGTGAGGGTACGAAATTAGTTGTCCCAAAATTCAAACTTAACTGTCGTCAACAACAGACTTGCCCATAACAGCACTTAGAGTGCGGTTAACCCTAACAACGATAGTTCCCCTTGGTCTATGATCTGGCTACGTTGACAATTGACAAATGTCAAAAGTCGATCTGGCAACCTGGTAAACTTCCAATGGAATATTTCCGCTCAACCAACGCGTTCTTTTACGATTCGTTCAGCCAAGCGAACATACGCATAGTTTACAGCGAAAGGTTCTGAAAGTCAACGCGTGTGCAACATATACCACGCGCTCAAAGTCCTGTAGTAAAGGCAATCGATTCCGCCGTGTCTGTTAGACACTTCGCAATACGCGCAAGTTCTGGTATATTCCGATCAACGGCACGCAAGTGTGTAAAATCTGCATAGGTGAGCCGAAACAACTATAAACGCAAGATCGACTCTAATCGTCTTGTGTAGATTTCAGCAATCAACCCGGCAGCGCCAGATCAAGCTCCCAGCAGGCTGTGTAATCGCAGTTTACAAACCCCAAGTCTCGGCCAGCCGCGGATCCCAAGTGGCGTTCCCACAACTGCGCTGCTGAAATTGCCCACTCCAACCGCGGGTCTCAGCCAGCTGAGGGATAGCAACAAAAGGAGTCAGGCTACACCCAAAAGCATCCTTTCCCTGTGGAATTTAAGGTATTTGTAGCCATGCCGTTGCACTAGTTCGGTTCCAATCTAATTCTCCCGTCACATCTAGTTACATCTGGATCAACCCCTAAACGTGCAAGGAGCCAACTCGCGCTCGCACTTTTGATCAGCAAATTGTGCGTGATTGAGGCAGCGTTGATCTGGAGCGCTGACCTACACCAAGGGAGTCACATTGAGCAGCAACATAACCCCACAGCTCACATTGGCTCGGTTGTATACCGCGCGGCAGCACAATCCACAAATCTACGAAAGTACGACGTCAATCCTAAGATCCTTTGGACTTCTTTTCTATCTGGCGAAATTGAAAAATCAACCTCTGTTCGAGTTTTCTCAACACCTGGCTACTACCAATTTTTAAGATATATCCCATGAAGTCTATATTTCGCTTTTGATCATTTCTTATTTACCAGAATTACTGCCGAAGCAAACTCAGATGTACATGGCTTAATTTTACCTTTGTCAAGCCATTCTGAACCTGGTCATCGACGATATTATTATTGCCAAACGCCTCGGATGTTGAGAATTCTCTTTGGTTCGAAGTCCTTTTTCATAAACAAAATCAACTTACGAACGTACTCCGCATTCTTTCGTGCTAATCATGCGCAGGCTTCAATACCCTTGGCGAAAATATAGAACCAGACTTGTTTACCACCATATCGACCATGTCTAACATCACATTTGTAATAATGTTAGTACCTGACTCTCACCATTTCCGGTTCAGATCGCTGACTTCAGACTAGCAACTCCTACCACTAATTTCACTCATACTCATTAAACACAACTTATCTGCTGCACCTACAAGTTATTTTGAATTCTAAATTTATACGGATCACTGATTTCAGTTCCAGACTCGATCGAGGATTGATGATATTGCTTTGAACTTAGTTTTCATCCTTAACAACATTTGAAGAATATTGCGTTAAAGTTTTAGATTCATCCGACTAAAACTTCCGAAGTTATGGGCACTTGAACGTAGGTGAGTTTGCTGGATTTGTTGCAATTTCAAAGTCGGTGGACACGATCCTGCAAAATCTACTGGACGAATCGTTTTGAAATTTTTTCACACAATTAATGTACATAAATCTGCGGGTACTGATTATTTTTATTTTATAATAATTAATATATCGAATTTTTAGGCTAAGATCACGGTTTTTGACATCAAAGTGTTACCAAAAATCCAAAAATTAAATAAAAAAAAAACTTAACGTAGTGACCTTCAGAAATATATTAACTAATAAACACAATTTTGTTTTTTTTATTAAATGATCCAGTAGGGGTGTGTGCTGTTCACCGCAAAACCTTTTTTTTGGAGGCGCCTACGGAGTTTGGCTGCGAACGGCACATTTATTTTTTTTTCGATGAAAATTTGTAAAAACTTATTTTAAGTGTTGTACTTTAATATGCTATTAAAATAATTAATCTGACTTTAACTTGAAAATAGGCCTTTTTTGGCCGAATTAACCATACCCCCCTTAAAACTTCTGTTGAGCCAAACCAAACTTTTCCAATCCATGATGTGCTACGCCCAAATATCTTTGCTGCTTCATTCAGCAATTTCTTTCAACTGTGCTGCTTCCAGTGTCCTGTCCATTGCTTTGGTTAATATATATACTATAAGAATACAATGTATTCAAAAATGTAATGTCTCCGATTAAATAATAATAAATATGTTAACGCCCTTGTGTCTTCAACACTGGTTGATGTTAATGTTATACCAGACTTTCCGTCAATACTCTTGTCCAGCCTATCGATTAATGATGTCGACTCTGTTCGTCGTCCTCATGTGTGCACCGCTTTTTGCAGTTTCACACATATATTGAAGACTTTTAAACTGAAAAATGAGTGTTGTCGTTTGTTGCAAAAGCCGAGCACGACTTTCTCTTTCTCTGTCTATCCCGTTCAGAAATGTCTAGTATCGGAGTTAATCATTATCGTTAATCGTTGTAACACTCCCACTCTCTCTTTTTTCGTCCTTCTCGTTACGAAATGGCTAGCATCAAAGTTAATCGGTGTTTCTCACGCTCTTCCACTCTCCATATTCTCTCATTAAAAAGTTTTTGAGGGCTGAGGTTTTATCGTTAAAAAACTGTAAGATAGTTATTTTGGCTGGACATCAGAGAATTCCCTACCATACATGTCATACAATTTTTCGTGCAAAGTGTCTTGGCTATTGTAGCCTGGTTCGCGATGTCATCGATAAGAGGAGTGGCCTACGCTACCACTGTGATGATTGTATCGTATATGATAACCAGGCAATATCTATTAGGCGGTTCACAAAAATATGTGTTGAGGTGCAACAGCTAAAACATATCTTTGTTTCACGACTCGTCCCAGAAATTTCATCAATGGCTTATATCCGTTACAAAGTCCAAATTGATGAAGGTTAAACAATTTAAATTTTGTGTAATTGACATTGCACTTAATAATAATAACTAAAAAAAAAACACAAATCAAAGACAAGTATGAGTCAACACGATAATCGGACGAGCGTCGGCTCTCTTTACAGCGGAGCAACGCTTACCTATCATTTGTATCAACAAAAGACACAATGAATCGAATTCCTCCAAAATTGATCGAACGCGAGCATTAACCCTAACCCCGTTTGCTGAACTTAAGCCAATAATGAACGGGTTCCTTCTCCCCGTCGGTGCTATCTACGACATAAAGCATGGCATGCGATAAATCCGCTTCCCCTGCGACACACCTTTCCCCAGATCAATCGCCTATGTGTTTGGCTACGGTTACCAGCACAGTAACCTTACTAGTCATTGCAACCGCAACAACAACAACAACTGCCACTGTATTAGCCGTACTCACGCCACCATCGATAGATTTGCAATTCTGGAGGACCAGTCCTATGTTCTGCCCGATACAGAAACTAAATCGGAGAAGAGAAAGACAAAGCCGCCTCAAATTTTTTACGAGAACTTCCAACTCCCTAGTGAATTATAATAGATTATTTTATTTCCTAAACAAATAGCAATATTCATGAGACTAAAGTCCAAGTCAAACACGAAGATAAGTTCAGAATTCTGACTATGACAACAAAAGAACACTTATCAGCTTAAAAGCAGCAAAGGACAACAAGTAGTAATTAAGAGACGTTCAGCCAACAGAAGTAGCTTATGCACTTAGGGAGAACGGATTTGAAGTAAAAACTGTTACCAACGTAATTAATAGAAAACGACGCCCTCAACCCTTATTCAAAGTGAAACTGGTACCAGCGTTTAAAGCTTTTGAAAAGGAATGAAGTGCATTCCATCTACACGTTCAAGTGCTTAGTTCACCGCAGAGTCTCTCTTGTACAATGCACAAATTGCCAAGAATTTGGACGCACGAAATCTTACTGCACGCTTCGCCCCGTATGTGTAGCTTGTGGCGAGCTCCATGGCTCTGCGTCTTATTTTCAAACGTTTTCAAGAACGTAAGCTTTGCGAGCGTTACGAAAAATCCAACCTTGCCGACAGTACCTTTAATCATAAAATATCACCTGCTGCCTCCTACCAACCTATTGAACAGACAGGTACCAAAATGAAAATACTGATATGTAACATGCAACAAAGTATGCAACAGTTTAAGAAATTTATGGAGACGACCATGTAAAGTCTGATGAGAAATCAAGTTATCTTGATTCAGTTACTCCAAAACTCCAAAACTAACAACGTGTAATGCTAACGGCAAAAACTAACGAAATCGCCGTCATGCTCCTTTCTGAAACACACCTTACAAATAAATACAATTTCCAAATCCGTGGGTACTTGTTCTTTTTTTTTTTTTTTTTTAAATTTTATAATATTTTATTCACTGGAATCTGTTCAGTGCCTTCTGAACTTAACCTAGCGTAATTAACGAGAAACAAATTTTATGCATACATAGTAGCCTTAAATACTAAGTAACAATTATAACGAGTTTCGAAGTAACAAAATAAGTGAGAATTTTATACGATCTTACGAGTAGGGAGATCGGTGGGATGTAGCTTCTTCAGCCGTCGGAGAGAAATTGGCTCAGCTAGGTCACTCGCTAGGGGGTTTGGATGTGCCACCATCCTGTCAGCGTAACGACTGCTGTGTATATTAATTTGGTCCCCGATAGGTAGTAGTCGAAAGTCCCTCTCAATGGCACTGTTTGTAACGTACCAGGGGAGCCCGGATGCTCGCCGAGCTGCACGTGATTGCACGACTCTAAGCCTCTCAAGCTGATGCTTAGAGGCAGTGCCCCATGCTTGAATGGCGTACGTCCAAGTTGGCATGATGATGGCTTTAATTAGCAGGGCCTTATTTGAAAAGTGCAATTTTTTCGAGCGCAGCAGCCAGTCAAGCTTTTGTAGCTTCTGCAAGCATTTGGCTTTGATTGCCGAGATGTGTGCCCGCCATACTAGCGCTCTGTCCAAATGTACTCCTAAGTAGCAATGGGAGGTGACGCTGGTGATGGCATCTCCATTGAAGGTGAGAGCAACCGAAGTACCGTGCCGGCGGGCGAAGGTCATGTGGGCGGATTTGGCGCAGTTAATAGCGATATTCCATTTCGCAGACCAGTTCTCCATAGCATGGAGCCACCCCTGAACTGCATTTGTTGCAGTTTGCAGCGATGAGTGGGAGGCTAGCGTGCAGGTGTCGTCAGCATAAGTGGCCAGGAGCAGCTTCGCAGCGGAGTCGTCATCATTGTTGCTGCCGGGGGTCGGCATGTCAGCAGTGTACAGCGTGTACAGAAAGGGTCCAAGTACACTTCCCTGTGGAACCCCAGCGTTGATCTCACACATGCTGGAATGGGAGTCTCTTATTGCCACATCAAAGGTCCGATCAGTTATGAAGGATCTCAGGATGGCAAAGAAAGGCGCAGGGAGAAGATTTTTTATTTTATATAATAGACCTTCATGCCATACTTTGTCAAATGCTTGTTTGACATCTAGGAAAACGCCGATGGTGTACAGCTTGTGCTCGAAGCCGTGTGTGATCTGGTTGACCAGACGATGCACCTGTTCGGGGCAGCCGTGGGATTTCCTGAAACCAAATTGGTGCGCCGGTATGTGATTCACAACCTGCGGTAGATCCATCAGTCGGCTAAGGAGGATGCGCTCAAAAATCTTGGAAAAGGTTGTCAGCAGGCTGATTGGGCGATAGGAA
The DNA here is from genome assembly GCA_018152295.1 of Drosophila carrolli. Taxonomy (NCBI): domain Eukaryota; kingdom Metazoa; phylum Arthropoda; class Insecta; order Diptera; family Drosophilidae; genus Drosophila; species Drosophila carrolli. The sequence goes on along the minus strand of JAECXJ010000295.1, from coordinate 428,092 downwards.
TCAATATGCATGGGAGGCTTTCCAGCTTTGGGGATCATGGCAATCCGTGCACGCTTCCACAGCTTAGGAAAGTACCCTAAGCTAAGCATGGCGTTAAAAATTTTTACTAGGCCAAGGACTCCTTTGCGTGGTAAAGATTTCGCCGCTCTATTATCGATGCAGTCATGTCCCGGGGTCTTTTTCTGTTGTAGGGCCCTCAGTTGCAACATGATTTCCTGTGGCGTAGTGTGTCTTATGGGGCGAGCCGATTGAACAGGAGAGCCCAAGAAGGTAGCAACTTCAGCGCGATGATGATCGGCTGTTAGCTCGAAGGGGGTAAAGGTAGAGGAGAGGTGCGCAGCAAATGCGTTCGCTTTGTCATAATCCGTTTTGAGCCAGTGGCCACTGTGACTCCGGATGGGTGACTGGAATAACGGTTGTCTCTTCATACCTCTAGTGAGCTTCCAAATCGAGAAATCACTGTTATTGTCTGGGCCAGCTCCTTCCAGCAAGGTGTCAAAGTTTTTCTGCCGATTTTTGGCTAACAGCCGGTGCAGTCTATTAGTGACGCTTGATAACCTTTGTTTCACGGCTGGATCACCTGACGCAATGTACTGCCTTCTAAGATTGCGCTTCTGGTTAAGTAGAGTGGTTGCCTCCGGGTTCAAAATTGTCGTCCTCCTTACCGTCTTGGTACTAGCTTGAAGTGGGGCTGGGGTAGGCTGCCGCGCAGCTTCAGTGATGAGGGAAGTAAAAGACACTGTGTAATCTTCAAGCTCATTACAATTGGTAATGGGGACGTTGAGATCAATAGAGGCATCTATATGAGCTTTAAAAGCCTCTATGTTAGCATGTGGAGGCAATAATTTCGAAACGCCTTTGACGAATTGAGCGTCTTCATTTAGCTCAAAGAGCAGAGGTAAATGGTCAGACGACAGTTCAGTAAGTACTTGTACTGAAATTTGTTGCGGTCTAAAGCCTTTGGAGATACCAAAGTCGATAGCGCTCGGGGTGGCATTAGCACGATAGGGGTAGTGAGTAGCTTCTCCAGAAGCTACAATATCAATACCCTCATCAGTCATAGCATTGCACAGGACCCTGCCTCTAGCGCACATTCTGTAGTTGCCCCACAGTCTGTGTTTGGCATTCCAGTCGCCTGCTGCTAGGAACTTGGCTCCAAAATGTGGAAATAACGACGATAAGTCGGCCTCGGTCCATCAATAGGCTGGATGGCAGTAAATAGAGGCCACATTGAAGGAGCCCCTGCTTGCGGACAGCTGAATGGTGATTGCCTGGATGTTGTCTTCGCATAGTGTAGAGAAAGGCTGATGGGATATGGAGGATTTTATTAAGATCGCAGCGCCTCCATGCATACTGTCATCTGGGTGGTTGGCATTGTGTAGGGTGAATCCAGGTAATCTCAAGGTAGACCGAGAGGAGAAATGTGATTCAGATAGCAAGAGCATGTCTAATTCGTGTAGTTCAATAAAGGCCAGTATCTCGTTGACTTTGGAGGAGGCCCCGTTCGCGTTCCAGGTAGCTATCTTAAGGACACCCATTGTGAATAGCACAGGAGGAGGTGCGCGTCTGTAGAAGCGCCTGCAAGAGGGTCTCGACAAGGGACATCATCCTGTCCAGCCTTGAGAAGAGAAGCTCCAACTTGGCTTCCAAAGTACCACTTGAGCTGGCGGCGGAGGTGGGAGAAGGGTTCGCTTCCTTTTTGTGGGGCTCTTCGAACTGATCGACTGGTAAGCTGTTCCTAGCTACGCTCGCGTATGATTGCTTGCCATTGTTGTAAGGAAGTGATTTAGGGTGGGGTGTGTTGCTAGAGCCAGGGACAAAGGGATCTTTGGCCCTCGGCTGAGGCCTCATGTTGAATGCTACTTGAAGGTACTTCTTGCATCCTTTAAAGTTGGCCGCGTGGGGCATGTTGCAATGAGCGCAACACCTAGCATCGTCCTTACCAAGCTTACACTCAAAGGTTGGATGGCTGTCTCCACACTCTCTGCAAACGTAGTGTCTTGTGCAGTATGCCTTGGTGTGTCCATACCCCAAGCATCTCTGACATTGCACGGGTCCAGTTTGCTTACGAGGCTTTTCCCAACTTACGTTGTTCTTACAAACAACAAGAATATTTTTGATGAGCTTGTTGCTGTCCGCCTTTTTGAGATCAATAAATCTCATATTGAGCGGACTTAAGGTATTCTTATTGCGAGGAGTGTATATACAAATAACTGAGTGACCTTCCTTCTGGAGGCAATTGATGATTTCCTCTGAGGGGACTCCGTGATGGATGTTGCGCACAACAATGCGAAAAGGTCGGTCTTCAGGCAACTGATGATGGTGGAAAAGGGTTCCTTTATCAAGGAAGTGCCTAGCCACCGACCTGTAGGCATCAGAGGACTTGCATTGGACGGCAATGTGTCCCGAGTTTAGTGGCTTGACAGAATAAGAGTCTCCTATCAAAGTATCTAATTCTCTGCAAAAATCAGTGAAGTTAGTCCCTTTAGGGACCATGATCCTAGGTACCTTGGAAGTACTGCGGTTAGTCGTGTGGACAGGCTGTTCCGTGGTCGTCGACTGCGAGGAAGATTTACCCTTTTTAGCGGCGCGGCTTAGCGCAACTTTAGATGTGCAAGGCTGATTATCTTCGTCGTCATCGCTGGGTTCGATCACCTCCATGTCATCCTCGTCAGCCAGGAGTTGGAAACGATTGTTGGAACTAGGTAACTTCTTTTTGGCGGTAGAAGGAGGCAGGATGGTGCCTAACCTTTTATTGGACCCTATTTTCTTTGGCGGGAGGGTGGTATCCTGCCAGGCAGCAGCGGGAATGGTGTTCTCTGTAGTACAAGTAATAGCGCTACTTAGGGATGTACTGCTACTTGTGGTACATGCATTGCCACTCAGAGAAGAGGAATGTATGAATGGGGTCGTGATTGAGGTAGCTGGAGTGGGTACTTGTTCTGCAGTACAAGTCATCCTGACGGAAAAGTACATGAAGGCACCTGAATTTTAATCAGAAACCTCATAAAGCATCACAGGTCCAAATATAACTCTAGCGGCTGTATACTGTCCGAAGACAGTTCATGAATTACTTCAACACACTAGGCGAACACTTCATAGCAGCAGGAGACTAGAACGCCAAGCACACGTACTAGGGATCTCGCCTTGTGACTCCAAAAGGAAGGCAACTTTACAACGCCATTATAAAGGTTGGCAATAGGCTGGACTGTTTTTCAGCTGCTTCACCCACATACTATCCAACAGACCCCAGAAAACGGCCAGACCTGATTGACTTCGCAGTTACGAAAAATAACCCACGCACTCTAATCAGCGCCAATTCATTGTCAGACCTATCACCACTCGGACCACTCGGCTGTGCTTCTTAGTCTACACCAGCGGCCAGAAACCAAGGACAATCCTTCCAAATTAACATCAAACAGATCGAACTGGCTCAAATTTAAAAAGTTCGTTAGCCCGCACATTGAACTAAACCCATGGCCGAACAACGTAGATGACATAAACAGCTTCACCAACACACTCGAGTCCGTTTTGGTCTCAGCGGCTCGAGTATCAACAGTATTATTCGCCGATTAGCGAATAAATTTCAATTAGCAAAAGTGTAAGCATGTTATATTTACATTACACAGACTAGACTGCCCTCCGCTTACATTAAACAATACTGTGCCGCCTCAAGCCAACGAAGTGACGTACCTTGGCGTACACCGTGACAGACGACTAACTTGGCGCAGACACATTGAAGCCAGAGAACACACCTAAAGCTGAAGGCTGTTAGCCTGCACTGGCTTATAAACTACCGCTCTTCTCTTAGTCCGAACTTCAAGATACTGCCCAACAACTCAGTCCTAAAACCAATCTGGACATATGGCTCTCAGTTGTAGGGGAGCTCCAGTAACGGCAGTGTAGAAATTATGCAGAGAGCTCAGTCAAAGATCCTCAGCACCATCACCGGTGCACCGCGGTACGTTCGGAACGATGACATTCAGGGAGATCTGAATATACACCCTGTCAGAGATGAAATAGCGCAAACCATGGAAAGATACTACAATAAACTGACACCCAAACCAAAAAAGTGCACTTTTTTGTTGTGATTGCAATACATTTTTGACTGAAAAATTAAAACAATCCAAACGCACCGAATACATTAAAGCAAGTGGGGTTTACAAGCAGACTGATCATTTGCATATACACGAATACAAATGCAAAAGGCTTTTATTTTCTTCGCTCGTTGCAAGTCGGTAGGCGATTGAGCAGCGCAAAAAGGAAATACGAATTTGGTTTTTAGTTGGGCCGTTCTTGTCTGACTTTTTGCGCAAGTAGTGAGCAAATAAAAGTTTTTTGGTGAATGCAAGAAACGGTCAACTATTATTTGCGAGCTCTATTCTTTAAACACGGTGTAAAGCCAGGGGAGTGCTCGGATTAACCAATATTACAAAAGACTCCATTCATTTCACTAGTCCGCCCAATCCTGGAGTACTGTTCACTAGTTTTGAGTACCCATATATAGACGATCTAGAGACTGTGCAAAAGATCTTTTTACTATTTTCTCTACTGAGCCTTAACTGGAATGTAAGCCCTATTTTACTATCTTACTCTAGTAGAGTTCCTCTAATTAATCTACTATCCTTATCAAACCGATGCTTGCAATAGAATTACCAGGAATTATATTCCTCTTTCTTTGAGCTTTTGTAGTTTTCTTATTTAGACAATGATATTTCTATAAGGATGCGGAGAGTACCGCGTTACTGTGTCGCCTAAACTTCTCTGTACCCAATAGAATTACCAGGAATTATGTATATTGCTCTTACTTTTGACCATTGTATTTATCTTATTTTGTTTCGTTTGTATTTGTCCGTTTCTATATTGTCGTTTTTCACTTCCCGCGATCTCGTTTTTTACGCCCCATGTGGATTAGGGCTCCACGCGTATCAAGCACTGTTTGGAGGATACTCCCCTGCCTTTTTTTTTGCATGCTCAGCTTGGACCAGTCCATATAAATGTTGACGACACAAGGTGTGGAAGATTGTTCTATTCAATGAGTGATGGAATAAACACTTTTTGTATAGGAGGAGTAACATAGTCAATTTTATTAGTTTAGTTGTTTAGGTTCTTTAGAATAGAGGAATGGTCCTTATAGCAAGACAGCCTCTTCACGCAACCTCAATGCGGGTCATTACCCTTGTTGCATGTGTATAGAGGTAATGCTACCCCTTACCTATTGTGTGTAGTGTGCGTTACGTTTAGTTCCTTGGGTGAGGTTGCGTGATCGAGTTCTTAAGAGATTATGATTGGAATGTACTCGGTATAAACATTATATGGGATGTGATGTGTGTGTCTGCTTAAACTGTTGTATAGAGAAGCCTATCCGACGCCCTTCGATAACTTCTCTAGTTGATGTCCTGAAATAATTCAAGTTTTTTCGAAACTGACCGGCAAACTTTGGGGCAGTGGTGCTTATAATATCGACTGTGGTGTTTAAAATATCCGTCTGATGGGGATCTTGGGAAATCGAGGCGTAATTGAAAGTTATAGCTGTCTTCGGATTTATCTCGGTTAGCCTCGGTTTAAATATTAAATATATTTTATATTTAATAAAAAGCATGATAATTAAATATATAAAAGTAAATATGGTCAATAATAACGTAATTGGTATTTAAGTTTGTTTAAATTTATGAGAGAGTTCCTAATCGTTTAACATATTATTTTCGGATATTAAGAAGTCAGTATATTTTCTAGCACGATGTATTACAATATCTGATTATCTACGTTAGTGTAGGATTTATTATTAATTTTAGAGGTGCCATCAATTTTTTGTAAATTCAAAAGATCGTAAGTAACCAAGCGGAGACAGTGTTTTCTGAGTGAAATTTTTTATCTTTAAATGCTTTTTTGAAATCATCAGATAGAGCTTTTATTTCTTTAAATATTTTAGAATTAAAAAAAAATTGATCGTTTTTATTTGTATAGTGGGTATTATATTTGAGATAAGTATTTTGATCATTTTTAATTCGTTGGGTATTTCCCAATGTAAATTCTGATTGTCATGATTGTTTATGAATTCTGTTTCGAGATTAATTATATCTCTATAAAAACTTAAATTAGATTAAGATTTAAATCATGGTTTGAATAATCCATAATTTCGGATTTAGTTGTAGCATCCAACAATAATAGGTACATTATTGAACTCATTATCTGGAATTTAAGAAAATTGTTTATTATTAACATTTAATATTATCTTTTTAAATCGTACGGTTTCCTATTTAATCACTTAACTACCTTTTTAATCAAGAATTAAGCTTATTTCTTTCCTCGTGTTTTTTCGTAAATTAGTTCACCTACGTGATTACATTCCTATATTTATACCCGTTACTCGTAGAGTATCATTCCTATATTTATACCCTTTTACTCTACGAGTAACGGGTATAAATATAGGAATGAAATCACGTAGGTGAACTAATTTACGAAAAATATTGTATTCGTGCAAAAGTATGTAACAGGTAGAAGGAAGCGTTTCCGACTCTGTATATTCTTGTTCAGGATCACTAGCCGAGTCGATCTAGCCATGTCCGTCTGTCTGTCTGTCCGTATGAACGCTGAGATTTCGGAAACTACAAAAGCTAGAAGATTGGCATTTTGCATGTAGATTTTAGGCGTTCCTACGCAGCGCAAGTTTGTTTCAAAATGGTGCCACGCCCACCCTGACGCCCACAAGCCACAAGCTGTGGCCACAGTTTTGATGCTATTATGAAAATTTTAATTGATATGTATTTGTTTCGTCAATACCTATCGATTGGCCTAATAAAAGTTTGACACGCCCACTTAACGCCCAAAAACCCATTAAACCCAAACACTGCGCAATACAATAGCGCCATCTAACGGATGACTTTGGAACAGCTGGCCAAGGTTCTAATTCGAGCGGCGAAAAACATACAAGAAGGCAAATTTATATTAAGTTGTTTAGCTGAGTAACGGGTATCTAATAGTCGAGGCACTCGACTATAGCGTTCTCTCTTGTTATTTATTGTGAAAATTCAACATTTTCTCTTCTGCCTAATTGTCAAATTTTTATTTTTTCAATTCATTTGTGAGTAATAAAGTCAACTGTCAAATTGTATTTTTGTGCTGTACCAATAATAACTTTGTAATAATCAGCTAAAGTAAGTTTGCCCTTAATGCAGCTAGCAATTTTCGTTAATGTAGAGTGTGCCCTTTCTATTTGTTCATTGGAATCCTATGTCAAGGATTTTTAAGAATTAAGATATGTCGTGTCTTTGTGCAAAATATATAAATTGGGATAAAAAAAACTTGGCCCGTTATCTAACATCAGGAGTTTATCTAGTGGAAACTGTTGCAAGATTTCTGAAATTTTGTTTTCTATATTTTGTTTATTTGAATAGATTTTCGGCATAATATCGATGTGATAATTTTCACCTATCCGGGGTATGTGCGTGACCGATAAGAAATTGCTCCGGATGTCTATTATATTTGTTTTAATTGCAGAGATTGCAATTTTTTATAAACTTCTTAAGTTCCTTGTATAAATTAGGCCAATAATATAGTCGGGTTATTTTTTATAATTTTTATAAAGCCCTTTATGTGCCCTACAATGCGTTTCTGTGATTATTAGCGATTTGTCTTCAGTGTTTTTGTCATCTTGGACAAATGTGTATAACAAGTTTTTATAAAATTATCTTTGAGTGTTTTCTGAATTTTTTAAAAGTCTTCTAAAGTACAAGATTGATATTAAATTTTCTGGTGTATCATACTCAATTAAAGGTCTAGTATTTTCGAATATATTAATCGACTCATATATTGCATACCTCCCCGTTCCCATTAGCAATTGTTGCTTAAGGGGGGTATGGTATTTAAATTGTTTTGGCCCTTTTTTTAAATTTTTTTTCGGAATGCATTTGACAACATTTGAAGAATATTGCGTTAAAATTTTAGATTCATCCGACTAAAACTTCCGATGTTATGGGCACTTGAACGTAGGTGAGTTTGCTGGATTTGTTGCAATTTCAAAGTCGGTGGACACGATCCTGCAAAATCTACTGGACGAATCGTTTTGAAATTTTTTCACACAATTAATGTACATAAATCTGCGGGTACTGATTATTTTTATTTTATAATAATTAATATATCGAATTTTTAGGCTAAGATCACGGATTTTGACATCAAAGTGTTACCAAAAATCCAAAAATTAAATAAAAAAATCTTAACGTAGTGACCTTCAGAAACATATTAACTAATAAACACAATTTTGTTTTTTTTATTAAATGATCCAGTAGGTGTGTGTGCTGCTCACCGCAAACCCTTTTTTTTGGAGGCGCCTACGGAGTTTGGCTGCGAACGGCACATTTATTTTTTTTCGATGAAAATTTGTAAAAACTTATTTTAAGTGTTGTACTTTAATATGCTATTAAAATAATTAATCTGACTTTAACTTGAAAATAGGCCTTTTTTGGCCGAATTAACCATACCCCCTTAAAACTTCTGTTGAGCCAAACCAAACTTTTCCAATCCATGATGTGCTACGCCCAAATATCTTTGCTGCTTCATTCAGCAATTTCTTTTAACTGTGCTGCTTCCAGAGTCCTGTCCAGTGCTTTGGTTAATATATATACTATAAGAATACAATGTATTCAAAAATGTAATGTCTCCGATTAAATAATAATAAATATGTTAACGCCCTTGTGTCTTCAACACTGCTTGATGTTAATGTTACCCTCCAACTTACATACAACTTGAAAATACCAGACTTTCCGTCAATACTCTTGTCCAGCCTATCGATTAATGATGTCGACTCTGTTCGTCGTCCTCATGTGTGCACCGCTTTTTGCAGTTTCACACATATATTGAAGACTTTTAAACTGAAAAATGAGTGTTGTCGTTTGCTGCAAAAATCCGTGCACGACTTTCTCTTTCTCTGTCTATCCCGTTCAGTAATGTCTAGTATCGGAGTTAATCATTATCGTTAATCGTTGTAACACTCCCGCTCTCTCTTTTTTCGTCCTGTCTCGTTACGAAATGGCTAGCATCAAAGTTAATCGGTGTTTCTCACGCTCTTCCACTCTCCATATTCTCTCATTAAAAAGTTTTTGAGGGCTGAGGTTTTTAGTCCGTTATAGTTGCACAGTTGTCTAAGTAAGAGTGATAATGACATTATGTCATGTTATCGTTAAAAAACTGTAAGATAGTTATTTTGGCTGGACATCAGAGAATTCCCTACCATACATGTCATACAATTTTTCGTGCAAAGTGTCTTGGCTATTGTAGCCTGGTTCGCGATGTCATCGATAAGAGGAGTGGCCTACGCTACCACTGTGATGATTGCATCGTATATGATAACCAGGCAATATCTATTAGGCGGTTCACAAAAATATGTGTTGAGGTATATCTTTGTTTCACGACTCGTCCCAGAAATTTCATCAATGGCTTATATCCGTTACAAAGTCCAAATTGATGAAGGTTAAACAATTTAAATTTTGTGTAATTGACATTGCACTTAATAATAATAACTAAAAAAAAACACAAATCAAAGACAAGTATGAGTCAACACGATAATCGGACGAGCGTCGGCTCTCTTTACAGCGGAGCAACGCTTACCTATCATTTGTATCAACAAAAGACACAATGAATCGAATTCCTCCAAAATTGATCGAACGCGAGCATTAACCCTAACCCCGTTTGCTGAACTTAAGCCAATAATGAACGGGTTCCTTCTCCCCGTCGGTGCTATCTCCGACTCAAAGCATGGCATGCGATAAATCCGCTTCCCCTGCGACACACCTTTCCCCAGATCAATCGCCTATGTGTTTGGCTACGGTTACCAGCACAGTAACCTTACTAGTCATTGCAACCGCAACAACAACAACAACTGCCACTGTATTAGCCGTACTCACGCCACCATCGATAGATTTGCAATTCTGGAGGACCAGTCCTATGTTCTGCCCGATACAGAAACTAAATCGGAGAAGAGAAAGACAAAGCCGCCTCAAATTTTGTACGAGAACTTCCAACTCCCTAGTGAATTATAATAGATTATTTTATTTCCTTAACAAATGGCATTCATGAGGCTAAAGTCCAAGTCAAACACGAAGATAAGTTCAGAATTCTGACTATGACAACAAAAGGTACACTTATCAGCTTAAAAGCAGCAAAGGACAACAAGTAGTAATTAAGAGACGTACAGCCAACAGAAGTAGCTTATGCTCTTAGGGAGAACGGATTTGAAGTAAAAACTGTTACCAACATAATTAATAGAAAACGACGCCCTCAACCCTTATTCGAAGTGAAACTGGTACCAGCGTTTAAAACTTTTGAAAAGGAATGAAGTGCATTCCATCTACACGTTCAAGTGCTTAGTTCCCCGCAGAGTCTCTCTTGTACAATGCACAAATTGCCAAGAATTTGGACGCACGAAATCTTACTGCACGCTTCGCCCCGTATGTGTAGCTTGTGGCGCGCTCCATGGCTCTGCGTCTTATTTTCAAACGTTTTCAAGAACGTAAGCTTTACGAAATATCCAACCTTGCCGACAGTACCTTTAATGATAAAATATCACCTGCTGCCTCCTACCAACCTATTGAACAGACAGGTACCAAAATGAAAATACTGATATGTAACATGCAACAAAGTATGCAACAGTTTAAGAAATTTATGGAGACGACCATGTAAAGTCTGATGAGAAATCAAGATATCTTGATTCAGTTACTCCAAAACTCCAAAACTAACAACGTGTAATGCTAACGGCAAAAACTAACGAAATCGCCGTCATGCTCCTTTCTGAAACACACCTTACAAATAAATACAATTTCCAAATCCGTAGGTACTTGTTCTGCAGTACAAGTCATCCTGACGGAAAAGTACATGAAGGCACCTGAATTTTAATCAGAAACCGCATAAAGCATCTCTGGTCCAAATATAACTCTAGCGGCTGTATACTGTCCGAAGCACAGTCCATGAATTGCTTCAACACACTAGGCGAACACTTCATAGCAGCAGGAGACTATAACGCCAAGCACACGCACTGGGGATCTCGCCTTGTGACTCCAAAAGGCAGGCAACTTTACAACGCCATTATAAAGGTTGGCAATAGGCTGGACTGTTTTTCAGCTGCTTCACCCACATACTATCCAACAGACCCCAGAAAACGGCCAGACCTGATTGACTTCGCAGTTACGAAAAATAACCCACGCACTCTAATCAGCGCCAATTCATTGTCAGACCTATCACCACTCGGACCACTCGGCTGTGCTTCTTAGTCTACACCAGCGGCCAGAAACCAAGGACAATCCTTCCAAATTAACATCAAACAGATCGAACTGGGTCAAATTTAAAAAGTTCGTTAGCCCGCACATTGAACTAAACCCATGGCTGAACACGGTAGATGACATAAACAGCTTCACCAACACACTCGAGTCCGTTTTGGTCTCAGCGGCTCGAGTATCAACAGTATTATTCGCCGACTAGCAAATAAATTTCAATTAGCAAAAGTGTAAGCATGTTATATTTACATTAAACAGACTAGACTGCCCTCCGCTTACATTAAACAATACTGTGCCGCCTCAAGCCAACGAAGTGACGTACCTTGGCGTACACCTTGACAGACGACTAACTTGGCGCAGACACATTGAAGCCAGAGAACACACCCAAAGCTGAAGGCTGTTAGCCTGCACTGGCTTATAAACTACCGCTCTTCTCTTAGTCCGAACTTCAAGATACTGCTCAACAACTCAGTCCTAAAACCAATCTGGACATATGGCTCTCAGTTGTAGGGGAGCTCCAGTAACGGCAGTGTAGAAATTATGCAGAGAGCTCAGTCGAAGATCCTCAGCACCATCACCGGTGCACCGCGGTACGTTCGGAACGATGACATTCAGGGAGATCTGAATATACACCCTGTCAGAGATGAAATAGCGCAAACCATGGAAAGATACTACAATATACTGACACCCAAACCAAAAAAGTGCACTTTTTTGTTGTGATTGCAATACATTTTTGACTGAAAAATTAAAACAATCCAAACGCACCGAATACATTAAAGCAAGTGTGGTTTACAAGCAGACTGATCATTTGCATATACACGAATACAAATGCAAAAGGCTTTTATTTTCTTCGCTCGTTGCAAGTCGGTAGGCGATTGAGCAGCGCAAAAAGGAAATACGAATTTGGTTTTTAGTTGGGCCGTTCTTGTCTGACTTTTTGCGCAAGTAGTGAGCAAATAAAAGTTTTTTGGTGAATGCAAGAAACGGTCATCTATTATTTGCGAGCTCTATTCTTTAAACACGGTGTAAAGCCAGGGGAGTGCTCGGATTAACCAATATTACAAAAGAATTCATTCATTTCCCTAGTCCGTCCAATCCTGGAGTACTGTTCACTAGTTTTGAGTACCCATATATAGACGATCTAGAGACTGTGCAAAAGATCTTTTACTATTTTCTCTACTGGGCCTTAACTGGAATGTAAGCCCTATTTTACTATCTTATTCTAGTAGAGTTCCTCTAATTAATCTACTATCCTTATCAAACCGATGCTTGCAATAGAATTACCAGGAATTATATTCCTCTTTCTTTGAGCTTTTGTAGTTTTCTTATTTAGACAATGATATTTCTATAAGGATGCGGAGAGTACCGCGTTACTGTGTCGCCTAAACTTCTCTGTACCCAATAGAATTACCAGGAATTATGTATATTGCTCTTACTTTTGACCATTGTATTTATCTTATTTTGTTTCGTTTGTATTTGTCCGTTTCTATATTGTCGTTTTTCACTTCCCGCGATCTCGTTTTTTACGCCCCATGTGGATTAGGGCTCCACGCGTATCAAGCACTGTTTGGAGGATACTCCCCTGCCTTTTTTTTGCATGCTCAGCTTGGACCAGTCCATATTGGATAATAAATGATGACGACACAAGGTGTGGAAGATTGTTCTATTCAATGAGTGATGGAATAAACACTTTTTGTATAGGAGGAGTAACATAGTCAATTTTATTAGTTTAGTTGTTTAGGTTCTTTAGAATATATGAATGGTCCTTATAGCAAGACAGCCTCTTCACGCAGCCTCAATGCGGGTCATTACCCTTGTTGCATATGTATAGAGGTAATGCTACCCCTTACCTATTGTGTGTAGTGTGCGTTACATTTAGTTCCTTGGGTGAGGTTGCGTGATCGAGTTCTTAAGAGATTATGATTGGAATGTACTCGGTATAAAGATTATATGGGATGTGATGTGTGTGTCTGCTTAAACTGTTGTATAGAGAAGCCTATCCGACGCCCTTCGATAACTTCTCCAGTTGATGTCCTGAAATAATTCAAGTTTTTTCGAAACTGACCGGCAAACTTTGGGGCAGTGGTGCTTATAATATCGACTGTGGTGTTTAAAATATCCGTCTGATGGGGATCTTGGGAAATCGAGGCGTAATTGAAAGTTATAGCTGTCTTCGGATTTATCTCGGTTAGCCTCGGTTTAAATATTAAATATATTTTATATTTAATAAAAAGCATGATAATTAAATATATAAAAGTAAATATGGTCAATAATAACGTAATTGGTATTTAAGTTTGTTTAAATTTATGAGAGAGTTCCTAATCGTTTAACATATTATTTTCGGATATTAAGAAGTCAGTATATTTTCTAGCACGATGTATTACAATATCTGATTATCTACGTTAGTGTAGGATTTATTATTAATTTTAGAGGTGCCATCAATTTTTTGTAAATTCAAAAGATCGTAAGTAACCAAGCGGAGACAGTGTTTTCTGAGTGAAATTTTTTATCTTTAAATGCTTTTTTGAAATCATCAGATAGAGCTTTTATTTCTTTAAATATTTTAGAATTAAAAAAAAATTGATCGTTTTTATTTGTATAGTGGGTATTATATTTGAGATAAGTATTTTGATCATTTTTAATTCGTTGGGTATTTCCCAATGTAAATTCTGATTGTCATGATTGTTTATGAATTCTGTTTCGAGATTAATTATATCTCTATAAAAACTTAAATTAGATTAAGATTTAAATCATGGTTTGAATAATCCATAATTTCGGATTTAGTTGTAGCATCCAACAATAATAGGTACATTATTGAACTCATTATCTGGAATTTAAGAAAATTGTTTATTATTAACATTTAATATTATCTTTTTAAATCGTACGGTTTCCTATTTAATCACTTAACTACCTTTTTAATCAAGAATTAAGCTTATTTCTTTCCTCGTGTTTTTTCGTAAATTAGTTCACCTACGTGATTTCATTCCTATATTTATACCCGTTACTCGTAGAGTATCATTCCTATATTTATACCCTTTTACTCTACGAGTAACGGGTATAAATATAGGAATGAAATCACGTAGGTGAACTAATTTACGAAAAATATTGTATTCGTGCAAAAGTATGTAACAGGTAGAAGGAAGCGTTTCCGACTCTGTATATTCTTGTTCAGGATCACTAGCCGAGTCGATCTAGCCATGTCCGTCTGTCTGTCTGTCCGTATGAACGCTGAGATTTCGGAAACTACAAAAGCTAGAAGATTGGCATTTTGCATGTAGATTTTAGGCGTTCCTACGCAGCGCAAGTTTGTTTCAAAATGGTGCCACGCCCACCCTGACGCCCACAAGCCACAAGCTGTGGCCACAGTTTTGATGCTATTATGAAAATTTTAATTGATATGTATTTGTTTCGTCAATACCTATCGATTGGCCTAATAAAAGTTTGACACGCCCACTTAACGCCCAAAAACCCATTAAACCCAAACACTGCGCAATACAATAGCGCCATCTAACGGATGACTTTGGAACAGCTGGCCAAGGTTCTAATTCGAGCGGCGAAAAACATACAAGAAGGCAAATTTATATTAAGTTGTTTAGCTGAGTAACGGGTATCTAATAGTCGAGGCACTCGACTATAGCGTTCTCTCTTGTTATTTATTGTGAAAATTCAACATTTTCTCTTCTGCCTAATTGTCAAATTTTTATTTTTTCAATTCATTTGTGAGTAATAAAGTCAACTGTCAAATTGTATTTTTGTGCTGTACCAATAATAACTTTGTAATAATCAGCTAAAGTAAGTTTGCCCTTAATGCAGCTAGCAATTTTCGTTAATGTAGAGTGTGCCCTTTCTATTTGTTCATTGGAATCCTATGTCAAGGATTTTTAAGAAATAAGATATGTCGTGTCTTTGTGCAAAATATATAAATTGGGATAAAAAAAACTTGGCCCGTTATCTAACATCAGGAGTTTATCTAGTGGAAACTGTTGCAAGATTTCTGAAATTTTGTTTTCTATATTTTGTTTATTTGAATAGATTTTCGGCATAATATCGATGTGATAATTTTCACCTATCCGGGGTATGTGCGTGACCGATAAGAAATTGCTCCGGATGTCTATTATATTTGTTTTAATTGCAGAGATTGCAATTTTTTATAAACTTCTTAAGTTCCTTGTATAAATTAGGCCAATAATATAGTCGGGTTATTTTTTATAATTTTTATAAAGCCCTTTATGTGCCCTACAATGCGTTTCTGTGATTATTAGCGATTTGTCTTCAGTGTTTTTGTCCCTAGTGAATTATAATAGATTATTTTATTTCCTTAACAAATGGCATTCATGAGGCTAAAGTCCAAGTCAAACACGAAGATAAGTTCAGAATTCTGACTATGACAACAAAAGGAACACTTATCAGCTTAAAAGCAGCAAAGGACAACAAGTAGTAATTAAGAGACGTACAGCCAACAGAAGTAGCTTATGCACTTAGGGAGAACGGATTTGAAGTAAAAACTGTTACCAACATAATTAATAGAAAACGACGCCCCCAACCCTTATTCGAAGTGAAACTGGTACCAGCGTTTAAAGCTTTTGAAAAGGAATGAAGTGCATTCCATCTACACGTTCAAGTGCTTAGTTCACCGCAGAGTCTCTCTTGTACAATGCACAAATTGCCAAGAATTTGGACGCACGAAATCTTACTGCACGCTTACTGTGTAGCTTGTGCCGAGCTCCATGGCTCTGCGTCTTATTTTCAAACGTTTTCAAGAACGTAAGCTTTACGAAATATCCAACCTTGCCGACAGTACCTTTAATGATAAAATATCACCTGCTGCCTCCTACCAACCTATTGAACAGGCAGGTACCAAAATGAAAATACTGATATGTAACATGCAACAAAGTATGCAACAGTTTAAGAAATTTATGGAGACGACCATGTAAAGTCTGATGAGAAATCAAGATATCTTGATTCAGTTACTCCAAAACTCCAAAACTAACAACGTGTAATTCTGACGGCAAAAACTAACGAAATCGCCGTCATGCTCCTTTCTGAAACACACCTTACAAATAAATACAATTTCCAAATCCGTAGGTACTTGTTCTGCAGTACAAGTCATCCTGACGGAAAAGTACATGAAGGCACCTGAATTTTAATCAGAAACCGCATAAAGCATCTCTGGTCCAAATATAACTCTAGCGGCTGTATACTGTCCGAAGCACAGTCCATTAATTACTTCAACACACTAGGCGAACACTTCATAGCAGCAGGAGACTATAACGCCAAGCACACGCAGTGGGGATCTCGCCTTGTGACTCCAAAAGGAAGGCAACTTTACAACGCCATTATAAAGGTTGGCAATAGGCTGGACTGTTTTTCACCTGCTTCACCCACATACTATCCAACAGACCCCAGAAAACGGCCAGACCTGATTGACTTCGCAGTTACGAAAAATAACCCACGCACTCTAATCAGCGCCAATTCATTGTCAGACCTATCACCACTCGGCTGTGCTTCTTAGTCTACACCAGCGGCCAGAAACCAAGGACAATCCTTCCAAATTAACATCAAACAGATCGAACTGGGTCAAATTTAAAAAGTTCGTTAGCCCGCACATTGAACTAAACCCATGGCTGAACACGGTAGATGACATAAACAGCTTCACCAACACACTCGAGTCCGTTTTGGTCTCAGCGGCTCGAGTATCAACAGTATTATTCGCCGACTAGCGAATAAATTTCAATTAGCAAAAGTGTAAGCATGTTATATTTACATTAAACAGACTAGACTGCCCTCCGCTTACATTAAACAATACTGTGCCGCCTCAAGCCAACGAAGTGACGTACCTTGGCGTACACCGTGACAGACGACTAACTTGGCGCAGACACATTGAAGCCAGAGAACACACCTAAAGCTGAAGGCTGTTAGCCTGCACTGGCTTATAAACTACCGCTCTTCTCTTAGTCCGAACTTCAAGATACTGCCCAACAACTCAGTCCTAAAACCAATCTGGACATATGGCTCTCAGTTGTAGGGGAGCTCCAGTAACGGCAGTGTAGAAATTATGCAGAGAGCTCAGTCAAAGATCCTCAGCACCATCACCGGTGCACCGCTGTACGTTCGGAACGATGACATTCAGGGAGATCTGAATATACACCCTGTCAGAGATGAAATAGCGCAAACCATGGAAAGATACTACAATAAACTGACACCCAAACCAAAAAAGTGCACTTTTTTGTTGTGATTGCAATACATTTTTGACTGAAAAATTAAAATAATCCAAACGCACCGAATACATTAAAGCAAGTGGGGTTTACAAGCAGACTGATCATTTGCATATACACACATACAAATGCAAAAGGCTTTTATTTTCTTCGCTCGTTGCAAGTCGGTAGGCGATTGAGCAGCGCAAAAGGAAATACGAATTTGGTTTTTAGTTGGGCCGTTCTTGTCTGACTTTTTGCGCAAGTAGTGAGCAAATAAAAGTTTTTTGGTGAATGCAAGAAACGGTCAACTATTATTTGCGAGCTCTATTCTTTAAACACGGTGTAAAGCCAGGGGAGTGCTCGGATTAACCAATATTACAAAAGAATTCATTCATTTCACTAGTCCGTCCAATCCTGGAGTACTGTTCACTAGTTTTGAGTACCCATATATAGACGATCTAGAGACTGTGCAAAAGATCTTTTTACTATTTTCTCTACTGGGCCTTAACTGGAATGTAAGCCCTATTTTACTATCTTATTCTAGTAGAGTTCCTCTAATTAATCTACTATCCTTCTCAAACCGATGCTTGCAATATAATTACCAGGAATTATATTCCTCTTTCTTTGAGCTTTTGTAGTTTTCTTATTTAGACAATGATATTTCTATAAGGATGCGGAGAGTACCGCGTTACTGTGTCGCCTAAACTTCTCTGTACCCAATAGAATTACCAGGAATTATGTATATTGCTCTTACTTTTGACCATTGTATTTATCTTATTTTGTTTCGTTTGTATTTGTCCGTTTCTATATTGTCGTTTTTCACTTCCCGCGATCTCGTTTTTTACGCCCCATGTGGATTAGGGCTCCACGCGTATCAAGCACTGTTTGGAGGATACTCCCCTGCCTTTTTTTTTGATGCTCAGCTTGGACCAGTCCATATAAATGTTGACGACACAAGGTGTGGAAGATTGTTCTATTCAATGAGTGATGGAATAAACACTTTTTGTATAGGAGGAGTAACATAGTCAATTTTATTAGTTTAGTTGTTTAGGTTCTTTAGAATAGAGGAATGGTCCTTATAGCAAGACAGCCTCTTCACGCAACCTCAATGCGGGTCATTACCCTTGTTGCATATGTATAGAGGTAATGCTACCCCTTACCTATTGTGTGTAGTGTGCGTTACGTTTAGTTCCTTGGGTGAGGTTGCGTGATCGAGTTCTTAAGAGATTATGATTGGAATGTACTCGGTATAAACATTATATGGGATGTGATGTGTGTGTCTGCTTAAACTGTTGTATAGAGAAGCCTATCCGACGCCCTTCGATAACTTCTCCAGTTGATGTCCTGAAATAATTCAAGTTTTTTCGAAACTGACCGGCAAACTTTGGGGCAGTGGTGCTTATAATATCGACTGTGGTGTTTAAAATATCCGTCTGATGGGGATCTTGGGAAATCGAGGCGTAATTGAAAGTTATAGCTGTCTTCGGATTTATCTCGGGGTCAGTCTGAGTTATTTGAAATGGATCTCTTGGCTCAATAATAATGTGCCATATAACTCCCCATATTCTAAATTGAATCGTCCCGATGTAGTTGATAGGTCAATTGGACAATGATATTTTCTTTGAGTGTTTTTTCATTGTTGGGAATATTACTTTCTGTTTGTATTTCAATATGTATTAGCCTCGGTTTAAATATTAAAAATATTTTGTAAGCATGATAATTAAATATATAAAAGTAAATATGGTCAATAATAACGTAATTGGTATCTAAGTTTGTTTAAATTTATGAGAGAGTTCCTAATCGTTTAACATATTATTTTCGGATATTAAGAAGTCAGTATATTTTCTAGCACGATGTATTACAATATCAGATTATCTACGTTAGTGTAGGATTCATTATAAATTTTAGAGGTGCCATCAATTTTTTGTAAATTCAAAAGATCGTAAGTAACCAAGCGGAGACAGTGTTTTCTGAGTGAAATTTTTTTATCTTTAAATGCTTTTTTGAAATCAGATAGAGCTTTTATTTCTTTAAATATTTTAGAATTAAAAAAAAATTGATCGTTTTTATTTGTATAGTGGGTATTATTTTTGAGATAAGTATTTTGATCATTTTTAATTCGTTGGGTATTTCCCAATGTAAATTCTGATTGTCATAATTGTTTATGAATTCTGTTTCGAGATTAATTATATCTCTATAAAAACTTAAATTAGATTAAGATTTAAATCATGGTTTGAATAATCCATAATTTCGGATTTAGTTGTAGCATCCAACAATAATAGGTACATTATTGAACTCATTATCTGGAATTTAAGAAAATTGTTTATTATTAACATTTAATATTATCTTTTTAAATCGTACGGTTTCCTATTTAATCACTTAACTACCTTTTTAATCAAGAATTAAGCTTATTTCTTTCCTCGTGTTTTTTCGTAAATTAGTTCACCTACGTGATTTCATTCCTATATTTATACCCGTTACTCGTAGAGTAAAAGGGTATATTGTATTCGTGCAAAAGTATGTAACAGGTAGAAGGAAGCGTTTCCGACTCTGTATATTCTTGTTCAGGATCACTAGCCGAGTCGATCTAGCCATGTCCGTCTGTCCGTCTGTCTGTCTGTCCGTATGAACGCTGAGATTTCGGAAACTACAAAAGCTAGAAGATTGGCATTTTGCATGTAGATTTTAGGCGTTCCTACGCAGCGCAAGTTTGTTTCAAAATGGTGCCACGCCCACCCTGACGCCCACAAGCCACAAGCTGTGGCCACAGTTTTGATGCTATTATGAAAATTTTAATTGATATGTATTTGTTTCGTCAATACCTATCGATTGGCCTAATAAAAGTTTTACACGCCCACTTAACGCCCAAAAACCCATTAAACCCAAACACTGCGCAATACAATAGCGCCATCTAACGAATGACTTTGGAACAGCTGGCCAAGGTTCTAATTCGAGCGGCGAAAAACATACAAGAAGGCAAATTTATATTAAGTTGTTTAGCTGAGTAACGGGTATCTAATAGTCGAGGCACTCGACTATAGCATTCTCTCTTGTTATTTATTGTGAAAATTCAACATTTTCTCTTCTGCCTAATTGTCAAATTTTTATTTTTTTCAATTCATTTGTGAGTAATAAAGTCAACTGTCAAATTGTATTTTTGTGCTGTACCAATAATAACTTTGTAATAATCAGCTAAAGTAAGTTTGCCCTTAATGCAGCTAGCAATTTTCGTTAATGTAGAGTGTGCCCTTTCTATTTGTTCATTGGAATCCTATGTCAAGGATTTTTAAGAATTAAGATATGTCGTGTCTTTGTGCAAAATATATAAATTGGGATAAAAAAAACTTGGCCCGTTATCTAACATCAGGAGTTTATCTAGTGGAAACTGTTGCAAGATTTCTGAAATTTTGTTTTCTATATTTTGTTTATTTGAATAGATTTTCGGCATAATATCGATGTGATAATTTTCACCTATCCGGGGTATGTGCGTGACCGATAAGAAATTGCTCCGGATGTCTATTATATTTGTTTTAATTGCAGAGATTGCAATTTTTTATAAACTTCTTAAGTTCCTTGTATAAATTAGGCCAATAATATAGTCGGGTTATTTTTTATAATTTTTATAAAGCCCTTTATGTGCCCTACAATGCGTTTCTGTGATTATTAGCGATTTGTCTTCAGTGTTTTTGTCATCTTGGACAAATGTGTATAACAAGTTTTTATAAAATTATCTTTGAGTGTTTTCTGAATTTTTTAAAAGTCTTCTAAAGTACAATATTGATATTAAATTTTCTGGTGTATCATACTCAATTAAAGGTCTAGTATTTTCGAATATATTAATCGACTCATATATTGCATACCTCCCCGTTCCCATTAGCAATTGTTGCTTAAGGGGGGTATGGTATTTAAATTGTTTTGGCCCTTTTTTTAAATTTTTTTTCGGAATGCATTTGACAACATTTGAAGAATATTGCGTTAAAAAAAAAAAAAAAAAAAAATTTTAGATTCATCCGACTAAAACTTCCGATGTTATGGGCACTTGAACGTAGGTGAGTTTGCTGGATTTGTTGTAATTTCAAAGTCGGTGGACACGATCCTGCAAAATCTACTGGACGAATCGTTTTGAAATTTTTTCACACAATTAATGTACATAAATCTGCGGGTACTGATTATTTTTATTTTATAATAATTAATATATCGAATTTTTAGGCTAAGATCACGGATTTTGACATCAAAGTGTTACCAAAAATCCAAAAATTAAATAAAAAAATCTTAACGTAGTGACCTTCAGAAACATATTAACTAATAAACACAATTTTGTTTTTTTTATTAAATGATCCAGTAGGTGTGTGTGCTGTTCACCGCAAACCCTTTTTTTGGAGGCGCCTACGGAGTTTGGCTGCGAACGGCACATTTATTTTTTTTCGATGAAAATTTGTAAAAACTTATTTTAAGTGTTGTACTTTAATATGCTATTAAAATAATTAATCTGACTTTAACTTGAAAATAGGCCTTTTTTGGCCGAATTAACCATACCCCCTTAAAACTTCTGTTGAGCCAAACCAAACTTTTCCAATCCATGATGTGCTACGCCCAAATATCTTTGCTGCTTCATTCAGCAATTTCTTTTAACTGTGCTGCTTCCAGAGTCCTGTCCAGTGCTTTGGTTAATATATATACTATAAGAATACAATGTATTCAAAAATGTAATGTCTCCGATTAAATAATAATAAATATGTTAACGCCCTTGTGTCTTCAACACTGCTTGATGTTAATGTTACCCCTCCAACTTACATACAACTTGAAAATACCAGACTTTCCGTCAATACTCTTGTCCAGCCTATCGATTAATGATGTCGACTCTGTTCGTCGTCCTCATGTGTGCACCGCTTTTTGCAGTTTCACACATATATTGAAGACTTTTAAACTGAAAAATGAGTGTTGTCGTTTGCTGCAAAAATCCGTGCACGACTTTCTCTTTCTCTGTCTATCCCGTTCAGTAATGTCTAGTATCGGAGTTAATCATTATCGTTAATCGTTGTAACACTCCCACTCTCTCTTTTTTCGTCCTGTCTCGTTACGAAATGGCTAGCATCAAAGTTAATCGGTGTTTCTCACGCTCTTCCACTCTCCATATTCTCTCATTAAAAAGTTTTTGAGGGCTGAGGTTTTTAGTCCGTTATAGTTGCACATGACATTATGTCATGTTATCGTTAAAAAACTGTAAGATAGTTATTTTGGCTGGACATCAGAGAATTCCCTACCATACATGTCATACAATTTTTCGTGCAAAGTGTCTTGGCTATTGTAGCCTGGTTCGCGATGTCATCGATAAGAGGAGTGGCCTACGCTACCACTGTGATGATTGCATCGTATATGATAACCAGGCAATATCTATTAGGCGGTTCACAAAAATATGTGTTGAGGTGCAACAGCTAAAACATATCTTTGTTTCACGACTCGTCCCAGAAATTTCATCAATGGCTTATATCCGTTACAAAGTCCAAATTGATGAAGGTTAAACAATTTAAATTTTGTGTAATTGACATTGCACTTAATAATAATAACTAAAAAAAACACAAATCAAAGACAAGTATGAGTCAACACGATAATCGGACGAGCGTCGGCTCTCTTTACAGCGGAGCAACGCTTACCTATCATTTGTATCAACAAAAGACACAATGAATCGAATTCCTCCAAAATTGATCGAACGCGAGCATTAACCCTAACCCCGTTTGCTGAACTTAAGCCAATAATGAACGGGTTCCTTCTCCCCGCCGGTGGTATCTACGACTCAAAGCATGGCATGCGATAAATCCGCTTCCCCTGCGACACACCTTTCCCCAGATCAATCGCCTATGTGTTTGGCTACGGTTACCAGCACAGTAACCTTACTAGTCATTGCAACCGCAACAACAACAACAACTGCCACTGTATTAGCCGTACTCACGCCACCATCGATAGATTTGCAATTCTGGAGGACCAGTCCTATGTTCTGCCCGATACAGAAACTAAATCGGAGAAGAGAAAGACAAAGCCGCCTCAAATTTTGTACGAGAACTTCCAACTCCCTAGTGAATTATAATAGATTATTTTATTTCCTTAACAAATGGCATTCATGAGGCTAAAGTCCAAGTCAAACACGAAGATAAGTTCAGAATTCTGACTATGACAACAAAAGGAACACTTATCAGCTTAAAAGCAGCAAAGGACAACAAGTAGTAATTAAGAGACGTACAGCCAACAGAAGTAGCTTATGCACTTAGGGAGAACGGATTTGAAGTAAAAACTGTTACCAACATAATTAATAGAAAACGACGCCCCCAACCCTTATTCGAAGTGAAACTGGTACCAGCGTTTAAAGCTTTTGAAAAGGAATGAAGTGCATTCCATCTACACGTTCAAGTGCTTAGTTCACCGCAGAGTCTCTCTTGTACAATGCACAAATTGCCAAGAATTTGGACGCACGAAATCTTACTGCACGCTTACTGTGTAGCTTGTGCCGAGCTCCATGGCTCTGCGTCTTATTTTCAAACGTTTTCAAGAACGTAAGCTTTACGAAATATCCAACCTTGCCGACAGTACCTTTAATGATAAAATATCACCTGCTGCCTCCTACCAACCTATTGAACAGGCAGGTACCAAAATGAAAATACTGATATGTAACATGCAACAAAGTATGCAACAGTTTAAGAAATTTATGGAGACGACCATGTAAAGTCTGATGAGAAATCAAGATATCTTGATTCAGGTACTCCAAAACTCCAAAACTAACAACGTGTAATGCTGACGGCAAAAACTAACGAAATCGCCGTCATGCTCCTTTCTGAAACACACCTTACAAATAAATACAATTTCCAAATCCGTAGGTACTTGTTCTGCAGTACAAGTCATCCTGACGGAAAAGTACATGAAGGCACCTGAATTTTAATCAGAAACCGCATAAAGCATCTCTGGTCCAAATATAACTCTAGCGGCTGTATACTGTCCGAAGCACAGTCCATGAATTACTTCAACACACTAGGCGAACACTTCATAGCAGCAGGAGACTATAACGCCAAGCACACGCAGTGGGGATCTCGCCTTGTGACTCCAAAAGGAAGGCAACTTTACAACGCCATTATAAAGGTTGGCAATAGGCTGGACTGTTTTTCACCTGCTTCACCCACATACTATCCAACAGACCCCAGAAAACGGCCAGACCTGATTGACTTCGCAGTTACGAAAAATAACCCACGCACTCTAATCAGCGCCAATTCATTGTCAGACCTATCACCACTCGGACCACTCGGCTGTGCTTCTTAGTCTACACCAGCGGCCAGAAACCAAGGACAATCCTTCCAAATTAACATCAAACAGATCGAACTGGGTCAAATTTAAAAAGTTCGTTAGCCCGCACATTGAACTAAACCCATGGCTGAACACGGTAGATGACATAAACAGCTTCACCAACACACTCGAGTCCGTTTTGGTCTCAGCGGCTCGAGTATCAACAGTATTATTCGCCGACTAGCGAATAAATTTCAATTAGCAAAAGTGTAAGCATGTTATATTTACATTAAACAGACTAGACTGCCCTCCGCTTACATTAAACAATACTGTGCCGCCTCAAGCCAACGAAGTGACGTACCTTGGCGTACACCGTGACAGACGACTAACTTGGCGCAGACACATTGAAGCCAGAGAACACACCTAAAGCTGAAGGCTGTTAGCCTGCACTGGCTTATAAACTACCGCTCTTCTCTTAGTCCGAACTTCAAGATACTGCCCAACAACTCAGTCCTAAAACCAATCTGGACATATGGCTCTCAGTTGTAGGGGAGCTCCAGTAACGGCAGTGTAGAAATTATGCAAAGAGCTCAGTCAAAGATCCTCAGCACCATCACCGGTGCACCGCGGTACGTTCGGAACGATGACATTCAGGGAGATCTGAATATACACCCTGTCAGAGATGAAATAGCGCAAACCATGGAAAGATACTACAATAAACTGACACCCAAACCAAAAAAGTGCACTTTTTTGTTGTGATTGCAATACATTTTTGACTGAAAAATTAAAACAATCCAAACGCACCGAATACATTAAAGCAAGTGGGGTTTACAAGCAGACTGATCATTTGCATATACACACATACAAATGCAAAAGGCTTTTATTTTCTTCGCTCGTTGCAAGTCGGTAGGCGATTGAGCAGCGCAAAAGGAAATACGAATTTGGTTTTTAGTTGGGCCGTTCTTGTCTGACTTTTTGCGCAAGTAGTGAGCAAATAAAAGTTTTTTGGTGAATGCAAGAAACGGTCAACTATTATTTGCGAGCTCTATTCTTTAAACACGGTGTAAAGCCAGGGGAGTGCTCGGATTAACCAATATTACAAAAGAATTCATTCATTTCACTAGTCCGTCCAATCCTGGAGTACTGTTCACTAGTTTTGAGTACCCATATATAGACGATCTAGAGACTGTGCAAAAGATCTTTTTACTATTTTCTCTACTGGGCCTTAACTGGAATGTAAGCCCTATTTTACTATCTTATTCTAGTAGAGTTCCTCTAATTAATCTACTATCCTTATCAAACCGATGCTTGCAATAGAATTACCAGGAATTATATTCCTCTTTCTTTGAGCTTTTGTAGTTTTCTTATTTAGACAATGATATTTCTATAAGGATGCGGAGAGTACCGCGTTACTGTGTCGCCTAAACTTCTCTGTACCCAATAGAATTACCAGGAATTATGTATATTGCTCTTACTTTTGACCATTGTATTTATCTTATTTTGTTTCGTTTGTATTTGTCCGTTTCTATATTGTCGTTTTTCACTTCCCGCGATCTCGTTTTTTACGCCCCATGTGGATTAGGGCTCCACGCGTATCAAGCACTGTTTGGAGGATACTCCCCTGCCTTTTTTTTTGATGCTCAGCTTGGACCAGTCCATATAAATGTTGACGACACAAGGTGTGGAAGATTGTTCTATTCAATGAGTGATGGAATAAACACTTTTTGTATAGGAGGAGTAACATAGTCAATTTTATTAGTTTAGTTGTTTAGGTTCTTTAGAATAGAGGAATGGTCCTTATAGCAAGACAGCCTCTTCACGCAACCTCAATGCGGGTCATTACCCTTGTTGCATATGTATAGAGGTAATGCTACCCCTTACCTATTGTGTGTAGTGTGCGTTACGTTTAGTTCCTTGGGTGAGGTTGCGTGATCGAGTTCTTAAGAGATTATGATTGGAATGTACTCGGTATAAACATTATATGGGATGTGATGTGTGTGTCTGCTTAAACTGTTGTATAGAGAAGCCTATCCGACGCCCTTCGATAACTTCTCCAGTTGATGTCCTGAAATAATTCAAGTTTTTTCGAAACTGACCGGCAAACTTTGGGGCAGTGGTGCTTATAATATCGACTGTGGTGTTTAAAATATCCGTCTGATGGGGATCTTGGGAAATCGAGGCGTAATTGAAAGTTATAGCTGTCTTCGGATTTATCTCGGGGTCAGTCTGAGTTATTTGAAATGGATCTCTTGGCTCAATAATAATGTGCCATATAACTCCCCATATTCTAAATTGAATCGTCCCGATGTAGTTGATAGGTCAATTGGACAATGATATTTTCTTTGAGTGTTTTTTCATTGTTGGGAATATTACTTTCTGTTTGTATTTCAATATGTATTAGCCTCGGTTTAAATATTAACGAGGACGGAAGCTAACTTCGGCAAGCCGAAGTTTTAATACCCTTGCAGACTTTGCCGAAATTGCTAAAACTGAAAAAGTAGCGATAGGAATAAGGTATACATAAATAAACTAGATTTGCGTCGTTTGATGTCAATTGCTTTTATACTGCAAAAATGTCATATAAAATAGAAAAAAAGGGATACTTTCGCAGCCTTTAACTATTTTTCCTACGGAAGCTATAAGAAATAGACGTCCGATCGGCAAGCGCTTTTACCCTAATCAAGATATGCGTAAATAAATAAGACTTGGAAAAATTTATGTCAGTAGCTTACACACTACGTGAAAAATTCAGAAAACCAACAAATTTGGACCGATTTCACCGAATTGTTCCTATGGGAGCTATAGGATATAGACGTCCGATCGCCAAGCGCTTTTACCCTGATCAAGGTATGCATAAAAAAATAAGATTTGGAAAGATTTATGTTAAATGCTTTTACACTGCGCGAAATATCTTCCATTCTTGAAAGTTATATCCGATTGTTCCTATGGGAGCTATAGGATATAGACGTCCGATCAGCACGCGCTTTTACCTTGATGAAGGAATGCATAAAAAAATACGATTTGAAAAAATTTATAGCAATAGCTTTTACACAGCGCGAAATATTCTGAAAAACATCAAATTTGGACCGATTTTACCCTATTGTTCCTATGGGAGCTATAGGATATAGACGTCCGATCGCCACGCGCTTTTACCCTGATCAAGGTATGCATAAAAAAATACGATTTGGAAAGATTCATGTCAAAAGCTTTTACACTGCGCGAAATATCATCAATTCTGGCAAGATATATCCGATTGTTCCTATGGGAGCTATAGGATATAGACGTCCGATCGGGGCGATTTTCAAACTTGATCTGCGTACACATGTTTTAGGACGAGTGTGAAAGTTTCAGATCGCTAGCTTTTAAACTGAGCTCGCAAACGGTATTGAAACAGACGGACAGACGGACAGACGGACAGACGGACAGACGGACAGACGGACAGACGGACAGACGGACATGGCTATATCGACTCAGGAGGTGATCCTGATCAAGAATATATATACTTTATAGGGTCGGAAACGTCTCCTTCACTGCGTTACAAACTTCTGACCAAAATTATAATACCCTCTGCAAGGGTATAAAAATATTTTGTAAGCATGATAATTAAATATATAAAAGTAAATATGGTCAATAATAACGTAATTGGTATCTAAGTTTGTTTAAATTTATGAGAGAGTTCCTAATCGTTTAACATATTATTTTCGGATATTAAGAAGTCAGTATATTTTCTAGCACGATGTATTACAATATCTGATTATCTACGTTAGTGTAGGATTTATTATTAATTTTAGAGGTGCCATCAATTTTTTGTAAATTCAAAAGATCGTAAGTAACCAAGCGGAGACAGTGTTTTCTGAGTGAAATTTTTTTATCTTTAAATGCTTTTTTGAAATCAGATAGAGCTTTTATTTCTTTAAATATTTTAGAATTAAAAAAAAAATTGATCGTTTTTATTTGTATAGTGGGTATTATTTTTGAGATAAGTATTTTGATCATTTTTAATTCGTTGGGTATTTCCCAATGTAAATTCTGATTGTCATGATTGTTTATGAATTCTGTTTCGAGATTAATTATATCTCTATAAAAACTTAAATTAGATTAAGATTTAAATCATGGTTTGAATAATCCATAATTTCGGATTTAGTTGTAGCATCCAACAATAATAGGTATATTATTGAACTCATTATCTGGAATTTAAGAAAATTGTTTATTATTAACATTTAATATTATCTTTTTAAATCGTACGGTTTCCTATTTAATCACTTAACTACCTTTTTAATCAAGAATTAAGCTTATTTCTTTCCTCGTGTTTTTTCGTAAATTAGTTCACCTACGTGATTTCATTCCTATATTTATACCCGTTACTCGTAGAGTAAAAGGGTATATTGTATTCGTGCAAAAGTATGTAACAGGTAGAAGGAAGCGTTTCCGACTCTGTATATTCTTGTTCAGGATCACTAGCCGAGTCGATCTAGCCATGTCCGTCTGTCCGTCTGTCTGTCTGTCCGTATGAACGCTGAGATTTCGGAAACTACAAAAGCTAGAAGATTGGCATTTTGCATGTAGATTTTAGGCGTTCCTACGCAGCGCAAGTTTGTTTCAAAATGGTGCCACGCCCACCCTGACGCCCACAAGCCACAAGCTGTGGCCACAGTTTTGATGCTATTATGAAAATTTTAATTGATATGTATTTGTTTCGTCAATACCTATCGATTGGCCTAATAAAAGTTTTACACGCCCACTTAACGCCCAAAAACCCATTAAACCCAAACACTGCGCAATACAATAGCGCCATCTAACGGATGACTTTGGAACAGCTGGCCAAGGTTCTAATTCGAGCGGCGAAAAACATACAAGAAGGCAAATTTATATTAAGTTGTTTAGCTGAGTAACGGGTATCTAATAGTCGAGGCACTCGACTATAGCATTCTCTCTTGTTATTTATTGTGAAAATTCAACATTTTCTCTTCTGCCTAATTGTCAAATTTTTATTTTTTCAATTCATTTGTGAGTAATAAAGTCAACTGTCAAATTGTATTTTTGTGCTGTACCAATAATAACTTTGTAATAATCAGCTAAAGTAAGTTTGCCCTTAATGCAGCTAGCAATTTTCGTTAATGTAGAGTGTGCCCTTTCTATTTGTTCATTGGAATCCTATGTCAAGGATTTTTAAGAATTAAGATATGTCGTGTCTTTGTGCAAAATATATAAATTGGGATAAAAAAAACTTGGCCCGTTATCTAACATCAGGAGTTTATCTAGTGGAAACTGTTGCAAGATTTCTGAAATTTTGTTTTCTATATTTTGTTTATTTGAATAGATTTTCGGCATAATATCGATGTGATAATTTTCACCTATCCGGGGTATGTGCGTGACCGATAAGAAATTGCTCCGGATGTCTATTATATTTGTTTTAATTGCAGAGATTGCAATTTTTTATAAACTTCTTAAGTTCCTTGTATAAATTAGGCCAATAATATAGTCGGGTTATTTTTTATAATTTTTATAAAGCCCTTTATGTGCCCTACAATGCGTTTCTGTGATTATTAGCGATTTGTCTTCAGTGTTTTTGTCATCTTGGACAAATGTGTATAACAAGTTTTTATAAAATTATCTTTGAGTGTTTTCTGAATTTTTTAAAAGTCTTCTAAAGTACAATATTGATATTAAATTTTCTGGTGTATCATACTCAATTAAAGGTCTAGTATTTTCGAATATATTAATCGACTCATATATTGCATACCTCCCCGTTCCCATTAGCAATTGTTGCTTAAGGGGGTATGGTATTTAAATTGTTTTGGCCCTTTTTTAAATTTTTTTCGGAATGCATTTGACAACATTTGAAGAATATTGCGTTAAAATTTTAGATTCATCCGACTAAAACTTCCGATGTTATGGGCACTTGACCGTAGGTGAGTTTGCTGGATTTGTTGTAATTTCAAAGTCGGTGGACACGATCCTGCAAAATCTACTGGACGAATCGTTTTGAAATTTTTTCACACAATTAATGTACATAAATCTGCGGGTACTGATTATTTTTATTT
Source organism: Drosophila carrolli (assembly GCA_018152295.1). Taxonomy (NCBI): domain Eukaryota; kingdom Metazoa; phylum Arthropoda; class Insecta; order Diptera; family Drosophilidae; genus Drosophila; species Drosophila carrolli. The sequence goes on along the minus strand of JAECXJ010000295.1, from coordinate 397,315 downwards.
TATAATAATTAATATATCGAATTTTTAGGCTAAGATCACGGATTTTGACATCAAAGTGTTACCAAAAATCCAAAAATTAAATAAAAAAAAACTTAACGTAGTGACCTTCAGAAACATTTTAACTAATAAACACAATTTTGTTTTTTTTATTAAATGATCCAGTAGGTGTGTGTGCTGTTCACCGCAAACCCTTTTTTTTGGAGGCGCCTACGGAGTTTGGCTGCGAACGGCACATTTATTTTTTTTTCGATGAAAATTTGTAAAAACTTATTTTAAGTGTTGTACTTTAATATGCTATTAAAATAATTAATCTGACTTTAACTTGAAAATAGGCCTTTTTTGGCCGAATTAACCATACCCCCTTAAAACTTCTGTTGAGCCAAACCAAACTTTTCCAATCCATGATGTGCTACGCCCAAATATCTTTGCTGCTTCATTCAGCAATTTCTTTTAACTGTGCTGCTTCCAGAGTCCTGTCCAGTGCTTTGGTTAATATATATACTATAAGAATACAATGTATTCAAAAATGTAATGTCTCCGATTAAATAATAATAAATATGTTAACGCCCTTGTGTCTTCAACACTGCTTGATGTTAATGTTACCCCTCCAACTTACATACAACTTGAAAATACCAGACTTTCCGTCAATACTCTTGTCCAGCCTATCGATTAATGATGTCGACTCTGTTCGTCGTCCTCATGTGTGCACCGCTTTTTGCAGTTTCACACATATATTGAAGACTTTTAAACTGAAAAATGAGTGTTTTCGTTTGCTGCAAAAATCCGTGCACGACTTTCTCTTTCTCTGTCTATCCCGTTCAGTAATGTCTAGTATCGGAGTTAATCATTATCGTTAATCGTTGTAACACTCCCACTCTCTCTTTTTTCGTCCTGTCTCGTTACGAAATGGCTAGCATCAAAGTTAATCGGTGTTTCTCACGCTCTTCCACTCTCCATATTCTCTCATTAAAAAGTTTTTGAGGGCTGAGGTTTTTAGTCCGTTATAGTTGCACAGTTGTCTAAGTAAGAGTGATAATGACATTATGTCATGTTATCGTTAAAAAACTGTAAGATAGTTATTTTGGCTGGACATCAGAGAATTCCCTACCATACATGTCATACAATTTTTCGTGCAAAGTGTCTTGGCTATTGTAGCCTGGTTCGCGATGTCATCGATAAGAGGAGTGGCCTACGCTACCACTGTGATGATTGCATCGTATATGATAACCAGGCAATATCTATTAGGCGGTTCACAAAAATATGTGTTGAGGTGCAACAGCTAAAACATATCTTTGTTTCACGACTCGTCCCAGAAATTTCATCAATGGCTTATATCCGTTACAAAGTCCAAATTGATGAAGGTTAAACAATTTAAATTTTGTGTAATTGACATTGCACTTAATAATAATAACTAAAAAAAAACACAAATCAAAGACAAGTATGAGTCAACACGATAATCGGACGAGCGTCGGCTCTCTTTACAGCGGAGCAACGCTTACCTATCATTTGTATCAACAAAAGACACAATGAATCGAATTCCTCCAAAATTGATCGAACGCGAGCATTAACCCTAACCCCGTTTGCTGAACTTAAGCCAATAATGAACGGGTTCCTTCTCCCCGCCGGTGGTATCTACGACTCAAAGCATGGCATGCGATAAATCCGCTTCCCCTGCGACACACCTTTCCCCAGATCAATCGCCTATGTGTTTGGCTACGGTTACCAGCACAGTAACCTTACTAGTCATTGCAACCGCAACAACAACAACAACTGCCACTGTATTAGCCGTACTCACGCCACCATCGATAGATTTGCAATTCTGGAGGACCAGTCCTATGTTCTGCCCGATACAGAAACTAAATCGGAGAAGAGAAAGACAAAGCCGCCTCAAATTTTGTACGAGAACTTCCAACTCCCTAGTGAATTATAATAGATTATTTTATTTCCTTAACAAATGGCATTCATGAGGCTAAAGTCCAAGTCAAACACGAAGATAAGTTCAGAATTCTGACTATGACAACAAAAGGAACACTTATCAGCTTAAAAGCAGCAAAGGACAACAAGTAGTAATTAAGAGACGTACAGCCAACAGAAGTAGCTTATGCACTTAGGGAGAACGGATTTGAAGTAAAAACTGTTACCAACATAATTAATAGAAAACGACGCCCCCAACCCTTATTCGAAGTGAAACTGGTACCAGCGTTTAAAGCTTTTGAAAAGGAATGAAGTGCATTCCATCTACACGTTCAAGTGCTTAGTTCACCGCAGAGTCTCTCTTGTACAATGCACAAATTGCCAAGAATTTGGACGCACGAAATCTTACTGCACGCTTACTGTGTAGCTTGTGCCGAGCTCCATGGCTCTGCGTCTTATTTTCAAACGTTTTCAAGAACGTAAGCTTTACGAAATATCCAACCTTGCCGACAGTACCTTTAATGATAAAATATCACCTGCTGCCTCCTACCAACCTATTGAACAGGCAGGTACCAAAATGAAAATACTGATATGTAACATGCAACAAAGTATGCAACAGTTTAAGAAATTTATGGAGACGACCATGTAAAGTCTGATGAGAAATCAAGATATCTTGATTCAGTTACTCCAAAACTCCAAAACTAACAACGTGTAATGCTGACGGCAAAAACTAACGAAATCGCCGTCATGCTCCTTTCTGAAACACACCTTACAAATAAATACAATTTCCAAATCCGTAGGTACTTGTTCTGCAGTACAAGTCATCCTGACGGAAAAGTACATGAAGGCACCTGAATTTTAATCAGAAACCGCATAAAGCATCTCTGGTCCAAATATAACTCTAGCGGCTGTATACTGTCCGAAGCACAGTCCATGAATTACTTCAACACACTAGGCGAACACTTCATAGCAGCAGGAGACTATAACGCCAAGCACACGCAGTGGGATCTCGCCTTGTGACTCCAAAAGGAAGGCAACTTTACAACGCCATTATAAAGGTTGGCAATAGGCTGGACTGTTTTTCACCTGCTTCACCCACATACTATCCAACAGACCCCAGAAAACGGCCAGACCTGATTGACTTCGCAGTTACGAAAAATAACCCACGCACTCTAATCAGCGCCAATTCATTGTCAGACCTATCACCACTCGGACCACTCGGCTGTGCTTCTTAGTCTACACCAGCGGCCAGAAACCAAGGACAATCCTTCCAAATTAACATCAAACAGATCGAACTGGGTCAAATTTAAAAAGTTCGTTAGCCCGCACATTGAACTAAACCCATGGCTGAACACGGTAGATGACATAAACAGCTTCACCAACACACTCGAGTCCGTTTTGGTCTCAGCGGCTCGAGTATCAACAGTATTATTCGCCGACTAGCGAATAAATTTCAATTAGCAAAAGTGTAAGCATGTTATATTTACATTAAACAGACTAGACTGCCCTCCGCTTACATTAAACAATACTGTGCCGCCTCAAGCCAACGAAGTGACGTACCTTGGCGTACACCGTGACAGACGACTAACTTGGCGCAGACACATTGAAGCCAGAGAACACACCTAAAGCTGAAGGCTGTTAGCCTGCACTGGCTTATAAACTACCGCTCTTCTCTTAGTCCGAACTTCAAGATACTGCCCAACAACTCAGTCCTAAAACCAATCTGGACATATGGCTCTCAGTTGTAGGGGAGCTCCAGTAACGGCAGTGTAGAAATTATGCAGAGAGCTCAGTCAAAGATCCTCAGCACCATCACCGGTGCACCGCGGTACGTTCGGAACGATGACATTCAGGGAGATCTGAATATACACCCTGTCAGAGATGAAATAGCGCAAACCATGGAAAGATACTACAATAAACTGACACCCAAACCAAAAAAGTGCACTTTTTTGTTGTGATTGCAATACATTTTTGACTGAAAAATTAAAACAATCCAAACGCACCGAATACATTAAAGCAAGTGGGGTTTACAAGCAGACTGATCATTTGCATATACACACATACAAATGCAAAAGGCTTTTATTTTCTTCGCTCGTTGCAAGTCGGTAGGCGATTGAGCAGCGCAAAAAGGAAATACGAATTTGGTTTTTAGTTGGGCCGTTCTTGTCTGACTTTTTGCGCAAGTAGTGAGCAAATAAAAGTTTTTTGGTGAATGCAAGAAACGGTCAACTATTATTTGCGAGCTCTATTCTTTAAACACGGTGTAAAGCCAGGGGAGTGCTCGGATTAACCAATATTACAAAAGAATTCATTCATTTCACTAGTCCGTCCAATCCTGGAGTACTGTTCACTAGTTTTGAGTACCCATATATAGACGATCTAGAGACTGTGCAAAAGATCTTTTTACTATTTTCTCTACTGGGCCTTAACTGGAATGTAAGCCCTATTTTACTATCTTATTCTAGTAGAGTTCCTCTAATTAATCTACTATCCTTATCAAACCGATGCTTGCAATAGAATTACCAGGAATTATATTCCTCTTTCTTTGAGCTTTTGTAGTTTTCTTATTTAGACAATGATATTTCTATAAGGATGCGGAGAGTACCGCGTTACTGTGTCGCCTAAACTTCTCTGTACCCAATAGAATTACCAGGAATTATGTATATTGCTCTTACTTTTGACCATTGTATTTATCTTATTTTGTTTCGTTTGTATTTGTCCGTTTCTATATTGTCGTTTTTCACTTCCCGCGATCTCGTTTTTTACGCCCCATGTGGATTAGGGCTCCACGCGTATCAAGCACTGTTTGGAGGATACTCCCCTGCCTTTTTTTTTGATGCTCAGCTTGGACCAGTCCATATAAATGTTGACGACACAAGGTGTGGAAGATTGTTCTATTCAATGAGTGATGGAATAAACACTTTTGTATAGGAGGAGTAACATAGTCAATTTTATTAGTTTAGTTGTTTAGGTTCTTTAGAATAGAGGAATGGTCCTTAAGCAAGACAGCCTCTTCACGCAACCTCAATGCGGGTCATTACCCTTGTTGCATATGTATAGAGGTAATGCTACCCCTTACCTATTGTGTGTAGTGTGCGTTACGTTTAGTTCCTTGGGTGAGGTTGCGTGATCGAGTTCTTAAGAGATTATGATTGGAATGTACTCGGTATAAACATTATATGGGATGTGATGTGTGTGTCTGCTTAAACTGTTGTATAGAGAAGCCTATCCGACGCCCTTCGATAACTTCTCCAGTTGATGTCCTAAAATAATTCAAGTTTTTTCGAAACTGACCGGCAAACTTTGGGGCAGTGGTGCTTATAATATCGACTGTGGTGTTTAAAATATCCGTCTGATGGGGATCTTGGGAAATCGAGGCGTAATTGAAAGTTATAGCTGTCTTCGGATTTATCTCGGTTAGCCTCGGTTTAAATATTAAATATATTTTATATTTAATAAAAAGCATGATAATTAAATATATAAAAGTAAATATGGTCAATAATAACGTAATTGGTATTTAAGTTTGTTTAAATTTATGAGAGAGTTCCTAATCGTTTAACATATTATTTTCGGATATTAAGAAGTCAGTATATTTTCTAGCACGATGTATTACAATATCTGATTATCTACGTTAGTGTAGGATTTATTATTAATTTTAGAGGTGCCATCAATATTTTGTAAATTCAAAAGATCGTAAGTAACCAAGCGGAGACAGTGTTTTCTGAGTGAAATTTTTTTATCTTTAAATGCTTTTTTGAAATCAGATAGAGCTTTTATTTCTTTAAATATTTTAGAATTAAAAAAAAAATTGATCGTTTTTATTTGTATAGTGGGTATTATTTTTGAGATAAGTATTTTGATCATTTTTAATTCGTTGGGTATTTCCCAATATAAATTCTGATTGTCATGATTGTTTATGAATTCTGTTTCGAGATTAATTATATCTCTATAAAAACTTAAATTAGATTAAGATTTAAATCATGGTTTGAATAATCCATAATTTCGGATTTAGTTGTAGCATCCAACAATAATAGGTACATTATTGAACTCATTATCTGGAATTTAAGAAAATTTTTTATTATTAACATTTAATATTATCTTTTTAAATCTTACGGTTTCCTATTTAATCACTTAACTACCTTTTTAATCAAGAATTAAGCTTATTTCTTTCCTCGTGTTTTTTCGTAAATAAGTTCACCTACGTGATTTCATTCCTATATTTATACCCGTTACTCGTAGAGTAAAAGGGTATATTGTATTCGTGCAAAAGTATGTAACAGGTAGAAGGAAGCGTTTCCGACCCTATAAAGTATATATATTCTTGTTCAGGATCACTAGCCGAGTCGATCTAGCCATGTCCGTCTGTCCGTCTGTCCGTCTGTCTGTCTGTCCGTATGAACGCTGAGATCTCGGAAACTACAAAAGCTAGAAGATTGGCATTTTGCATGTAGATTTATGGCGTTCCTACGCAGCGCAAGTTTGTTTCAAAATGGTGCCACGCCTCTGACGCCCACAAGCCACAAGCTGTGGCCACAGTTTTGATGCTATTATGAAAATTTTAATTGATATGTATTTGTTTCGTCAATACCTATCGATTGGCCTAATAAAAGTTTGACACGCCCACTTAACGCCCAAAAACCCATTGAACGCTTAAGCCTGGCTAGCGCCTACATTTCCGCCTTTCATGGCCCGTGGTAGCGCCATCTAACGGATGGCTTTGGAACAGCTGGCCAAGGTGCTAATTCGAGCGGCGAAAAATATACAAGAAGGCATATTTATATTAAGTTGTTTAGTTGAGTAACGGGTATCTAATAGTCGAGGCACTCGACTATAGCGTTCTCTCTTGTTTGGCTTAAGCTTACGCTATTTTGGATGTAGCGATCCATGCCGGTCTGTATAGCCGGTCCCGCTTGTTGAATACTGTTTTGGTTTTGTTTTGTTTGATATATTTTTAGTTGACGTTGTGTTGGCGCTGCAGTCGACGACATCGCAGTCGATTCCGCTATAAGAGTGGATGTTGTTGGTTTTGCTGCGACTTTTGGTGCGATTTCAGAAGGTTCGAATCTGATGGTTTTACACGTCGTAGGAGTGGGCAAGATCGTGCCCTTGCGGTATCGACTGTCAGTAGGGCCGGTAGGTAGGTACTCTTTGTAGACGTTTTTATGCACTTCGCTATCGCACATAGAGATATACGATATAAGTCTCTTCAGCTCACGGAGCTTATATACCTTTTTCATTTTCAAAAAATTGAAAAAATTTTTTAGCTTTATCTTAATGAACAACGTCTTGAGAACATTTCCCCAAATTTTCATAGAGATTTGAGCAGTAGAACAAAAGTTACAGCGCTCCTAGCCGCGCGCCTCGTCCCTGCCCAAACCCAAACTTGAAACTTTAAACGCGAATATCTCGAAATGGTGTTTTTTGAAAAATGACTTTGCGGTGATATGGATTGGCGAAAAACTACTGAACCGATTCTCTTCAAATTTTTTTTTAATGTTCGTAATGAATTTTATTAGTACTTTTTTTATGTAAAAATTTTTATTTCGCCGAAATAGATAGTTTTGTAAGAATTTTAGCGTCCAAAAACGTAATTTTTTGCATAAAACGTTCCCGTATGCACAAAAAAAAAATTGTTTTTTAAAACGTTCGTTCAGGTACAGGATAGTACTTTAAACTAATGAAATATTTTTATTTTTTCGGTATCAGTTGACCCGTTCGTGGAATTATCACCGCAAGGCTCTTTAAAAAAAAGACGTTTAAGGGAAACAGCCACACCTTAAAAACTATTAAATATTTTTTCAAAATTTTTTGCATAAACATTGTCAACAATCTAAACTTTTAGAAAATATAATCATTCATTTAATAAAAACAATAATTACATACATAAAAAAATCCAACCTTTCCTATTTTTTTCGACCAAAAAAGGTATATACCCCCTTAAGCGCTCTTTATATGGTTCGTCAGTCATTGAACTTTTAACATGGCACTATTATACAAATTTGGCACACGTTTTTATCATATCACAGATTTTTTTTTAGCGTCTTTTCGCCTAATTTGTATTTCACCAATTTAGTTTTTTTTTATAGTTTATTTGTCTTTGCGCAAAACACATCCGCTCTCTCTGCTGCAAATCTTATATTTGCCTTATTTATTGCCGCATTTAAAATCTCTAGCCGACAATCATCACTGGTTTTTTGAGCTTGGTTTTAAGGACAGTAAGAAGTTTAAGAGATTTGACCTTATTTGGACTCATTTTTTATTAATTTATATATATAAGCCACGAAAATAAATATATAAATAAATAAATTTTCAAAACAAAAACGAGAGTGAATTATAATTTAATTAAATTTTTAAATTTGTTCGATAAAAATTATTTCAATAATTATTCTCAATGAAAACGAAAAAAATATTAAATTGAATATCGAGCCTCAAAGTATCCAAATTAATAGTGGTTGCAAATGACGATAAATAATCAGTATACCGGTCCGAATGCATGGTAGCGCGTCACTTTAATCGTCAGCGCGCCAAACCAGAAATCCAACAACAGTAACAACTTTGCTAGCGGCGGACAAGCGAAAACGAAAAGAAAAACGCTGCAGCTGCTTGTATATGAGGGCTTATCTATTGGTTATGTATAGCGGCTGGGATGATTTTCCTAAATATTAATTTTTGAGTTGCAACTAAATGAAAAACGGGAGGGGACAGTGATTACAATAATATAACACAATTAAATGTTGCATCCAACGACGGTTTGTCTGTGCCAAGAATTGAAAGCAAGGTGAAAAGCACAAGACAATAAACAATTAAATTGTTTTGTTTATTAACTCTAGCTTTCAATTTTTCACAAATACGTATTTTCTACCTTAGGCTTTTAATCCATCTGCCACTTTCCTCTTGCACATGGAGCAATCGCAGGGCATCCCTCTGTCGGCAGTACTTCGTCGGAGACAGGGTATTTCGCGACCGGCACGATATAAGCCTCCGTTGATAAGCCTCCGAAGTGATCTTGGAGGAATAAAACGCCAATCAATGCAATCGTTCATTTGTTGAACAGTCGCTTTGTGAGCATCGCTCAGAAACAAAGCCTTTAACTCAGCCAGCTCGTTTTTAGCTCCAACGAAATTCGTAGTACCCGCGAGTACTTATAAACCGTCGCAGTGCAGATCAAAATCCTTGTGTAGAGAGGTCCTTTACGAGTTCGATTTTGCTTAGATAGCTTTTTATACAATCTACAGGTAGCTCGGAAGCATCTGACACATTTCTGAATGACAGAATAATTGTTTTCCGACCCCTATTGGCCAATACGCTTGCCGTATAGTAGCCAAAAGCGATGGTGGCCCTGCGTAAAGGTGCATTTCATGAAAGTGCTTGATAAGAGCCGACGTATTATGATGCGTTCTGGGCGGTATTATGGGATGACGTGCTGAAAAGTCAATGCGTAATAATCCGCTATCTAAAAATGGAGAAAGGGAGGCGATCGGATTAGAAGGCTTCATAATGTTCTAGCTGGTGAGCTAATAATACAAGCTAGAGCGACAGTGGAGTCACATCAACAGAAATAGGTGCTGCTAAAACGCATTAAGGCGACTTCGTGGATTAATTGCGCGAGTAGAACGGCACCGCATAACTGCTGAATTGCTGAATATAGTGTGTTCATGAAGTTTTTAAATCCGTCGATAGGCTTTCATCCCAATTAAGTTTTTCATTCTATAACTGCTGAAGAAAAATGAGCTATAGTTGACAAATCAGATCGTTTTGTGGTATAAAAGGAACTTGTCTGGGGGAGGACAAGAATAAAAACTCATCAGAAGCGGGATTCCAAGCCAGTCACAGCGTTTTTGTTATATCGCTACCCGAAGCTTTGTTGTAGTTTTGTCTTCTCTGACAACACAATGTTGAGGAAGAAATAATTCTGGTCTGGATAATAATGCTGACGGATCCTTGAGGGTCAACTGACGACGAGGCCCCGAAACTGAACACGCCAAAGCTGAAGGAGTTTTGCGAAATGAGCTGTGATTAAAAGATGTTGTGAACCAGAATCTAGAAAAGCATGACAGGGAATAAGATGAACCGATTTGTTTTGTATCAATATAACTGCAGTGGCCAGAAGCACGACATTTGAGTTAAGATTATGAGCGTTTGTCAAATTTGATTCTGCTAAGCAAGCAACTGTGGCATTCTGAACATTGGGAATAGAGCCAGACTCACTATCAGCGGCTGCATGATAAATGAACGGCATTTGTGTGCAAAACTGCGTAATGTTTTGCACCGCATGTGCGACATGAGCTTGAATTGCAATCTGTATTCCGATGTCCCTTTTTTAGACAATAACAAGAGAGAACGCTATAGTCGAGTGCCTCGACTATTAGATACCCGTTACTCAGCTAAACAACTTAATATAAATATGCCTTCTTCTATGTTTTTCGCCGCTCGAATTAGCACCTTGGCCAGCTGTTCCAAAGTCATCCGTTAGATGGCGCTACGGGCCATGTAAGGCGGAAATGTAGGCGCTTTAAAAAAAAACTTGCGCTGCGTAGGAACTCCTAAAATCTACATGCAAAATGCCAATCTTCTAGTTTTTATAGTTTCCGAGATCTCAGCGTTCATACTGACAGACAGACAAACAGACGGACAGACGGACAGACATGGCTAGATCGACTCGGCTAGTGATCCTGAACAAGAATATATATACTTTATAGGGTCGGAAACGCTTCCTTCTACCTGTTACATACTTTTGCACGAATACAATATACCCTTTTACTCTACGAGTAACGGGTATAAAAATACAATCTGAGTTTTCTTGCTTCCCTTACACGTAAAAAAGGAGACAACTTGCCAAATCGACTGCAGCTGTTAATTGCCAAACAGTGCTTTTTCATGAATTTCGAAAATGCCTTCCATGTCGGTTTTGAAATCTCCTGCCACTTGGTTTTAGTAACGTTATGGTTTTGCAGAGCAAAATCACGAATTGAAACTTTTAGTTTCATAATAATGTCGTCGAAATCATTCCTTAAATCGTTACAAATTACCGTACTGTCGATCCCTTCTAAAGTGGATTGATAATTATGAAATGATATTTTTAATTTTTCAAAATATTTGAAGTAAACATTTAGACGAATTTCACTCATATCATTAATAGCAGCAACATCCATTGCATTTTTAAAAGACAGTGCTTTATAATATGTGCAGAGTACCTTTGCCTTGTAAAAATACATCCTGTTTTCCTCTCCATCGCTTTGCTGGTTTAACATGCTCGCCAGCATCGAAAATATACAAAGAGGAGAGCGAAACCCGCAAACGCGCTGACAGAAAACTAACTGTTTCGCCGCCGTAAAGGTTAAGTTTTAGATTTGAATTTCAAAAATTGTATTTATTAAGGGTGGCAGTCCACCAGAGCCTCTGATTTGTATGTTTCACAAAAGAATTCACTTTTTGTTGTGGCAAGCGGAATTAGTCCGTGTTCGTACTCCAGCTTGGCCAAAAAAGAACTTACTTGGAGTCGCAGCGGAGTGCTGCCGTCGGTAGGCGGCGATATCAAAAGAGATGATGCGAGGAGAGAAATCAATTATCAATTATCTATTGCGAGTTATCTAATTGGTTTTTGCACCTTCTTTAAAAGGATACCAAAGATGTTTTTATTTATGAATTATACGCAGATTTATTTTATAATCTTAAAACGGAATTTTTAAACAATCATGGAAGCCAGAAATATCCAACGATTTAAAAATGATCAAAAAGGGGTAGGAAATGTATAAATAAGTATTATGTAATGTATTTTTCAAGAAGGTTCTTGTTTTACCAGATTACTAAATGAAGAAAAATCTTTATGTAACAAAAACAGAGAAAAAATAAAGATGTAGAGGTATCCAAGATGAAACCATTTTTGGTAAATACACTTAATGACACTCATTTAAATGGGTCATATTTAATAACTTTTAATGACGCCTTTAAGAATAATAATATATCTTAAGTTAACTAGACATTAAGATGTTGGAATACATAACCGCTCGAGAATATACTGACTTTTTAGTATCCGAATACATTATATCAAATGAGTCGGAACTCTCATTCCATAATATTAACTACTTTTATTGAAATCAAACAAACTCAAATTCCAGTTATGTTAAAATTAATCATATTTACATTTATATAATTAATTATTATAGTTATAATCAAATACAGAAAATTTTCAAATTATTGGATATGTGAGTGCTTTATTAGAAAGAACAAAAGAGGAGTAACGCGTCCGTTCGTTGTGAAATTACAGGCGAGAGAGACTTATAGGATTTATATCGATATATATATGGAGTTGCTCGCAGGCAACTATCGCAATCGGCTGACAGACGGCGTTGCCAAATAGTTACATATTTCTAACACTCCTTCTCAACGCTGTTTGTCATTTTACAGGATAATTAGAATACATTATTTACAGCAAGCCCATCATATTAATACATTTCATGTGCTTATTCTTACTTAGTTTCTTAGCCATCATGTTTTCTGTTGATACATATTTTAAATCTATAATCTTTTCTTTAAACATATCTCTTACATAATGATACTTAATATCTATATGTTTGCTGCGCGCGTGATATACAGGATTCTTTACAAGATACTGCGCGCTTTGATTATCGCTGTGTATTATAATCGGCTGTACTTCACCAAGGCCTATCTCAATCCACAGTTTACGAATATACACTGCCTCCTTTGCAGCTGAAGAAAGTGCAATGTACTCTGCTTCTGTTGTGCTGAGAGCTACCACGGGTTGCTTCTTGGACTCCCAGCTGATCGCTGCTCCTGCCACCAAAAATGTCCAGCCGGTGAAGGATTTCCTGTCGCTGTCGTCTCCAGCCCAGTCGGCGTCAACATAACAATAGACAGCCTGTCCAGTTTGCTGATAATTTAACTGGAACGTCTTCGTACCCTGCAGGTACCTTAAAATTCGCTTGGCACACACCATGTGCTCTTGGTGTGGATCCGAGTTCCGTTGAGCAAGCTTCACCACGGAGTGGAGTATATCTGGCCTTGTCGTTATAGCCAAATACATAAGGGAGCCTATCAGGGACTGGTATTCAACCTGATTTGCTCTCAAACACTCCTTCTTGCTGCATCGAACCTGATAACCAGCTTCGAGGGGTAGAATGGATGCCTTACAGTTCTGCATCCCGTAATCTTCCAATAAGGCCTCTATATACTGCTTATGGCCCACTCGAACACTGGCAACTTCGCCATCTCGATCAATTTCCATTCCTAGGAAATGTTTTAGGATACCGCCATCTACAACATCGTACCTTTTTGAAATGAGGTACTTGATCTCATCCAGCTCAGCTTTCGATTTGCTCGCCACTATGATGTCATCTACGTAGACTACGATGAAACTCATGTGGTCACCTTGACCCCGTTTGTAGATGCAGGGTTCGCTCGGACATGCTGAGAACCCTAACTTCAGAATGGTCTCGTCCAGGTTGCTGTTCCACTCTCGGCCACTTTGTTTTAAGCCGTAAAGCGATTTGTGCAGCTTCAGAACCTTTCCTGGATGCTTTTCGTCAGTAAACCCCTCAGGTTGCCTCATGTACACCACGTCATGGAGTTCACTGTTGAGGTAAGCAGAAGAAACATCAAGTTGGTGCATATACATACCATGTTCGACCGCTATCGCAATCATCAGCCTTATTGATGAATATCTGGCCACCGGGGAAAACGTCTCAGAGTAGTTGATACCATATTTTTGTCCACAGCCCTTTGCAACAAGCTGTGATTTCAAACGTTCCACATTGCCATGTTTATCTCGCTTGACCGCGTAGACCCACTTGCATCCAATGGCCTTCTCTCCCTCAGGCAGCTCGACAAGTGTCCAAGTCTTCCTCTCTTTTAGACTATCAACTTCTTGTTGCATAGAATTCGTCCAGTCCTCTGCATGTCTGGAACTTAGTGCATCTTTGAAGCTTGCTGGAACCTCAACATCACTTTTGGTTATGACATTGACGCCCAGAACGAACAAGTTTTGGCCTCCCAGGGCCCCGTTTATCGCTTAGCAGCACCTCTGTTTCTGGCAGTAGCTCTGCTTCTGGCAGCAAATCTTCATCTGGAAACACCTCGGCTCCTGGTAGTACTTCTGCTTCTGGTGGTTGCTCTTCTTTGCTCTCCTCGCTGGCATATACATCGGGCTCATTTTCGTCATAAGCTCCGATCGCTTCAATTTGTGGAGCGAAATTACTTTCATTATATTTTTGCTTCTGAAAATGCTCCAAAAATATGACGTCACGTGACTCTGTGAGTTTTCCTGTACATGGATTATACAAACGGTAAGCAGCAGCCGTATCTGAATACCCTACAAAAACATATTCGATTCCTTTCGGTTTGAATTTACGGAAATGCTTCTTATCCAAGCCGATCGCTTTAACTCCGAATACCTTGAGATGAGCAACACTCGGTTTCCGTCCGAACCAAGCTTCGAACGGCGTCATATCCTCCAGTGCTGATGACTCCGATCTGTTTCGCAAGTATGCTGCAGCAGCTACGGCTTCCGCCCAAAATGCTTCGTCCATATTAGCATACTGCAAAATGCTCCGAGCCATCTCAACCAGCGTCCTGTTAGCTCTTTCCGCCACACCGTTTTGTTGAGGTGTATACGGTACAGTAAGCTCTCTCTTTATTCCATTGCTTACCAAGAACGGCGTAAACTCTCCGCTCAAATACTCCCGTCCGTTATCGCTGCGCAGGATTTTGAGCCTTTCTCCTGTTTGTTTTTCCACCAGTGCTTTAAACTCCGTGAACTTTCTGAAAACTTCATCACGCGTCTTCAGAAAATATACATGCATATATCGCGATTTATCGTCTATAAATGTCACGAAATACCGAGATCCGCCATTTGATTTTTTGCTCATCGGTCCGCAAATGTCTGTGTGAACACGTTGCAAAATATTATTCGCCCGATTTTCTGCAACCTTAGGAAATGGCTTTACAGTTATTTTACATTTAGCACACGTTTCGCACACATGATCCCGCATGTCACACTGGCTCGCTTTTAGTCCACGCACTATGTTATTTTTAATCATTTTATTTAGGCTTCCAAAATTTAAATGACCAAGCCTGCGATGCCACTTTATTATTACTGAGTCTTTCACTTCTGCCGCAAAACACAAATTTTTCTTTGTTTCTACTAAGAACAAGTCGTTTTTCTTATCGGCACTCAACACAACAGTTCCATTTTTATTTATTATTTGGGCACTATTTCCAGAAAACTCTGCACGAAATCCGTTTTCAAGTGCTCTCGATACGGATAGAAAGTTACACTGTAAATCTTTTACATACAGTACATCCACGAGATCGATCGTACTTTTCTTCCATTTTATGCGTACATTTCCACGGCCTTCCGCCATGATGCTATTACTGCCGGCCAATATTATTTTTTCTCTATGTTCCTTCATACTTGTAAAACTAGAGCGATTGCAACACAAATGCGTCGTGGCGCCACTGTCTAAGCACCAAACGCTCTCTCGGCGCTCTCCGAACTCACTTGGTCCATAAGAGAAAACAGAATAATTACGACTGTCCTTCTTCTCTCCGTCTTTCCTTTCGGGTTTACCCTTTTCGCGACAATTTACAGCAATATGCCCTTGACGACTTCTTCACTGTCATTTTCATTCTTTACAACACGACGGCAAACCACTGCCCACAAATCTGCGTATATTAAAACGCTTTTCATTTGCACAGCCCATGCGCTGTAATATTCATCATCGAGTCTTTCTATGAAGTTCATACTTGGATTCATTTTTCCGTGTTTAATTGCGAAGCCACTAACTTAGCCTGAAGTTCAGAACTTTCCACGCAGGGACAAGCTCACTTTTTTACCGCAAATGACTACACACACACAACCGTAACCGTCTTTTAACGCGAAGCCCTCTTCTGAGCCTTAAATCCAGAACTTTCCTCGCAGGGACAAGTTCACTTTTTACCGCGATTACCAAACACGATCACCAGCAACTCTTTTTAATCCTTTCGCAGTGTAAAGTCACTCTGGGCCCATAACCTATTGGATATGTGAGTGCTTTATTAGAAAGAACAAAAGAGGAGTAACGCGTCCGTTCGTTGTGAAATTACAGGCGAGAGAGACTTATAGGATTTATATCGATATATATATGGAGTTGCTCGCAGGCAACTATCGCAATCGGCTGACAGACGGCGTTGCCAAATAGTTACATATTTCTAACACAAATATTTAAAACACGGGAAAGAAATTTAACCAGAAAGTAATATTCCTGACAATGAAATAAATAATACTCCTGACAATGAAAATACCCAAGAAGAAAATATCATTATCGAATGGGCCAATCAATTACATTCAAATACCTATCAGTTTTAATGAATCGGGACGATTCAATTTAAAATGGGGGAGTTATATGGAACATTATTTGGGGGCACTTACCCAATTTAGAAACAACTTTAAGCCAAGAGCTAATTTCCAAATAACTCTGACTGACTCCGAGATAAATCCGTGGTCAGCCATTTCTTCAACTACGCCTTCAAATTATTCCCACTCGGATCAGTTTCACACACTGGATACCGAAATATCCAAGCCTATATTGTAAACATCAGAGCCCCACATCGTTTAGGGATCGCTAATGTAAGCAAGCCGAATTTCAACTTCAAATTTAATTGATAAACTGCATCATCCTGTTTTCCGACTCTCTTAAGTCATTCTTTTAATCATTTTTGAGATAAATCTCTTAAGCCGATGTTTGATTATTAATCATTAAACTCGAGATAGGGCTGTCCGTTTTGGAGATTCGAAATGAGCAGTTCAACTAAGTAAGAAGTAAAGAGCAGTGAATAAATAATAAGTTCGATTTACAACTATGTAATAGTGAATAAGTGAAGTTAAAAAAAACAATTAAATTGATTTAATAAATTCACCAAGTAGCCTCTTGTTTATAAACTGAGAGAGATTAAATGCTAATTTTTTATTTTCGGTGCACGGTAATAAATCGGTGCACTATTAAAAAAATATATAAACGTTACACAGTGTGTTTTACATAGTCACTTAGTCTATTCGCATTTATAGCCTTTTGCAATTAACAGTTTATTTTTGGTTAAGTTAATAGTTACGGCCTAATTTTTAATTTAATTGAAATATATTACTATAATTTAATTTAAAAAATGTATTTAAATTTTTTATAAAATGCGTTATGCTACCACAAGTAAAAGTGTAAATAAAAAATTGGCGCTCTTCATCAAGGTAACAGGATTTTTAGTATTTATTAATTTATGCAGAATAAATGTTTTTGGGTTTGTTTGTTGAACACGTTGTAACATTTAAGCTGTGTTGAGAGGCCAAAAATGTCTTTTCCGTAAGCAAGGATAGGTATGATTTTTGTTATCATGAGTCTTAAGTTCTTTGTTGTCATAAAGAGTTCTCTTTGTTTGGTTTATGTTTTCCCAACAGCTCATGTCACTACATGTGCGCTACAAAATAAATTATTGCTCATGGTGATGGCAAGATGAACAACTATTCCCACGTTTATGACAATTCCTTAATACATACATCTACAAAGTCAAATATGCTACATACAGCACAATACATTGCTTTTGGTAGGTGGTTAACATACATACATTAAAAACAGAAGCGAACCCAGAACAGTGACTTGCTTGCATTAGTTTCATTGGTTCAGAACATCCAATATCTTAAACCTTATGTAGATTTCAAATATACATTTAAGTCGGGCATCTATATCATATAGCTGCCATAGGAACAATCAGTAAAAATAATCAAACAAAATATAACTTTGTTGTTCTTTTTTTTTTTGTTCTTTGGGATGTAGTAATATTTAAATATGGATTATGGTCTTAATTAAATTAAAATCGGACACCAATATCATATAACTGCTATAAACACGATGGCTAAATGCAGCACAAAATCGACATAGCTTCTCTGTTTTTAGTCGATTTGTAATAACTACAAGGGTATATTAAGTTCGGCTTGCCGAAATTTGCTTCCTTTCTTGTTACAATAAGCATTGCTGAAATCTAACAATGTTAAAAATTTTGCATGATCACTGTCACGTTTATGTCTAATGTTTTTAATTAATTTTAATATTGTAGTAAAGTTTTCGGCAAAAATTTTGCTGAAAAGAGAACTAAAAAAGTTACAAGCTTCTGCCAATTTTGCGACAACAAACCACCACTTTGTTTAAAATGTTTTAAAAAAACTCATATATATTAATAAATTTATTTTAAAAGTTGTTTTGATACCAAATAGCTTTATTTTATTTAACAAAAAATAGTTCTAAAACATTAATTCGTCCTCCACCAGTGGGTCACGCCGTCCTCAACGTGTTAAAGATGTGGCTTGGAAAAACACAAACAAAATTAAAATTATTACTACAAATATTATTTACATCAAGAAAGGAAGCAAACTTCGGCAAGCCGAAGTTTATATACCCTTGCAGTTATTACAAATCGACTACATTTTGATTTATATCCTATATTACTGAAAGCAATGAATCTAAGTCGATATCGGTATCGGGTAATGCTACATATCAATTGAAAGGTCTTGTCATAACCTACAAAACGACGCTATTCATAACAAGTTGGGTTATTGTGTTGAAAATTCGCGCTGTTTTAAAGCTTTCCTTCGTAAAAGGTAAATCCGCTAGAGAAACATTCCGTGAGATTAATGGTGTTTTAGGGGATGGTTTCGACGTTTCGGAGCCGGTGAAAACGACACCATAAATAAGCCAGCCGGCGGAAGACCTGTGACGACGAATACCGATCAAATCAAGGAAAACATCGAGCTAGACCGGCATGTACCATCTCGTGACATCGCCAAGGAGATAGGAGTTAGTCACCAAACCGTTTTAAACCATCTGCAGACTGCAGGCTGGATACAAAAATAGCTGGATGTTTGGGTGCCGCATGATTTGACGCCAAAAAACCTGATGGACAGAATCAACGCTTGCGATATGCTGCTGAAACGGAATGAACTTGACCCATTTTTGAACCGGATGGTGACTGGCGACGAAAAATGGATCACATACGACAATATCAAGTGAAAACGGTCGTGGTTGAAGGCCGGTGAATCGTCGAAAACAGTGGCCAAGCCAGGGTTGACGGCCAGGAAAGTTTTGCTCTATGTTTGGTGGGATTGGAAGGGAATCATACACTATGAGCTGCTCCCCCCATATGGCCAGACGCTTAATTCTACCATCTACTGCGAGCAACTGGACCGCTTGAAGCTGGAGATTGACCAAAAAGATTTATCGCACTACCACCTGTTCCTGTCCATGGAGAATGTTCTTACTGGTGTAAAGTTGGGCTCAAAAGACGGTTGTGAAAAGTGGCTGTAAGAGTTTTTCGCAAATAAGTAGGTAAGTTTCTTCGAGGGGGTATTATGAAGTTGCCGTCTAAATGGGAACACATTATCGAACAAAACGGCGCATATTTTAGCAAGATCCGATCACTGTATCAATTTTTATAAAGCATTGAATAAAGAGCAAAAAAACGAAAGGGAGTTTTTTGACAACCAAATATATTTTGATATAAATACATTTTGTTTAATTTTGAAATGATGCTGAAAAACCGTCGTCGCATGCAGACGTGTATTTATTGTGCGCCGGGAAAAAGTATTCAATAAAATCACAAAAGTGCAGTGACCGTTTTAATAAATCTACTATAACGCGAAAAGACGCTTTCTGCGATGAAATCGCGAATGTTTATATGGATTGGTCATTTAATTAATATAAAACTTAACACTTAAAACTCAAATTAACTTTACCACGAATACAATGAGTCTGAACGACGTTCGCACACAACGTCAACGTGAGCAAGACGAGAGACGGCTCTCAGTACAAAGAAATAACTCGTACTTCTCTTTTAAAGCGACCGAAAATAATGCAAGCTCTGATTAAGCGCGGGCAATTACCCCCAACTTGACCAAATTCTTAAACGTAGCGAGAGAGAGAGGCGTTCTTGCTCCCCCTCGCTACCATCGACGTCTCTGCTGCCAAAGAGCGCTGAATGTACTCCAATGCAGGTATGCAATAACCTAAGCTCATCAGCAGTAACTAGCACCGCAATTTCTTTAACAACGTCTACTGTAACTAAAACAACAACTGCAACCGTATCGACTGCGTGTTTAATGACATCATCAGCTAGCAGCGCAAATATTAATACGTCTGCCGCTGCGCTGCCCGAAAAACAGAACAAAACCAATAAATGTGCTAAGCTGGCTGTGCAGACTGGTATGGATCGCTACATCCAAATCAAAAGGAAGCTGAACCCTCTAAATTCACAATGCAAAATAACCCATAACAATGCTAGCCTAGCTGCAATAGAAACGCCCATGAACTCAACCCGATTTAAAATCTTGGAAGAGACGCTTATGACGTTGAGGCGGCCGAATCCACTGAAGTCGAGAAAAGGAAGCCAAAACCTCCGCCTATTTATATTCGACAAAAAAGTTCCAATGTTCTTGTCAACAAAATTATCGACCTTATTGGAAAGGATAACTTCCACATAATACCTCCATTAAAGGGCAACATCCAAGAAACAAAGGTTCAAATGAAGTCTGAAGATAATTACAGAGTATTATCGAAATATCTTTCCGGGAATAAAAAAACTTATACACGTATCAGCTAAAAAGTAGCAAGGGCCTGCAAGTCTTACTTAAGGGCATAGAGTCCGACGTAACGCCTGCAGAGATAACAAAGGCGCTTCAAGAGAAGGGATTTAACGCTAAGTCTTCAACATCCTTAACAGGGATAGAAAGCCGCAGCCACTGTTTAAGGTTGAGCTCGAACCAGAAAATAAGCCCCTAAAGAAAACGAGTGCACCCCATTTACAATCTTCAGTTCCTGCTGCACCGCAGAATTACAGTTGAGGAACCGCATAAACGCAATGGCCCGGTACAATGTCCAAACTGCCAAGAATATGGCCATACAAGGTCATGCTGTAAACTGCGCCCGGTGGGTGTAGTCTGTGCAACTGGAAAAAGTGCGGCAACTGCGGTGGCAATCACACTGCTAACTACAGAGGCTGCCCTGTTTATAAGGAGCTGAAAAGTCGCATCCACCAGAAAGGAACTGCCGCCCGCACCCAAATTAAACAGATGACAGTTTCCAGATCAAACCCTAAAGTCTTGTTCTCGACTGCAGCCAGATCATCACTGGGACCCATAAACTCTGATAAAAATGTGACTTACGCAAGCACTTTAAAATCAGGACTGGCTAACCCTGTCTCAAAAAGTTCATTTCTGCAATCAGCAGACCAAGAACCGAACACGGCTCAGCAGCAACAATTCCCGGAGCAGTCAAAAAGCAACTTTGAAAATATGATATACGCACAACTATGCAAGATTTAATGCGAAACAAAAATCTATTGATTCAAATGCTGGCTTCACAACAATCCAAATAATGACTTCCCTAAGGATATCTACGTGGAACGCTAACGGCGTCTCGGCGACCAAATGTCTTCCAACCAAATCCTGCCACTAGTGCGTTCAAGCCTCAGCTTCAACATGAGCCAATTGAGTTTCGCCCAAACGAAATCGTTAACATCATCAAAAATCAGCTGAATCCGAAAAAATCCCCGGTCTGCGACCTCATAACTCCCAAAATGATCATTGAGCTCCCATATTGCGCCGTTTGCACTATCACCCAGCTTTTTAATGCCATCGCAAAACTTGGCCACTTACCAGTGAGATGGAAAAAGTCGATTATAATAATGATAGCAAAGCCGGGAAAAGACCACACAATTCCCACGTCTTTTAGACCTATAAGCCTGAAAAATGCGTATTGACTCGGATAAACACATACCTTAGAATCCAGGAAGGAATTCCGTCACATCAATTTGGGTTTCGTGAAAAGCACGGAACAATTGAGCAGGTCAACCGGATAACATACTGCCATATTTTTAGACGTCTCTCAAGCATTCGATAGAGTTTGGCTAGAAGGTCTAATGTACAAGATCAAGACAATGCTCCCCTCCATCACCCATAAGCTTTTAGAGTCTTACCTCTACGACAGAAAATTTGCTGTGAGATGCAACACTGCTATAACTGACGATTTCAAGGAAGCGTGCTTGGGCCAACATTATATGTCCTCTACACAGCAGACATCCCAACAAGCACACGACTAACAACATCTACGTTTGCTGATGATACAGCCATTCTCAGCCGCTCAAAATGCCCGATGCAAGCAACTGCGCAGCTAGCTCTTCATCTGGTCGATGTTGAAAAGTGCTTATCAGATTGGGGAATTAAAGTGAACGAAAAAAAATGCAATCACGTTACGTTCACCCTGAACAGATAAAACTGCCCGCCGCTCATGTTAAACCATACTCTACTACCGCAAGCAAACGAAGGGACATATCTAGGAGTACACCTCGACAGAAGACTCACATGGCGCCGGTACATTGAAGCCAAAAGAACACACCTAAAGCTAAAAGCCAGTAGCCTTCATTGGCTTATCAACGCTCGGTCTCCCCTTAGTCTTGAATATAAAGTCCTGCTGTATAACTCGGTACTAAACCTATATGGATGTACGGCTCTCAGTTATGGGGGAATGCCAGCAATAGCAATATTGACATAGTCCACCGAGCTCAGTCGAAGATCTTGAGAACAATCACCGGGGCACCGTGGTACGTTCGCAACGAAAACATACATCGCGACTTAAACATTCTACCAGTCAAAGAAGTGATCGCAGAACAGAAGGAAAAGTACTTTACCAAGCTATCGTTGCCCCCTAACCACCAATCACGCCTTCGTCGCAATGACTTACCCACCCAGCGACCGACTTGAGGGACGCGCAACCAGAATGCAGTCTTATTATACTGTTAGTTAAATTTTAATGTTAAAATTCGTAAACTTATTGTAAGTCACAAAATTAAGAGAAGATTCAATAAATAAAAGCAAAGTTAAATAAAAAAAAAATAAAAATTTCGATTTACCTATGGGAGCTATAATTAAAACCGTAATTCCATAGTATTTAAATATAATATTACGAAATCCTAAAGAAAAAAAAATTAAAACCAACAAAGTTATACTTTTTTAATTTAATTCCGGCTCGTTCCGACTTATATACTTATATACTACCTGCAATAGAAATACAAGCGCTCGCGTGGCGTGTATTGTTCCATGGTAAAAATCTGCTTGGACTGACGCTTCAAACGCGGTATGTCATTAAGCGATCTGGCATCTCTGTCAAAAGTTATGGCGTCGTCAGATGGGTCCGTCGAATATGGGCAACCCTGTACTCATATTCTAAAGTAATTATCTCTTTATTTAAACCTAAATTAGTAAAGGCAAACAAATCAGCGTATGATTCGTATGTAAGGGCATCTTTTGTATCCTTGATTAGTAGATTAATTCAGATTTGGGTGATAATACGATCAACGTTTTAGACATACTGGAATTCGTTTTCTGTAAGTTGAGAAATGATTTTATTTTATTATTATATATTTTTTAAAACCTAATATTGTTTTTTTTATTTATAAAATTAGTTGTTACTTTGTTTCCTAAATGTTCTTAACGACCTGTTGTTTGTATCTAGAGTTATGTTCATTTCATTACCTGTGTTTTATTTCGTATATAACATTGCCTAAGTGTCGATTTGTCCATTTTATGTGCTATGCATGATTCGGTATAATGTATTGTTAGACCACATCGATTTACAAAAACCATAAACTGAGTTGAAGTAAATCTTGGTTCTTTGTTGTAAACACTGTATATTTTGCGTCGATACAAGTCGTGAATATTTGATTATGATTATAATATTCCTTCCCTAGTTGGTATAGGAGCTTTTCCGATAAGAATTTTGTTTACAGTTTGAGCAATTCTTTATTTATTTGTTAAGTATATCGCGCAATTTTGGACAGTACTTTACAATTCTCGTCAAATCCTCTATCAATTTTGCTGTGTGTTTTCTCAATGATTATGCCCTTATGTACTTCTTTTTTTACATCTTGGTGCTGCCGAAGGGAGCGCGAGCTCCGTGAAAAATTGAAGATGGTGGATGTATTAAAGACAAATAAAATGTAAAAACTAGAGTGGTGTATTACAAAATAGGCGAAAACAGGCTAAAACAGGCTAAAACAAAAAATCAGTGATGTGATTAAGACAAGTTAAAATTAGTTTATAATACTGCCAATACTATGAGTATATCAAGAGTAACCCGCCCTATTGACAGTCGATACCCAAAGAGCGCGATCTTGCTCACCCTCTCTACTCACTCTTACTCCTACTCCTACGGCGTGGAGTTCTCTTCCCCCACCATCAGATTCGACCCTTGGTGCATCACCAACATGCAGTGCTAAAACTTTAGCAATCGTACCAAAAGCAACAGCCGTTAGCAAAACCAACAAAATCCACAGCAACGGCTCTTATCGCGAAATCGACTGCGATGTCGTCGGCTGCAGCACGAAATACAACGTTTACTAAAAATATGATAAGAAACGAAAAGAAAAATAATATTCATACCGGCATGGATCGCTATATCCAAATAAAGCGTAAGCTTAGCCCGCAGAACACCGCGGTGGGTAATAAGCCAAAAAAAAACAGTGCCCAAAAAGAAAACATTACCAGGGAAATCCAACGAGAAGAGATTTGCCCTCCTAGCTGAAACCAGAACTGGGGCAAGAGACCACACCGAAACCAAAGCCCCCATTATTTTACATAAGCGAGAAAAGCTCGAACGCCCTGGTCAACAAAATTGTTGTGCTAGTCGGGGACGGAAATATCAATGTTGTTCCAATCACTAAAGGAAATATTCACGAATTCAAACTTTATACCAAATCCGAAGAACATTATCGAGCTGTGTACAAATACTAGGAGGTACTACACGTACTAACTTAAAATCAGCAAGGGCTTGGAAGGTGTGCTAAAAAGAATCGAGCTCGACGTAACCCCGAATGAAGTTATCGATGCCCTCGAATAAAACGGTTTTTTCTGTAAAGAACGTTGGTAACATCGTTATCAGGAACAAAAAGCCGCAACCACTCTTTAAGGTAGAGGTGGAGCAGGACAGCAAAGTCTTGAAGAAAAATGAAGTGCATCCCATTTATAAACTGCAATACCTATTGCACCGAAGAATTAAGGTGGAAGAGCCACATAAAAGGATCGTCCCGGAGCAATGTACAAACGGTCAGGAGTATAAACACACCAAGACATACTGCACAATTCGATCAGTCTGTGTAGTTTGTGGAGACTTTCACAATTCCACTAATTGCCCCGCCAAAAAGGAAGACGCCCAAAAAATAAATGTGGAAACTGCGGAGGAAATCACACGGCAAACTACAGAGGCTGTGTGGTCTACAAACATTTGAAAAAAACCGCATGCGACGAGTGACAACAATGTGCCATTAAAATATTCATTATTATTTATGTCCTTCATGAAAACGACCATGCCAACACTGATTCAAAACAAAAACATGGTGTTACAGTTGCTTGCAGCTAAGCAGTCCAAATAATTGATGGCAAATCAAATCAACGCCAATGGCGATCCTAAATTAAAATCATATCGACATTATGCTACTGATAGAGACGCACCTCACATGCAAATACAACCTCCAAGTAAGAGGCTATCGCACAGATCATATAGACGGTAAAGCTCTAGGCGAAACCGGCAACCTAATCAGGGAACGCATCAAACACCACTTTTACCAAAGATTTGCAATCGATTACTTGCAGGCCACGTCTGTCTACTGCTGGCTTTGTTTTACAATTTCTAAATGACAATTCATGGTTTTTTGCAACATACTTTGAGATCGATAGCTGCAAAAGACTATTGTGCCAAACGTACCCACTGGGGATCACGACTTGTGACTCCCAAAGGAAGGCAATTATAAAATTATAAAACCGAGCAACAAATTGGACTATGTTTCCCCAGGTAGCCCCACATACTGGCCTGTGGACTCCAGAGAAGTCCCAGACTTAAATGATTTGGCATTAAAAAAAAAACATCCAAAGTTAGATGAAACTATATCCTTACCAACATTGTTTCAGCCAAAGGAAATCGCGAATGTCGTCGGGGACCTGAAACCGAAAAAGTTTCCGGGCGGTGACCTAATAACTCCAAAAATGATAACAGAACTTCCAAACGCTCCTATTGAGGCGATTTGTAAACTCTTTAATAGGATCATACGTCTCGGCTACTATCCGAGCAAAGGGAAAAAATCTACTATTATAATGATATCGAAGCCCGAACAAGACCACACAATTCCGAAATCCTACAGGCCAATAAGTTTATTATCGTGTCCGTCCAAATTGTTCGATATCTGGAAGCACACAATTTGGCTTTCGTCAAAGTCATGCAACAATCGATCAAGTTAACAGAATAACATCAAAAATACGCACAGACTTGCAATAGTCAATAACCTTATCGTAGTTGAGAGGTGGCTATTTGATTGGCGTATTAAAATAAATGAACAAAAATGTTAAAGTGTTTACTCTCAACAGGCAAACATGTCCTCCACTATTATTGAATAGTACGACGATTCCCCAAGTCAACGAAGTAACGTATCTCAGCGTCCACCAACATCAAATGCAAGAAACTATTTCTAAAACTAAAAGCTATCAGCTTCCACTGGATATTAAACGCTCGATCGCCCTAGCATCTGAACTACAAGGTCCTGCTCTACAACTCCACTCCCAAGCCTCCCAAGCACAGCAACATAGATACCATACAATCAAAAATCCTGTGGACTATCACTGAGGCACTTAGTACCTGTCATATGACTGTTAGTTAGATTACTATAAGATTTGAAGGATTTGTCTCGTGCAGAGAAATTTAAAATTTTAGAAAATGTTTTTATCAGATTTTTAGCTATATAAAAACCTGCCTGTATACAATGTATACCTATTTTAATATATGTTTCTTGATGTTCCCTAATTTAAATCAGGCTTACTGGAGTACTTCACTCCAGTATCTCTAGATTTGTCTATTAAGAATTGAATCATATATTGGTTAAGGGGGTATAGTTAAATGCTGCAAAATCCGTAATTTTTAACGAATTTTTATTGGCGATATGGATAGTCTGAGTTCAATTTTGGTTTTCCCATGAGAATAATAAAAACCTGTGTTAAAATTTGCAACCAAAAATATTAAAAAGGCAGTGCAGCGGACATAAAAAAATGTTGTTCGGGGTGTACTTCGTAACTGGTCACAGAATCATATGAATTAAATTAAGAAGGGATGCAAACTTTGACAAGCCGAATTTTAGATACCCTTGCAGTTATTACAAAACAAATACATTTCGCTTTATATGCCTATATTACTAAAAGCAATAAATCTAAGTCGATATCGGTATCGGTATCGGGCAATGCTACATATCGATTGAAAGGTATTAACATAACCTACGAAACGACGCTATTCATAACAAGTTTGGTTGCGTTGAAAATTCGCGCTGTTTTAAAGTTTTCCTTCGTAAAAGATACATCCGCAAGAGAAACATTCCGTGAGATTAATGGTGATTTAGGGGATGGTACTTTATCACTTCGAATCGCGGAGGAATGGTGACTGGCGACGAAAAATGGATTACATACGACAATATAAAGCGAAAACGGTCGTGGTTGAAGGCCGGTGAATCGTCGAAAACAGTGGCCAAGCCAGGGTTGACGGTCAGGAAAGTTTTGCTCTATGTTTGGTGGGATTGGAAGGGAATCATACACTATGAGCTGCTCCCATATGGCCAGACGCTTAATTCTACCATCTACTGCGAACAACTGGAACGCTTGAAGATGGCGATCGACCAGAAGCGACCAGAATTGGCCAATTACACTGGTGTAAAGTTGTGCTCAAAAGTGGTTGTGAAAAGTGGCAGTCAGAGTTTTTCGCATATAAGGAGGGAAGTTTCTACGAGGGGGGTATTATGAAGTTGGCGTCTAAATGGGAACACATTATCGA
This sequence comes from Drosophila carrolli, assembly GCA_018152295.1. Lineage (NCBI taxonomy): Eukaryota > Metazoa > Arthropoda > Insecta > Diptera > Drosophilidae > Drosophila > Drosophila carrolli. Next base: position 369,509 of record JAECXJ010000295.1, on the reverse strand, counting down.
ACAAAACGTCGCATATTTTAGCTAAATCCGTTCACTGTATCAATTTTCATAGAGCATTGAATAAAGAGCAAATAAGCGGAAGGGAGTTTTTTGACAACCTAATATTATAAACATTCAAACAACAGCAAGATAAGGGAGTTTTTTGAAAACCTAATATTAGAAACATTCGAACAACAGCAAGATAAGGCGTTGCAACATTTTTAAAGTTACACAAAAACGCGGTTAAGATGGAAAAATAAACTTGAAAACTTCCAGCGGATCAGCAGCTGATTTCAGCAAACCCTCAAATGTTGCTAAGATCAGCAGCTAAAAAAAATTTGGTATCCGAACAATCCGTAACAGAATGCATGCAACCAGGGACTTCTAAGAATTTCGATTTGTCCGTAGTGGTTTCACAATTAGTGGATCCACCTATCTCTCAGTATGTAGCATCACCACCACAAGGGACTACTGAGTCCGGACAACCGGCTCAAGTTAGTTTTGCAGAAACAATGTCTGCTCCACCAAAATCCCTTTCAGTGGTTCCACTAAAGAAACAAATTTTCGTTTCTGTCCCAAACGAGCTTTTTGAAGCCATATGCTCGGACGACTTTTGGCCGGATAATATGGTTTTAAAAGAGTTCGAGGCTAAGATAAAGAAGAAGGGGCCCGTGGGAGTAAAACTTCCTAGTCGAGGCCAAACCAGTGTACCAATTTCAAAAAACTAACTTCTAACCTCCTTCTTTCTTATCAGAATGCAAGAGGTTTGCGAAGCAAACTCACTAAATTGTATTCCGATAGCCTTTCCTTTGCATCTCATATTATTGTGTTCACAGAAACCTGGTTAAAGCCGGAGATCTTTAGCTCCGAAGTTTTTCCAGGTAAGTACACAATATATAGGTATGACCGTCCCTCTAGACGGGGAGGTGGAGTCTTAATTGGAGTTGATTCAACCTCTCGTCAGAGGAGTTATTTTTTAAGGAATTCAATACCATTGAATTTATTTGGGTGAAGTTATCGCTTCCTGGTAACTTTATATACATAACTTGCGCATATATTCCGCCGTTGTCTGAACTTCCTGATTATTTAAATCACCTTTCCGTTATAAAGTCCGTTGCAAATAAGCTTTCCGATAGGGATCAGTTGGTAGTTCTAGGTGATTTTAATATACCTGGAGTTACTTGGTCCACTGAGGATGGATCGAATGTCTTACTACCTATATCACAGCATGATTTTATTGACGGCCTGATTGACATATCTCTATCTCAAGTAAACCATGTTCGTAATTCATTAGGTCGCCTACTTGATTTGTGTTTTGTATCAAATCCTGAAGGTGTGTTTCTGTCCAGAGTAGCACCACTCACTCAACCTGAAGATCCATATCACCCTACAATCGAACTTTCATTTTATACGGGTAGAGTTATAGAAGAAAAATCAGAAAAATCATCCCAACGAATACATTGTTTTCGCAAGGCAGACTTTCTGAGGCTAAATAATTTTATTTCTGGCTTTAATTGGTCTGATCTTTACTTATGCAATAATGTGTCCGATGCAGTTAATGTCTTTTACACTGCAATATTTTTTAATTTTTGAATTCCTGTGTTCCGTGGCACTATCCGTCAATTTCCAATAAATCACCTTGGTTTAGCAAAGAGTTGACACACTTAAGATACGTAAAGTCCAGACTTTTTAGAAAACATAAAAATACCGATCCTCAATCTGTTTTTACTAGATACTTAAGTGCTCGGTCAAAATTTACCGTACTTAACGCTCAGTGTTATAATAGTTACTTAAACCGTTGTAAGGTTCAGTTCTCTCAGCACCCAAAACAGTTTTATAACTTCGTTAACACCAAGCGTAAGTCTAATTCTTATCCTTCCTTGCTATCGTTCGAAAACATGACGGCAACCACAGATCAGGCAATAGCCGATTTATTTGCCCAATTTTTTCAAACGAGCTACTCTACTTTAGATTATTCATCACAGCCTTATTCTTACACCATGCCCAAGTCAAACCTCATATTCTGTCCCACTTTAACAGAAAGCTCTCTTCTTTTTGATCTTCTTCGTATTAAGCCTGTTTATTCGCCAGAGCCCGATGGTATTCCAGGGTGCGTGCTTAGGTATTGCGCTAAGGCCCTGTGCAAACCTCTTCACAAGTTGTTTACCTTATCTCTAGAAACTTCCCAATTCCCAAATATTTGGAAGGAATCAATTGTTATTCCTCTTTTCAAAAAAGGTAACAAGTTAGAAGCCACTACCTACAGAGGTTTTTCTAAGCTGTCAGCTATTCCTAAGCTTTTTGAAAAAATCTTTCCTCCTCATTTGCAACACCTTTGTAAATCAATCATTTTTCCGTGTCAACACGGATTTATTAAACGTAGATCCACAATCATAAACCTTCTAGAGCTTAGTGTGTTTCATACATAAAAGGCAATGTTAGGGCTATCCAATAAAAAAAAATTTTGAAAAATAAAACTCGTTTTTTTTATAGCGATTTTAAAACGCAAATTTTTGTTGGCCACCCTTTACGTTTCTTATATTGGGTTGACCGAAATGAAACCGGTGATTTTTTCAAAAAAAGTAAAAACATTTTTTTGAGTTTTAGAATGAACGTTAATCAATTATATATTTTCCATTTTGTTGAATGACCTTTCGCCACCTTTCCTTTAAATTCATTATTCCACGCTCATAAAAATTCTGGCCTTTAGCTGCAAAAAACTGAAGCAAGTGGGATTTTATGTCCTCGTCCTTATCAAAAGTTTTACCATTCAAAGAGTTTTATTCAATTTGTCCAGTTGCTTACAATAGACATCCAAATTAATCGTTCGGTTCCTTTTAAGCAGCTCAAAATATATCACACCCTTCCAATCCCACCAAACTGAAAAATCTCCCAAACGGAATTTGACAAACCAACATTGACACTGTGTTTTTTTTAAAGCTTTGTCACCATAAACATCAAGTAAATTTTTAGCAACCTGAGCTGCATTTTTCCTTTACGGAAATAATAAAGTAAAATATGACGAAAATGCTTCTTTGTGGGCTCCATATTAAAATTGCCGCCAAACAAACTAATATAAATAAAATTACGCGCGTTTTTTTTCCAATCCGATCTAGATAATTTTCATAACTAGTGCCGAGATAAATTACTAAATTTAAACGGTTCCAAGTGCAAGCTAATGACTTTTTATCGGGCCAATCCGATATACGCGACTTACACATTAAGTGGCGGTTCTTTGGATAGAATAACTCTTGTTAACGATCTTGGCGTTCTCTTGGACCCTAAACTACAATTTTCTAATCACATTTCGTCCATGGTTAATAAAGCCTTCGATGATCCTTATTTAACTAAAACTTTATTTATTTCGCTAGTCCGACCGATTTTGGAGTCCACAATACGGAACACATATTGGTCGTATTGAATCTGTACAAAAAAACGTTATTCTTTTTGCTCTACGGCGCCTAAACTGGGATGCAAATCTTAACTTACCTTCTAATTCTAGTAGACTTCTGTTGATTAATTTACTCTCCCTAGCCAACCGCAGAACGATGCTTGGTACTATCTTTATTTATAACCTTATACATGGTGATATTGACTGGCCCGACTTGGTAAGTCGGCCAAACTTTTCTGTGCCAAGTAGATTAACTAGAAATTATATTCCCCTAATTTTAAATCATTGTAGATCTAACTATGCCTTGCATGAGCCATAGTATTATGTTTTGACTATAATAGACTTTTTCCTGTAATCTCAAATCTTGACTCTCTGCCGCTCCTAAAACGAGTAATACTAACTTCATTGGCACAAAATTTATCTTAATATTACTTTATTCCCCGGAATTTTACCTATTCTTAGCATCACAGCTATCATTGTCAAGTAACTTTACAAAGTTTTTTATAAGCAGCTAGAAATAGTTTTCGCCGATGATGATCTCCTCTTTGCCTCTTTGACCTCGCCGTTTAATAGCTGTAGGCTATTAGAGGAGTCCCCTAAGTGCAAAAAAGCCCTTTGTGGTAAGCAGCAAAAGATCATTACACTCCCTGGGATCAGCAGCCGAAAAAGATTGGGTGTCCGAACAATCCGTAGCGATTTGACCGCTGTGTCTTCACAATTGGTAGATTCGTGAGTCCGGACCACCGGCCCAAGTTGGTTCTATATAAACAAAGTCTGCTCCAACAATATACCTTTCAGTGGTTCCACTGAGGAAACAAATATTTGTTTCTCGGCTTTCCCCTGATCAAACAACTTCTGATGTATTGCCTTATATAAAGGACAAAACTGAAGCCGATAACAATAGTTAAAGGTGGAAAAGTTTTCTTACGCTAGGGACATTTTATCTTTCGAGATCACTGCCCTAAACGAACTTATGCTCTGGCGACTTTTGGCCGGAAAATATTTTGACAAAAGAAAGTTAACGTGGGAGTTGAGGCAAAACCAATTTACCAAGTTCCTTTTGAGCTCTCACTTCAAAAAGCCAACTTCTAACCGAATGTCTTACTACTCAAAGCACAACATGATTTCTGCCTTCAATTGGCCGATGCCCTTAATGTTTTACATCCGTCAATGTAATAAATCACCTTAGCTTAGCAAAGAGCTTATACATTTAATAAATTTAAAGTCAAGACTTTAAAAGAAATAGAAACAGTTCTTAAAATTTTCTTTCTGGATATTTAAGCGCTTGGTTAAGATTCATCGTGATTTATGATCAGTGCTATAATAATTATTTAAACGGTTCTAAGGTTCAGTTCTCGCAAGACCCGAAAAAGTTTTATAGCTTTGTTAGCACCAAGCGTAAGTCGAATTTTTTCTAATTATTGCCAATTAATTCCCCAATTTTTTTTTAAGACTTTCTACTTTATTCAAATCGAACCTCATATTCCGTCGCACTTATCCGAAAGCCTGTTATTCGCCAGGGCCCAATGTTATTTCTGGGTGCCTGTAAATTTTAATACTATTTTGTTTTAATAAGAAACGCGACTTGATTGGATCTTTGACGATTTTATTGACGACCAAAGCGACGAAAGGGAGTGCGATTTGGATCGGGTTCGATTTAACACTGCCTTTAATTTTCAATTATAATCTCTTACAGCTATGCCTATCTAAGGGGGGCGAGAGGCGGGGCGAATTCGCGAGAGCGAATGAAAGCTTTATTGGCTCCCGCTCTCGCCTTAAAACTAGAGAGAGTTTACAATTTTAATAACAGCGCCAAGTGCGCAAACACCGCCCCTCTGAAGGGACAACGTCCTTCAGCCGAACTCCGACAATACCGCCAGCAGATGGATCGCTCTCCGGTAGAGTCCTTCCGGAGTCCGTACGACTCACGAACCTTTGAAAAGCCAACAGAAAAGCATCAGTGGTTAGGTCAGACACAAGCTCCAAGTGGACCGCTTTGCAGCGAAAGCAGCGAATGCACGATCGCACTGTTCGTCGGCAGACTTTTTCCATTGACTAGCCATACTTTCTCGCACAGACGACTTACAAGAGCTCGAGGGCCAGCGTGACAATACGTAACGTGTAGGTATGAGACGTATGATCTGATGAATTGTGAGCTTTTAGACAGCAACAACGGGAATTTGGCTTCGTACGGGATAGGAGCATTCAATAACCGACCCCCAACTCGTAGCAATGTCGAGGAACACCAATTTAATTTATTCTCCTGAATAAAGGGTATTAGCTTTTGAATATTCGTTGCTACCGGTTTATTTTTCCGAATTTTACTAATATCGTCACTGAATTCGTGAAATTGGATAACTTCAACAATTTTCTCAAAAGAGAAATTCAATTCTCTTGGCGAAATACTTTTTCAAAGGTCTTCGTCCCTTTTCTGCACCTTTGAATAAAGAGGAGAACCCATACGAAAACTCTCAGAAGCTTCAGATGCGACGAAAAGTTTTCTATTTTCTGAAGCAGATTTGGCTCTGGGCTGACTACAAGAGCTAATGCCGATTTGCGTAATTCCATCGACACTACTGCGGCCGGCAGTTCGAAATGTTGATTTACAGGCCAATTAATTTCTGAGTCCAGCAAGAACAGTGGCCCGCCGAACCAGATGGACGTTTTAAGCTCCTCAACGTCACATCCACGGGATACTAAATCTGCTGGGTTAACTTTCTTGGGAAAGTGTCTTCAAGTTGCGTTTTCCGACCACTCCTGAATCTCTGCGACCAGTGTAAAGTGATCTCGGAGTCTGTCCATAGGAAAACATTCTGAATGGGACAATTTAGCAATGGCCTGACACGATTATACAGATCTGATAAAAGGTGAGCTGCGCACAGCTCAAGGCGAGGCAAAGTTTTCGTCTTGAGGGGAGCTACTTTTGATTTGGCGGTCAATAAAGATACCTTTAAACCTTCAGCAGTTTGAGTACGAACGTAGATGCACGCTCCATACAGTCGCATGGAAGCGTCAGCGAAACCATGTATTTTAATCGGGACTTGCGGATCTGTGTGGACGAATCGCGATACCTTAATTTTCGGCAGCTGCAGAAGTGTTGCTTTAAAGGTATCCCTGCACTTTAAAGGTATGCAACTGCATTGGTAGCGACTCGTCGCAATCTAGCTTTCGAAGCCACAGCTCATGCAACAACATCTTTGCCCTTGTGACTAAAGGACACAAGAGACCACGTGAATCGAAAAGTCGAGCAAAATATTTCTTTTTGGTCGCGCGAAGATCCAGGAAAGAGTCATCCAACCGAAATTGGAAGTAATCTTTAACGTCTGAGCCTGCCGTAAGTGGCATGACAGCGCTATCAGATGCGGATAACTCTGGGCAGTTTGAAAACCACTTTGCCAGTTCAAATCCTGCCTCTTGCTAAACCTGAAAAACTTCGTCTCGAAGGCCTTGCAGGTCCTCAGAAAAATCTTTCTGAATAATCTGTGCGGCTTTTGGATAAGTTGCTTGCACCATCTCTCCTAGCCGCATTAAACACCTAATCGCCAAAAAGGGTGCCGGCGAAGTTCCATATGTAACGGTATTTAACTTAAAAATTTTCAGAGACTCAGAGGGATCTCGTCTCCATACTATGAGCTGAAAGTTTCGGTCAGATTCGTCCACCATTACTTGGCGATACATTTTTTATGTCTGCCAAACTTATGCAATCTAAACCGAAGCAGTGTCGAGTACAGCTCCTCTTGAATGGTTCGGCCTACCATCACGATGTCATTCAACGATATCTGCGTCGATGCACGGCACGATGCATCAAAAACTACTCTCAACTTTGTTGAAGTTCTTTGTGGCCGTAGAACGCACTGGTGCGGAATGAAATAGTGCGGAGTGTTTGGAATTTTGTCATTGGTGGAAGACATGTGGCCCATGGAAACATATTCCTCCATGAATTTAATGTACATCTTCCTCAACGAAGGGTCCTCTCAAAGTGTTGTTCACAAAGTTGCTGCTCAGGAGTATGGACTTTAGCCTTGGGCGGCAGGTCCTCCACAGACCAAAATTTCTGCAGGGTTGTGTCAATTTACTCCAACGCTTTCTCCTGCCAGCTGAGATGTACCATTTTGTAAGCCTTTATTTTATCTTCAGAGGCACTTCTTCCAGACACTATCCAGCCGAGAACTGTTTTTTGTAGGATGGGAGTTGAGGCCCCTGCTTGATCTGGCCAACAGATAAAAGTTCAAAGAACGTATCTGGACCGATAAGCATATCTATTTTTTGGGGAATATTTTCAGGCACTCTCCACCCGCTGGTGTTAACCGCTTGATACGGATGATAACCAGAAATATTTTTTAGGATCCAAAAATCGGACGACAACTGGCTATTCCCTACTCGCGACTTCACAACCGTGAGTATTTTTTTTGTAGCTTGGGCATTAGTCATACCAATGCCTCGTAAGCTCAAGCACACCTCCTCTCTTGAAATTTTAAGTCTCTGAGCGAGCTCATCGGTCATAAAGTTTATTTGTGATCCTGAGTCGAGCAACGCTCGAGCCAAGACAAATTCGCCACTTTTCGTTTGAACGCTCACAATAGCAGTTGCAAGAATGACTCTATCCGATGCAGTCGCATGCAAAACACATGTGAAGCGGATGGAGCCTCCTGCATGAGCGTGGGCTGAGAAGGGGGTAGCAACGCGAGATTAGTGTTTGCGGAATATATGTGCAGCAACGTATGGTGTGAGGAATTGCACACTCTGCATCTGTTCGATTTGCATTTTTTGACGGTATGTCTCTTTCGAAGGCAGTTAATGTACAAGGGTGCTCTTTTAGCGAGATCGAATATTTGCTGAACTGTTAGAGCTGCGAAGGAAGTGCAGTTTCCAATTTGATGTTCAGCAAATAGCATTAGTAATGCGTCTATCATCCCCAATAGACAGCAAGGAGTCATAAAGGGCTGTGACTGTGTCGATGAGGGTTCTCAAGGCTGTAGCTGACGGCTGGGTAATTTTTTGTAAATTAATAAGGCTTCGTACACCGGCTTCAGGCTAGCAAGGGCTTTGGGATAATTTTCCCCAGTGACTTGAAATGCCCTAACTGTTCCTAAAGCGTCTCCAGCTAAACACTAAATTAAATGATTAAATTTCTCAATATCGTGTAGCGTATCATCTTTGTGAACAAATGTTTCAAATAAGCTTATAAAATTTTTAAATTCGGAGTGTTTTCCGCTAAATGTTGGAAGAGCGACGCTCGGCAGGTAGCATTGAGGCGGGCGACTTACCTGCGGAGCGGATTTTTCTACAGAATTACGTTTGGCGTTATTTAACATTGAAATCAGTAATGATTTTGTTAAAACTGCACACTCTTCCAACTCTTCGCGAAAGACATCTTTTGGATCTCTCACTTCTATTTGGTTTTGAAGAAGTGAAGCATTTTCAATGTGCGAATTTAGGATTTCTAATCGACACTCTAGCTCAACCGGATTAACAGAAATTTTTACCTTCATTTAAGTTGCGATACGTTCGGTTTATATTTTTCATGCGAATATCTCGTTTGTGTTTAAGCTCTTCAATATCCTTGGTTGCCATTGCATTTTTTTTTATTTTATTTATTTTATTTTTTGGAATCGAAGAGGTTTTTAATATAAATATATTTTATTTTTCATTTATACTGTGTATTTATTTATTAATGTAATAATATAATATAATATAATTTAAACGACTAACGATAAATATGCTGAACGCACTCAGTATAGGAGATCTAAGTGCCGAGAGAAGTGCAAAAAAATCTTAGTTCCTAGAAGTTTTTATGAAAACCATACGACAGTACTATGCCGATAGCACGCACTGTAGGGGAGCACACGCCAACGCTCAAGCGTCAAAACCAACGAACAAGCGTTAAAGCAACCAACAATTGCACTGCTGCCGAGATCGAGAACGAAAACGACAAAGATAACTCAAAATCGCGGCAGTGGTGTACACCGACACGTGTGTATGTGAACGCGGCTAGCGGCTCAACTCCTAGGCAAAGGCAAATGAAAACGGAGAATGATGCACTGATCGATAACTAAGAGCAACGAATATATAAGCCTGATGCTGAAAGACTCGGGAAAATAATGAAAAGCGTGGGAAAAATTATGAAAAGCGCGGGGTTTTGCGGCGATTTTCTCAATTATTAAAAATTACACTTTTTTCCAGCTTTTTTAGCAATACCCTCACTATGACGAAAATGGGGGAATTAAGTTTGCACTAATTTAGGTTGAATTTTTTTGTTTGTGTTTTAATATCCAAAGCGATTCACTTGTATAGTTTAAAATATTTATGTATGTATGTATATATATTTGCGAAAATTAAAATTGTTAGTACATGCACAAATTTTTTATTTTCTTGGCTTGAATGCTTACTATCTACTAATTTTAAACGAATGCAAAAAGTTTAAAGATGGGCCAAACACAATTAAAAAACGCCACAGATTAGCTTTCAACTTTTCGCACTCTATACCTGCTTGGCCAATTCGGGGCTTGAAACTTTCTTTTTTCCATTTCAACAGCAGCAACCGAGGAAGGGGTCGGCAGACTTCCAAAGCAGTTCCAAAACGAAAAATTAGTTGTCGTACCGACGCTAGTTTTTTTTGGTGAAAATTAAAATTGCGAAAATCCTTTTTGGAGTCACCATGTAAATTTTAATACTATTTTGTATTAATAAGAAACGCGACTTGGTTGGATCTTTGACGATTTTATTGACGACGAATGCGACGAAAGGGAGTGCGATTTGGATCGGGTTCGATTAATTTTCAATTATAATCTCTTATAGCTATGCTTATCTAAGGGGGACGAGAGACGGGGCGAATTCGCGAGAGCGAAGGAAAGCTTTATTGGCTCCCGCTCTCGCCTTAAAACTAGGGAGAGTTTACAATTTTAATAACCCCTTCACATATTATTTACCTTATCTCTGGAAACTTTACAATTTTGACTTATTTGGTAGAAATCATTTTTAATTCCTCTTAACAAGAAGGGTGCTATTTATTAGCTATTTGAAACAAGTATTAATCCTCATTTGCTGCACCTTTGTAGGGATAATTTACTAAATTTTCGAGCTGATGAATTTTTATCATGTCAATCCGAAGTATGCAACACGCTAAGGACAGCTATTTGGAGAGAATTACACTTGACGTCCTTTTGGACCCAAAACTAAGGTTTTCTAAACATATATCGTCCATGTCCCATTAAGGCAGAGGGGTGATTGTTTTAATTAAAAGGTGGGCAAAGAACTCGATAACCCTTATGTCACAAAAACTTTATTTATTTCGCTAGTCCGTCCGATTCTGGTTTATGGGTCTCCACAATACGGAGTACATATTGACCGCATTGAGTCGGTACAAAACTTTATATTTTTGCTTTACGGGGCCTAAACTAGTGCATGCAAATCTTATCTTATTTTATTATTCCAGTAAACTACTGTTACCCCCTAGCCAACTGTAGCACGGTGATGGGTAGTTATTCGTGGTGAAATTCATTGCCCCGTTTTGGTAGGTTTGCTTAACTTTTCTGTGCCAAGTAGATTAACTTGAATTATATTAAATAAAAATTAAAAAAATACTATTCATCGCCGCGATAAATCTAATGGGCCCACGGTGACCGATGAATCTGCTAAGACAAAACCAGATAAAAAATGCCACATACAATTGAGTGGAGTGGGGGCGAAAATATTGATTACGCTGATACCGAATTTTCAAATGCTTTTAATTTGATCAGACAGTATATTGCCCATTATTTGTGACAACAACAGTGGTTTGTACCGAAATTAGTGAGTTCATTGACGAGTGTATTCCCGATAAGCTTTGGTAAGCCAAATGCTTTGATGGAGAAGGGGGACAAGGTAAAGGTATTGAATGTACAATCTAACGAAACAATTTCCCTTGGGGAACAGTAAGGGAAACTTGGAGTAATGTTCGCACGGAGCGTGTAACAACTCACAGTATTTTTTTCCGACTGTTTCCGTGCTCATAATACGAATTGTGTAGGTTTAGATTTATTGATATTTTTAAAATTCGATAGCAAATAATTTGCATTGAACAGTCTGAATGATAGCTTTAAATATATAAATGCGTTTTGTAAGATTTGCTAAGTTAGATACGAAGACTGTAAGGCTATGTGAGTTTCGGCTTGTGCACTTGTGCGTCTGACTGTGCTAGGGATTGCAATAACAGTGGACCCTTCAAACAAGGACATGCCTAACCTAGCGATGAAAGGTTTGCTAGTAGGATAAATTAGATATTCATGAATAGCTGATGAGCTGTTGTCCACAAAGGCTTTGAGGATGGGGTTAAAATAGTACCATTTCTGAGTCCGACCACATACCGAATCTATACGAAAGTTTATCAATTTCTGGACATCATTCCAGAGTATAGCAACAGTGTCCACATTGCCAGTTAATTTCTGAGGCAGCGAATTGTGTTTATGCAGAAGTGTATGATGAGGCTTATATGGCAGACGCGACAATTCCAGGAAACGCCATGTGGTTTTCGCAAACAATTTATATAGAGCGGTGAACTTTTTGCAATTTTAAAACCAAATTCGGTGGAAATCTTTCGAACAACGAAAGATTGATTCTAATGCTTCTTTGACTTGCAAAAAAATTTCATTCAGGTTCTCAATTTGTTCATATGGTATCGATTGATAGAACGAGTTTTTGGGCTTACTTTGGTCATTACAATGTGGATGATCATAGTGTTTACAATTGTTTTCTCATTTCCAAGTGATTGTAGACACTTATAGATTGAGCGTACCGATAATAGACCTCAACAAAGGTATTGTAGAAATTATGAATTCGCCTTGTGCGTGCCCAGGGCTTCTTTTTCTAAGCCCGACAGAAGTTGGTTTATTTTCTACATTTGACATCAGTAAATCCGCGTTAACTCAGAGACCCATAAAATATTTGAAATCGGCATAGTTGCCATCAAATTTGGACATTTTCATGTTTGGAAGTTATATGATGTGGGAATTATTAAGTCTCCAATTTTGAGAAGAGCGAGCATTTTTTTTTTGTTTTTTTTTTTAAAGCTTGGTTTTTATTTATTGGATCTTCTTTTTATGAGTCTAACAATAAGGTTGCAAATCTTAAAATAATACATTATCTAACAGTTTAATTTTAACTGAATGAAGACTACATGGTCTTAAGAATTAGCGCTGGATTGAAAGTCGTTGCGGTGAAGACGAGAACTGCTGGAAGCTCGCGTGAGGGCTCTCGCGAGATGATTTGGATGTACAGATAGCCTGTTGTAGTACTTTGTTATGATTTGTGCTATCTCTTCTCTGACGAGTGATATGTGAAGCTCCCTGTGAATGCTTGCATTCCGAACGTACCACGGTGCCCCGGTGATGGTTCTGAGAATTTTTGATTGAGTTCTTTGCATTATATCCACACTGCTGTTACTGGCATTCTCCCACAACTGAGAGCCGTACATCCAGATTGGTTTCAAAACGGTGTTGTATAAAAGTACCTTATATTGATAAGCCAGTGGAGGCTGTTGGCTTTGAGCTTTAAATGTGTTCTTTTGACTTCAATGTGGCTGCGCCAAGTAAGACTTCTATCGAGGTGTACGCCAAGATATGTTACTTCATTTGCTATCGGAACCACTGTGTTGTTTAGAGTAAGTGGAGGGCAGTCTTGCCTGTTAAGTGTTTACTTTGATTCGCCAGTCGGATAGCCATTTCTCCACTGCCACCAGGTGTTTAGCAAGTTGCGCCGTTGCTTGCTTGGGGCATCTCGAGTGGCTTAGGATCGCTAGGTGATCAGCAAAAGTGGATGTGGCTAGTTGCCTGCTCGTTGGGATGTCCGCAGTGTAGATAAGGTAGAGTGTTGGACCGAGCACGCTGCCTTGAGGAACTCCGGCTCTGATGATGTAGTGATCGGACATGGGAGCATTACATCTTACTGAGAATTTTCTGTTGCAAAGTGATGACTTCAGAAGTTTGTGAGTGTTGGTTGGGAGCATTTCTGTTATTTTACGCATTAAACCTTCTAACCATACTCTGCCGAAAGCTTGTGATACGTCCAGAAATATCGCAGTGCAGTACTCCCTTTGTTCGAATGCATTTCGGATTTCTGAAGTTATGCGGTTGACTTGCTCGATGGTTCCATTTTTTTCTCGAAAACCGAATTGATGAGTCGTGATTTTGTTGTGTGTTCTGAGATATGGGGTAATATGTGCCAAGAAGCATTTTTCGAAGAGTTTTGATAGACACGTTAGTAAACTAATTGGTCTATATGATGAAGCAATTGTGCGGTCAAGTTTTGGTATCATTATGATGATCGACTTTTTCCATCTCTCTGGGAAGTGTCCATGTCTCGTTATTGCATTGAAGAGTTGGCAAATAGCTCGAACTGCACAGAAAGGAAGTTCAATAATCATTTTTGGTGATATTAGGTCGCATCCTGGAGATTTTTTTGGTTTGGCCTAAATACAATTGGTTCATACGTAGATGTCGATGTCTGATGTTGCTGGCAGTGAGATCCAGTTCGATACTGTATTGGGCTGAAATACATTTTGAAGATGTTCTGCAAATCTGTCGGGTTTTTCTCCGTCGCTGCGCGACCAGTTGCCTGTGGATGTCCTTATTGGCATTGCAGATTCTAATGGTGATGAGTGTGCTTTCCAAAGTGGGAACTTGGAGCTCATTGGGGATAACTGCTAAATGTAATGTTTTTGGGACCTTTCTTCTTCATGACGTAATGCAGCTGAGAGCCTCCGTGTAGCGTCTTTTAACCTTTGTTTTGCCGAAGGTGATCTGTTGGATTGCCATTCTCGCCGTGAGCGACGCTTTGCTAGAACAAGCTGTTCTATTTCAACGTTCGTGTATCTATGATTGTACGATGTTTTTTGAGTGTGTGTTTGAAGAGTGTTTGTGGATAAGTTGATATCAGCTTCGTCATTTAAATGTGGATTCAACTCAATATGCGAACTTACATATTTTTTGTACTTAAGCCAATTGGTTTTATTCGTTATTAGTCTGAATGGTTTATCTACCGCACTGGATGTATATTTAGTTGAAGGAGTACAGGCGAGTGATCAGACGATAGATCTGATAAGGAGTTGGCGCTTATCAGGTTGCGTGGAATGTTTTTTGTGACTGCAAAATCTATCAAGTCTGGCAGTTTTCTGGGATCTATTGGCCAATATGTAGGTGTCCCAAGCGACACACAATCTAGCTTGTTGCCTGCTTTTGTTATTGCATTGTACAACTGCCTTCCCTTTGGAGTCACAAGTGAGACCCCCAGTGCGTATGCTTGGCATTAAAGTCTCCTGCAACTATAAATTGTTCGCTCAGGGAGTTGAAATAGTCCATGAATTGGGATTCTAATATTGTAAACTGAGGAGGACAGTATACGGCGGCACGCTTTAAAGATCGGTAATCCATTTGTACATCTATAGATGTAGCTTGCATGTAGTTAGTGGATAAGCTATTGTGGAAGCAGGGCTTGATGCGATTTCTAATCAGATCCCAGTGCCTCCATGTGCTTTCCCGTCGGGGTGATTCGTGTTGTAGAAGAAGTAGCCTCGAATTTGGAAAATATTTCTGCGAGTAGCATTACATCGATATGGTTATTATTAAGGAATTGAGTTTACTCGAGTTTGCGCTGTGAGACGCCGTTGGCGTTCCACAGTGATATACGGAGTGGAGCCATTGATTACTTAGTCTGTTTTTGAGCAACAAGCAGCTCAATCAAAACGTTCTGGTTTCGCATAAGATCTTGCATAGTTATCTGCATGAATGACATGAAATCCATCATACTTTGTTGAATATTACATATCATTGTTTCAATTTTGTTCGTAGACTGTTCTCCTGGTTGATGAGGGGAAACTGATGATCGTGGCTTGGTGGGAGCGGTACTTTCGGGTTTGTCGATAAACTCATTATTAGCTGAAGATTTAACGGCTGTACAGGGGGAAAACATCACGCGTAGATTTCATAGGTGTTATTGGTGAGCGAGCAGTGGTCACTCATTGGTGTGTAAGACTTTTCAGTTCCTTGTAGACTGGACAGCCCCTGTAGTTAGCCGTATGGTTACCTCCACAGTTTCCACACTTTTTGCTGCTGGGATCCTCTTTATTTTTTGGGCATTTGTGGGAGTCATGAAGGTCTCTACAAGAAACGCATACTGGACGAAGCGTGCAATAAGACCTTGTGTGGCCATATTCCTGACAATTATTACACTGCACCGGCCCATTTATTTTATGCGGCTCTTCTACAGCTATTCTGCGGTGTAGTAGAAACTGGAGAGTAAAAATTCATTTTTTTTCAGGGGCTTGGATTTGGTTTTGGGTTCAAGTTCTACCTTGAAGTTCCTTGTTGCCGCGAGTTATTTGAGCAGAATTACCAAGTCTAGAGTTCTGCGGGCTGAGCTTACGTTTTATTTGTATGTACCAATCCATACCAGTCTGTACGGCCGAACATTGTTTTGAAGAGAGCGCGCTGGTGTAAGGTGCTGCATTATTTGCTTGCACAGCAGATTTCGTTGTTACAGTAGATGGTATTGCACGAGCAGTCGATACTATTGTAGTTGTTGTAGAAGTTGCCGTTGCAGTTGCTAATCACGTCACTGTGCTGGGGACCGTGGCTAAGCAGGTTGGCATGAGGGAAGGGTATGGGGTTTTATCCAACAAGAACGCTGGAGAGCAAGAGCGCGCCCTGCCTTGCGATGTTGGATTGAGTTCATTACTCGGGCTTGGGGTTATTGATCGCGGTTGGTTAGTTTTTGTTGGGTTTGCGCTCGCGTTGTCTTACATTGACACGATTAAATGGTATGCATTGTTACGTTGCAGAGAGAGCCGATGCTCGTCTTGTTGACGTTGGAGCACCGGAGTGTCGAATTCACTCATAGCTTAATGTTTTAGATTTTCTTCTTGTTTGTTTACACAAAAAGTACGAAGTTCATCGCACTAAGCGTCTTTTCGCCCACTGTGTATTGCTGTTTAGAGCTTGCACTGCTTTGGTTTTATTTAAATTTTCGTTGACGATAAGAAGACAAGAAAAACACGTCTGCACTTGCCGACGTTCGCGAGCGAGAGAAAAGAGCGAGAATGAACAAAAACTTGACAATGCATAACTCTTCCAATTCCGCACGACTGACCTCTTCGAATTGGTGCTCGAATGCTCTTTTTATATAGCCGTTGAGAATATCCAAACGACATTCCACCTTGCATAGTTTGAAAGGATGCAGTTGACTGCGTGTATTTCTGTATATATTATGCTTAATACGTTCCAGCTGTTCAAAAATGTCATCCCTCGCGATATGATCCACGTCTACGGAAGAAATTTTGACTAACCGCCTCTTATTTACTATTTCGAAAAGCCTTTAAAATAAAACAGAATTACTTGGCTGTTGTATTTAAATGCACTTCTGTGTACGGCGATGAATACTCGACCAATACCATTTGTCGTTAAAGGCAAATAAATAAAAAAAAAGTATTTAAGCCTGAAATTTAAGAATCTGCATTTGGGTACAGTTAATCCAAAGAAGTAGCTGTGTATTTGAGCACTTAGGGAGGATATGTTTGCTAATGCAGCGAAATTAGCGGCTGCCAACGAATGTCACTTGAAAAAATGAGTTGGAATTTTTACGAATTTTGGTTTTTTTGGGTAAAGCGTCCCGTGCCACAAATTCATACTTTTCTTATTATTTTTCGGTATGCACTTCCAAAGGCTCACGTGTGTATGTTTGATGGAGCCTGCCAATACCACAAAGTTTGACACATGTGCACAAGCGTGAGCTACGAGGTAGCTTGTAAAGGTGGAGGACCTTGCAGACAATTAAAGTATTCGACGACAAAGTTATGTCCTCTTTCCATAGAGTCCGTCGGTCTGAAACGGTTCGAATTTTTGAGAAATGTGAATCTCCGATTCCCACAGAGCACATCAACCATCCACCATCCGATAACAGCTGATCTTAACATCTCTGGCTCATCATTTTAGGCCGTTGCATTTTGCACAATATTTAAAATGAGCACAACAGCGTTATAAATGATACTTGGTAACAGACTGCAAGTGATCTACGCGAACAACCAAATCGAACTTATATGTCTGCAGATTTTTGCCAGCTTACAGAAAAAATATGAACTGCTTTTGCCCAATATTGTCTAAATGGTAACAAAGCAAGTTCATTAAATATATCTAAATGTTTGTTTTATTATAATTTCATATTTCATTTTATTTTTAATGTCTAGGATGGCATGCAGCCAAGCCCAGATCAATGACATGATCTCGGTCTGCGCTCGCTGATCCCCCAGCCTTTCTCGAGCACTGTCTCCACAAGCTCGGCCTTGTAGTCCACC
This sequence comes from Drosophila carrolli, assembly GCA_018152295.1. NCBI lineage: Eukaryota > Metazoa > Arthropoda > Insecta > Diptera > Drosophilidae > Drosophila > Drosophila carrolli. The sequence continues at coordinate 351,819 of JAECXJ010000295.1, read as the reverse complement.
TTTGCGCGCTTTGCAGGGGCGAAGAGCTGCCTGAGCGTTGACTTCCGCTGCAGAGGCTTCCGGGTCAGCGGGGTCCACATCTAAGACCTTCAAAAAGTATTCCATAGTACCTGCAATAAATATATTTTATTATATTTTATACGGTATGCGCTTAGGAAAGGGTGGAGCAACTCTTAATGCTGTCACACGGATAGATCAGTAATTAATTAATTATTACAAGTGTAATAAGTAAGTTACAAGTTTAACGCCTTCCTTTTTAAAAAGGTACACATTATTGATTTGTGGTAGTTCCTGGTTGCCGCACGCCGCTGGCCTAACGTGCCCGGCTGGCCTTCATGATGAGCGATGTGTGTTTTCAAAGAACTTCTTATCCGAGCGATGCGCTGGCCACCTGGCTCAGCGCCGTTCCTGAATTGTGTAGAATACGATGGGAAAACTTCTCTCCGTTATTAACGGCCCTTAAGGCTCGATAACCAATTAAATAATTATACAGCGTTTGCTGAACTCAATTTCATGGAGTTATTTGCTCTTTATTAATATTAAAATCAAACTGAACTTATAAACTGTACTCTAGCTAGGCGTGGCCGGCAAGACCAAAATGCTGACACTTGCATAAAGTGCATAACTCACCATGCCGAGAACTATGCCCGTACAGCGTTAAGTGTAACGGTATAGGTTTATTAGTGACTGGCATGACGCAGAGCCATGCAACAACGCGTTTTCGGAATGTGCACCGTAGCTTGCAGAGTCCGGGTTTTGTGACAGAAATTATTATTTCCTGTCTTATGATTTCGTGTATACGTGTCCACTATCCCAATCAAAATACTCAGATTTGGTTGGTTCAAGTAACATTGTTTATTTTCGATTTCAGAAAAATCTTTTTTTCATCGCTTGTCCGAACTTCCGGGGTGTTTCCGACTTTGGTATCTAAAGCCTGCACCTAGCTAACCTACACTGGTACATAGTTTGATAAATCCGACCGCTGCCCTGGCTTTCAGAACTAGTTTTGGGTCCAGAAGGAGGCAAATATGCATGATTCTAGACAATGCACAACCACTCAGCGTATACGCGGAATATTGTGGGTTCACCTGAAAAAATTGGATACCATGATTGAAAAGCATTTGGGTCCTATTGTAAGTACAAACTGCAGGGAATTTCGCTATACTGCAGGCATAATTTAACGTCATCTGCGTGAATGAGGGATGTCGTTTATAAATAATGTAAAGAGAAGTGGGTCAAGGTGGCTCCCGTTTGGGACGACTGAAGTAAGTCGGATCAAATTAGAGATAGACCTACCACTGAGATAACTTTAAATACATATTAGAATATTACATGGGAATACAAAAATCGAGTGATTTATAAAATTTAACGAATTATTAATTTATTATTTATTTCTGAACCCATATATTACAATAGATGGTAACTTCAGGAGGTTTGCCGTCGTAAACTTTTGCTTATAAATCCATGTTGTCATGGAGGTATAACTGATCTACAATGATGCTTCAAGCGAGGTATAATAACGTGTTACCAAAGCTTTGGGATAGCGTTCAACTTTTATTTACCTCTCCAATTTCTTGCAAATGATTTAATACCCATCTTTTGAACAGGAATAATAAATTTTTTTTTTTGCTTTAACTTTGCTTTTATTTATTGAATCTTCTCTTAATTTTGAGACTAACAATAAGTTTACGAATCCTAACATTAAAATTTAACTAACAGTATAATAAGACTGCATTCTGGTTGCGCGTCTCTCAAGTCGGTGGACTTGGTCAATATTGCTATTGCTGAAATTCCCCCATAACTGAGAGCCGTACATCCATATAGGTTTTAGTACCGAGTTATACAGCAGGACTTTATATTCAAGGCTAAGGGGAAACCGAACGTTGATAAGCCAATGAAGGCTACTGGCTTTTAGCTTTAGGTGTGTTCTTTTGGCTTCAATGTGCCGGCGCCATTGCAGTCTTCTAGAGGTGTACTCCTAGATATGTCACTTCGTTTGCTTACGGGAGTAGAGTATGGTTTAACATGAAAGGTGGGCAGTTTTGCCTGTTCAGGGTGAACGTAACGTGCTGGCATTTTTTTCGTTCACTTTAATTCGCCAATCTGATAAGCACTTTTCAACATCGACCAGATGAAGAGCTAGCTGCGCAGTTGCCTGCATCGGGCATTTTGAACGGCTGAGAATGGCTGTTTCATCAGCAAACGTAAATGCTGTTAGTACAGGGTTGCCCATATTCGACGGACCCATCTGACGACGCCATAACTTTTGACAGAGATGCCAGATCGCTTAATGACATACCGCGTTTGAAGCGTCAGTCCAAGCAGATTTTTACCATGGAACAATACACGCCACGCAGCGCTCTGAAATAGTTGAAATTTACATTCAACAGAACAAGTCAATTGTGAAAACTCAACGTGCTTTTAAAAAATTAAAAAATGTGAAAAGTGCGCCTTCTAAGAACACCATTAAGCGTTTATACGAAAAATTTACGACTGGTGAGGCTCTTTCTAATCCGAAGAGGCCAAATAAAAGTCGACCAAGGCGATCGGACGAGAATATCGCTGCCGTACGAGCCAGTGTTGAGAGGTCCCCAAGAACATCCCAAAAACGCCGTTCTCAGCAGTTGGGCATGGCTCGGTCCACTTTTTGTGATGCCAATTATTCGTCGAAAGCGTATGAGGCAGTTCTGGTTTCAACAAGACGGCGCTCCACCGCACACAAGTCGCATAACAATCGATTTTCTGAAGAAATTGTTTCCGGGCCGTTTGATGTCGAAAAGTGGTGATTTGGACTGGCCACCGCGTTCGCCCGATTTGACGCCGCCTGACTTCTTCTTGTGGGGATATTTGAAGTCAAAGGTTTACGTTAACAAGCCAAGGACCCTAGAAGAGCTCAAGGACAACATTCGTGAAGAAATAGCCGCTATTCCGGCCGAAATGTTGGCGAAAACGATGGAAAATGCTGCAAAAGGGCACAATACGCCATCAACGCCAGAGGCGGCCATTTGAAAGATATCATATTCAAAAATTGGTGTAAACAAATCTACTTGGAACAAATTAAATGATTAAGATTGCCAACCGCCAAATTTTTATTTTTTTCTTTGATTTTTTTAAAAAAAACATGGGTCCGTCGAATATGGGCAACCCTGTAGTGTGCTTGTTGGGATTTCTGCTGTGTAGAGGACATATAATGTTGGCCCAAGCACGCTTCCTTGAGGAACTCCAGCTCCAATAGTGAAATCGTCAGTTATAGCAGTGTTGCATCTCACAGCAAATTTTCTGTCGTAGAGGTAAGACTCTATAAGCTAATGGGTGTTGTAGGGGAGCATTGTCTTGATCTTGTACATTAGACCTTCTAGCCAAACTATATCAAATGTTCGAGAGACATCTAAAAATTTGGCAGTACAGTACTCTCGATTTTCGAACGCGTTCCGAATTTCTGATGTTATCCGGTTGACCTGCTCAATTGTTCCGTGCTTTTCACGAAACCCAAATTGATGTGACGGAATTCCTTCCTGGTTTCTTAGGTATGTGTTTATCCGAGTCAATAGGCGAGTAGGCTTATTGGTCTATACGACGTGGGAATTGTGTGGTCTTTTCCCGGCTTTGCTATCATTATTATTATCGACTTTTTCCATCTCACTGGAAAGTGGCCCAATTTTGCGCTGGCATTAAAAAGCTGGGTGATAGTGCAAACGGCGCAATATGAGGTCGCAGCCCGGGGATTTTTTCGGATTCAGCTGATTTTTGATGATGTTAACGATTTTGTTTGGGCGAAACTCAATTGGCTCATGTTGAAGCTGAGGCTCATATGGTAAAGTCGGCAGAGTGAACGCACTAGTGGCAGGATTTGGTTGCAAGACATTTTAAGGTGGTTGGCAAACGTGCTGGCTCTGTCTGTATCGCTGCGCGCCCAGCCGCCTGTGGGATTTCTAATATGCATCACTTTCGGTGAGCTTAGAGTAGGGTGAGCTCTCCATAGTGAGTGTTTTGTACTAGATGTTGACAATTGCTCTATGTAGCGTCGGTGGACATGTGCTTCTTCTTGCTGTAAAGCTTTTGTGAGTTGACGTGAGGCATATTTTAAGCTTTGCCTAGCAGATGGCGATCTGTGGAGTTGCCACTCTCGACGTAAGCGTCGCTTTTCGAGGACGAGCTGTTCTATTTGTAGATTTGTCTTCTTTTGGTTGCTTTGTGTACTTGTAGTTTGGGGTGTTGAAAGTCGAGCTGCAGAGACGAGTACAGACTCCAGTGTCTTAACAAATCTGTCTACGTTGGCTTCATCGTTGAGATGAGGACTTAGCTCAATGTGTGAGCTAATGTATTTCTTGTACTTAACCCAATTGGTTTTCTGTGATGTCAATTTAAACGATTGCTCCAAAGCGCCTGGATGTTGGAGTAGAACAAACAGGACAGGTGAGTGATCAGATGAAAGATCCGAGAGGCATTCGGGGCTTATCAGGTTTTTTGGAATGTAATTGCAAAGTCTATTAAATCGGGTAGTTTCCTTGGGTCTGCCGGCCAGTATGTTGGTCTGCCAGGAGAAACATAGTCCAGCTTGTTTTTGGCTTATATAACTGCATTATAGAGCTGTTTTCCTTTTGGAGTCACGAGACGTGATCCCCAGTGTGTGTGCTTGGCGTTTTAGTCCCCTACTGCTTTGAAGTGGTCTCCTATTGAGTTGAAAAACTGCATAAACTCATCTTCAGCTATAGTGAAGGGAGGGGGCAGTATACGGCGGCTAGTGTAAGTTGGTTGCCAGTATTTATTTGTATATTTATAGATGTGGCCTGTAGGTAATTTTTAGCAAATTTGTTATGATAGTGGTGCTGAATACGGCTTCTGATTAGAATTCCAGTTCTACCAAGTGCTTTACTATCTGGATGATTTGTTCCGAAGAATGAATAACCTCCTAGTTGAAAATTGTATTTGTTTGTAAGGTGTGATTCTGAAAGCAGCATTACGTCGATATGGTTGTCGAGTAGGAATTACGATAACTCAGGTTTATGCTGTGAGACGACGTTAGCGTTCCACGTAGATATCCTTAGGGAAGTCATTATTTGGATTGTTGTGAAACCAGCATTTGAATCAATATATTTTGGTTTCGCATTAAATCTTGCATTTTTGTGCGCATAAACGACAGGCTGTATATCATATCTTCAAAGTTGCTTTTTGACTGCTCCGGGAATTGTTGCTGCTGAGCCGTGTTGGATTCTTGGTATGCTGATTGCAGAAATGAACTTTTTGAGACAGGGTTAGCCAGTCCTGATTTTAAAGCGCTTGCGTAAGTCACATTTTTATCAGAGTTTATGGGTCCTAGTGAGTCGAGGAGAAGACTTCAGGGTTTGATCTGGAAGCTGTCATTTGTTTATTTTGGGGGCGGGCGGCAGTTCCTCTCTGGTGGATGCGACTTTTCAGGGCAGCCTCTGTAGTTAGCAGTGTGATGGCCGCCGCAGTTGCCGCACTTTTGCGAGTTGCAGTCATCTTTGCTCGATGGACAGTGTGCAGAGTCATGAAGATCTCCACAGTGTGCGGAGTCATGAAGATCTCCACAGTGTGCGGAGTCATGAAGATCTCCACAGACTACACACACCGGACGCAGTTTACAGTATGACCTTGTATGGCCATATTCTTGGCAGTTCGCACATTGTACCGGGCAATTGCGTTTGTGCGGTTCCTCAACTGTAATTCTGCGGTGCAGCAGGAACTGAAGATTGTAAATGGCGTGCACTTCGTATTTCTTTAGGGGCTTATTTTCTGATTCGAGCTCAACCTTAAACAGTGGCTGCGGCTTTCTATCCCTGTTAAGGATTTTGAAGACTGTCTTAGCGTTAAATCCCTTCTCTTGAAGCGCCTTTGTTATCTCTGCAGGCGTTACGTCAGACTCTATGCCCTTAAGTACGACTTGCTACTTTTTAACTGATACGTGTAAAAGTTCTTCTTATTCTCGGTAAGATATATCGATAATACTCTGTAATTATCTTCAGACTTCATTTGAACTTTTGTCTCTTGGATGTTGGCCTTTACTAGACCCATTGTTACGAGTTATTTTGCATTGTGAATTTAGAGGGTTCAGCTTCCTTTTGATTTGGATGTAGCGATCCATACCAGTCTGCACAGCCAGCTTAGCACATTTATTGGTTTTGTTCTGTTTTTCGGGCAGCGCAGCGGCAGACGTATTAATATTTGCGCTGCTAGCTGATGATGTCATTAAACACGCAGTCGATACGGTTGCAGTTGTTGTTTTAGTTACAGTAGACGTTGTTAAAGAAATTGCGGTGCTAGTTACTGCTGATGAGCTTAGGTTATTGCATACCTGCATTGGAGTACATTCAGCGCTCTTTGGCAGCAGAGACGTCGATGGTAGCGAGGGGGAGCAAGAACGCTCTCTCTCTCTCGCTACGTTTAAGAATTTGGTCAAGTTGGGGGTAATTGCCCGCGCTTAATCAGAGCTTGCATTATTTTCGGTCGCTTTAAAAGAGAAGTACGCGGTATTTCTTTGTACTGAGAGCCGTCTCTCGTCTTGCTCACGTTGACGTTGTGTGCGAACGTCGTTCAGACTCATTGTATTCGTGGTAAAGTTAATTTGAGTTTTAAGTGTTAAGTTTTTTATTAATTAAATGACCAATCCATATAAACATTCGCGATTTCATCGCAGAAAGCGTCTTTTCGCGTTATAGTAGATTTATTAAAACGGTCACTGCACTTTTGTGATTTTATTGGATACTTTTTCCCGGAGCACAATAAATACACGTCTGCGATGACGGTTGTAACGTAATATGAATAGAAACGGTTGTAAAACCAGTATCCTCATCATCCAGGCATTTGAGAACAGAGCTCTCCGCACATCCACCTGCGCTCATCTTCCTTGGGTGAAGGACGAAATTAACAGAAGCAGCAAGTGGCTACTGGACAACAGAGACCAGACTAGAAGGCTGCCCATCCTCTTGACCTCTCCTGGGACAAACCATAAATGAAAAAACAAATGTCAAGGTTATTTATACAATTTAATGATTGTCCACGATAGTTAAAAAAAAACACTGCTATTAAAAAAAAAATTAGATTTGCCTTTCTAAAGCAGTGGATTCGTTTAACCGACTTTTCCAATTATTCATTCAAGCCTGTTCCTTCATCTACAGTCAACCTCTATAGTTTGGTGATAGGGATCTTCCGTTTGCGTATGTGCTGACGTTCCTAATAAACGCCTTCTGAATTTGAAACAAAACACAAGTCCAGCAAACGTCCTTAGGAGTTTTTAACATGGTTCACTTAAGATAGCTCAATATCAAGCAAGTCGTCAAAAAAGTCATTCTGATCTAAAGGAAGTAAAATATTCTAGTTTTCGTCTGGGAACCATATCCCACTAGGTATATTAAAATCACATACTATTAACTGAGCTATATCTATCAGTTTATTAAAATTGTAAAATTTTAACACAAACCAACATAAACCAACATAAAAATAATTTTATAAATATAACCAAAAAAAAATATACACAGCAAAACCATGTCATTTTATAACAATTAAATATAGCGTACTTTCTTCTTTAAATATTATAGATCTTAAAACTGTTGTAATTTTTTTTCGATGCTGAATCCTGAATAGGTATAAATATAACATTTTTAACATTTTTAAATGGAGTTTAAGTTTTCACTTTGTACTTATAAAGCAACAAAAAAAAACAGAAAAACCAAAACAAAATTGATATGTAGACCTCTGTTTTGGAGCCCGTGCAAGCGTAAAAATAATATTAGACTTTTATAAATTTCAACCCCAATTAGTGGAAGCAATTATGACTAAAGAAGAAAACAAACATTGTAGTCGCGAGCGGCTGGTAATAGCTAATTTATATGATTACAGCATAAACAGTTAAAAAACAGACACAATTGTTTTATTATAAAAAAAATTAAAACGTCAAAAAAAATGAAAGGGTTAAACCATTTGCTTTATGTTTCACTTTTCCTTCCTTTTCCCAAAAATTTATAGAAGGAAGAAAAATAAATTTTAGACCACTGGGTAAGATTCATAAAAATAAGAGTGGACTTTTACATTGGCATGTTATAGGAGTTGATCAGTAAAAAAATCATCGGCCAATTGAAATGATGCTTGGTGGATTTTTAAAATTTGTTTATAATCTATTAGAAAAATAAATATCACCCAACTATTAAAAATATATATCTTATATATTTAAAATAGCTCAACAACCTGAACTAACGCAGCTAGAAGAACTTTTATTTATATAGCCGGAAGAAATGGATTCGGCAAGCAAATCAGACATCGGAATAGAAGAAAAAGATTTACTCGATCGAACATAACAGAAGTTGTAAAAATCAAATTCGAAATCATCATCTAGAAATTTTTGAGTGACTCCACTTTATAACAAATTTCACGATTGAAATTATGTAACTGTACTATACTTGGTGGTCTAATTTTAAGTCATTTGTGTTGATCGTGTACAAATTCAAATTGAGTCAAAGATTGAAGTGTTTTGTTTTTGTTTTACTGATACTTCATTTTGAGGTAAATTGATTCTTTATATAATAACTTTCCATATTTTCTTTATTTCCGAACTTTAATGGACTCATGAAATCAATTTTATACTATATTTGGCATACTTTCTAAATATATTCTTTGAAATTTCTTCTTGTACTTGGAAAGTTTCAGCTGCGTTTGTAGTCGATTTTGAATGTGTGTAGTTAAAAAGGTTAAATAACATTGTGAGGATGCTTCCGTGGTAAAATCAACACCTATGGTTGCTATAGCATTGTTTCTTAAGGTATATGATTTTTATTCTCTAATATTTCGATTGATATAAAAAATTAAAAAGACATAATTTGTCTAAGGCTTTCTCTAATTCAAATCGTCTTTGACTTTCAAAGTGAACCGTCTTGTTTTTTTCTGCGCTCCGATTTTGTATTTTTGTTTTATTTAATCCCATCGGTGGGTCGAAACAAATTTTCTTTCAGTAATTTAAACATTCATTTAAAATCCGTTCACTCCGCCAGTGAACTATAAATCTTTGTGCACGTTTGTATTTATACCTAAAAATTGTCTCAATCTCTTCATTCTGTTCTGTGTTTTTCTATTCTTGTAACCCCGTCGATTTTCTTATGTGCGTTGTTCGTCGTAAGTCGTAGTGCTGTTTTTAGTGTTGCTTTTGCATGCACTTGAACTAAATTACGCTCCCGCGGACGAGATGAAATCGTTCATGCGCCAAACTAAAGGAGGCCTGATGGGGCTGATTAGCTGTTTCGGAGTTGCTAGAGATAGTTTTCGCCGAGCTGATGACAGTTTAATAGTCGGCCCCTGGTGGTAAGCAGCAAAAGGGGAACACCCCGCAACCGAAATCAAAAGATCAACAGAGCATTCCGGCGGATCAGCAGCTAACTGCAGCAAACCCTCAAATGTTGCTAAGGTCTGATCTTCAGCTAAAAAATATTCGATAGCCAAACAATCCATAACAGAATGCATGCAACCAGGGACTTCTAAGAATTCCGATTTGTCCGTAGTGGTTTCACAATTATTGGATCCACCTATCTCTCAGAATGTCGCTTCACCACCACAAGGGACTACTGAGTCCGGAAAACCGGCTCAAGTTGGTTTTGCAGAAACAATGTCTGATCCTCCAAAATCCCTTTCAGTGGTTCCACTAAAGAAACAAATTTTCGTTTCTCGGCTTTCCCCTGATCAAACATCTTCTCATGTATTGTCTTATATACGAGACAAAACTAAAGCTGATTGTTTTAGTGTAAAGGTTGAAAAGTTTAAGTTTTCTTATGCTAGGGACATTTCATCTTTCAAGATAACTGTCCCTAACGAGCTCTTTGAAGCCATTTGCTCGGGCGACTTTTGGCCGGATAATATGGTTGTAAATGAGCAAATAAATCAGCAATGTCAGAACCGTCGATGCCTCCGTTGAGTTTTGACGTACCGATAAAGGCAATGCCGATGACTTACGCTTGGCATTAACAAAGTTGAAAAACTGTTGAAAATTCAAATTTACATCGATTTAGATACATAGAATAGCAATGATTGTTGAGAACATTAAAATCCGATCGAGCCACTACATATTTCGAAAAATCTAATGTCTTACCCGATTTTTTATACTTTTTATAAGTATTTGAATTAAGGTTTTAAAGTCCTTGAAGCGCATTTGTAAACCAAGGAGGCCTGTTTATGTTTAAAGAAAACCTATCAGGAACGCATTCATTAAAAAAAGTATTTAACGCTATATAAAATAGTTCAGTGGCACTTTCAATGTCTGTACAATTGTACAAGTCTGTCCAATTATAATGAGAAATCATATCGTTAAGTTTATTATAGTCACATTTACGAAAACATCTTATTTTAGTTGGGGGCACTAAAGGAGAGAGGCTATCAGAGTAGGGGAGGCAAATTGTCAATTCCATTGTTGGATGGTATCGGTCTTCAGGTACAACAAGAGCGTCAGTTCTACATACCGTGACCTCGGACGGGTCTGAAACAAACACAAGATCTAATTGTCTATTTAAAGAATTTCGTATAAAGCTTACTTGCTGTAACGATAATTCTAAAAGGCCATCTACAAAATCATGGGCGGATAAAGGTATAGCGACAAGTGAGTCAGTGGGAGGAGACCAAGAAATATCAGGTAGATTAAAGTCACCCAAAACAATCAAAAGGACTCTGTTAGAAAGAAGGGATAATACGGATTTTATTGCGGACAGATGGTGCTCATAAATTACTAGATCAGAGCCAGGTGGAATATAAGAACATGTAACAAAAATAGATAAAAATTGCAAGGAAACTTTCACACTTACAAATTCAATTTCGTTTGGGATATGAGTGAGAATTCTTTCAGATGTTAGGCTAGAGGTAACGGCAATCAGTACACCGCCCACCCTACGTGAGGGGCGATCGGTCCTATAAGTATTAAAGTTATATGTCAGAACTTCAGAGTCAGATATCCCTGAATTTAGCCAAGTTTCCGTAAAAGCCAAAATATCTTCGGTGAATGCAGAGGAGTCTGCATAAAGCTTGTGTAGCTTCATATTTAGTCCTCTAACATTTTGATACGCCAAGAATAAACTTTTTAGTTTTTGGCACAGTGGAAGGCCTGTTATTTGTTTATTTGGAACAAATTCTTTAATTACTAAATCATAATTAAGCCAAAAACTTTCAGAAAGTAACACATTAAACACATCAGGCGGACCAAATATTTTAAAAGACGATATCCTACGAGCGTATGAAAATCGAAATTGTTCAACTGCAATATCCTCGGATGGGAATTTTTCACGTATAAATTCCAAAACATCCTCAGATGTGGTATCTGCGGTGAATCTAGAAACAAATAATTGCTTCCTTTGTGGAACAACTGAAAGCAGCAGTCTGAGCCTCACTAGGCTGAGAACCAGGAACGGTGCCTACTGTACCTATAGGTACGGTCGGCAACGAATTCTTTGACTTAGCCAGTACTGTCGATTTTATTCTGGATACAGGGACTCCACCCGAACTAGCTGTATTCATAGGCACAGTTGGTTCATTTACCCCTGTGTCAACAGAAACTGCTGCTACCAAGTTCGGATTTGGGGTGGATTCCACAATCATATTAACGGCGGTTAACCTGGCTTTTTGCGTTTAGCCGACTTGGTTAATAATTTTTTATTATTAAACTGAGCACAGACGGAATTGAACCCCTCATTGAGTTGTTTAAAGGCTGCTGAGATTTTCAATAGGCTGTCTCGAGTCTGCTTCATAAAGCCGCTCATCTCAACTACCATTTCCTTGCAGGACCCACATGACCACATGAGACCAGAATTAAGATCAATGAAATCTTTAACTCTGCCAGTAAATCCTGCACATTTAACGTGCATCATCGAATCGCAGAGCCAGCAAAAAATAAAAGGGTCTTAAGACGCAAGAGTACAATTTTTCTTAGAACAGACAAGAGCCATTGTAAGTTTAAAGCAAATAAAAAATTAGAATATGAAAAATACCTCAAAGTAAATTTGGCACTGAGATCAAATCCAAAAAACCACAAGGGGAAAAAACACGAAAAAAGTTAGAGCGCGTGATCACGAATTAAATCGAATAAAGAGAGCACGAGAGAATAAATCTTATATCTACTGAGCGTGGCTTGTGCAACACAACAACTTTAATCATAAACAAATGCGATGTAAAGCATGCAAGAGAGAGAGAGAGTTAGAGAAATAAACGAAGAAGTCTACCAGAAATTCATAGAGAGTAAATTACAGTTATAAAATAAAGCGAGATTGAGAGGGAGTAAAAGAGTTCTAGCAAATATAGAGAGCGTAAATTACACTAACAAAGCTACGAGGTTAAACAAATCTAATAGAAATGTTAAAATAATTATAAACACATACCCGTTTACTGGGAGATCTATTTAAAATTTCTAACACAGATATTAGATAAAGCTTTGTAAATAAATGAACACAAAACACTCGCACAAAATCACTGAAAAAATACAAAAACTCAGAGCACAAAGGTAAACACAACTGCTCACAAGCGACGCTAAATAGTTTCCCCAGAACTTTACCTAGTTTTCTATCTTCTCGCGAATCGTGACGTACGATACACGGCTGCGCCCCTCGGTCGGTAGGGCGGGTAAGTGGGCCGTTGGACAAAAATTAAAAAAATAAAAAAACAAGCATAGGACAAAGTGTGCTCCCAATATTCAGGTATACGTATACACATATATCAGAAAAATATTTACTTCTGGTCTCTATAGGAACAGCCACTCATACATCTTACATCTTGCTTAACAAAAAAAATTACCCAAATCAATCTGAATCCGTGTTCATATTAAAAAAACAAATTACAGGTTAGAACTAAAGGATAGGAAACGTTCTTTATAAATATGCTTTGAAAATTGTTTCACTTTTGACGCATAGAGAAGATATAGAAAGAAACAGAACGTCAGAAACTCCTTTATACTAAGATCAGAAAAGCTTTGCAATTGAGAGTTGCCAATCTTAATTAGCTTTATTTACATAGTTGGAGTTCTGTCGTTAAAGCTGATATATTGTGTGAAGGTGCAGTGTGTATTGTCTGTTGAAAACGAACCGCTTTCCGATGCAGACTAGTTGTAAATTTTTATTTGCCTATGTACAGGGTTGCCCATATTCGACGGACCCATGTTTTTTTTTAAAAAATCAAAGAAAAAAATAAAAATTTGGCGGTTGGCAATCTTAATCATTTAATTTGTTCCAAGTAGATTTGTTTACATAAATTTTTGAATATGATATCTTTCAAATGGCCGCCTCTGGCGTTGATGGCGTATTGTGCCCTTTTTGCAGCATTTTCCATCGTTTTCGCCAACATTTCGGCCGGAATAGCGGCTATTTCTTCACGAATGTTGTCCTTGAGCTCTTCTAGGGTCCTTGGCTTGTTAACGTAAACCTTTGACTTCAAATATCCCCACAAGAAGAAGTCAGGCGGCGTCAAATCGGGCGAACGCGGTGGCCAGTCCAAATCACCACTTTTCGACATCAAACGGCCCGGAAACAATTTCTTCAGAAAATCGATTGTTATGCGACTTGTGTGCGGTGGCGCGCCGTCTTGTTGAAACCAGAACTGCCTCATACGCTTTCGACGAATAATTGGCATCACAAAATTGGTCATCATGTCGCGATAACGCTCCTGGTTGATGGTAACAGCATGGCCATTTTCATTTTGGAAGAAAAACGGCCCAATGACCGTTTTCGAACTAACGCCGCACCAAACTGTGACTTTTTCGTCGTGAAGAGGCACTTCTTGAATCTTCTCAGGATTTTCAGTGGCGTAAATACGGCAATTTTGCTTATTTACGGTCCCATTCAATGTGAAATGGGCTTCATCGGACATGATAATTTTGTTCCAAAATTGATCGTCATCTTTGGCCATTTCGATGACTCTTTGGGCCCATTCCAATCGACGAGGCTTGTCCGTAAGCAACAATCTTTGCGTCAATTGAATTTTGTACGGGAACAAATGCAAATCAACGCGAATAATCCGTTGTAAAGTGGACCGAGCCATGCCCAACTGCTGAGAACGGCGTTTTTGGGATGTTCTTGGGGACCTCTCAACACTGGCTCGTACGGCAGCGATATTCTCGTCCGATCGCCTTGGTCGACTTTTATTTGGCCTCTTCGGATTAGAAAGAGCCTCACCAGTCGTAAATTTTTCGTATAAACGCTTAATGGTGTTCTTAGAAGGCGCACTTTTCACATTTTTTAATTTTTTAAAAGCACGTTCAGTTTTCACAATTGACTTGTTCTGTTGAATGTAAATTTCAACTATTTCAGAGCGCTCGCGTGGCGTGTATTGTTCCATGGTAAAAATCTGCTTGGACTGACGCTTCAAACGCGGTATGTCATTAAGCGATCTGGCATCTCTGTCAAAAGTTATGGCGTCGTCAGATGGGTCCGTCGAATATGGGCAACCCTGTACTCATATTCTAAAGTAATTATCTCTTTATTTAAACCTAAATTAGTAAAGGCAAACAAATCAGCGTATGATTCGTATGTAAGGGCATCTTTTGTATCCTTGATTAGTAGATTAATTTAGATTTGGGTGATAATACGATCAACGTTTTAGACATACTGGAATTCGTTTTCTGTAAGTTGAGAAATGATTTTATTTTATTATTATATATTTTTTAAAACCTAATATTGTTTTTTTTATTTATAAAATTAGTTGTTACTTTGTTTCCTAAATGTTCTTAAACGACCTGTTGTTTGTATCTAGAGTTATGTTCATTTCATTACCTGTGTTTTATTTCGTATATAACATTGCCTAAGTGTCGATTTGTCCATTTTATGTGCTATGCATGATTCGGTATAATGTATTGTTAGACCACATCGATTTACAAAAACCATAAACTGAGTTGAAGTAAATCTTGGTTCTTTGTTGTAAACACTGTATATTTTGCGTCGATACAAGTCGTGAATATTTGATTATGATTATAATATTCCTTCCCTAGTTGGTATAGGAGCTTTTCCGATAAGAATTTTGTTTACAGTTTGAGCAATTCTTTATTTATTTGTTAAGTATATCGCGCAATTTTGGACAGTACTTTACAATTCTCGTCAAATCCTCTATCAATTTTGCTGTGTGTTTTCTCAATGATTATGCCCTTATGTACTTCTTTTTTTACATCTTGGTGCTGCCGAAGGGAGCGCGAGCTCCGTGAAAAATTGAAGATGGTGGATGTATTAAAGACAAATAAAATGTAAAAACTAGAGTGGTGTATTACAAAATAGGCGAAAACAGGCTAAAACAAAAAATCAGTGATATGATTAAGACAAGTTAAAATTAGTTTATAATTCTGCCAATACTACGAGTATATCAAGAGTAACCCGCCCTATTGACAGTCGATACCCAAAGAGCGCGATCTTGCTCACCCTCTCTACTCACTCTTACTCCTACTCCTACGGCGTGGAGTTCTCTTCCCCCTCCATCAGATTCGACCCTTGGTGCATCACCAACATGCAGTGCTAAAACTTTAGCAATCGTACCAAAAGCAACAGCCGTTAGCAAAACCAACAAAATCCACAGCAACGGCTCTTATCGCGAAATCGACTGCGATGTCGTCGGCTGCAGCACGAAATACAACGTTTACTAAAAATATGATAAGAAACGAAAAGAAAAATAATATTCATACCGGCATGGATCGCTATATCCAAATAAAGCGTAAGCTTAGCCCGCAGAACACCGCGGTGGGTAATAAGCCAAAAAAAAACAGTGCCCAAAAAGAAAACATTACCAGGGAAATCCAACGAGAAGAGATTTGCCCTCCTAGCTGAAACCAGAACTGGGGCAAGAGACCACACCGAAACCAAAGCCCCCATTATTTTACATAAGCGAGAAAAGCTCGAACGCCCTGGTCAACAAAATTGTTGTGCTAGTCGGGGACGGAAATATCAATGTTGTTCCAATCACTAAAGGAAATATTCACGAATTCAAACTTTATACCAAATCCGAAGAACATTATCGAGCTGTGTACAAATACTAGGAGGTACTACACGTACTAACTTAAAATCAGCAAGGGCTTGGAAGGTGTGCTAAAAAGAATCGAGCTCGACGTAACCCCGAATGAAGTTATCGATGCCCTCGAATAAAACGGTTTTTTCTGTAAAGAACGTTGGTAACATCGTTATCAGGAACAAAAAGCCGCAACCACTCTTTAAGGTAGAGGTGGAGCAGGACAGCAAAGTCTTGAAGAAAAATGAAGTGCATCCCATTTATAAACTGCAATACCTATTGCACCGAAGAATTAAGGTGGAAGAGCCACATAAAAGGATCTTCCCGGAGCAATGTACAAACGGTCAGGAGTATAAACACACCAAGACATACTGCACAATTCGATCAGTCTGTGTAGTTTGTGGAGACTTTCACAATTCCACTAATTGCCCCGCCAAAAAGGAAGACGCCCAAAAAATAAATGTGGAAACTGCGGAGGAAATCACACGGCAAACTACAGAGGCTGTGTGGTCTACAAACATTTGAAAAAAACCGCATGCGACGAGTGACAACAATGTGCCATTAAAATATTCATTATTATTTATGTCCATCATGAAAACGACCATGCCAACACTGATTCAAAACAAAAACATGGTGTTACAGTTGCTTGCAGCTAAGCAGTCCAAATAATTGATGGCAAATCAAATCAACGCCAATGGCGATCCTAAATTAAAATCATATCGACATTATGCTACTGATAGAGACGCACCTCACATGCAAATACAACCTCCAAGTAAGAGGCTATCGCACAGATCATATAGACGGTAAAGCTCTAGGCGAAACCGGCAACCTAATCAGGGAACGCATCAAACACCACTTTTACCAAAGATTTGCAATCGATTACTTGCAGGCCACGTCTGTCTACTGCTGGCTTTGTTTTACAATTTCTAAATGACAATTCATGGTTTTTTGCAACATACTTTGAGATCGATAGCTGCAAAAGACTATTGTGCCAAACGTACCCACTGGGGATCACGACTTGTGACTCCCAAAGGAAGGCAATTATAAAATGCAATTATAAAACCGAGCAACAAATTGGACTATGTTTCCCCAGGTAGCCCCACATACTGGCCTGTGGACTCCAGAGAAGTCCCAGACTTAAATGATTTGGCATTAAAAAAAAAACATCCAAAGTTAGATGAAACTATATCCTTACCAACATTGTTTCAGCCAAAGGAAATCGCGAATGTCGTCGGGGACCTGAAACCGAAAAAGTTTCCGGGCGGTGACCTAATAACTCCAAAAATGATAACAGAACTTCCAAACGCTCCTATTGAGGCGATTTGTAAACTCTTTAATAGGATCATACGTCTCGGCTACTATCCGAGCAAAGGGAAAAAATCTACTATTATAATGATATCGAAGCCCGAACAAGACCACACAATTCCGAAATCCTACAGGCCAATAAGTTTATTATCGTGTCCGTCCAAATTGTTCGATATCTGGAAGCACACAATTTGGCTTTCGTCAAAGTCATGCAACAATCGATCAAGTTAACAGAATAACATCAAAAATACGCACAGACTTCGTGCATCGGGAATATTTGCAATAGTCAATAACCTTATCGTAGTTGAGAAGTGGCTATTTGATTGGCGTATTAAAATAAATGAACAAAAATGTAAACACTTTATGTTTACTCTCAACAGGCAAACATGTCCTCCACTATTATTGAATAGTACGACGATTCCCCAAGTCAACGAAGTAACGTATCTCAGCGTCCACCAACATCAAATGCAAGAAACTATTTCTAAAACTAATAGCTATCAGCTTCCACTGGATATTAAACGCTCGATCGCCCTAGCATCTGAACTACAAGGTCCTGCTCTACAACTCCACTCCCAAGCCTCCCAAGCACAGCAACATAGATACCATACAATCAAAAATCCTGTGGACTATCACTGAGGCACTTAGTACCTGTCATATGACTGTTAGTTAGATTACTATAAGATTTGAAGGATTTGTCTCGTGCAGAGAAATTTAAAATTTTAGAAAATGTTTTTTATCAGATTTTTAGCTATATAAAAACCTGCCTGTATACAATGTATACCTATTTTAATATATGTTTCTTGATGTTCCCTAATTTAAATCAGGCTTACTGGAGTACTTCACTCCAGTATCTCTAGATTTGTCTATTAAGAATTGAATCATATATTGGTTAAGGGGGTATATTTAAATGCTGCAAAATCCGTAATTTTTAACGAATTTTTATTGGCGATATGGATAGTCTGAGTTCAATTTTGGTTTTCCCATGAGAATAATAAAAAACCTGTGTTAAAATTTGCAACCAAAAATATTAAAAAGGCAGTGCAGCGGACATAAAAAAAATGTTGTTCGGGGTGTACTTCGTAACTGGTCACAGAATCATATGAATTAAATTAAGAAGGGATGCAAACTTTGACAAGCCGAATTTTAGATACCCTTGCAGTTATTACAAAACAAATACATTTCGCTTTATATGCCTATATTACTAAAAGCAATAAATCTAAGTCGATATCGGTATCGGTATCGGGCAATGCTACATATCGATTGAAAGGTATTAACATAACCTACGAAACGACGCTATTCATAACACGTTTGGTTGCGTTGAAAATTCGCGCTGTTTTAAAGTTTTCCTTCGTAAAAGATACATCCGCAAGAGAAACATTCCGTGAGATTAATGGTGATTTAGGGGATGGTACTTTATCACTTCGAATCGCGGAGGAATGGTGACTGGCGACGAAAAATGGATTACATACGACAATATAAAGCGAAAACGGTCGTGGTTGAAGGCCGGTGAATCGTCGAAAACAGTGGCCAAGCCAGGGTTGACGGCCAGGAAAGTTTTGCTCTATGTTTGGTGGGATTGGAAGGGAATCATACACTATGAGCTGCTCCCATATGGCCAGACGCTTAATTCTACCATCTACTGCGAGCAACTGGACCGCTTGAAGCTGGAGATTGACCAAAAAGATTTATCGCACTACCACCTGTTCCTGTCCATGGAGAATGTTCTTACTGGTGTAAAGTTGGGCTCAAAAGACGGTTGTGAAAAGTGGCTGTAAGAGTTTTTCGCAAATAAGTAGGGAAGTTTCTTCGAGGGGGTATTATGAAGTTGCCATCTAAATGGGAACACATTATCGAACAAAACGGCGCATATTTTAGCAAGATCCGATCACTGTATCAATTTTTATAAAGCATTGAATAAAGAGCAAAAAAACGAAAGGGAGTTTTTTGACAACCAAATATATTTTGATATAAATACATTTTGTTTAATTTTGAAATGATGCTGAAAAACCGTCGTCGCATGCAGACGTGTATTTATTGTGCGCCGGGAAAAAGTATTCAATAAAATCACAAAAGTGCAGTGACCGTTTTAATAAATCTACTATAACGCGAAAAGACGCTTTCTGCGATGAAATCGCGAATGTTTATATGGATTGGTCATTTAATTAATATAAAACTTAACACTTAAAACTCAAATTAACTTTACCACGAATACAATGAGTCTGAACGACGTTCGCACACAACGTCAACGTGAGCAAGACGAGAGACGGCTCTCAGTACAAAGAAATAACACGTACTTCTCTTTTAAAGCGACCGAAAATAATGCAAGCTCTGATCAAGCGCGGGCAATTACCCCCAACTTGACCAAATTCTTAAACGTAGCGAGAGAGAGAGAGCGTTCTTGCTCCCCCTCGCTACCATCGACGTCTCTGCTGCCAAAGAGCGCTGAATGTACTCCAATGCAGGTATGCAATAACCTAAGCTCATCAGCAGTAACTAGCACCGCAATTTCTTTAACAACGTCTACTGTAACTAAAACAACAACTGCAACCGTATCGACTGCGTGTTTAATGACATCATCAGCTAGCAGCGCAAATATTAATACGTCTGCCGCTGCGCTGCCCGAAAAACAGAACAAAACCAATAAATGTGCTAAGCTGGCTGTGCAGACTGGTATGGATCGCTACATCCAAATCAAAAGGAAGCTGAACCCTCTAAATTCACAACGCAAAATAACCCATAACAATGCTAGCCTAGCTGCAATAGAAACGCCCATGAACTCAACCCGATTTAAAATCTTGGAAGAGACGCTTATGACGTTGAGGCGGCCGAATCCACTGAAGTCGAGAAAAGGAAGCCAAAACCTCCGCCTATTTATATTCGACAAAAAGTTCCAATGTTCTTGTCAACAAAATTATCGACCTTATTGGAAAGGATAACTTCCACATAATACCTCCATTAAAGGGCAACATCCAAGAAACAAAGGTTCAAATGAAGTCTGAAGATAATTACAGAGTATTATCGAAATATCTTTCCGGGAATAAAAAAAACTTATACACGTATCAGCTAAAAAGTAGCAAGCGCCTGCAAGTCTTACTTAAGGGCATAGAGTCCGACGTAACGCCTGCAGAGATAACAAAGGCGCTTCAAGAGAAGGGATTTAACGCTAAGTCTTCAACATCCTTAACAGGGATAGAAAGCCGCAGCCACTGTTTAAGGTTGAGCTCGAACCAGAAAATAAGCCCCTAAAGAAATACGAAGTGCACCCCATTTACAATCTTCAGTTCCTGCTGCACCGCAGAATTACAGTTGAGGAACCGCATAAACGCAATGGCCCGGTACAATGTCCAAACTGCCAAGAATATGGCCATACAAGGTCATGCTGTAAACTGCGCCCGGTGGGTGTAGTCTGTGCAACTGGAAAAAGTGCGGCAACTGCGGTGGCAATCACACTGCTAACTACAGAGGCTGCCCTGTTTATAAGGAGCTGAAAAGTCGCATCCACCAGAAAGGAACTGCCGCCCGCACCCAAATTAAACAGATGACAGTTTCCAGATCAAACCCTAAAGTCTTGTTCTCGACTGCAGCCAGATCATCACTGGGACCCATAAACTCTGATAAAAATGTGACTTACGCAAGCACTTTAAAATCAGGACTGGCTAACCCTGTCTCAAAAAGTTCAATTCTGCAATCAGCATACCAAGAACCGAACACGGCTCAGCAGCAACAATTCCCGGAGCAGTCAAAAAGCAACTTTGAAAATATGATATACGCACAACTATGCAAGATTTAATGCGAAACAAAAATCTATTGATTCAAATGCTGGCTTCACAACAATCCAAATAATGACTTCCCTAAGGATATCTACGTGGAACGCTAACGGCGTCTCGGCGACCAAATGTCTTCCAACCAAATCCTGCCACTAGTGCGTTCAAGCCTCAGCTTCAACATGAGCCAATTGAGTTTCGCCCAAACGAAATCGTTAACATCATCAAAAATCAGCTGAATCCGAAAAAATCCCCGGTCTGCGACCTCATAACTCCCAAAATGATCATTGAGCTCCCATATTGCGCCGTTTGCACTATCACCCAGCTTTTTAATGCCATCGCAAAACTTGGCCACTTACCAGTGAGATGGAAAAAGTCGATTATAATAATGATAGCAAAGCCGGGAAAAGACCACACAATTCCCACGTCTTATAGACCTATAAGCCTGAAAAATGCGTATTGACTCGGATAAACACATACCTTAGAATCCAGGAAGGAATTCCGTCACATCAATTTGGGTTTCGTGAAAAGCACGGAACAATTGAGCAGGTCAACCGGATAACATACTGCCATATTTTTAGACGTCTCTCAAGCATTCGATAGAGTTTGGCTAGAAGGTCTAATGTACAAGATCAAGACAATGCTCCCCTCCAACACCCATAAGCTTTTAGAGTCTTACCTCTACGACAGAAAATTTGCTGTGAGATGCAACACTGCTATAACTGACGATTTCAAGGAAGCGTGCTTGGGCCAACACTATATGTCCTCTACACAGCAGACATCCCAACAAGCACACGACTAACAACATCTACGTTTGCTGATGATACAGCCATTCTCAGCCGCTCAAAATGCCCGATGCAAGCAACTGCGCAGCTAGCTCTTCATCTGGTCGATGTTGAAAAGTGCTTATCAGATTGGGGAATTAAAGTGAACGAAAAAAAATGCAATCACGTTACGTTCACCCTGAACAGGTAAAACTGCCCGCCGCTCATGTTAAACCATACTCTACTACCGCAAGCAAACGAAGTGACATATCTAGGAGTACACCTCGACAGAAGACTCACATGGCGCCGGTACATTGAAGCCAAAAGAACACACCTAAAGCTAAAAGCCAGTAGCCTTCATTGGCTTATCAACGCTCGGTCTCCCCTTAGTCTTGAATATAAAGTCATGCTGTATAACTCGGTACTAAACCTATATGGATGTACGGCTCTCAGTTATGGGGGAATGCCAGCAATAGCAATATTGACATAGTCCACCGAGCTCAGTCGAAGATCTTGAGAACAATCACCGGAGCACCGTGGTACGTTCGCAACGAAAACATACATCGCGACTTAAACATTCTACCAGTCAAAGAAGTGATCGCAGAACAGAAGGAAAAGTACTTTACCAAGCTATCGTTGCCCCCTAACCACCAATCACGCCTTCGTCGCAATGACTTACCCACCCAGCGACCGACTTGAGGGACGCGCAACCAGAATGCAGTCTTATTATACTGTTAGTTAAATTTTAATGTTAAAATTCGTAAACTTATTGTAAGTCTCAAAATTATGAGAAGATTCAATAAATAAAAGCAAAGTTAAATAAAAAAAAATAAAAATTTCGATTTACCTATGGGAGCTATAATTAAAACCGTAATTCCATAGTATTTAAATATAATATTACGAAATCCTAAAGAAAAAAAATTAAAACCAACAAAGTTATACTTTTTTAATTTAATTCCGGCTCGTTCCGACTTATATACTTATATACTACCTGCAATAGAAATACAACTTCTTAATAGCACTCGACAGCGTTACCTGAGGAATTTAGTAAAGTACTGTGAAAAGTTTCAAACGATTCATACAGTAGATTTTGCATGATCGACTTTTAAAATGGCAACTTTTCAGAAGAGCGTTTTAATGAATTGGGTGTCCAATACGTTGAACTGCCGATAACTAAGGAAGTTTAACTCGGGTAAAAGTATAAAAAGTATACAAGTTATTGGCTTTCATTCTTGGGATTATTCCCCAACAATGACGTCTTTGGAACCTATTTTTGTTATTTTTTTGTAGTCTGAATTAATTAATTCGTTTAATTCTTTAACAGCGGTCTTATTCAGCTGTATTGAAATTTTCATGCCACTTCCTTTTTGATTTTTTACCCATTTAGACCTCGTCGAAACTTGGTTAAAGGTTTTGCTTTGAGGTCTTAATTGCGAAAGAATGTTCTATAATAACCTGTGAAGCTTAAGAAGCTTGTTATGGGGAAATTTGTTGCATCCAAGAAAATGTATTTTTCTTCTGAAAAATGTATATTTCTTTAAAGATATAAAGATATATTCATGACTGTCTTTAACAAAATATTTACTATCTTGGTTTAATCGATATAATGTTTTTTGATCGATTCCCTTAACTGAATTCGAGACTAGGTGAACTCCCGGATGCTTAAACCAACAGATTGCTCTTCTCTCAAAATTCATTAGAACAGCTGCTAACTCCTCCATCCCTCAAACAAAACGGATTCCCCATAAAGCTAAAATTCCATGGTGGAGCCCGGAGCTTCATCAGTTCAGGGATAAAAAGCAAAAGCTTTTCAACACATTTAAGTCCCAAATGTCTTCCACAAACCTTATAAATTACAAAAGAGCCAATGCCATTTTCAAAATGACTGTTCTTTATGAAAAACGGAAATGCCTCGAAAACTTCACATCATGAATTTCTTCCCTTTCCACCTCCAAGAAGATTTGGTTAGACATTAATCGTCTGGCCGGCTCCCGCAAAATACCCATAAAATGCATTAAAACCACAAACGCTTTGATAACTGAGTCAAGTTCCATTTCGGAAGAATTTAGGGAAGTCGGAGCTGATGCAAATTTCACACAGGTCTCAAAGATTCATATTTGTCCACACCACAACCCTACCCAAATATCCCCAACGGCACTAAGTATGGGCACTTCATTTAGACTGCAAGAAATCGAGGCAGCTCTCCATACAGCTAAAGGCAATGACCTGGCACTGATAGAATTTCCAAACCCATCCTTAAACAGATCCCTCCTTGCCTTAAGCAAAGATTACTTAACATATATAACTGCATGTTATCCACTGGCACTTACCACCACACCTGGTGATCTTCTATCGTTATTCACATCCCAAAGCCCAATAAAAGATCTTCAGAAATTAATGGCTATCGCCCAATATCCCTAATACCCTGCCTAAGTAAAATAATTGAAAAAATGATTGTTCTCCGACTCATGTGGTTTATCAACCGCCATAATCTGATCAGCGGCAACCAAGTTGCATTCAAAAGGAACCACAGCACTATGGACGCTCTACTCAAAATCCAACATCCTGGCGACAGATTTCGGAAAGGCCTCCGATCGCATGGGGCTACATGCAGTTTTCTTAAGACTTCAGGTATTGGGCATTGGTCCAAGACTTTACAACCTGGAAGAAGAAGACCTTTAAAGTTAGAGTCAACGACAAGACCTCAAGGTTCGACAAACCAGCTAAACGGAATCCCACAAGGCTCACTTTTATCGGTAGTTCTTTTCATCATAGCTTTTGATCACATCAATCTCGTAATAGCCAAATACAAGGAAATAAATATATCTTTATACGCAGATGATCGCCAATACGGTGCATTCTGGCCGAAGCAGGACTTCCAAGCACTACCGACAGATTAAACGAAGCCACTATTATTTTAATACCTAGGCTTTTCACAAACCCAAATCATTCATTGGTTAAGAAATTCATAGCTTCCTTCAAAAAAAAAAACTCCCAGTGTTAAACCCTCCATAGATGCGCAAAGTATGCCGCTTCCATTGGGGCCATCAGTTCCCAATCAGAAAAAATCGCGACCTCTCTTCCGCCCTGAAAGACGTATCAGTTAACATCAAAAAGGATCTTAACTTTTTTGCTAAAAACGACACACCCAGATCAGTTTTCCAAGCCCAATTTAGTCTTCTAAGAAGTCAATTGGGCCCAAAGAACTAGCTTTACACGGATGGTTTTAAAACTGAATTTTCATTTACTTTTGCAGTCGTCAACAAGGATAACGACAACATCGCGGGAGGAACCCTTCCCAACTTCAACTCTATACTTACCATCGATTCTTTCGCAGTCTTTTAGGCCAGCAACGTTTAAGAGGAACTCCTCATCTGCAATAAGCAAAATAAAGAACATTTTTGCCCAAAAAAATCAAAAATACCCATTGTTATGGCCCTCACCCACCAGGGAATTCTTGGGAAAGAACAAGCTGACTCGGCTGCCCGATATATGAGCGTAGCACCAACATTTTAATTCACACCCATCAGTTCCAGAGACATCTCTGGGCTAATTGAAACTACCAACAAACAAAAGCAAATCTTTGATTGGGAAGGTTTTAACCACAGATATAAAACAATAAACGCAGCCTTCGAAAAAACCATATTTCCCACCGACTTCAATAAAAAATAAAATCGTAGGATTTACACCCGCCTTCGCATTGGACACACATAGGAAACGCACGAATACCTTCTTCAAGGATCTGCTTGCCCTTCTTGCCGCTTTTGCGCGGACAGGATTCCTTCAATAGACCATCTTCTTAACATCTGCTAGGTCTAGCCCACCCGCACTTCCATTTTTGGATCCCTCACCCTTACATCTTCCCCACATCCCCTCCAAATCAAATATAAAAATTAATAAATTTGTTAATAAATGCCATCTCCGAATATAAATCAACTAATTAAACTCTTTTATATTAATTTTAGTATTATATACCAGTTTTAATTTGACAAAATAAAAAAATAAAAATGTTTGTTCTTTTCAATCCAATGTATTTTTTTATCAAGTGATTGGATTGTGTTTTCAAAGAAAATAATATTTAAATTATTTTATTTTTTATTTATTTTATTTTTTAAAGTGGAATGGAATAATATAACTATTTTTTTGTGAAACAATCTATTAGCAACAATTAAGTTTTGTTCCTTTCCATTTTATTATTATATCCGATTTTTATACCCTTGCAGAGGGTATTATAAAATTGGTCAAAAGTTTGTAACGCAGTGAAAGATTTCCGATTGTATAAAGTAAATAAATGTTCTTGATCAGCATGCCTGACCGTCGTCAGTCCGTCGTTTCCGTCTTACAAAAACAACAGATTGCTTTGATTAAATCAATCACACTCTTGAGAGCTAGCCTTTTGATTCTAGTAATTATTTTAATTTTAATTATAATAACACTGTTGTTATTATTTGGAAACTGTCGTCTGATGTATATAAGGTTTTCATGGGTCCTCACCCAACAGATTATTTTTATTATTATTGTTATTATTTTATTTGAAAGTTCTTTACCAAATAAATACGTGTCATTATTTTGTTCTCTGTGTAAATGTAAAATTACATAGGCCAATAATTTTTAGACCCAAAAACTGGACACACTTTTTCTTATGCATTTTTTCGCGCTAAATCCGAATCCGGTGCCAAATTGCTCCACCCACAGTTTTTGAGATATTCTAACCTAAAAGTGTCAAAATGGACGTTTTTGGCATATTTCAACAAGCTATATATTCGATAATGAATTTTTTGAACATTGGCACCAATTTACCTCAAAGCACATCCTAACCTTTAAAGAATGTCACTTTAATATTATTATTACGCCCAAACCAAAATAAGAATAGTTATTTACAGAAACTTTACAGTTCTTAAGAGTTAAGCCCTGTAGTGAATACAATACATCAATATCACCAAAATTTCGATCTAGCCATATTCGTCTGCCCGTCCGTTTCTACGCGAACTATTCCCTCAGTTTTAAAGCTATCTTTCCCAAAAGTTGTGTTTCTATTGTAGGTAGTATATATGTCGGAACGAGCCGGATCTGACGACTATATCATACAACTCCTATAGAAACAACCGAAAAAAATTTTTTGTTTTAATAGCTTTGTTGTTTTTAATTTTTTTGTTGTTATTTGGGATTTGGTAATATTTGAATAGTAGGAAATACTTTTTTAATTTTATTAAAATCGGACATCTACAAATTATCAATCGAAAAAAATATATGAAAAAAGTCATATATTATTTTTCGGTTTTTCTGTGAGAGCTATATGATATTTGTAGATGTCCGATTTTAATATTATTATTATAATTTTGATGTTTTTCTATTTATCAAAATATTCTTTTGAGATATAGTAATTATCTACTAAATCAGAATTACGTTTTTAGTTTTATCAAAATCGGACAACAATATCATGCAATAGAAACGATGGCAAAATGTAACGCAAAATCGACATAGCTTCATTGTTTTTAGTAATATAGACATGGAAATCGAAATGTAGTCGTTTTGTAATAACTGGAAGGGTATATAAACTTCGGCTTGGCGAAGTTTGCTTCCCTTTTTGTTTTTTTTATAACATATTATCATATAATATAATATTGATAAAGATGAAAATATCTGTTTCTTCCCCTTTTATATTGCCCCAGAGCGCTTTGGTATGCGCCTGACTTTTTGTTGGTTGTACTGACATGATTAATTTTGTTGAACATTCACCTTAAGGTGAATGAACCTGAAGGTGAATGGTACCATTACCATTTTATTCTTATTGAATTTCTTAAGCTTCAGTTTTTATACCCTTGCAGAGGGTATTATAATTTCAGTCATAAGTTTGGAACGCAGTAAAGGAGACTATTTTGACCCTATAAAGTATACATATATATTCCTGATCAGCACCACCAGGAGAGTCACCATGTCTGTCCGTCCGTCCGTTTCTACGCAGACTAATCCTTCAGTTCTATAGCTATCTGCTTGAAACTTTCCCAAAAGTTGTCTTTCTATTGCAGGTAGTATATAAGCCGGAACGAGTCGGATCGGGCGACTATATCATATAGCTCCCATAGGAACAATCGGAAAAGAAAACTTAAAAAAAGTATAACATTGTTGTTTTTATATTTTTTTGTTCTTTCGGATTTGGTAATATTTAAATACTATGACATTACGGGTTTAATTAAATTAAAATCGGACTTATATATCATATATATCATAGGATAATCCAAAAAATTAAAAAAAAAAATATTTTGCTATTTATGTACCCTTGCAGAGGGTATGATAATTTTGGTCAAAAGTGTGCAACGCAGTGAATAAGACATCTCCGACCGTATAAAGTATATATATTCTTGATGAGGATCGCTCCAGAGTTGATATAAGCATGTCTGTCTGTCCGTCTGTCTGTTTCTACGCACACTAGTCTCTCAGTTTTAAGGACATCGAATTGAAACTTTGCACACACCCTTCATTCCTTTGCACGCAGTTTATAAGTCGGAACGGCCGGATTCGGCCGACTATATCCTATAGCTGACATACAACTGATTGATCGGAAATGCCATAACTTTGGTGTTAGTAAAGTTTTTATGAGTATTAAGAATGCATCATATGAATAGTTTTGAAGAATATAATTTACAGAATATTCTGCAAAGGTATACAACTTCGGTTCCGTTCGAAGTTAGCTTTTCTTTCTTGTTAGAATATTAGAAATGTAGTCGTTTTGTAATAACTGCAAAGGTACATATATTAACATCAACTTACTACTTATGATATTGATGTTGAATTGCTCTTTGCCCAAACCATTACATGACCCCCGTAGCTTTTGGGTGTTTGTTTTCAAGCTCCCTATTCGCCAACCATATTGAACCAAAAAGGTTGAATTTGGACTCGTCTGCAAATAACTCGTTATTTCCAAACAAAATCAAAAGACCCTAGGAGCTAGAAAACAAACACCCAAAAGCTACGGTCAGGCATAGCAGGGGTCATGTTATGGTTTGAGCCTGTATATCAGCTTATGGTGGGGCAGCCCACCAGCCAAACTGCTGAAAAACTGGGCATACGCGATCGATTTCGACATCAGCAATTGTGAAGACTTTGCTTGTCTGACAGTGCACAAATTATGCACTTATTCTTTCGTGGCATCACACCGGTATACCTACGCATTTACATATGTATAAATATATTTGGGGAAATGACGTCTATCTCTTTATTGTACTTGTTTTTACTAAGCAGTTTGCTGTGTCAAACCAAATGTTTAATTTTCACAAATTAAATTGCTTTAAGCTTCTGAGCCAATTTAACGACTCGTTCGATATAATATATGTATTTGTTTGGGGAGTCATTTGACTACACGACTTCGTCACAAGTGATATATTATTCGCAACTCAACTTATGTTTTAATCAATTAATTTGTATTTGTTTGGAATTTAGTCTTTCTGTAAAGAGTTTGGGTTGTGGTCCTTTGCACCATGATGCAGGGGGGGAAACATTGATTTCCGCGGCTGTGCGAGGTATTAAGTTTGAGTCGCAATAGCACATCCCCATCAGAACAAGTAACTAAATAATTTGATTCTAGTAAATAGTCACATTGTTCAAAATAAAAGAACACATACAAATTATTTCGTTTGGTTGCCTTCACTGAAAAATAATAGACTTATACCGGCTCAATACTTATAGCTCTCAATCCTTATAAAACTATTAATATATACAGTAAGGTAAGCTTGAAGAATATTTTATTAATTTTCATTTAGTAATCTTAGCCTAGAGCTTTTCATTTCTGACTTTGCTGTTGGTTTAGTCTCATAATAGGTACCGCGTAACTTTTCAGCATTCTAAAGTGTTTAAATTGTCAAAAAAATACTTAAAGTAGGAAACATATTTTTGAGTAAACGAATTATTTAGAATCTCACCGAACTAATAAACGGTTGTGCCAGCGATTATGGAATCCAGAAATCATGGAAATATCTGCCAGCTATAGCACCTGGAGCACCAAGTTAAACTATAGCGTCATTTAGTGAAACAGATTCCCAAGGAGGAGAATTCGGTTAAAACGACTTTCCATGAGCAGCTGAAGCATTGTGCGACCAGAGTGTTGTTACTTGCTGAAATAGCTGATATTAAATTTAAATGCTTTATCCATTTTTTGGGTTTTCTTTTCCTCTAAAGTTGTCGAAACTTTATTTATCCTTTACAACCGTCAAATCATTTAACTAACAACCTTATTTGGAAAAATTTTTAAAACATTGAGTTCAACATAACTCGCAGTATCAAATCCGAACAGTGATTATTTACTGTTTCCTATAACGTAATGCATATTCCTGGTTTGTTTTACAATTATCGGGACTTCAAATACCCTCGATACGTTTAGAAATTGAGACGAAACGTAGGTCGATTTAGTGAATATTGGTTGCCTGAACGTTGACCAGTTGCTGTCAATTTACCTGTATACATTTGGAACGAAAATTTACGATCATCTTAATAAATTACCCTCGGTTTTGAGTGAGAAGTAGTTTGGGTGCGTCTGCAACCACTATCAAAAGCGTATGACTGACCATTCAGGGTTACGGGGCTCATATCGCCATTAACAGTGACGGTAAAACATTCTGAGTTAGGCAGAACCTACAGAGCACAATTATTTAAGGTTAACCTGTACGACGTGTGTACAAATGTACACAAGCTTGAGTAATGAAGCAGCCCAATTCTGGTAGCAATAGCGGCTCCGCTTACACCTCGAAAACCACAAAGAGTAAAATGTGAACAAGGACCGAAAACTTAAAAGTAGTGTGTCCGAATGTAAGAGGCTTGCATAGCAAACTAACTAAATTGTGTTCTGATAACCTTTTCTTGGCATCTCATATTGTTTGCAGTTACCTGGGTAAAGCCGGAGGTCATCGGTTACAAAATTGTTCCAGGTAGATATATTATCATATTATCATAACATCATATTCTGTACCACTTAAACCGAAAGTTCTCTTCTTTTTAATCTTCTTCGTGTTAAGCCTGTTTATCTGCCACGAACCGATTGTACTCCTGGGTGTGTCCTTCTGTATTGTACCGAAGCCCAAAGCAAACACCTTTAAACACCACCTTATTCGTGGTGAGATTGATAGCCCCGGCTTGGTAGGTCGGCTTAACTTTGTTGTGCCATGGAGACTAACCAGTAAATACCACTGCATTGTAGATATAACTAGAACCTAAAATTATGTCTCTCTGCCGTTTAAAAAAAAAAGAATACTCCCTTCATTAGCACAAAATTAGATTTTACTTTTTTCCCCAAATTTTATTTATACTTCCCTTTCTCAAGTTACCTACCACTGCTCCCCTGGTCAGTTGGGCAAGTGGTAGGCCATGAAACTCATGGTGATTTTCTTATTTTGTTTTATTTTTGTTGCAACCTTTAAAACTTTCTAACTTTACAAACACCAAAGTTATGGCATTTCCGATCAATCAGTTGTATGGCAGCTATAGGATATGCCGTTCCGACTTATATACTGCGTGCAAAGGAAAGAAGGGTGTGTGCAAAGTTTCAATTCGATATCTTTAAAACTGAGAGACTAGTTTGCGTAGAAACAGACAGACGGTCAGACGCACATGCTTATATCAACTCAGGACGTGATCGGAGATGTCTCCTTCACTGCGTTGTACACTTTTGACCAAAATTATAATACCCTCTGCAAGGGTATAAAAAATATAAATTAGCAACCCCTTTGCTAGAAAAAAAAGTTGGTGAAGCCGAAAATAAAACCTCCTAAGTTTACGTGATGACATGATGGCCACTTGCTCTTGATAGATGGTATCATGCGAAAAGAAGAATATAAGGTTGTGTGGTTATGTTTTTATGGGTGACAAAATTCAAAGTTGTAGATAATAACACTGAATTTAATCAATTAAAAACCTTTTCGGTAGCAATATACCCTTCCCTCTCTCAGACATTAAGATACCTGACACGCGCAGAAGTTCGAAATAAGCTTTATTCCAGACAGATTAACACTTACTTTCACAAAATTGATCTTACTTGTTCCCCGGACTTTTTCCTATTCTTTCATATCTCGTGTCTGTCTTCTCGCAAATCGTGCCGTACGATACACGGCTGCGGCCCTCGGTCGTTTGGGCGATTGGTGGGCTGTGGTATTCCGCTAAAAAACCCTTACAGATGGTTTTAATTTGGGATGTAATAAATTAACTGACTACTATAAAGTTCGGTTTTGTTGTGAAATATTCGCGATGCGCGAAACTGCGATTTGCAAACTAACACCTGCTAACAACTTCAAATTGTGCCGCAGATTTCCAGAAAAATCTTGGTTGCCATGAAGAAGCTTGGACATTTAGAGGCGATTTAGTTACTTTTTCTTGTTATGTTTTGTTTTAAATAAAATAAAAAGGTGATCTCTAAAAGATTTTAATGCCCCTTTAAAATGATCTTATGATTGTGTCAGAACAGGTTTCTGAACTGGAGACCCTACAATTTGTAAGGTATTTGGGTGGGACCTTTGGAGTAGGTATCCGAATGTTTCCTCCCTGTTATCGCAAGCGCCGTTAGTAGAGCTTTCGTTGTTGAGCGGTTGCGTCTGTCTGACTCCAAAATTATTCAGGAGTCAAGCACAAGTGTTATACTACTTGTTCGTTCAGAATTCTTTATATGTTTTCGCGTATTACTTACTGCATATCCCAATTTGGGTGAACCAACCAAACAAAATTTGGTTATATAGTTTTTGAAACAATGCTTTTAGGAAATGTTGTGGAACACACCTGATAAATATTTGTATTTAATTTATTTTTCAGGAACATGTTTCCGAATATCATAGATGCAAGTTCGGAGATTTATCCCCTCACGTGTTTGCTTTAGCTGAAGCAGCTTATACCAGCATTGTAGAAGACAACCTAAATCAGGTAAGTTTGCTTGAAAAGTTTTTTAAGCGCTTATTTTATTGTAAGTGTAATGCCATCGGCATCTAATTATTAAAATTAGATGTCTGAATTCCATTAAAAATATTGTTATAAGCCGAATTAACACAGAAATCATTCCAATACAAAATGTTGATATATTGCTAAAATATCTTTTTTGGTGATTTTTCTGTTATTTATCCAGATAATAAAGTTAAAATAAAATTTATCATATGTAATATCAACAAGAAAGGAAAGATAACTTCGGGCGGAGCCGAAGTTGATATACCCTTGCAGAATACTCTGTAAATTATATTCTCCAAAATTATTCATATGATGTATTCTTAATATTCATAAAAAATCCCAACTTCCTAACATAACAAACACCAAAGTTGTGGCATTTCCGATCAATCAGTTATATGGCGGCTATAGGATATAGTCGGTCGATCCTTATGACATTTGGTAGGTCGGATTGATTGGGCAAATATAAAACCCATAGAAAATCCCAACTTCCTAACTTTACTAACACCAAAGTTATGGCATTTCCGATCAATCAGTTATATGGCAGCTATAGGATATAGTCGGCCGATCACGGCCGTTCCGACATATATACTGCGTGCAAAGGAAAGAAGGGTGTGTGCAAAGTTTCAATTCGATATCTTTAAAACTGAGAGACTAGTTTGCGTAGAAACAGACAGACGGACAGACGGACATGGCTATATCAACTCAGGAGGTGATCCTGATCAAGAATATATATGCTTTATACGGTCGAAGATGTCTCCTTCACTGCGTTGCACATATAGTCGGCCGACTATATCCTATAGCCGCCATATAACTGATTGATCGGAAAAGCCATAACTTTGGTGTTTGTTAAGTTAGGAAGTTTTATTTTTTATGAGTATTAAGAATGCATCATATGAATAATTTTGAAGAATATAATTTACAGAGTATTCCGCAAGGGTATATCAACTTCGGCTCCGCCCGAAGTTAGCTTTCCTTTCTTGTTTTCTATTATTTTCCTCTATGGTTGCCACCTCGGGCGGATGGTGCAGAACTAAACTTGGCCTATTTTGGTTCCGTACCCAAAAAATCCAATCGGTTCGCTTTTCGATTATTAAATAATAATACTTAATTTCATTTTTCTTACAAACTGATGATTATAATAATATTAAACTCAATAACTATTACCTATACCTATTGTGGCGGCCCAGCCGTCAGGCAGGATCGTCACATCGTAATGCTCAGGTGATTATCGATTTACTTGACAGCTGGACCAAAAAATACTAAATAACAATAAGAAGGTTACCTGATTCTTCAACATCCCGGCCTATCCTGAAACTAAGTTTCTAAATTAGGTAGAATTGTTAGTCTTGAAATCGGACAAACAAGTTCTCCTGATGAAGTGCGCGGCTTGACCGCGCGTACCAATTCGTCGTCGCATGGGTATACTTCGATCACGCACGCCTGATTCCATGCGGCAGGGGGGTATTCGACTCCTTGATGATCGATAGGCCTTCAAGAGCAATGTTCTCGTTCTCTGTGTTCCACTTACGACGGTGTTGAAGAGATGTTGGTCAGGGCATGGGTCATTTGATTGTTGTGTTTCGGCGACGTGGTAAGATGATTAAGTAAGATGATCGCAGCTGATGCTGGGTAAGAGACTCTAAGAGATAGGGACTCGAAGAATGACTTAACTTCAGGTTCGATGCGACTGGATAGAGATGCCGATTTTAGCCCGTCCGTAAGGGGTATGTCCAGAATAGAGTTGATGTTGCTTCCGCTTTGTAGCTTTGTGGCTTACAGATCGGTGTGGTGTAGCCAGGAGCATTCTACCACAGCTCGTGGCTCAGAAGAGTGGTGGGTAGCATACCCCTCGAAGCACAATCGGCGGGGTTATCCTTTGAGCCGACGTGATGCCATGCGCTGCCTAAGGCTTAAATCCC
The DNA here is from genome assembly GCA_018152295.1 of Drosophila carrolli. NCBI lineage: Eukaryota > Metazoa > Arthropoda > Insecta > Diptera > Drosophilidae > Drosophila > Drosophila carrolli. The sequence continues at coordinate 317,190 of JAECXJ010000295.1, read as the reverse complement.
AGTCCAAGTCAGGAAGCCACAGCTTTTGGAATAGGACCTTGAACTGGCGAAGAAGAGTTGAAACTTGTGCCTGCTAATTGAAGTCCATCGTAGATCTTCAGTGCATCTGCTTCTATGTTATCCCGTCGGAGAGATGACGTTATCTTGCCCAGCACATGAGCTGCGTCAACGATAGTGTGCGGCGACACCAATGATTTGATGTGCAGCGTAGATAACCCCCGTGTTGTTTCCGCCTTGATAGAAGAGATTCCTGAAACCAGTATTCTTGAGCGTGAACCTACGAGCCCAAGTGCGTTGACGCCACGTTCTGATACGTAGGATAACTCAAACCCGCTATCCAGTCCGACAGATTGTATATGCCCCTCTGGTGTTTTGTACATATACCAACGCTGTGGGTAGTGTGCTTCTTTTAAGTCCAGGTGACTGTGCTACTGCCTGTTGTCAGGGCGACGTAGCTTGAGGTGCTTCCAGAGGTTTGGAAGTTCGCCAGCGCGATGATCGAAGGGCCAGTGGGAATGACATATCTGTTTTCAGGATGCACAGGAGTGTGATGTCGAACATTGCAGTATTTGCACGAATGTTTCGACTGACATTTTTTAGATCGATGTCCAGCACGACTGCCATTGAAGCAGAGCGACTTGGCCTTGGAGAAGGCGTGTCTCTGTTCAACGTTTAGGGAATAAAACTGCATACATTTGTACAGAGGATGATCAATAGCGCCACACTGTTCACAATTGGCACGGTTTGTTTCTATGACTTTGCGCTTTTTTTTTTGGTTGGCTTGTCCAGATGACTGCCAGACTCAGTGATGCTACGGCTTGTCTCAACGCGTAATCCTCGCAACGAGCATCTAGGAACTTGAAAAAATCCTGAACGGTTGGAAATGCTGTGTCTCTGCTGTCATCGATCCATTTTCTCCTCGTTTCGGGGTCGATTTTTGCCAATACAAGATAAATCACCCACCAATCTCGATTGGATTCTCCAATGGCATCAAACCTACGGATGATTTCATATAACTGATTGATCGGAAAAGCCATAACTTTGGTGTTTGTTAAGTTAGGAAGTTTTATTTTTTATGAGTATTAAGAATGCATCATATGAATAATTTTGAAGAATATAATTTACAGAGTATTCCGCAAGGGTATATCAACTTCGGCTCCGCCCGAAGTTAGCTTTCCTTTCTTGTTTTCTATTATTTTCCTCTATGGTTGCCACCTCGGGCGGATGGTGCAGAACTAAACTTGGCCTATTTTGGTTCCGTACCCAAAAATCCAATCGGTTCGCTTTTCGATTATTAAATAATAATACTTAATTTCATTTTTCTTACAAACTGATGATTATAATAATATTAAACTCAATAACTATTACCTATACCTATTGTGGCGGCCCAGCCGTCAGGCAGGATCGTCACATCGTAATGCTCAGGTGATTATCGATTTACTTGACAGCTGGACCAAAAAATACTAAATAACAATAAGAAGGTTACCTGATTCTTCAACATCCCGGCCTATCCTGAAACTAAGTTTCTAAATTAGGTAGAATTGTTAGTCTTGAAATCGGACAAACAAGTTCTCCTGATGAAGTGCGCGGCTTGACCGCGCGTACCAATTCGTCGTCGCATGGGTATACTTCGATCACGCACGCCTGATTCCATGCGGCAGGGGGGTATTCGACTCCTTGATGATCGATAGGCCTTCAAGAGCAATGTTCTCGTTCTCTGTGTTCCACTTACGACGGTGTTGAAGAGATGTTGGTCAGGGCATGGGTCATTTGATTGTTGTGTTTCGGCGACGTGGTAAGATGATTAAGTAAGATGATCGCAGCTGATGCTGGGTAAGAGACTCTAAGAGATAGGGACTCGAAGAATGACTTAACTTCAGGTTCGATGCGACTGGATAGAGATGCCGATTTTAGCCCGTCCGTAAGGGGTATGTCCAGAATAGAGTTGATGTTGCTTCCGCTTTGTAGCTTTGTGGCTTACAGATCGGTGTGGTGTAGCCAGGAGCATTCTACCACAGCTCGTGGCTCAGAAGAGTGGTGGGTAGCATACCCCTCGAAGCACAATCGGCGGGGTTATCCTTTGAGCCGACGTGATGCCATGCGCTGCCTAAGGCTTAAATCCCAGTCCAAGTCAGGAAGCCACAGCTTTTGGAATAGGACCTTGAACTGGCGAAGAAGAGTTGAAACTTGTGCCTGCTAATTGAAGTCCATCGTAGATCTTCAGTGCATCTGCTTCTATGTTATCCCGTCGGAGAGATGACGTTATCTTGCCCAGCACATGAGCTGCGTCAACGATAGTGTGCGGCGACACCAATGATTTGATGTGCAGCGTAGATAACCCCCGTGTTGTTTCCGCCTTGATAGAAGAGATTCCTGAAACCAGTATTCTTGAGCGTGAACCTACGAGCCCAAGTGCGTTGACGCCACGTTCTGATACGTAGGATAACTCAAACCCGCTATCCAGTCCGACAGATTGTATATGCCCCTCTGGTGTTTTGTACATATACCAACGCTGTGGGTAGTGTGCTTCTTTTAAGTCCAGGTGACTGTGCTACTGCCTGTTGTCAGGGCGACGTAGCTTGAGGTGCTTCCAGAGGTTTGGAAGTTCGCCAGCGCGATGATCGAAGGGCCAGTGGGAATGACATATCTGTTTTCAGGATGCACAGGAGTGTGATGTCGAACATTGCAGTATTTGCACGAATGTTTCGACTGACATTTTTTAGATCGATGTCCAGCACGACTGCCATTGAAGCAGAGCGACTTGGCCTTGGAGAAGGCGTGTCTCTGTTCAACGTTTAGGGAATAAAACTGCATACATTTGTACAGAGGATGATCAATAGCGCCACACTGTTCACAATTGGCACGGTTTGTTTCTATGAGTTTGCGCTTTTTTTTGGTTTGGGCTTGTCCAGATGACTGCCAGACTCAGTGATGCTACGGCTTGTCTCAACGCGTAATCCTCGCAACGAGCATCTAGGAACTTGAAAAAATCCTGAACGGTTGGAAATGCTGTGTCTCTGCTGTCATCGATCCACTTTCTCCTCGTTTCGGGGTCGATTTTTGCCAATACAAGATAAATCACCCACCAATCTCGATTGGATTCTCCAATGGCATCAAACCTACGGATGATTTCGTAGGCTCTATCGGTCAGCTAGCTTAAAGCGGAGACCTCGCCATTGGGGGCACCAGCTAATCCCATGAAATGGTCCAACAAAGAGTTCACGATATGCCTTGGGCGCAGCCTCCGTAAAGGATATGATACTGAGAGGGTTGGCTGCTTCACCCCCGACGAACGACTTGAGGTAGTGAAACCTTTCAATCCTTCCGAGGTGACTCTTGTAATGGACGGTGCCCTCGTAAAGATCCTTAGAAGCAGACCCCTTTTTGTATTCTCCACCAAAGGGTTTGATGTGGATTTTCAGCAAGGGGTTTTCCGGTAGATGAAGTGCAGCAGGCGGAGCTGACTGACTGTTGTCGAATAATCGTTTTGCTGCTGCAGCAGCATGCTCATGTTTGCGTCCGTATCAGGCTTTATGTTTGGTTGCGGTCTACTCCTCAGTGAGGCAAATAACATAAGGGCGTGCAGGTTTTTCTCCTTGCACACTTGAAAATCGTCTGCAATATGCACAAATCAGAAAGTTCCTCAAAAGAGTCGTGCCTTCGTGGCATCGGCGCTGGCGTACTTGCAGTCTGCAGTCGACGTAGCTTATCACGCGGGTCAGTGTTAACTTCAGGAGTTCACACGCTTTCATAATGCGTTTTAGTTTATCTGTATCCATGGTTAGCAATCCGGCTCGAAGAAACAATTATGATGGTGAATGGATTACGCTAGGTGGTTTGGGTCTACATTCTCCTCTCTTAATTCTTTATAAACTGAATGTTGTTGTTGTTCTTCTTTATTAATAAATTTCGTTATATTATAAAACCTATCGATCAAATTGTTATTTAAAATAACCAGATCGTTGGACATCTTTAGAAACATCTCATCCTTGTCTTTAATATCCGGCAATTCCTTCTCCATATTTTTTTGATCATCAGCATCCGTGTTGCCTGTTACCGTTTTAACCATACTACCTAATCGATTAATTAATACCCTCCCATTTCTTCTTATTGGCCCTGCTATTCTTATCATATCCATAACTTCTCTTATCTTATTGTCCAACATTCTTAAAGTTTGTTTCGTTTCCGTATTTGCTTCTCGTTTCAATAAATTGAGTGTGTCGTTGAGTTGCTGCACTGTGGTTGAGAATTCCGTCAAGTCAATAGTTTGGGTTATTTGCCGAGTTTATTATTATAGTTTATTTTTCTTGCCTCGTCAATGTCTATTTAAGGGATGACTGGCTCATCGCTAAAAGTTTCGGTAATGATTAACTGAGCAATTACCCCCAGTATCCTGTGAATATTAATTTGCCAACGTATTATATATTAGGATTTGTTAACTTTCTAATTTTATTTGTGTATCTTCTGTTCTCTCTCAGTGATTAATGTTACCCCTTTGTCTTAATGTACTTTGTGTTTGGTGAATCTTGGAGTGGTCTTATGTCTCCTGTTTTCATTCCTAAATACTGTGCCCCACTTTTTATTAATTTCTCCGTCCGTTCTATTTTTTCCTGTTCCAATTCTTTTACCTGATCGTACAAAGTTGCTTTAATTTAATTATACCCGTTACACGTTTTTTAATATAATCATGTTCGTCCCTAAATTTTGCTGTTCTATTGAATAAGTGTGTTATCTTCCTCAACAGTTCAAATGGCGTTAACTTCGGTGCTGAGTGTACGGCATTATTGTACGTTAGCAAGGTTTCGTACAATATTTCCTAATGCTCATAGGTAAATTTATTCTTCTTCCGGACATTTAATATTATTTCCGCCAATGCGAATGTAATCGTTCTACCGTGAAGTTACTCGAAGAGTTTTGAAATGACAAAAGTCACACCCTTTGGTTACTTCAGTCATTATTTCCCTCATTCTTTGAAAGTAAACTTTCCTTTTCAATCGCAAAATTGTCTCGTCAATTCCTCTATGATCACCGTCTTGCTGTATTAGTTCCCGTTGTTCCACCAAACTCTTTATTTCTGGAAGCATCTCTATTCCTCTGACCATCTTAAAGGTATATTTCTTCCATAATATTGATTAAAACACCGCCGTCGTTTTTTCAGCTCCATTTCTTCCTCAAAACTTGGCTCCATCACCGTTTTTCTTACCTTTCCTTTAAAGGGAATTTCCTTGTGGTATCCTTTTTTTTAACCCAATCAATCAATTGAGCATTAAAATCGTTCAGTAGCCCATCGTTTTTCAGTAACTTCTATAACGTTCCTCTTTCCTTCTCTCTCTTCTTCATTATCCCCTGCTTCGCATTATAACGTGCCCATATCTGTTACAAATACCTTCTGCTAATTGCAGTCTCCACCTCACTAATTTCGACGATGGTTCCTTCACACTATTCAGCCACACTAACAGTCTGTAGTCCGTTATAATAATGAATTTTCTCCCAAACAAATATGGTCTAAAATATTTTTTCGCCCATATTATAGCTAACATCTCTTTCTCTGTCGCCGTATAATTAATTTCCGTGGTTTCAATGTCCGACTCGCATAACAAATGGGTTTATCACTGCCAACGAAATTACTTGCGTTCGTTGTCAGGATGAAGGTCATTTGCATGTCCGGATACTGTAGTATTGGGTCGTTGCATAACAATGCTTTTCAATGTTCTAAATTGTCTTTATAATCCTGGTCAATTTTCACGCTCTTTTTTCCTTTCAATTGATTTGTTAAGGGCGAAATCCTTGATGAACCTTCGGTAATAACCCAATAAACCTTGAAATGATTTTATTTGCTTTCGGGTTTTTGGGATTTGGTACTTCTTAATTACCTCGATTTTCTTTTGGTTTGGCTTAACCCAGTAATGGATATTTATTCTTAATAGTTTTATCATTTAATTTGCGAGAGTCTACCACCATTCTCCATTTCTTTTCCACTGAAGCTCCTAGTTTCTTCGGCACCAGCCATACCTGTGCACTCCATGGAGAATAACTGTTCTGTATAATTTCCTGTTCTAATAATTCATTTATTTGTCTGTTAATCATGTATTGTCCCCCTATGAATACCAAAACGGTCTTACATACACCGGGTTCCTTGTCTGTCAACTTTATATTGTGCTTAATTTCGTTTGTAAACCACAACTTCTCTCCTTCTACATAAAAAATATCAAAATATTGTAAGCACAGTTTCTGAACCTATTATTTTACCTCCTTGTTAATTCATTTTTTTTTATTTCGTTATCTTTTCTGTTTCCTTGGGCTGCGAAATCATAAAATTTAATACCTCAAATTGCTCCAAATTGTCCATACTTGATACTTTGCAAAAATATTGCTCCTTCTTCATCTTCGTTAACTAATTCCATTTTCGCCTTAAAATTGTTGGCTTTATTTGCCTGTTCTTTTCTTCTTTCTTAATAACCCTCAACAATCCTGCCCTAATATTAGCGATTTCTTCATATAATCTCTCCATATTCAATCCATTCCTTGAAATCATCCATCATCTCTTTTCCGGAATCATTTTTGCTACCTCCTGTTCTTCTAATTCTGTCACTTTCCTTATCTGCTATAGTGGGCTTCCCTGTCTTCAAGCTGATCTTGTTATTATATCTGTCAACGGAATTACCCTTTGCTTTTCTCCCCTCCCTGACATTAATGTTTAATATACTTAAATATATTTGTTCTTGTTTTCCAAAGTATGTATCAATAATATTATTTATTATCGTAATCCGATAATATTGTGATCTGGTTAAAATTTTTTAAGTGGACTTTCGTTTAAAAGGTGTTCACTATTAAAATCCGAGCTCTAGCTCAAGGGTTTCTAAAAGCTTATTCCACTCTCAAGTGGGGTCTTTATTATCCTAAAGTCGTTAATATTGGGGTTGAATTTGAGCTCAAGGGTTTCTTGCAGCTATTAAAATTAATGATTTCTTATACATATATGTGTGGTCTTCTTACAAACAACAGTTGTTGCTGGATTCAAATGAGGTCTAATTTCTGTCATGTTGAAAGGGCTTGATTTGAATAACTTCCAAGTGACATATCCGTCTGAAATTGTTTGCTGGAAATTCTCTTAGAAGTTCTTGAGATAATTCGGCCTTAAACTGATTTTTTAATAATGCAAAATGAATGCTTGTAACCTACGCAGGCCGAGACTTATATATAATACAATTTGGTTAGGTGTACAGTGCCGCTCAACTGAATAGGTTTGAAAATTATTTCTTCTATTTTTACTTCTCTCTTTGTTCCTATGGCATTTGTGCCTTCTTTCTTTTTTTGTTTTGAACATTCATTTGTTTCTCATAATATGACAACAAAAATTTAACGGGTTGTATGCAACGGTAAATCAGAATTTTGCTTTCATCGTGAAATTCGCTAAATGTGTGTTCTATTTTTGGCTCATCTGATTAGGTTGGACAACTTTGACTTCACTTTGTGACTGACTGCGTGATTGAAAACATATAATTTCATTTTGTTTACTTAAATCTAAAGTAATTGCTACCATTTTTTTTTAATATGGGTCGCGGAAAATCTTTAACCGATTTTGAAAAAGGTCACATTAAAGGCTATATTGAATCTGGCCTAAAACATAATGAAATAGCAAAGAAGATTGGTCGAAGTCAAAACGTGGTAAGCAATTTTCTTCGTAATGAAGCCGATTACGGGAAAAAAATGATAGGAGGAAAAAAATATGCTACGACGGCATCAGAGAGGCGATTAATCCTTCGAACTGCTTCGAATTCCCACCTGTCTGCCAGTAAAATCAGGGATGAATGCGGTGTAAATGCTAGTTTGGCAACGGTAAAACGAGTTATTCGGAGTGCTAAACACTTAAAGAGATTAAAAATAAAAAAAAACCTCCTCTCAATGATGCACGGAAGGAAGCGCGACTTCGATTTGCGCGGGATCACATGACATGGAACAATGAGTGGAAGGCTGTGGTCTTCTCCGATGAAAAAAAGTTCAATCTCGACGGACCGGATGGCTACAACTATTATTTTCACGATATGCGAAAAGAGGAATGCTTTTTGAGTCGTCATCACTCCTGTACAGGAGGCGTAATGGTTTGGGGAGCCATATCGTTTTATGGAACTTGCGAGCTGCAGTTTGTTTCATCAAAGATGAATGCAAATGTCTACAAGACTGTGCTCCAAAGTGCTCCCCAGTTTTCCGAAATTTTTGGACCTATTCAATGGACGTACCAACAAGACAACGCCCCCATCCATACAGCCCGGGTTACAAAACAGTGGATTAAGGACCAGAATGTGTACTTGCTCGAGTGGCCGCCATACTCACCAGACATAAATATTATCGAGAACATTTGGGGACTTTTATCCAGGAGAGTGTATGAAGGGGGAAGACAATTTCAAGACTCGGCGACCCTGGTTGAAGCGATTAAAAAAGCCTGGGCAACTATTTCACTGAGTGAAATTGAAAAATATTACGATTCCTTATCATATCGAATGTTTGAAATAATTAAGAATAGGGGGGGTCATACCAAATATTAAATAATTCAGAAATAATGTCTTTTATTATTTAAGTTACCAAGTACCATGAAATATTGCTGTGAATAATTTTTTTTTAATAGTTTTGTTGGTCAAACCTATTCACTTGAGCCAAAAATAATGTAGGTTTTCAGCTATGTTTTTGAAAAAAAGATAAAAAAAATATAAAAACCAAACCAAAAAAAAAAAAAACTTTTGTATTTTATAAAGAATTGATCGTTTTAATTAAAAAAAATTTATTTGGTTTAAATCCGAGTGCTCGTTATGAAGATATTATGTTCTAAGTCTAAAAAAGAAGTCAAACCTATTCAGTTGAGCGGCAGTGTATATATGTTCAGTTGTGTCCCCTTGTATTAGGTCAACAAGGGGTCATTGTAAGAGAGGTTCCCAGGCAAAGGCAAACACAGCAGGATAAATTCAAAGCGTTATAATTATTCTGATTCCAGATTTACAAGAGTATGATAAAGTGCAAATTTCGTTAGACCGGCGGCGTGCGTTCAGCGTTGTTCGACCCTGCAGACTGTTGCTTCTGGTTGCGTTCTCTTTTCTCTGCTCTCGCCCTACACAGGTCCAGATGAGCTGATCGGGTCACTCTCAAATTATCGGGACAACCAGTAGACTGAACATGCCGCCCGCCAATGCTAGACCTAGCATGAGACATCCTCACTTGTCCTGGTCCTTCAGGCTGTGGTGATGATAAGCTAGCTCGGATGCGTATCCTCGGTATCTAATATGGAGAGATGAGAGCAAGATTTGTGCGCAAGTTACAGTCTATTAATCGAAGGATACAAGTGAGTACGCCTAAGCGCGATTTGGCAGAGGACAGAGCCATGCTACGAATCGCTTCAGCTGGTCCTGCTTAGCTTTAACTGTTACCACCCGGACCAGTGCGTCCGTCCCTGGGTGTAACTCCAAAACACGCCCGAGCAATCATTGCAACGGGGGGAACCGGTCGTCTTTGATAATGATAAGGTCGTTAAGCTGAAAGCTTTCAGTCTCCTGACACCACTTTGGCCTTTGCTGAAGATGCGCTAACCAGTCACGACTCCAAGCCTTCCAGAAATGTCGTATCATCATTTGCTGGATGGGCAACTGCTCTGCGAAGGATTTGGATTGTGGTTGATATTCCGGTGGCGCCAGCATTGAGTCTTTGATGAGGAAGTGCGCTGGGGTGAGCACTTCTAGATCGTCCGGGTCAGCTGTGAGAGGGCAAATCCGCCTTGAGTTGACAACTCTTCGTAGGTAAGCCGTTGATCTGCAATGAATCTCTTTAGATGGTGTTTAACCGACTTTACATTGGCCTCCCAAAGCCTACCAAAGTTAGGTGACAGAGATGGATTGAAGTGCCACGTTGTGCGCTGCGATGCAAGCTTGGGGGCGATAAGCTTCTCGTTATCCGCTTGAAGCTGACCGTGCACCGTCTTCATTACATTGTCTGCACCAACAAAGTTGGTACCGTTGTCACTGTAAAGGTGATGAACCATTCTTCCTCGCCCGGTGAACCTGTCCAGAGCCAGTAAAAAATACTCCGTGGTGAGACCTGTCACCGCCTTTGTTGCGAGACAAATGAACAAAGCGATGTATCCCTTGTAAAAGCTAGTGCCGCGTAGACGCGCTGCTTTAATCTCAATTGCGCATGTGTAGTCGACACCAGTGGCAATGAATGGTGTACTAGGAGGGCTGACTTGATGAACGGGCAAGTCTCCCATAAGCTGAGCCGTAGCCGTGGTAGTTGGTTGCAGCGAACGCATTTCCGTATAACCCTTCGAACTGTTTGCCGTCCTGTCAGGATGCAAAAACGATGACGCGTGTGTGCCAAAGTCAACTGCGCAGTTCTCTATGTTCTGCCTACGCTGCACTTCTCGACCGCTGCAGTCAATACCCGAATGCCAACTTGTTGGCTTGCATAAAATAACTCGGACAACAATTTAATGGGTGCGGGGTGTTTATCAGCCCGCAATCTAATTATGTTTACTATTTTATAGTGTGGAAAGTTGGTTATTGGTAACGCAGGCTATCAAAAAATCATAAGCTTAAATGGGCTTATGTTAAGTTTTTTTTTTTTTTTTGAAATTGCTTTTCTATTTATTTATTGAATCTTCTCCTTTCGGATACTATTGTTAGTGTATCAAATCTTATAGTCATCTAACTAACAGTCATAAGATTGGTTCTGAGAAATGTGGGCCTGAGAATTATTGCTGGGTTTGAAGGTCGTTGCGTTAAAAGCGGGTTCTGCTGGAAACCCGAGACAAGCCTTTTGAGAGATGATTTGGGTGCACGAAGAGTTATTATTTGTAGGTCGTCTTTTGTTTGTCAATTTCATCTTTTACTACAAGAATGCCGAGGTTTCTGTGAATGTTTTGGTTTAGAATATACCACGGTGCCAGGGTCTTCAGGATTTTCCATTGTGCGCGCTGTATGATATCAATGTTGCTGCTGCTCGCGTTCCCCCATAGCTGGGAGCCATATGGTCAGATAGGCTAGAGAGTAGAGTTGTAGAGCAGGACCTTGTAGTCCAGACGCAGGTGCGATCAAATGTTTAATATCCAGTGGAAGCTGCTGGCTTTTAATTTTATATGTAATTTCTTGCATTCGATGTGTCTTTTTCAGGCTAGTCGTCTATCTAGGTGGACGCCGAGATACGTTACTTCGTTGACTTGGGGAATCGGAAAACTATTCAATGATAGTGAAGGGCATGTTTGCCTGTTGAGAGTAAACGTTATGTGTTTACATTTTTGTTCATTTATTTTAATACGCCAATCTGATAGCCACCTCTCAACTAGGATGAGGTGATTGGCTAGTTGTGTTGTTGCTTGACTTGGGCTCCTCGAGCTACTTAGGATTGCAGTGTCGTCAGCGAACGTAGATGTTGTTAGCTGCTCGTTTGTAGGAATATCCGCTGTATATAGGACGAAGAGAGTAGGCCCAAGTGCGCTTCCTTGCGGGACTCCAGCTTCGATAATGTAGTCGTCAGATGTTGTTGTGTTGCACCTTACTGCGAAGACTCTGTTGTACAGATACGACTCAAGTAGTTTATGAGTGTCTGTAGGCAAGTGTGTTATGATTTTATGCATGAGGCCATCGAGCCAGACTCGATCGAAAGCTTGAGGTACATCGAGGAATATTGCGCTGCAATATTTCAAAGGCAGTATGGATTTCTGATATTATTCTGTTAACTTGTTCGATTGTACCATGCCTTTGACGGAAGCCAAATTGATGAGCCGAGATAACATCGTGTGCTTCCAGATATGGTATTCCGGGCTTTGGTATCATTATGACAGTAGATTTTTTTGCATTAACTCGGATAGTAGCCGAGATGTATGCTCCCATTGAAGAGTTTACTAATAGCCTCAATAGCAGAGTTTGGAAGTTCAATTATTATTTTTGGTGTTATTAGGTCACTGCCCGGATCCTTTTTCGGTTTCAGATCCCCGATCACTTTCGCTATCTCTTTTGGCTGAAGCAATGTTGGTAAGGATATAGTTTCCGATTCAATTTGTGGTAGGAGAAATGGACCAGTGGCGGGGTTCGGCTAAAAAACGTTTCGGAGATGTGAAGCAAAATTTTCGGCTCTATCTTCGTCGCTGCGGGCCCAGCTACCTGTTGGGTTTCTTATCGGTGTGGCTGTTTCGACACCTGATGGGTTTCTTATCGGAGTGCCTGTTTCGATTGGAGAGCTTAGATTTTTGTGAGCCCTTCACAGAGCATGTTTTGTACTGGTTGGCGAAAGTTTTCCGATGTACCGCAGTTTAGTATGCGAGCTGCTTCCTTAAGGCGTTGTTTTGAAGATGGCGATCTATTGGCTTGCCAAACACGTCGCAGACGCCTCTTTTCCAGTACAAGCTTTTCCAATTGCAGATTAGTTTTAAAATGCTTGATTTGATTGTGGTGTTCAACTAGTGGCTGTTACTACGAGTACATCTTCAAGAGCATCAGGGGATCTTTCGATGTCCGCTTCGACGTTGAGCTGCGGGGTTAATTCGATGTGAGAACGTACATACATTTTATACTTTTACTTGTTCTGTGCGATATCAGTCTCTGGGGGTGATCTGTAGTTTCTGGGCTTTAAAGAAGAGTTATTAGCACTGGCAAGTGGTCAGATGAAAGGTCCGAAAGCGCTTTGGCGCTTATTATATTGCGGTGAATGTTTTTTGTCACCGCAAAATCTATTAAGTCTGGGACCTTTCTGGGGTCTGCTGTCCAGTATGTGGGGCTGCCTGGGGAGACATAGTCCAATTTGTTGTTTAGTTTTATAATTGCTTTATATAATTGCCTTTCTTTGGGAGTCACGAATCGTGATCCCCAGTGTGTATGTTTCGCATCATAATCTCCTACTGCTATAAAGCGATCTCCAAGTAAGTTGTAAAAATCCATGAATTGACCTTCAGTAATTATAAAGCGAGACGGGCAGTAGACAGCGGCTATGGAAAGGGGTCCGCTTTCTGATTGCACTTTGATAGACGTGGCCTGCAAGTAATTAATTCATGAAGGACATAAATTCCATAATACTTTGTTGCATAGTAACCATCATAGCTTCCAGTGGGCTTTGTGACTGTCCTGGGACCTGCTGAACGTTTCCTAGATAAGACTGGAGTGGATTTTCCGTTCTGTTCGAAGGGCATCGGCGTATGAGAATCCCTTCTGTGTACTTAGCTGACTAAATGAGGATCTTGCAGCCGTTCCGAAAAATACTTCCGGAGCCGTTTTTGAGTAAGTGTACACGTTTTGAGAGTTTTGGTGGCGCGTTGTTGTCACTCGTCGCATGCGGTCTTTTAACTCCTTGTAGACCACACAGCCCCTGTAGTTTGCCGTGTGGTTTCCTCCGCAGTTTCCTCATTTCTTCTTTTGGGGGTCTTCCTTGTTAGCAGGGCAATTGGCGGAATTGTGAAAGTCTCCACAAACTACACATACTGATAGAAGTATGCAGTATGTTCTGGTGTGTCCATACTCCTGACTGTTTGTAGATTGAACTGGGCCGTTCCTTTTATGTGGTTCTTCCACCGTAATTCTTCGGTGCAATAGGTATTGCAGGTTATAGATGGAGTGCACTTCATTTTTTTCAAGACTCTGCTGTCTGGCTCCAGCTCTACTTTACTATTAATGATGTTTTTGCAGAAAAACCATTTTCTTTGAGGGCATCAATAACTTCATTGGAGGTTACGTCGGTCCGATGCCTTTTAGAACAACTTGCAAGCCCTTGCTGCTTTTTAGTTGATAAGTGTAGTATGTAAGGAAGTTCTTGGGCTGGGATATTGTGCTCAGGGCTCCCAGGGTCACTTACAATAATTTATTAAAGTTCAAGCACTGATCCTTGGATCCGACAAACGAGGCTAGCTCCGTCGTAATCCACGGCTACTACGCGCTCCGGGACCGGCAATAGCTTCGGATCCGACAAGCGAGTAATCCGTCGTAATCCTTGGCCACCACGCGGTCCGACTACGATCGGCAGAGAAGGGGGTTTTCCTAGATGGAGAAAAGAGAAAATAATTTAATTTCCCTCCTACGTTCACTCACACACAAAACACGGCAGGCGAATAGATTTTGGTTTTCTAACACTTTTGTTTCTTTATTGTTCTTTGCTTAGGTTTGTTCGAGGGGCGTACAAAGTCTTCTTGCCACGCCACTCCAGTCTAGTCGTTTCAAAAAATATCTCGGGAAAATATATAGCGGACGCTTACGTTTCCGTCCACAGCAAATTCAGCCAATTGATTTCCCATGCCTCCGCAGCGGGAACAGGGTCGTACACTCCATCAACTTCGCCACTGTCGGTTGACATCGTATTACACGTTTTTCACGCACTTGTCGAATTTTCACGGCGGGGCGGTTTCCCGGGTTTTTGCAAAGTCTCACAAAGTCTCTTTGATATCGGCGCACGCACCCCATATTTTGCATTGCGCTTCGGCATTTTTCAGGCAAAATTATTTCCCCTTGCTCAAAAACATCGGTCGGGTTGGTTGCAATTTGGTTCGATCGTGCGAAATTATTTCCCCTTGCTCGAAAACATCGGTCGGGTTGGTTGCAATTTGGTTCGATCGTGCGAAATTATTTCCCCTTGCTCGAAAACATCGGTCGGGTTGGTTGCAATTTGGTTCGATCGTGCGAAATTATTTCCCCTTGCTCGAAAACATCGGTTGGGTTGGTTGCAATTTGGTTCGATCGTACGAAATTATTTCCCCTTGCTCGAAAACATCGGTCGGGTTGGTTGCAATTTGGTTCGATTGTGCGACAAAAAGCTTGTGTGTGTGTTAGCTTTGTGCAGGTGTTCAAACTGTTCGATGGTTTAGGTGTGTGCAGCTGCTGATGTTCGAAGTGTGTGTTGAAGAGAGCGAGATCGTGTTGGAAATGTTCGAAAAGAGCGAGAGCGTGTTAGTTGCGCTCAGGCGTTCGATGGTTCAAATGTGTGCAGCTGCTGATGTTCGAAGTGTGTGTAGAAGAGAGCGAGAGCGTGTTGGTTGCGCTCAGGCGTTCGATGGTTTAGATGTTGCGGACGTTGATGTTCGCAGTGTGCGTTGAGATGAGTGTGTTTGACAAGAGCGTGTTGGTGTTTGAAGTGTGTGTTGCTGGATCGATGGTATGGCGGTGTTGGGTGCGTTGGCTATGAAAAAGCTAAACTAATAATAATATTACGTGGCTACAAGGTCGGTTTTGGCTATATCTCTTCATGAGTCTTACATGGCTACAAAATATTCCTACATGGCTACAAAATCCTACATGTCTACAAAATATACAAAAATATACAATTGGGAGGGCCGTCTTACGGTTCCTCACAAGTAGTTTTTCTTAGTTTCCTCCAGGTATTTAGACACAGCTCGGAAATGTTCTTCGGATTTGGTCTGAAGTTTGGTTTCGTGAATATTCCCTTTAATGAGCGGAACATCATGAAAATTTAAGTCCCCGACCAGCGCAACAATTCTGTTGATATTGGATCTCCCGGGTAATTCGTTGTCTCTTTGGACTCGCTTTATTTTTGGTTTATTACCCATCGCGGTGTTCTGTGGTCTAAGCATACACTTAATTTGGATGTAGCGATCCATGTCGATCTGTATGGCCGGGCCCGCTTGTTGAATATTTACTTGATTTTGTTTTGTAATAATTTTAGTTGACGTTATATTTGGCGCTGCAGTCGACGCCATCGCAATCGATTCCGCGGTAGGAGCCGTTGTTGTAGAATTTTTTGGTTTTGGTGCCGTTGCTGTAGTTGTTGCTATTGCTTTTGGTGCGATTGCAGAAATTTTACCACTGGATGTTGCTTATGTGCCAAGGGTCGATTCTGATGGTGGGGGGGTTTTACATTGAGAACTTCACGCCGTTGGAGTGGGAGTAATAGTGAGTAAAGAGGGCGACAACGATCGTGCTCTTTGAGTATCGACAGACAGTAGACCCGGCTGGGTCTTTGTAGACGTTTTTTGCACTTCGCTATTGCGCGTTGAGATATACGAGAAGTACCCGTCTCTTCGGCACACCGAGCTTATGCGCTCTTTATTTGGTTCGTCGGTCATTAAACTTTTGAATTAATCATATCACTGATTTTTTTGTTATTTATTTGATTTTAGCGTTTTTTCGCCTATTTTGTAGTTATTTTGTTGTTAAGTTGTTAGTTTATGAGCGAGAGAATTTCTAATGTCCTCAGAATAATTAGCCTAGTTACCAAACATATTCTTGAGGACGTTCAAATTTTCAAAATAAACTGGCATGGGCCCTCCCTGAAGCCATAAATTATGAAATGAAATCAGAAAAGCTCAATAGCTACTTCAAAATTAAAATTCCTCGTTTTGTATACATGTCGCTAACAGTCCAAGCAAAAGTTGATGGACTTTGTAATGCACCTAAGCGAGCATACGACTATGACCCAAACAATAAATACCAGCTGGCTAATTGCCAAGTCTAAGGTGGCTCCTCTCAATGTTTTATCGTTAACAAAGCCAGGGTTGTTTAAAAAACATTCAGGAAGTTTCAGCTCAAACTGGGGCCAATATTTTTAGACGGACTTAAAAATATTACTTCGATGGATGAGTATGCATCCGTCAAATAGAAATTTTTTTTTTAGTTACAGCTGCAAGCCAATAAAGTGGAATGGCGTCACGTTCTAGCCGACATCATTTCCAGAGGCTGTCATACCAGTGAAATTTCTACGAACAAGAGGCTATATGGTCTACTTTACTTAAAAATCATTATCGACAAAGGAACGCAATATAGCCATGGTACTGAATGTAATGTACCACGACATCAAACTATTAGCAAAAAGGATTCGTTTAAAGCCAAGTATGCAAAGTCTTTCGCAGTTTATCCATCAGATGAAGTTCTGATATGTAACTGTTAAAATTCTTAGAGGATTGGCTAAAGCAGAGCAGACTTTTGAGAAAAGGCTTCCTGATCTTTTTCCGGGGGATTATCGATTTACCGAAACCTATCATAGATATTTACATCATCAAATCTTGCACGCAAACACAAAGGTATTAATCTCAATACTAACAGAAAAGCTATAGGCTATCAACCTTCGAGCTCTGACTCGAAAGATTGTTTGGGCAGATGTCCATTTTTTTCGTTACAAATTTCGTCAGTTCTTATTGAACTAGTTTCTGATCTGTCATTTAACGCACTGTTAGGGTGCATTCGCGGTCTTGTTGCTCGCCGTGGATTACCACAAAGGTTGTACTACGCTATCGCAACAAACTTTGTAGGAGCTACTATGAAACTAGATAAACTTAAAGAAAAACCTTCTTATCAAAAATATTTTTGAATCGAATCTTCTCAGCTGTTAAAAGGTGCACTACGTTTTAAGCAAAATGGCCTGACTCCGGCTCATCTATCAATTAGATTTTGACTGTCGACTTCTCCAGATGAGCTACTTACAACGATGGTAAAACTATACATCTGAGCAACCAAATATTCCAGTTGGTCAACTTGTTATTGTACACGAAGATAACACACCTGTCAGAAGTTACATTTTGCGCGCGTTATGATTTAAAATGACAATAAAGAAAGAATTCACCAAATTCTTTCACTTCTCGTTGAATAAGCTAAAAAATGAAGATCCCTTTAATAGTGGGACGAAGTTTGAGCACATCAAATTAAAACTACCGCCATTCTTTCGTGGTGTTAAGAATCATGTAATTTGAGCACATCTGGCATTGTTATACCCGTTACTCGTAGAGTATATTGTATTCGTGCAAAAGTATGTAACAGGTAGAAGGAAGCGTTTCCGACCCTATAAAGTATATATATTCTTGTTCAGGATCATTAGCCGAGTCGATCTAGCCATGCCCGTCTGTCCGTCTGTCTGTCCGTCTGTCTGTCCGTCTGTCTGTCCGTCTGTCTGTCCATCCATATGAACGCTGAGATCTCGGAAACTATGAAAGCTAGAAGATTGGCATTTTGCATGTAGATTTTAGGAGTTCCTACGCAGCGCAAGTTTGTTTCAAAATGGTGCCACGCCCCCTCTGACGCCCACAAGCCACAAGCTGTGGCCACAGTTTTGATGCTATTATGAAAATTTTAATTGATGTGTATTTGTTTTGTCAATACCTATCGATTGGCTTAATAAAAGCCTGGCTAGCGCCTACATTTCCGCCTTTCATGGCCATACAATAGCGCCATCTAACGGATGACTTTGGAACAGCTGGCCAAGGTGCTCAACAGAGTCAACGTTAATTCTCGATAAGGATTTCTATTAAAGGAAATTGCGATGGTTTTCATTTGAACTATGCAGAGCAAATCAAGTTAGCCAAATTGGAGGTCTGAGTCAAACAATGGCGTATGTGTGTATGTTAATGCAAACTCTAAAGTTGTTAAGCTGAGTAACGGATATCTAATAGTCGAGGCACTCGACTATAGCGTTCTCTCTTGTTTTTTATTAAAATGTTATCGTGTATCAGAATATAATGATATAATAATATTATGTAAGGCACATGAAAGGACAATAAAAATTGAAATACGACGGGATTTCGGAGTTTCTAATTCGGGAACGAAAGTTTACGATTGACCGTTTTCTTTTTTTTAATTATATGTGTCTCGTTAAAAACTAAATTGTGAAGAGCCACGGCGTAAACATGGCAATATTTAATATAAATGTCCAAATGAAATAGATTTAAACTTAATTATTTATATGACAATTTCAAAAGGTGTACAGAATATATATTAATAAAAGATGCGAAGGTGGTATAGGGGTTTTTAAGAAAATCGTTTAGGAAATGTAAAAGTTGATGTTAAGGTAAATATGAAGTACTCCTGATGTGATTAACTATGAAATCCTCAAATATATGTTAAATTTTTTAGTAAAATGCTGATAGGATGGATGAAAGCAATTATAAATGTATCTGTTGGCTCAAATTTGAACTTTAAAATTTTTAAAATCGAAGTTTAGTGTAAGTTAGTTTAGGGCGAATGCGGGAGAACAATAAAGTTCTCTCTCGCTCTCGGCGAAGTCGACCGTCTTCGCCAACCTTCGTTAAGTTAGGCTCTAACTACTTTGTCGAAATATAGCATAGGCATTCGTTGAAATTTAATTGAGCCATAGACACCTTTTTTCTTTTCGTTCGTTTTTTTTCGCAAATTAATAGTTTTAGCCACCGCAGCGGTTTTGAATAAATTAGAAAATTCTCTGATTTTTCATGAAGCCCCCGGTTGGACGATAAAATTATTAATATTTATTTTGTGGCAAATTAGTGACAGTGACACATAATAAAACTAAAGTGCGAGTGCAGGTCAAAGCACTAAAATTGCATAGTGCGTTTTATTGTTGCCCGCGGTGTGTCGGTGTTGGTAGGAAAAATACATAGCAGCTCCTGCTCAAAGTGTCGTGCCGGTCGCGAAATACCCTTTTCGCGACAGAAGGGGTGCCAAAGGGATATCCTGCGATTGTTCGATGTGCAAGAGGAAAGTGGCAGCTGGATTAAAAGAACCTAACGCAGAACCTGAGGTATTTGTGCAAAAATTGAAAGCTTGAGTTTATAAGAAAAAAAATTTAATTGTTTATTGTCTTGTGCTAAAAAATTACCTAGCTTTCAATTCTTAGCACAGACGTATCGATATAGTAGAGCTAGTTGTGCATGCATTTATTTATAATAAATAAAATAAAAATTATTTTAAAATTTATTATATACACAAACATATACACATACAAATTAACTATAACTTTAATTAAAGACTCTAATTAATATCGTAAACAATTTATTTTGGCAGAGCTTGCTACTGAGTTCTCACGGGTTCTTATCTTATAAACATTTCCACCCTCGCAAACGGCGATTCAAGCTTGAGACAGACGTAAACAAATTCTCCCTAGCTAGCCGCCAAAGGCCAGCCAAACTTTAGACTAAACATCCATAAGAATCCCAACACCGCGAACCCTCTTTTTTAGGCATCGCGTTCGCTTCCAAATTTTCCATGCTGATCACAGCAATCTTAATCGGGAATTAGCTTCGGAAACCAAGACTTCGGAAAATTACGAAGATAAACTTTAAAAGCTTCCATCCCGAGGCAACAAGGGAGGAGAACCAACTCAAGCTTGGGCAGTCGTGAAATAAGTCTAAGAATGATTGTATTCTAAGTCTAAGTGAAGTTTATTTAATAAATATTATATTTTTTAAATACATTCGGTAACGTATCTGTAATTGGCGCCCAACGTGGGGCCCTCGCTGTAAAAAATATCGAAATGAAATAAAAGATATTCGCGAGTGTTCCCATAAAAATAAATCATAGACCCGAAAATAAAAAAGGTTTCTATGTAAAAAAACAAAACGTACCGGATAAAAAAAACCAGAGCATAAAGTGAAAATATTATTGTGCTGAGAAACAACTAAAGTGAAAATCTAAAAAACACAATTAAAAGTGCAACACTTAAAATAAAGAAATAAAAAAGAGCCAGAATACGCCAAATAATAAAAGTGAAAAATTACAATAATATATTAAATATAAATTATCCAGGAAAATAAACAATCGCAAAAAGTGCAAAACTACAAAAAATAATAAATATTTCCAATAAAAAAAAAAATAAATAAAATAAATTAAATAAAATATTTATAAATCGCCAAATATAATTTAAAAAAGAGGTGCAAAATTTAAATTTACAAAACGAAAATATAAAAAAAAATTCATCATCATTTTTAATATTCCTAAAGAGTAATATAAATCATCAAAAAAATTTTTGTTTTTATAAAATAAAACAAAATAAAAAAATTAAAGAAAACAAATAAAAAACATAATAAAAGCTACACGAAAACAAAAAAAGAAAAAACTATTGAAAGTGACACACACAAACAATTTGATAAAACCAATAAGTACCAAGAAAAGGAACGAAACAAAATTACTGAGAGAAGACTAAGAAGACCCAGGACCCACCAGGACGCAGAAGACAACAAATCGTGAGAGTAGAATTAGCATTATAAAAATATTTGAATAAGAAAGAAATTATTATCTACAATTCTAAACAATATTCAATAAACAACTTCATAAATAAACACGGAAAGATTTTGCTAAAAGTGATAGATTAATCCTGGAAGAGTTAATAAACGCATTACAAAATTTTAAAATGACTGATACAAATGATCCATCGACTAGCCGAACAAACACCCGAACAAACATTAACCACAGATTTAATTGTCCGATTGATTGCTAGTAATGTAACCCCTTTACTCAAGAGCTAATTTAGTAACCGAATATCAAGTCGAACAGATTGACGATAACATAACATGCGACGAAACTTTGGAGGTAGTAAAATCCGTTCCCCAGTTTTCCGGAAGTTTAGAAAATTATGTGGGCTGGCGGGAAACCGCTGAAATGACTGATTATACGTTCGTAAAAGCCCCAGGTATTTTGTAGCTTTAACAATTTTAAGAAATAAAATAATAGGAAAGGTAAATTATGCCTTAACAAATCACGGAACGGTGTTAAACCTTGACGCAATTTTAGCCAGGCTCGACTTAGCGACAAAAGACCTATCCACATAATTGAACAGGAACTAAGCGTCCTTACACAAAATAAATTCTCGGTTATGGACTTTAATAATTTGGTTAATAAAAAATTAATCTTACTAATAAATAAAACCATAATGACTTACGGGAAAGAAAATCCCATAACCACAGAAACATACCTCAGACATAGGCAAAATGCCTTGAGAGTGTTTATAACTGGCCTAAACGGCTCAATTTCCGGCATGTTATTTTCCCTTAACCCTCCAGACTTGCCAAACGCATTAGCCAGAGTGCAAGAAATGGAAAGTAACCAGATGAGGGCACAGTTCGCTTATCGTTTTAGCACTCCTCAACGCCGCTTTAACGAAAACCCACGAACTTCATATGATTCATATTATAAATTTGACAACAATAATCAGGGCAATCAATTGCGCCTGAATAGAACCAATGATAATAACCAAAATTATCAAGGGCAAAATGCCAACTACCAATACACCAACAAACATGGCTATCAAAATAATAGTTATCAAAATAATAATAACTCTCAACTTACTAATAGCTATAAAAACCCGAATAACTATCAAAATACTAATAGTTATCAAAATCATAATAACTTTCAGTATAACAACGCTCGGTTCAATTCAAACCCAACTAATAATGTTTGGACACAAGCGAATAATACTTATCAAAACAGGAGTGAGCCAATGGAAGTGGACGCCAGCATCCAATTCCAAAATAAAAATTATAATCCTAATAACCAATCATTTCCCAAAGGCTGACAGTACCAAAACAAAAATAATCATTTTCAAACAAACTCCTATAACCAAGAAAGAAAACCATTTCAACAAGCAGAACAGCCAGCTAAGCGCACACAAGTTTAGTCATCAGCTCAACAGGCTACAGCCTGTTATATTAAAAAAGGGATTTACCAAAACGGGATAGAATTACCCATTTATAAGAGAGTATCCACAGTCAATGGATACTCAATTATTAAAATATACCACTACATAACAATTTTTCAAACAAAACACATATTTTATGAAATAGAAGGTTTAAAAGCAGATTAAATAATAGGATATAATTTACTAGGAAAGATAGGAGCAGTTATTGACATAAGCAATAATACAAAAAAATATAATGGGAAAACGGAACAATTGCATTATGAAGAAAAATTAAACTTATTAGAATCAAACAATGAAACAACCATACTTCCCCTAAAAAAATATATACTAGATAGATATTTTAACCATGAAAGTTTTACGAATAAAAATACAGCTAGCATAGAGAGTTTGGGGTATATAAACCCCGAACAAGCCATTAATGTCGATTTCGACACAATCAGTTTGGGACAATCAAGTTCCGTTCGCGCCGTCGACGATATTTCCGACACAGATGAGTCAAATAGTTTGGGATCTTCAGATTCCGACCACGCAGTAGATGTCAAGCTCGACATAAACAAAATAAACATTTCAGAAGATGAAAATATAGGTAGCAACTTCGACAATACCCTCGATATTAATAATTTAGAAAACACTACAGACGAAACAATAATAACCAATTATACAGAAAAAATAGTAAATACAATAAAAAAAGTACACTCAGAAATAAATACGAATTTTCCATTCCGGACAGATGTTCGATGCGAGATAGACACAATTAATGACAAACCAATTTATTCACTACAGTACCCATATTCACAAGCAGTAAATGGGTTTGTGAATCAGGAAATAAGTCGTATGCTTGAAGACGAAATCATTAGACCCAGCAAAAGCCCTTATAATTCGCCTATGATTGTAGTATCAAAGAAAGGTACTAATGAAGACGTCATAATATCGACGTTTTCAATACAAAAATTTTAAATGAAAAAGACATAAAAGAAATCTTTAGACACGAAAATAAACCAATTGTACTATCAGATTTACTAGACATTTCAACATTCAAAATAGTAAAAAACCAAGATTTACTTATAATATAAATAAAATACCCAATAATTAAAAATATTTGTAGTTTGTATACATCAAGGGCAATTGCCCAAAATAATGGAAAATTAATAATAGACGATAAGACAGCTTATTGCAAAGGAATATTTTATAAGATAACCAATTTTAAAAAAGATATATTCAATAATTATTGTAAACTTTCTAACGAGAGTTCCTGTTTCATAAATTTATTAAATGGAAAAAAAGAAAACTGTTCAAAAATTAGGGAAAAAATAAAAACTTTGAAAATTTAGATGTCGGCGCCATTCTCCTCACCGGAGAAAACATTGTTAACGAGACAAAATTAAACGGCGCATTTCTGATTTTATTTAATGAAAGCATCGTCATTAATAACGTAAAATACATTAATGAAAAGCATGTTAGAATACATAACACAATATAAATATGATAATTATATGATCACAGACTACATCTTCTCAAACGATTCCGAATTAAGTTTAGATAACATAAACATCATAAATCCATTTTTAAAAATCGGAAATACAAAAATACCCCTAGAGCTAATATTGTTAATATTAATAATTACCTCCTATCATATCAATACAAATCACCCAAAATCTTAAACAAAATAATACAACATATTCAAAAAAAATACACCAAAACAAAAATAGAAATAGAAATCCCCGAACCCGAAACAACAATTTAAAAACAACAATTAGAAATCCCCGAACAATTTAGAAATCCCCGAACCCGAAACAACAATTGAAACCATTACAGAGAATGAACCCGAAAATAATATAGAAATAACATTTGCTGAACTTAACAATAGAATCTCCCATTACGCCCATTACAGATACGTTACCGAATGTATTTAAAAAAATATAATATTTATTAAATAAACTTCACTTAGACTTAGAATACAATCATTCTTAGACTTATTTCAGGACTGCCCAAGCTTGAGTTGGTTCTCCTCCCTTGTTGCCTCGGGATCGAAGCTTTTAAAGTTTATCTTCGTAATTTTCCGAAGTCTTGGTTTCCGAAGCTAATTCCCGATTAAGATTGCTGTGATCAGCATGGAAAATTTGGAAGCGAACGCGATGCCTAAAAAAGAGGGTTCGCGGAGTAGGGATTCATACGGATGTTTAGTCTAAAGTTTGGCTGGCCTTTGGCGGCTAGAAAGGAAGCTAGTGAACAAAACGACTGTGTTGCGTGGAGAACAGAATAAGACTGACTATTTATTATAAAAAGTATGTACGTGTGTGTATGTATGAGTGTACAAGAATGTGTGTGTTCGTCTGAGTTCCTGTATGTTGGCGATTTTTTTTGTTGTTGCATTAGGCTTGCAGTTGCCGGGTATGTTAACTTGCTTGCAGTTGCCGGGTATGTTAACTGGCTTGCAGTTGCCGGGTATGTTAACTCCGGGTATGTTAACTCTTCCCCCCCAGTCCGAACAGAAGGCCATAGAGGGGGAATGGCCGGATCGGAGAAGGGTGGCTCGGCGACGTGTTGTTGGTGTACGCCACGAACTCCGACGATATTTTGAATCCAACAATTTTGTATAAAAATGGGTGTCTTATTGCTAAGCATGAGTGTCGTGTTGAAGGTATAACATGTTTTATAAGTGTGTTTATCTAATATTACCGTTACATTTTGATTACTTATTAAATAACAATTTGGGGGTGATGTTTAGTTTATTGGCTAAAGGGTTATCAACTACGTGGTCTATTAGTGTGTCGGTGTCGGTGTTTGTTGCTTCTTAACTGTTTTCCTAATATAGCTGTAGAGTGTAGCTTTTGACCTCTAGTTGTTAGCAAGGTGACGCCATTGTCTCTATCTACTTTGTGTTGTGAAAATCTTGGTGTCATCTTGTATCTACGGTTTTCTTTTCTAAATACTGTATCATTAGGTTCGACCTGGACTGGTGTCTCTCTGTCCTCGTTTAATTTAGCCAATCTTATGTCTGTGTTCGCGTTTAAATGTTCCTGTACTTTTGGGTATATGTCTTTTCTAAATTCGTTTAATTTCTTAAGGTAGTCGTGGTGATTGTCGAATGTTATTGTTTTGTTAAATATTTGAGTTCTGCCGTGGAACAGCTCGAAAGGGGTATAGGAAGTACTGGAGTGTATTGCATTGTTATATGTTGCAACTGCTTCTGTGAGTATTTGGTCATGCCCGCATTCTAGGCGTGCTTCCTTTCTTTTGGTCATGATTATTCTGTATAGTTCGGTTAAGGTGGAATGCAATCTTTCGACAGAAGCGTTGCCGGTTGATTGTTGGAATGAAGTTGTATTAGCTGTTATTTGGAATTGGGTTAATAGATCGTTGAATAGACTGCCCGAAAATTCCGAGCCCTAGTCGAAAATTATTTCCTTTGGTGCGCCGTAATGACTTATGAATTGTAATAGGGCATCGGCGACTTTTATTGAACTCCTATTGCTAAGGGGGTAGGCTTGCGCTAGCTTCGTGAATTTGTCGATAATAGTGAGGTTACAAGTATTGTTAATGTAATATATGTCTACAGGGTTGCCCATATTCGACGGACCCATCTGACGACGCCATAACTTTTGACAGAGATGCCAGATCGCTTAATGACATACCGCGTTTGAAGCGTCAGTCCAAGCAGATTTTTACCATGGAACAATACACGCCACGCGAGCGCTCTGAAATAGTTGAAATTTACATTCAACAGAACAAGTCCATTGTGAAAACTCATCGTGCTTTTAAAAAATTAAAAAATGTGAAAAGTGCGCCTTCTAAGAACACCATTAAGCGTTTATACGAAAAATTTACGACTGGTGAGGCTCTTTCTAATCCGAAGAGGCCAAATAAAAGTCGACCAAGGCGATCGGACGAGAATATCGCTGCCGTACGAGCCAGTGTTGAGAGGTCCCCAAGAACATCCCAAAAACGCCGTTCTCAGCAGTTGGGCATGGCTCGGTCCACTTTACAACGGATTATTCGCGTTGATTTGCATTTGTTTCCGTACAAAATTCAATTGACGCAAAGATTGTTGCTTACGGACAAGCCTCGTCGATTGGAATGGGCCCAAAGAGTCATCGAAATGGCCAAAAATGACGATCAATTTTGGAACAAAATTATCATGTCCGATGAAGCCCATTTCACATTGAATGGGACCGTAAATAAGCAAAATTGCCGTATTTACGCCACTGAAAATTCTGAGAAGATTCAAGAAGTGCCTCTTCACGACGAAAAAGTCACAGTTTGGTGCGGCGTTAGTTCGAAAACGGTCATTATGCCGTTTTTCTTCCAAAATGAAAATGGCCATGCTGTTACCATCAACCAGGAGCGTTATCGCGACATGATGACCAATTTTGTGATGCCAATTATTCGTCGAAAGCGTATGAGGCAGTTCTGGTTTCAACAAGACGGCGCTCCACCGCACACAAGTCGCATAACAATCGATTTTCTGAAGAAATTGTTTCCGGGCCGTTTGATGTCGAAAAGTGGTGATTTGGACTGGCCACCGCGTTCGCCCGATTTGACGCCGCCTGACTTCTTCTTGTGGGGATATTTGAAGTCAAAGGTTTACGTTAACAAGCCAAGGACCCTAGAAGAGCTCAAGGACAACATTCGTGAAGAAATAGCCGCTATTCCGGCCGAAATGTTGGCGAAAACGATGGAAAATGCTGCAAAAAGGGCACAATACGCCATCAACGCCAGAGGCGGCCATTTGAAAGATATCATATTCAAAAATTGATGTAAACAAATCTACTTGGAACAAATTAAATGATTAAGATTGCCAACCGCCAAATTTTTATTTTTTTCTTTGATTTTTTAAAAAAAAACATGGGTCCGTCGAATATGGGCAACCCTGTATATGCACGACTGCCAATGGTCCTTCTGGGGCGGTTTGGGTTTGCAACAATGGTTTATGGGGGTGTCATACTTGAGGGTTAAGCAGGTATCGCAATTTTTTATAATTTTTGTGATGATGTCTTTTAATCCCTTTTTAAATGGTTATAAGTTTCATCAATCCCCCTATGATTGGTATTAAAGTGGTATGCACGAATTTTGTTTTCCTGATCGTGGGGATTAGTGATTTCGGTTAGCCATATTTTGCAGCGCAAAATTTTGTATAATTCACTCTCGAAGAAATAGTTATTATAGGACTCTTCTATTATTTTGAAAATATCGTTCGGTGCTAATATTGCGAATATTTTATTCGGTTTCAGGATTGTTTGAAGGGTGTTTGTAATGGAGTCAAAAGTATGCACGGGTTCTGTAATTATGTGTCTTGTTTTATAAACAAATGGTGTTTCTGCTTGTCTTGAAGTTGTTGATCCGATACGGAATATTATTTGACTGTTAAAATGATTAAGTGGTTGTGAAGCCATTGGTATATTTTGTGGGTCTTCGTTTATGTTCAAGTTTGGCTTAATTCGGCTGAGTGCGTCAGCGACTACGTTTTGCGACCCTTTTTTGTATACGACTTCCATCGAAGTAGTTTTGGATATTGGCCTTTCAGATTTCCTAGCCAGATTAATGTCTTATGGTCCGTAACTATTTTGAATCTTCGCCCGAAGAGGTATGGTCTAAAATGACTTCCAGACCAAATGATAGCTAGCATTTCTTTCTCTATCGTAGAATAGCGTATTTCCGTGTCCGATAGTGTCCTGCTAGCGAAGGATAGCGAAGGTCTGTCATTAGTGTCTGGGACTTGTGACAACACAGAGCCTATCGCATAATTACTTGCGTCTGTGGTCAACGTGAACGGTTTGTTGAAATCAGGGTATATGAGTATACGATCATTACAAAGAAGATCTTTCGACATTTCGACTGCTCGCTTAAATTCATCGTCTATTATTATAGATTTATTTCCTTTTAACTGTCTCGTTATGGGCTTAGTTATTTTTGGGAAGTCTTTTATAAATTTCCTGTAATACCCCAATAGTCCTAAAAATGACTTAATTTCCCTAGTTGTCTTTGGGCAGGGGAAGTCCTTGATGGCTTGAATCTTAAGTGGGTTTGGTTTGACTCCTTCCTGAGTGACGATGTGGCCCAGGAAGTCGATTTCCTTCCTTAAAAACTACACTTGCTTGGTTGGATTTTTAGATTTGCGTTTTGTAGTCTTGTGAATACGGATTTAATATCTCCTATATGCTTCTGGAGTGAGGGTGAGAATACTATTATGTCGTCGCGATTGGAACATGGCAGGAGCGTTTTTAAGACCGAAGGGCATTCTCGTGAACTCATAATGCCCATTTTCAACGGTGAATGCCGTCTTGTTTGCGTCACGTGGGTTCATTTGAATTTGGTGAAAGCCACTTGCTACGTCTATTGTTGCGAAATACATGGTCTTTCCTATGCTGTCTAGTATATCTGCAATGTTCGGGATAGGGTATCTATCAGAGACAGTTTTCTCATTTAGTTTCCGAAAATCGATTACCAAGCGCCACTTTTTTTCGCCTGTGATGTCACTTTTCTTAGGTACGACCCAGACGGGTGCACTCCAAGGAGAATGACTGCTTTTTATTATGTTTTGTTCGAGCATTTTTGAAATTTGTTTTCGAACTTCGTTTTATGTACAAATGGGTAACGGTAAGATTTGGTGTGAATCGGTATATTATCTGTTGTTGGTATGGAGTGTTTGACGGCGTTAGAGAACGTTAGCTGATTATTTTCGTTGTGGAAGAGTCTTTTGAATGACTTGCATAGTTTGAGTATTTGTTGTTTTTCCTCGTTGTTAAGGTGTTCCGTTTGAATGTTTAATTGTTGATCGTGCGGTTGTTCTTTATCTGTTGATGCAGACATGCAGTTTAAGTATTGGTGGGTTCGTGGAGAGAACTCTTCTGCCTGTAAAGGTTCTTCGAGGTAAAGTGTTTGGATCTGTTTGGATAGGCAGATCCAGCAACTGCGGTGTATAAGCCGCCTGTTATGGATATTTGATTATCCAAATTTGTGGTTTCATATATAAAGTCTCCCTCCATGAAATTTACTGGGAGCGGTAATCGCATTTTGGTATTTTGTGGCAGGGTATGTAATGTGTCTACAGGGTTTGATCTTGTAAGGATTGGGATGGCGGTTTCTGGTGTTTCTAGTATGGAGTCGGCAAAGTTTATTTTTGCATTTAGGCCGGATAGGAAATCCATGCCTAGGAGACCATTGAAGTGGGGATGGAAATTGAATAGTAAGAACTTGAAATTGGGAATTTTTTCGAATTGTTTGATGTTTATTCTATCTGTATATTCCTGAATTCTGAATATACTGTGTACAGTGTGGATGTTAATATCGGAGGTTAGTTTTTTGATGTGGTCTTTATTAATAAGTGCTGGATTTATGAATGAATAGGTAGATCCAGTGTCTATTAGGAATTTTAGAGGGTTCGACGCCATGAAGTTTGGTGATAGGAAAACAAATGGCAAGGAAGGTCCGTGAGTCTTCTTGCTTATGTACCCGACTGGCTTCCAGAGGCTTCTAGGAAAAAATTTGAATCATCGTTGATGTTACATAGAGGAGCGCTTGGATTATGGTTGTTCCTGTCTTGGGGATTTGGGGTGTGATCTGATTTGTCGTTGTTGTGGAAGGGGTTCCTGCCCAAAGTTTTTTTTATCGTGTCGACCATTATTATTGGAATCGTTATTAGAATTATGTTGACGGGAAAAGCGTCTATTATTATTGTTGTTAAAGTTTTGTTGTCGCTGTGTAAAGCGACTATTATTGTCATTTTTGGGGTTATCATGTCGTGGTACATGTCGATCGTTGTTGCCATTATAGTTCTGTTGACGTAGTATGTGGCGGCTATTGTAGTCACTATTGGTTGGTTGTCTTTTCGCGTATGGGTTATTCCTATACATCGAGCTGTCCTTGGTGTCCTTGGTGTTTATTCAGATTTCTAGAGAAATTTAGTTCGATCTGTCCGTACTCATATGCTTTCTCGATTGTCTCTGGCCTTTGGTTCCTAAAGGCTGACCTAAGTGGGTCCTTTAATCCAACTAGGAATGAATTTAAGCTGAATTTGTTATATTGGTCACGTTTGACCGTGAGGGAGTGTCCACTAGGGTCTGCTTCTCTGGCCAGTGACATTAATTCACTTCTTATTTTCGTGGCTGTGAAATATAGTTTTCCCATACTGAGTCCATCCGGAAGATTGTGTAGCTCTCTAACTAGCATTTCTTCTGTTTTCTTGCTAGAGTATAGTCGCTTGAGATTTGATTTGATGTCATCCCAACTAAGGAGTACATCGCAGACACTCAGTGCCTCGTCTGCCCTGCCAATGATTTTGTCTCGGATAGTTCCGAGTAAGTACTGTCCGCATGTTGCTTGGTCCACTGATCCTGCTAACAAAAGTAGCTGTTCTACTCTACTTATAAATCTATCAAGATTGTCAGATGGGCCTTCGTATGTGGGTAGTTGATGTAGAAGGGCTATTAGTTGGTGTAGGTTCAGGCTAGTGTTAGTAGAAATTGGTGTATTGTTACTGGTGGGACTTATTGGCGCTGATGCATTACCGGAATCCAAATCGTTGTTGGAATTATTGTTTGTTTCCATCTCTTTCCTGTATTTAGGGCAGTGTTGATGTGTTTCTTTCCACTTTGGTGTTTTAGTGGATGTCATCGGCTTCAACTGTTATGTATTAATTTAGTAAATACATAGAGTGTATTTTGAGGTTAGTGAACAAGTGACAGCAATAGATGTTATTTTTTTTTGTTTTTTTTGTTTTTTTTTTGTGGATTGTTCTTTTTTTTTTGCATATTTATATTTTGCTTACACTTGTTTACATTTTTCTTTAATTAATTTTATTGCTTTTTTTTATTTTTTATTATCTAACGGGACTTTCTAAAAAAAATAGGTTTAAAAGCATGAAAACGTGTTCATTTTCAATGAGGCTCGGAGCGCTGCAAAATATAACAAAGCCCACTTCCAATTGTTCTAGAAATTGCTTCAGTTTACAAATTTTAATTTTTTTCAATGGATTTTAAAGTGAAAGTTATTTATTACATCTTCTCAAATTAAATCAAAATATATTAGCTCGGCGGTAGCTAATGCACAGTGACCCAGCAAGATTTTCGAAAGCGAAGGAAACACATACATATGTACATGTTTACTTGACATTTGCCAAAGGAACAATATCACTGTGTGTAAATTTTTTTTTTTGTTTTGTATAATATTTGTGAAGCTTTAATTTATTCACTTTTTTTCTTTTTTTTTTTTGTATTCCTGTTTTTGTGTATTTTATAATAGTAAATTTGCGTTAATGTAAATTGAGAAGTGGAAACGATCCCGGTGCCTTAACAGCGATTGTTGTACATATATACGGTCGTTAATCACACAACTTACATTTATTTTTTGTAAACCACTGTGTTCGGATGGTCCCGGTGCTTTGTTGGCGATTGATGTGCACGTTGGTATATAGGTGGTATTCGAGAGCACGTGGCTATTATTATTTGTTTCTTGCGCAGCGAGTTTTTGTCAAAAGGAAGTTAAATGTTCGACGTCTAACTGCTTACTGTCAAACTACATTTTGTGACAGCGACGCCAGGTTATCGCCGCGACAAAACGGTTATTCTCCAAACTACAAAACCCCAAGGACTACTTTCCTGTGAATATGTAACAAATCACACTTTGCGACAGTGACGCCAGGTTATCGCCGCGACAAAACGGTTATTCTCAAAACTACAAAACCACAAGGACCACTCGCAATGCTTTTCGACACACACACACACGGTCACCACACACAGTAGCTTCAGGTGTCAAATTTACCATTTTTTGTTGGTTTCTTTTTTTTATGAGTTTCTGTGTATGGATGCCTGGTGCCTTATCAGCGATTGATGTACACATATACGGTCATCACACACAGTAGCTCCTTAGTATAATTGTTGTAAATTGTCCCGCACAAGCGATCCCGGTGCCTTATCAGCGGTCGATGTACACATATACGGTCGCTTGCGTGGTAATTAAAATTTGATTTTGTTTTTTTCGTTTGATCCCCCCCGTTATTGATTTTAGTGGTATTGAATCGTAACGTAATATTCCCTATTCGACACCACTCGCCAGGTTGTCTCTCCATCCTTTATTAGCCATCGCTGCTGCCTTCCAATTCTTTTTCCTGCTAGCTTTTCCTTGATACTGTCTCTGGCCGTTCTTGATATTTCCGCTTCTTCTGGTAGTGTCCATCCTTCGCCGTTGTGCTCCTCTTCATGGAGCTCTAGTATATCCCGGTCCGTTGTCTCTGCTGCCTGGGTATCCTGGGCGATTCTGGCTACAGCACTTATGGTTTGGCTGCTCCTTTCGTTGCCCTGCCCTGACTGGGTGTTACTGGTTGTTTATGTTGCCCCTCCTCTTCGCCGGTGCCGTCCGCTTTCGTGCGGTTCCTGCCATCGGCATCGGCTCCACCAACTTGGCCCTAGTCTGCGCTGCTGATGGCTTTGCGTGTTTTTCGCGGAGTCTCAGCGCTGCCTCCGCGAACTTGTTCATGTTTTCGTGTTCGTTCTGTATTGTATTTGTTCCTCCGTACGGCTTAGTGTCTCCAATGTATATCCTCTTTGTTTTCCGTGTGTTCGGGTCTTTTACTGCCACTTTCGCCCGCGTCTTCCTTGATTTTTTCTGCTGTGATCCCTTGTACTTCTCCTTGATCCAGTTGTCCGTGACCTCTATTGCTTTCAACTCGTCCTGTGCTGCTCTGGGTAAGGCGTCTGCTACCTCATTCCATTTTCCCTTTCCATACTGGACTACTCCTAAGTCCCTGGTATTCGTTTTTGTCTCCGGTTGGTCCACTTCGTCTCCGGCTGCTCTTATCTCTAGCTCCAAGCCTCCACACCTCATCGTGCTGCGTGCCCCGGCAGTATTCCTCCTGCCACTTCTGTTAGTATCATGAATGTTACCCTGAACGCCCTTCCTCCAAATTGGATTTCTGCCGCGAACTCTCCTATCGCCTTCTGCGTTGCTCCGTTGGCCATTTTTATTTCTGCTCGGGTTCCAAACCATTGGCCTTGTTGCTTCAGATCTTGATATCTGCTTCTGCTTATCGCGCTTCTTGATGTTCCTGTGTCCACGGTTCCTTTCTTTGTCTTGTTTCCGACCCTTATGCGGGCAACAATTTGGAACCCGTCGCAACATAGCTGTTCTCCTGCTGCTGACTCTTTTATTGCCGCCTGAGCTGCCAGCTTCAACTGCTCAGGTCTCCTGCAGCACTCCTTGGTTCTCGTACCGATTCTTCCACAGACCCAGCAAAACAGCCTCTGCGGATTGCTGCACGTGCTTGCCATATGTCCGGTTCCTCCGCAGCGCATGCATATCTCCGGTCCTAGTTGCTGCTGTGCAGGTTGGCTTACCTATGTCCGGTCTTCTGCCTCTATTTCTTCTACTTCCTCCGCTAGTTTGAGGAACTCTGTCAACGAGTTGAATCCTGCCTTCCTAGCGTACAGCTTTATGTTGCTCCTGCTGTTTTTGTATACTCAAGAGTTTCGTGAATTGCATCAGTTTGCTTAGTCCCATTGCGTATTCTCTTACGGGCTCCGTTTCTCTCTGTTTCGTCTGTACAATCTGATTCTCCAACTGTTCCTCATACCTCGGCGGCAAAAAGTATTCCAGCAGTTCTGTTCTGAGCTGAGTCCATGTTACGATCCTGCTCGGCGTGGTGTTCCACCAATCATTCGCGATCCCGTCCAGGATGAATGGCATCGTCTGTATCAGCTGGTTCTTCCGTATTCCGTATCCGCCTGTCCACTGTTCCATTTTGCTTAGGAACTCCAATGGGTTTGTTGTTCCTTGGTACCTGATGCCCCATCCGCGTACAGGTCTATGACTTCTGTTGCCATTTTTATTTCTGCCTTTCCTTCCGTTTCGTCCCCTAGACTTGCTCCCTTGATGTCCATTATCCCCTCCTTTTCCCTGGTTACCACGATCGCCGGAATTGTTTCTTTCGCCGGGCTTTTTTCTCTCCTATATTTTTCTGTCAGTTCTGCGAGTCTTTGTCTGACCTTTTCCGTATGATCCGTTTTTTTTGGTGAACGCTGCCAACAAACGTCTTAAATCTTCACTTCTTTCTGCCGTTCCTAATCCGAACTCTTCCGTGTATTTCGTTAGTTCGCTCTTTGGTGCCAGATATACCCAGCTCGACATTACTCCGCTGGTGTCGGTTTATCTCTTGCAAACACTTTAACCTGTTCGGGCGCCAATGTGACGGTTTGTCGTTGTCGGGTGACTCAGGGATGGCCAGGGTTCGTCACAAGAATTTGTTTTTGTCAGGCGTGGTTGCTGAATTAGAGTTCCGACCCAGCCCAGAGTAGAAGTCGTGGGGAATTACTTAGTAATTGATTATAACTAGGTTTTATTTCGGTAAGTATCTTTGGCGGCGTGCCGCCCTTGCTGCCTTCGCTTCCTTCGTCAACTTAGAATACCGGGTATCGGGAGCCGTTCAGCTGCTCGAGAGGAACAGCACGGGATCCCGGCTGCGGGAGAATAGTTCCCGGGATGGGTTGCCTGAAATGAGAATGGGGTGCTTGGGGACCCTGAAGTCAGCCACAAGAGAGAGAGAATGTGTTGCTTGGGGACCCTGAAGTCAGCCACAAGAGAGAGAGAATGTTTTGCTTGGGGACCCTGAAGTCAGCCACAAGAGAGAGAATTTGTTGCTCGGGGACCCTGAAGTCAGCCACAAGAGAGAGAGAGAGAGTTGCTTGGGAACCCTGAAGTCAGCCACAAGAGAGAGAGAGAGAGTTGCTTGGGGACCCTGAAGTCAGCCACAAGAGAGAGAGAGTTGCTTGGGGACCCTGAGGTCAACCGCAAGAGAGAGAGAATGTTGCTTGGGGACCCTGAAGTCAGCCACAAGAAAGAGAGAGTGTGTTGCTTGAGGACCCTGAAGTCAGCCACAAGAGAGAGAGAGAATGTGTTGCTTGAGGACCCTAAAGTCAGCCACAAGAGAGAGAGAATGTGTTGCTTGGGGACCCTGAAGTCAGCCACAAGAGAGAGAGAATGTTTTGCTTGGGGACCCTGAAGTCAGCCACAAGAGAGAGAATGTTGTGCTTGGGGACCCTGAAGTCAGCCACAAGAGAGAGAATTTGTTGCTCGGGGACCCTGAAGTCAGCCACAAGAGAGAGAATTTGTTGCTCGGGGACCCTGAAGTCAGCCACAAGAGAGAGAGAATTGGCTGCTTGGGGACCCGGAAGTCAGCCGCAAGAGAGAGAGAGAGCGTTGCTTGGGGACCCTGAAGTCAGCCACAAGAGAGAGAATTCGTGCCGTAAGGAGGTGTGATCCTGAAATCAGACGTCTCCTAGAGATACCTCCGGACCTGCAGCCCAGAAGGTTAGGGGGAGGAGGAAGTACTACGGGAGCTAACTACAATGTATAAGCGGACTTGGATCGAATGATCTAGTCCACCAAAAATGACTTTGCTGGGATAAAAATGCGTTGTAGACCAGATAGCGATACACTTCAACTACTAGAAAAGGAGATGGTTGATAACTTTGATGACGAAAGAAAGAAGATGCGACAAGAAGCAAAAGATAATATTCGGGAGTCCCAGACAAAATATAAGGAGCAATTTGATAAAAAGCGAAA
The DNA here is from genome assembly GCA_018152295.1 of Drosophila carrolli. Classification (NCBI taxonomy): domain Eukaryota; kingdom Metazoa; phylum Arthropoda; class Insecta; order Diptera; family Drosophilidae; genus Drosophila; species Drosophila carrolli. Next base: position 281,283 of record JAECXJ010000295.1, on the reverse strand, counting down.
ATGCGAGTACGGATACAAAGTTGGAAATCTCGTCGCCATCCGTAGAACGCAATTCGTAGCTGGGAGAAAGATGGCTAGCGAATTCTTAGGTCCATACGAAATAACAGAAGTGAAACGAGGCGGAAGAAGAAGAGAAGTAGCAGCCGAACAGAGTAGTAGCAGGAGAGAATCGAAGCAGCCGAACGTGTGTGGAGAATCAGCAGAAAGCAGTAGCATTTATCCAGTAGTTTAGGAAAAGCCAATTGTTATATTCATTACCTGCGCACCGCGAAAAAATATTAATAAACAGTACTCAATAATATCTCACCTTTATAATTAATTAATACCTCTTCGATTCCAAAAATGAATAAATAAAATATAAACGCAATGGCAACCAAGGATATCGAAGAGCTATCAAACGATATATTGGCATGAAAAGTATCAACTGAACGTATCGCAACTTAAATGACGGTAAATTGTCTGTTAATAAGGTTGAGCTATAAATCCAAAATTGGCACATTGAAAATGCTTCACTCCTTCAAAACCAAATAGAAGATAGAAATGCAAAAGATATCTTTCGCGAAGAGTTGAAAGAGAGTGCAGTTTTAACAAAATCGTTACTGATTTCAATTTTAAATGGGGCTAAGCGAAATACTCTCGAAAAATCCGCTCCGCAGGCAAGTCACCCGCCTCAATGCCGCCTGCCGAACGTCGCTCTTCCAACATTTGTCGGAAAACACTCCGAATTTACAAATTTTATAAGCCTTTTTGAAAGATTTGTTCACAAAGATGATACGCTACACGGTATTGTGAAATTTAATCATTTAAGTTCGTGTTTAGCTGGAGAACAGTTAAGGCATTTCAAGTCACTACGGAAAATTTGCCCAAAGCCCTTGTTAGCCTACGATAATGATTTCAAAAAATTCCCAGCCGTCAGCTACAGCCTTGAGAACCCTCATCGACACGGTCACAGCCCTTTGTGGCTCCTTGCAGTGTATTGGGGATGATTCACGCATTACTAATGCTATTTTAATACATCTGGTAGATGTAAGTAGACTATACTTCGCTTCCTCTATGGAGCAAATGTGAGACGACATTGAACAGGAGTTACCAACACATGGTAGCGGAAGAGGCTTCCAAGCCCAAAACTGTTCAGCAGGTCCAATCTAACCCTAAGAAGAATGGAAATTTGAGTTTTTCATTTGTCGCTGCCAGGACCGACCCGGTATAATGCGTGTTTTTCAACTCAAAGGACATCATTTGGAAATTGCGCTTCCTTCGCAGCTCTAAGAGTTCAGCAAAGATTCGATTTCGCTAAAAGAGCACCCTTGTGCATTAACTGCCTTCGAAAGGGGCACACAGTCATAAAATGCAAATCAAACAGATGAATAGTGTGTAATTTCTCATTCCATACGTTGCTGCATATATATTCCGCAAACACTAATCTCCATCCGCTTCACATGTTTTGCATGAGACTGCATCGAAAAGAGTCATTCTTGCAACTGCTATTGTGAGCGTTCAAACGAAAAGTGGCGAATTTGTATTGGCTCGAGCGTTTTCGACTCAGGATCACAAATTAACTTTGCGACCGATGAGCTCGCTCAGAGACAGACAATTTTAAGAGAGGTCGAGAGCTCCAAAAAAAATACACATGGTTGTGAAGTCGCGAGTAGGGAATAGTCAATAGTCCTCCGATTTTTGGACACTAAAAAATATTTCTGGTTATCATCCGGATCAAGCGGTGAACACCAGCGGGTTGAGAGTGCCTGAAAATATTCAGTTGGCAGAACCATTCTTCTTCAAGCCCCAAAAAATAGATATGCTTAACAGTGCAGATACGTTCTTTGAACTTTTATATGTTGGCCAGATCAAGGAGGGGTCTGAGGTTCCCATATTATTAAGATAAAATAAAGGCTGACAAATGTTATATTCATTTCGATGTATCGAGCCGTACATCGACGCAGGTGTCGTTGAATGACTTTTTGATGGTAGACCGAACCATTCAAGAGGAGCCTTAATCGACACTGCTTCGGCTTAGATTGCCCCTACGGAAGACATAAAAAATGTATCGCCAAGAAATGCTGGTCGAATTTGACCGAAACTTTAAGCTCATAGTATGGAGACGAGATCCTTCTAAGTCTCTGAAAATCTTTAAGCTAAATACCGTAACATATGGAAGTTCGCCAGCACCCTTTTTAGCGATCAGGTGCTTAATGCGGCTAGGACAGATGGCGCCAGCAACTTATCGAAAAGCCGCACAGATTATTCAGAAAGATTTTTATGTTGACGATTTGTTGACTAGCTCCGGATGCGTTGAGGACCTGCAAGGCCTTCGAAACGAAGTTTTTTAGGTTTTACAAGAGGCAGTATTTGAACTGGCAAAGTGGTTTTCAAACTGCCCAGAGTTATCCGCATCGGATAGCACTGCAATGCCACTTACGGCAGGCTCATACGTAACTAAGACTCTTAGCGTGGTTTTGTTACCGGTTAAAGATTACTTCCAATTTTGGTTGGATGACTCTTTCCTGCATCTTCGCAAATAAAGTCGTCGATCTTTCCAATCCAAGTTCCCGTTTTTCTTTTCTTAATACTGTTGTATTTAATTATAAATGCTAATATATTAAAGACAAGATATTTATTTAGTGGCCATTAGCCACGGCCAAATTGGTTCTTTATTCTTTTATGTTCGAAATTCGAATGACTTACAATACTCTATTCGCGGCTGCGCTGCCTGCAAACATTGGCAGCGGCCGTCATGTATTTATCATCGTATATATGCTCACATATGTATTTGGCTGATAGTAGCGAGAGCGCGAGAGGAGTTGCATATGCATTCATTGTATGTGTCTGCAAGCCATGGGAATTTGCTGACACTTGCGCTTCCCATAAGTTGGCTGCACGAGTTTTGTGTATTTGTTTAAATACACTGTAACACAATGCTGGTATCGGTACAGTGGGTACTCGCTACAATGATACATGCATACTACATCTCCCTCGTTTTGAGAAATAACGTAATGTAATGAAGTTATTTCCTAAATAATATGTTTTTTTTTTTTAATTGTAATAAAATGAAATTATTTATGGTTATTAAAATTATAATCTAGAACTTATACAATATATTTGAAAATTTAAAGATTATAGATATTGTTCTGTATGATAAAAGAAATATAGAAAATTGGAAAATTTTATATTATTCAAAACGAGAATTTTGTTTTAATCAGAAATTATAGATACGATTTGATTTTTTTTGTTTTATTGCTTATTTATTTATGGTATTTATTCTATGTATGGCCATACGGAAAAATTTTATAAGAGTGATTATGAAATAAAAATTTTTAGCCTATCTTTATGAACTGTCTGTTTTTTGTTTTTAATATTTAAAAACTTATATTATCATTATCTCCTATACTAATTACTGTATATGGTCCCGTATATTTGTATTCTAATTTGTGACCTGTTTCATTCTTTAATAAGACTCGATCTCCTATTTTTAGTTCAAAATCTAAACATTTTTTATCATAATGACATTTTTGTCTTCTTTTATTTGATTCTAATATTAATCTGGCTCTTTTGAAAGCTTGTTCTAATCTAAACTTTGTTTCTTTTGCATAATCATCTATATTATATATAGATTCTATTCTATCTACGCTTTAAAATGTTTTGGTAAATTCGAAGTTCTACCAAACACTAACTCATATGGACAGTAATCATGTGCCATAGAAGGTGTCGTGTTGAAACAAAAAACAAAGTATTTTAATCATACATCCCAATCTGTCTTATCAGCTGAGATGTACGTACGTATAAATTCATTAAAGGTTCTGTGGCTTCGTTCCACAGTTCCGACAGTCTGATGATGGTGTGCTGTCGATGTTATATGTTTGATATTTAGGTTTTTGCAAAGATGTTCAATTAAAGAATTTTTGAATTCTGTTCCCATGTCCGTAATGAACGTCTTCATTGGACCGTACTTTAGAATAAATTCTTCGAATATAGCCTTTGCTACTGTTTTTGCATTTTTATTTGGTACTGGTATTTTTTTTTTTTTTATACTTTATTCTTATTTATTGGATCTTCTCTATTACTTAAGAGACTAACAATAAGTTTTCAAATCTTAATCTATGTTACGTTAACTTATGTTATTGAAAAAGGGATGGGAAATCATTCCGCTGTAGACGGGAATGATAGCTTAGCCGGTTGAGTTGTCTGGCAAGCAGGTTTGGGTGATTTGATAATCTGGCTTCATATTTAATTTTTCTGGAAACAATTTCTTCTTTTACGGGATTTATATCCAGGTCTCTCTGGATGTTTGCATTGCGGATGTACCAGGGGCCTCCAGTTATTGTTCGTAGGGTCTTTGATTGTACTCTTTGAATAATTTCTATATTGCTGCTGCTTGCGTTTCCCCAGAGCTCGGAACCGTAGGTCCAGATCGGCTTTAAGCACGAGTTATACAGTAGTTCTTTATATTCGAGTGGAAGGGGGGAGCGGTAGTTCATGAGCCAGTGAAGGCTGCTGGCCTTTAGTTTTAAATGGGTCTTCTTTGCTTCTATATGCTTTCTCCAGGTAAGCCTCCTGTCTAGGTGTATGCCGAGATAGGTGACTTCGTCTGCTTGTGGAACCGTCTTGTTGTTTAGCGTCAGTGGGCATTTCGACAAGTTTAGTGTAAATGTAATGTGCTTACACTTTTGCTCATTGACTTTGATACGCCAGTCTGCGAGCCATTTTTCTACAGCTACCAGGTGTTCTTTTAAATGGGCTGTAGCTGTTTTTGGGCATTTCGAGCGGCTGACAATGGCAGTGTCGTCAGCAAAGGTTGAGATGAGGGTCTGGCGGCTTGTTGGAATGTCTGCCGTGTAAAGGATGTACAAGATTGGTCCAAGCACTCTTCCTTGGGGTACTCCAGCTTCGATGTTACGGATGGTTGAAGTAAAGGTTTTACATCTCACGGTGAAAACTCTGTTTCTGAGGTATGACTCAAGCAACTTGTGAGTGTTTTCCGGTAGGAGGGTTTTGATTTTGTATACCAGACCGTCGATCCAGACGCGATCAAATGCCTGTGATACGTCCAGAAATAAGGCACTGCAATATTGCTTGTGTTCGAAAGCCGTGCGAATTTCAGATGTTAAGCGGTTTACCTGTTCGATAGTTCCATGCTTTTCCCTAAATCCGAATTGGTGCAGAGGGATCGTTCTGTTGTTTTGAAGATGTGTTACTAGATGAACAAGAAGCAGTTTTTCAAATAGCTTTGATAGACATGGGAGCAGACTGATGGGCCGGTACGAGAAAGGCTGGGATTTGTCTTTTCCTGGCTTCGGGATCATTGTAATGACAGACTTTTTCCATTGGTCAGGAAAGTAGCCCCATTTCTTCGTCACTGCGCGCCCAGGCACCTGTTTGTGATTGAATTGGCCAATCGGGATCTATTGGTGGTTGCATGTTTGGGTGAGCTCTCCATAGTGGGAATTTATTACCCGTCGGGGATAGTTTCGCAATGTAGGCCCATTGGGCCTGGTTCTTTTCGGTAGAGAGGGCCTTCGACAATTTTCGAGATGCTTCATTAAGTCTTTTCTTAGTAGCTGGGGACCGATGAGTCTGCCAGTCTCTGCGGAGTCTACGTTTTTCAAGTAGGAGAGACTCGATCTGGATACTTGAGCGTCCAGTTCTTAGCGGGTGTGTGGATGAGGGTTCTGGCATAGAATGTTTGGCGGCAGAGGACATTACGTCCGTGAGGTGTTTAAGCGACTGATCCTGAAATTTCCTCTGAATCTGACATTGATAAGTCAGATTCAGAGGAAATTTCAGGATCAAGTTCGATGTGTGCACTTACATATTTTTTGTACTTCAGCCAGTTTGTTTTGTTTGATGTTAGATGTTGGGGGCGTTCCAGAATCTGCGGCTGTTCAGATAGACAGAGGAGAACTGGCGAGTGGTCCGATGTAAGCTCTTCTAAGGTTTTTACTTTTATCAGCCTGTGCGAGACTCTTCTAATAACAGCGAAATCGATAATGTCAGGTTGTTTATTTGGATCTGTGGGCCAGTATGTAGGCCTAGCTGGTGAGACAAAGTCAAGCGTATTACAAGGAGTGATGATAGCGTTGTATAATTGGCGGCCTTTGGGGTTGATAAGACGAGATCCCCAGTGGGGATGCTTTGCGTTATAATCACCGGCAGCTATAAAGCAGCGTCCTAGTGAGTTGTAGAAATTCATAAACTCATTTTCTGCAATACTGAAGCGTGGGGGGCAATATATGGCGGATAGGGTAAGTGGGCCGCCAATTAGGTTTATACGTAGGGATGTGGCCTGCTTTCTTTTTATTTGTACATACCGATCGATCCCCGTCTGTAGAGCAAAGTTTTGCTTGTGGTGTTGAGATAGGCCACTGGGTAGCCGCAGACGTTAAAGTTGTTGTTGTCGTTGACGTTGCTGTAGTAAGAGAGGGTACAGTGCTGGTGGGCGCACAAGCCGAAGTAGTCGGTGCATCGATGAGAGAGAGAGGTGACGGGCATTGTGAACTCCACGACTGAGTAACGGCAGCGCTGCTTGAGCATAAAATCGCTGGTGACAGTGAGCGGGCTCTTTCGGTAGCGGTCAGTGACGTTAATTTTGTTGTTGCCTCCGATGAGTCAATTGAAATGTAAGCATTGTTCCGTGCAGAAGACAGCCGTCGTTCGTCTAGTTGTATTTGTTGCCGATCGCGACTTGGCTTCGTGGCTTTACCGGTTGCACTTGTTAATATTTTATTTGCGTTCGACATTTTTAATTGATTTGATTAGCTAGATCGGTTTTAAATTTAGTTTTAATCACAAGGAGATGTTGACCTTGGGATATGGCATTGCTGCCAGCGTCTTTTCGCTATTTTTCTTAGTTTTGGTGGTCACTTTGTAGATTTTTGGAAGTCTTTCAGCAGGGCGAGCAAAAAGACACGTCTACGCGGTTCGATGGTTCTATGAAAACTTCATACTGGTATAGCAACAAGATATTTTGACAGATCACATATTAAAGTGACTGCATATTCATTTCCTTGGTCTGATTTCGGTAGTGGACCGATCGTATCCACAATTACCTTATCGAATACCATTTCTGGGGTTTCTGTAATTGTTAAAGGAGTTTTGGTATGTCTTGTTGTTTTTGACATTTGGCATTTTGGACATTTACGTATGTACTGGGTTATGTCTTTACTCATCCCTTTCCAATAGTAGTGTCTTCTGACCTTGGCCAAGGTTTTTGTTATACCTGAGTGTCCTCTTTGAATAGGATCATCATGTAGTGTAGACAATATTGCTTCTTTTTCATTATTAGTTATTATTAGGGTCACCGGGTTGAGTAGCGCTTCTCTTAATGATTTTAATATTTTGTTGCCCATTTTTTTTAATTTATCTATTGAAATATTTTCAAAGATATTATCCCATGGTGCCACTTTAAGTTGGGTAATTTTTTGTTTACCAGCCTGCAGTTCAAGCCTTTGGAAAAACTGACCTAAATCAAGAGTTCCATTAGTATACAAATCTCCAACATCATATCTTGCTGTAATTTTTTTTTCATGTTTGAAAAAACATAAATTATTATACACATGCAAGGTCACTACTTTACGTACTTCGTCATTGTTAATGACTTCATATACGTTGGGCTTAAAAGCTTTTATTTGAGATTGCCTAGGCAATTTTACTTTATTTTTTCCTGCGCAGGAATTTTGTCTAATTTTTTGTCTTGTAGTGACTTGTAATATATTTGCCGTAATATTTTTAAGATCTTTAATTGTTATTCTAGAGAATAACTGTGAAATCATATTCCTCCAATTCGAGCCGCATGCGTGTGAGTTTTGAACTAGGATTGACCATTGAAAATAAGTATGTTAGTGGTCTATGATCGGTTTTAACTGTAAAATGTTTGCCATAAATATATGGTCAAAAATGTGTAATTGCCCAATGAATTGCCGCTAGTTCCTGTTCTGTAGTGCTTTTATTGCTTTCAGCTTTTGTAAATGAACGTGATGCGTATGCTATCGGGAGTTGGAGTCCGTTATTGTTTTGAGTTAATTCCGCTCCACATGCTTGTTTACTTGCATCCGTTATTATACAAAATTCTTTAAGGAAATCAGGATATTGTAATAAAGTAGGTTCTATAAGTTTATCTTTTAAATATTGGAATGAGTTTTGGCATTCGGAAGACCATATAAATGGAACATTCTTTTTACATAATCTAGTTATGTGTCGTGAATAGTCGGCGAAGTTTTAAATGAAACGTCTATAATAATTGCAAAATGCTATAAATCGTCTAGCGCTATCTGCATCATGTGGGACTGGATAGTTTTTTATTACATCATATTTCTTGTCGTCCGGTAAGATGCCTTTGTCTGTGCATTTATGACCAAGGAAGGTCACTTCATGCATAAAAAATTAACATTTTTGTGGATGTAGTTTTAAATTGTACTTTCTGCATATTTCAAAGATGTCTTTTAAGTTTTTTAACATATGATTTTCAGAACATCCAATGACTATTAAATCATCCATATAAAGGAATGCTTGAGAAGCTTCAAGTCCAGAAAATGCAATAGTCATCATTCTCTGAAATGAATTTGGGGCTATTTTTAAACCGAAAGGTAATCGCGTGAAACGATATGAGCCATTGCTCGTTGAAAACGACGTTATGTTTCTTGAATTTTCATCTAGTTCAATTTGATGGAATCCTGACATTAAATCAAGGCACGAGAAATACTTTGCTCTACCTAGTTGGTCCAAAATGTCATCAATTCTTGGAAGGGGAAATTTATCAGATAGAAGTTTCTTGTTGATTTGGCGATAGTGGACTACTAGTCTCCATTTCTTTTCGTTCGAACCCTGAAGTGTTTTCTTTGGGACAAGTAGAAGTGGACTGTTGTATTCTGATACAGATGGTTCTACTATATTGTCTTTAATTAATTTTCCTACTTGTTTTTGAATTTCCTCAACTTGGCTGTGCGGGCTTCGATAATTTTTAATATAAATTGGTTCATCGTCCTTCAATCTCAATTTTTGCTTGTAAAAATTATTTGTTGTTATTGATTCGGTTTCAAGACCGAATACGTCAGTATATTTTCCACATAGTTCGGTTAATTGTTGGCAAATAAATTCTCTTTTGATGTTATGGTATTGGCAATGTAAATACCAGGTTGAATCTCCTGATTTGGTATTAATATAGTATCGGTATCTGACATTATTTCGATTTTTCGCACTACTTGAGATCTGGCTGGTAAGAGAATTGTATTATTACCAGAAGTATATGTTATTGGAATATAAATGTAAATGTCTATATTATTTGGTCTTATTATAAACCAATCCCCTGTAGGGTTAAGATCTATTTGGCAGTTTAATTCTTTTATAAAATCGATTCTTATTATCCCATCACATGTAATCGCAAAATCTGGATTTACTATATGAAAATTATATGGAATTATATATTTGTCTGTTTGGAGTTCTATTGGACAAAGTCCTTTGGATTTAATTATTCCCTCGCCTATTCCTTGGATATTTCTTGTATTTTTAATTTGTATATTGTTAAAGATATCTGCATTTTCTTTTAAAAGTTATATATTTGATCCCGTATCCACAGGGAAAGTAAGCTGCTTACCTGTTTCTGAATTAATAAATGGTACGAAGATATTGAGATTGTCGTTGATTGTATAAACCGTTAGTATTTTAATTTCTCGTATCTAAAGGGGTCTGTGAGTTTCCCGAAACTGGCTGGGTAACGCGGACATTATTGTTTTGTTGTGTGTTGCTGAAGTTGCTGCTATTTTGGTTATTGTTGTTTCCTCTATAATTTCCACGACCTCTATTATAGTTATTGGTCTGGTTATCATAGTTTCGAATATAACCATTATTTTGGTTGTAGCCGTTATTATATATATATATTGGTAATACGCATTATTGTGGTAGTTACCACGACCATTTCCTCTACCTCTACCACGGTAGTTACCTCTGAAGTGGTTACCTCTATAGGCCTGTCCTTTGTTTGCAAATAGAATTGCGTCGGCATTACCCGTCATTTCAGTACTACATTGTATGTACTTTGTGACAGCCTCATTCATTGATGAGAAGTTGCCTGCCTCAAGGATTGTTTTGAGTCGGCCATGCTCACAATTTTTGATCATTGTGTTTATAGCCTCCTTGGTGCTGAATTTGTCTGCATGTTCAGCGGGTAATCCTTCATCAATATACGAAGCTTCAAGATGCTTTCGTAAGTTTTCAATTTCAGTTGTGAATTTTTCTGCTGTTCTTCCTTTTTGAGTAGTTTTCGACATTTTTGCTCTAACTACATCGGATGTTTCTCCGATAATTGTGTCTTGTAATTTTTTTATAAACCGTTTATAGTAGATTCATTTTGCACTTTATACAAAGTTGAACCCACAATTTTTGATTTTATGACTTCAACAGCTAACTCTTCAAATGTGCCTTTAGTTAGGTTTACTAATTTCTAAGCAGTGACAAATCTTTGAAGGTTAATTTTTTGTCCGTTGAATTCAGGTATAGCATTTGCTACATCTTTAATATATGCCCGTTGGGCAACAGTATCGTCCGTCATTATTATTATTTGATGTTGTTCGATTTCGCTATAGGAATCAGCTGGTTTCTGATCTGATAATTCAAATTGAAAAAGTACAGCTGGAATTGTAAGATTATTCAAATCTTTCTCCTCTATTTCTGGGCTATCAAATTCAAATTCTTCTATCTGTACCGGGTCGACTTCTCGTGGATCTGATGATTCCAATTCGTCACCAGTTTCTACTTTCAGAGGGGTGTTTAGTATTGTTGGTATTGAAATATTTAAATTATACCTTTCTTTTATAGTTATTAAGTTAGTTTGAAGTCTGGTCAGAAATTTCGATACCTCAGACCAACGATTTTTATCTAGGCGATCTCTTTGTTCATGTATTAGTATACGCGCACTGTTAAAGCGAGTTACTAATATTTCCACATGTTTATTTATAGTGGTTTGTTGTGTTGATCGATTTTGCGTTAAGGATTTATAGGATTTATCGAAATCGCTTTTTAAGTTATTTAGAACCTTATATAATTCACTCCATTCCATTATAATATGGATATGAATTATTTTTGTATACTACTGAAATGCTAGTTCTGCCTAATATGTCATGATCGCTTCGAATTGTTCTCACATGGATGCTCAATACCATTGCTTTTTGTTTATTAGAGCAATGTATTAAAGGAGAGAATTCTAAATTATATGTTGTCATATATAAATTATCTAACTCATCGTAATCGGAGTCGTTGAAACCAGACTTACTATTTTTTCGCTAACATTTGGATCCCTCATATAGGTATTAATAACTGCCTCTACGTTTGTCATTGCTTTACTGATCTACTTAATTTGTGACCACAAAAGAATATATTAATGTTTATTTTTCGATTTAATTTTTATTAGATTTCATTTTATTTTTTTTTTTTTTTAGCTGTCAATAATACTTGAAATTATAAAAAGGCAAGTTTTTTTTCGTATATAAATTTTTAAATTTTATCCAGGTCGTTTGCTTGACTCTGGAATCTCTTCTTTAAACATCTATGTAGTAATTTATAGAATTTTAGGAAAACACTTGCTGACATTATAACTACAATTATTATTAATAAAATTGTTATCGTTTCCAGATATTTTTTGAGATTCTACTTTATTAACGACGTTCGCCGTTGAATCGACAACTTTGGTGTCTACTAAACCCATCTTGGGAAAATTTTCCAAAAATATATATTTTATGCCAAATATGTATGGCGAAATATTATTTTCAAATTCTTTTACTTTAACTATACTGTTATTATTCATGAATCAAAATTAGGGAAATGAAGAAAAATTGTTTAGTGATTTTTCACATGGCAGATTTACAATTTGTCGCTCTATATAATTAAAATATCTGCCATACGATTTTAGTATAAAGCCTAAACAGAGGTTAGTAATTTTCAAGCAGCGCTTTCGCGCATCGGCTTGAGTTAGAAATATTAAATTAATGGCAACTAGGGCATTGGCCTTTGTGCGTTACTTTGCTCTTCTTCAAAGTTCTCGTTCGATGACGGCTAGATTTTCTTTGTGCGTGTTAATTTCCTCAGGGGTTGTAGCAATTTTTATTAAGTTTTTTATTAATTTCCTTTTTGAAGAAGTTTGATCCTGTGTCCGCTTCTTTTTGTCTTCTTTGGTGTTTTTTTCTTCTTGTTGCGTGCCCTGTACTCAGCTATTGTGAGGGGCGTGGTCCATCGTTGGGACACAACCGGAGAGCTTCTTGTAGGCTCGGTTCGTCCCTTTGCTCAATAGGAGCAGGTGCCTCCCACGAGGGTGAAGAGGGCGGATTGCCTTCCGCACTCATATATTTCCAGCGTTGGTGTAGAAGGATTTGCCATTCATTCCACACTTGTTGATTTTCTCGTTCTGATGTCCGGGGCCTCTGGACTCAGGCGGTACCGGTGCCGGTCATCGCACAGGTTTTGTTTGTTGCTCCAGATTTTTGTTGGTGTTTTTATTTTCGATTTATATGATGTTGTTGTGGTTTAGACTTAAATTTTTGTGGTTGTTGTTAATGTCGTTGTTAAATAATAAAATTTTTTGTATTGTTTTATTATTTCCTCCGTTTTATTTCTTGTTGTATTTATATTATTTGTTATATTTGTACCATGTTGGCACACACACGCACATTTCTCATGTTTGTTAGTCAACCACAACAACCTCTGTCACGGTCGCCATGTTGTATTTAATGATAAATGTTAATATATTAAAGACAAGATATTTATTTAGTGGCCATTAGCCACGGCCAAATTGGTTCTTTATTCTTTTATGTTCAAAATTCGAATGACTTACAATAATCTATTCGCGGCTGCGCTGCCTGCATACATTGGCAGCGGCCGTCATGTATTTATCATCGTATATATGCTCACATATGTATTTGGCTGATAGTAGCGAGAGCGCGAGAGGAGTTGCATATGCATTCATTGTATGTGTCTGCAAGCCATGGGAATTTGCTGACACTTGCGCTTCTCATAAGTTGGCTGCACGAGTTTTGTGTATTTGTTTAAATGCACTGTAACACAATGCTGGTATCGGTACAGTGGGTACTCGCTACAATGATACATGCATACTACAATACAAAAGAGTATTACTTTTATAGTGGCTTTACTTATTCAACTTTTCATAATTACATATTTCTTTAATTTTTATATTTGTATTCTTTGAAAATATTAAATCGTACTAAATTCCTAAATTTTTCTTAGGAATATTTAATTTTTCCCTTTTGAGATTTTTGTTTTCCACCATTAGCACACACTTGCGCTTTACTATGCGCTTTAGACCTTTTTCATTAGCTGGACTTTGCCAACTGCTCGGGCGCCAGTTAATATCTGTCTCCTTCCACAATTACTTTAACTTAACATTATTGAGTAATTAGGTGACAATTCATTGACTGATGTATTTCATGGATCCATATTTAAGCTTTTGATTTGAAGTTGTGAATAAATTAAAGTTACAAATTTGTATCCGTCTTTAAAGATGTGAATAATTTGAGTAGGGCGGTAGTCAGCAAAGGAAGCGAAAGGAGAATAAAACCGGGAATAGTTGGTCATCATTCTGTGACCAAAGGGGAGAGTGGGAACCTAACATTTCAGACACCAAATGTAAACCGTAACCACATGAACAGTCCCACGATCCGAAACTTATTGTAAACATTTTCTTCTTCATAAAACCTGCTGGAACCAACGGAAATACAAAGCACCAATAAAGCAAACATTTCATTCTTGTTTCCAACAGCCCAAAACTACTGACCTCTTCCAATTTCGGGTACTGCAAGTTCCAATTTTCGACAAAGAAGCTCACAAAGCTTCCAACATAAAATTAAAGCTCTAAAAAGTCTTAAGCCGAGGTTTGATAGATCCCCTCCTTCAATAAAACCGATTTTTCTTCATAACTCTTCGATTAAGCACCTCTTAAAGGGTCGCAGCCTTGATATTCTACTGACCTCATAGATATATTTTATCAGCCGTTCGTTCATTATGGTGCTGTTGTCATTATCACGTGAGTCACACAATATCTGAGCATCACCTGCAAGCAGTTACCATAAATTTGCTCACTGGGATCGACAATCAGTGTCATTCTTGATCAACTGAGAAGTATCATTATGTAGCCGCATCCTTATTCAAGGGGATTGGAATGCGCATTACAGATTCTGTGGGTACAATTTGATATCTGTTATTTTTGACTCAAACGTACAAATTTTGGCCACTGGTGGACTTACGCATTTTGCTTGAATTAATGCGCCCTGTATAGAGGCATTCCTCGCAACCAGCTTTCCTTAGTTCACATTTCTCTTTTGATATAGCTCAGCGTTGCTGCTTATACGGTCGTTATCAGAATTTTACTTGGGAGTTCGGTTATGAGAAATTTCGGTGCCGGAATTAACGTCCTGATGTCGATTTCTTTGCTGAGGTCTCAGTTGACCAGATCTGCCTGTCCTGTTAGAAGAATACCTTTTATTCCTCCATCATGGTATTCTTCGAAGACGGAAATCGCTGCCTTGGCCAGAAAAGCTCATTGACTCCGTCGCGACTGGTTGAGGTCGGGGCACTTGTAGTAGACAGCACCAGATGTACGGAAAATAACTAGCGTATAGACGATTCGGAGTCGTGCACTTCTAGCAATGCTCTGTACGAAACTCGTCGGATGGGGGGTGGTTCTTTCCTCGTCCTCTATATGATATACACTGTCCCACAAACAAAGAATGTTTTAAGTGCACTAAGCGGTACTCTAACAGGTTCCAAACAAATCAGGATGTGAACAGACATTTTTATAAGCAGATGGACTGTGAAGGCTAAGCGGATGAAGAAAAATATTAAGAGTTCGGGGTAGCTAGGTGTTATTCACTCCCCGTTCTATACCCTCCCAACCTTGATAACACGTGAATTTGGCGGTTATCCCTTATTGAATTTATTTACATATTCACTTATTAAATCTATGTAACAGCAGCATTACAATCCAAGCAATGGATCTATGAATCTAAAGTTATTTAAACATCATTGTTTTTCCAATCAAATTCTTCTTTATGTAACAAAATATTAATTTGCACGCCTCCAGTGCGTTCAGCTACTTTAACTGATTGCTTCTCATTAAAGTTACGGCATTACTTCGATATATATATAAGTGACGTATACGCAAATACCCTAGCTACCAAACCCAACATACAACCTGTATATCCAGAGATACCCATTATTCCAATTGTCAATAACATAATCCCAGAGCCTACTAATGCAGTTATTCAAATCAATCCGACATAAACATTTAACAATTGTCAATAACATAAGTCCAGAGCCTACTATTACAGTTATTCAAATCAATCCAACATAAACATTTAACCCCTCAGACATAAATCTTTCCCACGCTTTCGATCGGCGGCATCCGAATTATAAACACTTCACACGCCTTTATCGACGACGGCAGACATAAACAATATTCATACCTTTAAACAAGAACCCATTCGTCAGCATAAAAGCTTTGGCCAATCCAAATTAATTAAACAAAAGATGCAGCCTAGAAACCATCCCATCAGGCCACAGTTTTGACCAATCAAAATTATCGAATCAAAGTCCACTTTTGCTGCTCTCGCGCTGTCACCGGTAGAAGCCATAGTTATAAGAATAATGCATTTTGTAAAATCAGTTTAAGATTGGGGATCTAACTTGAAAGAACTTTACCAATAAAGACTCCGCTATATATTAAAATAAAAATCGTTTTTTTTAATATATTCCGAACCGAAAAACATAATTTATATAGTTTTTCTAAGTGCTATCATTATTTTAGAAAGTGACTAAAAATACAAACTTAATGCATTTGCAAAAATCCTATTCGCTGCATCGACACATACATGCTTATCCCCAAATATATCAGTCAGAAAATACAATATAAAGTTTTTTGTTGTAAGTCAACAATTCCGTCAAAGCAGGTTCGTTGGGCCCATCGAAGATGCTGTAGTTGATTACTTCATGTAAAGATATTAAAAATATGATTCTCTGACGGGACGAGCGTGTGTTATTTGTGCGATTGGGATTTACAAAATGACTCTACCAACACTGACGAACTCAAATTTAGATCGTCCAATCAAGTTCCTAATACATATATATAAAAATAGTTAATTAATTGAATTTGTCACATCACGTTTCTAAATCTCACTTCCTATTTATGTTACCTTCCTTCGGAGACTGTTCGTGGACAGCTCACTACATCCACCGTATCCCAGACCGGCTCTTCTCTTAGCGACGCTGAAGCATGATCGCCTAGAGTGATCACTCCGCCTTCCTTTACTCCTGTCGCATTAACGGGGTTATTTCGCCATGCCGAGCGTGGCGCGTGCTGGTAAGGTTATGAGATCGCAGTTAGCCGACCGGCTCAATAACCTTCCAAAGTCTTGGTATCTGCGCAGTGCGTAGGGGTGAGTCGGCGCAGTCTGTAGGGGTGCCGCGCGTGGCTCGCTTTTCGTTTTGGAGTCGGTGCAGTCTGTAGGGGTGCTTGTTTCTACTCGGCAATACACACGTGCCGCGGTTGAGCATTACGGAGACGCACGTGGGGTGCAGTTTCGAGGTGCCGCGTCAGGTCGTTTTACGCTCGTAAGAGTGAGTGATCTAGCTAGCTGATACTCGCCTGCATGGGTAACGCGACGTTGTCAAACTTTAGCGGAATTTTACCGAAGTTTTGATTTTTTTTTCTTTTTTCTGCCTATTTCCGTTTGGTTGACTGTACTGAAGAGAGTGCGTTCGAGACATGCTTGCCCTATAATCTTGCTTTAGTTTCGAGGCATACTCTAATTTGTAAGTCTAACAGAATTTTGGCCAAATTTTGTCTCCTATTTATTTCTGACCCCCACACCACAGTTAACTCAGCCAGAGTAACGCCTCGTCAACGGGTTACTTTTTAGCGCCACATCGTCGGTCAATAAATTTAAATTCCTGAGCAACTCGTAGTCCTCTCCGTTGGCTATCATGTTTTGTCCAAAACAATGGAAATACGGGGAAAATCCGGTACTCCTGAGAACGCTAGATCTCATTGACGTGCTTATTGCGTCGATGTTTACAACCCAGTTTGTGTACATATGCTCTGATTGCTGCTAAAATAGATTTATTCACTCGCTCACTAGCGTTAGCCTGTGGCGAATAGATAGCTGTACAAACGTGTTTTACACCAAATTGAGTAAGAAACTCTTTAAAATATCCTGATTTAAACTGCATTTAAACTCCATTATCTGTCAGAATGGATTCTGGTGCTCCGAAAGTATAAAATACATGCTTTTCCAAATACTTACAAATCCTCTCGGAAGTGAATTTTCTTAATGGCTGTAAGAAATGAAACTTTATGCCGTGGTCAACGACTATCAGTGGGCCTATATTTCCTTTCTTGTACCTTGGATATGGACCAAGAAGATCCATATAGAGCTTTTGAAAAGGTCGATCAGAAGTCATAGGTCTGCCCATAGGTGGTCTAAAAACTCCGGCACATAATTACGTATTTGCGTCACCATTCCTGGCCAGAATAGATACCGTCTGATCATATCAATCCTCTTATTCATGCCGATATGTGCAGCATCGGGTGCGTTATGCGCTCGAGCTAAGACTGCGTCACCAAGGTTAATGGGAAGCCAAAGTTTCCATGACTCCTTATCTTGCATCAAATTACCACTGGCTGGTTCGGTCCTTTTGTATACAAAATCGTCAACGACCCTGAGATCATGAAGACGTGATTGATTATTTTGAACTTGCTTCCTCAGTTCGTTATATTGTTCGGATTTAAACTCCTTTGAAGCCAGATCGAT
This sequence comes from Drosophila carrolli, assembly GCA_018152295.1. Lineage (NCBI taxonomy): Eukaryota > Metazoa > Arthropoda > Insecta > Diptera > Drosophilidae > Drosophila > Drosophila carrolli. The sequence goes on along the minus strand of JAECXJ010000295.1, from coordinate 263,482 downwards.
CACCGGTCCTCCATCATTTATCTCAGAAACTAACTCTTCTTCGCGACGCGACAATGCGTCTGCAACCACATTTTGAGATCCACTGCGATGATTAATCGTAAATGAGAACCTCTGTAGTCGTACTGACCATCTCGCTAAGCGTCCTGTCAGATCTTTCTGTCTCATCAACCATTGCAGCGCGGCATGGTCAGTAATAACACAAAACTCTTGTCCCTAGATGTATGCTCTGAATTTGCTTATGCCCTTGATAACTGCTGAGCACTCTAATTCACTGACTGAGTAATTTCGCTGAGGCTTCGTTAGCTTCTCCGACATATACGCTATTGGCAGTTCGACCCCATCTTCGTTCTCTTGAGCTAAAACACAAAGTAAGGACATTGTTTACAGACGTTAAAGGAACGGCGATCGTTGCATAGTGATCCACAAAACGCCTTTACCAGCCCGGTAAACCTAAAAATCTACGTAGCTGTTTGACAGTGGTTGGCGTCGGAAATTGCTCAATCGCGCCTGGGTCAACTTTAAGTTCACCATGTCTTACTAAAAAACCTAGAAACTTGATTTCAGTTATACAGAACTTCGACTTGGCTATGTTGATCGTCAGATTTGCATTGCGAAGGTGCATCGCAACTTCTTCTAAAAGTTCCATATGCGACTCGAAATTGTCAGATAAAATTAACAGGTCGTCCAAGTATACAAACACATAGTTCGCAACTTCGTGGGTATAACTACATCCATTAGTCTACACAAGATTTTACAAAGACCAAAAGGCATCATCTTGTACTGATATAAAGGCCTGCTAGGTATTGTAAAAGCGCGGTGTATTGTCTGGACTTCTTTTCAAGCGGTATTCGAGACCACTGAAGAAGCGAGCAGGAGGTAATCGACTTAGCATCCCATCTATATGAGGTAGTGGATAAGCGTCTTTTACAGTTAGTTTATTCACCTCTCTGGAATCGAGACATAAGCGAACCTTTGTTCCTTTTTTGACAAGAACACAGTTGCTACTCCATGGGCTTTTAGACTCTTCGATCACGCCTAACGCTAGCATATTTTCTAACTCAAAAAACATCAGATTTTCTTTGGCTGGTGAGATTGGCCAGTGACGTTGCTTAAGTGGTTTAGCGTTAGCAACATCGATACAATGTTCCATTAAATGAGTTCGACCAAGTCCATCCTTTTCGTAAGACGGTAACTTGGAAATACCTGCATCTAATTTTTTTTCTGTCCTACTGGCAGTAAATGCACGTTTGGCATTTCCACAGTGTCGTCTTCTCGGCCGACTGCTTGTTTGTCGTCGACTATTTTACTGAATAAGCCGAAGTTGCGCCAGAAATCCAGTCCAAGATATACATCTTGTTTGAGGTCTGGGATTATAAAAAACTCTACCGGCTTCGTAAATTCACGGTAGCTGATTTCACACTCAAGTTTTCCTTCAACTGAACATTCAGCGTTGTTTGCGATTCGAATTCTGCCGGTACACTTGCTTACTTTTGGATGCTGCCCTAATTCTTTAGCAGCTGCGCCCCCCAATAGAGCTACATATTAATGATTAACAATGTTTATATCAGTATAAAGTCGACTGTCAGAGTTAATAAAAATTGCGGAAATCAGCTTCTTTCGGTTCCCTTCAACCTTTTTCCAGAATATACGCATCCGACTCGTTGAACGTCTGGTTTTCTTAATAAAATCACAAGAGCTAACGTCTCTAAAGATACGTTTCCATGCAGCTGCATACTTTGCTGCTCTAACATGATACGGTTGTGGGTGATCAGTGATTATCGGTAATGCTTCGTCAGGTAGTTTATAAGACATATCTGGGCTTACTTCTACATATGGTTCGGTCTGGGTACCACTATCGGATTTTATTGCCTCGGATGCGACGCGTGGTTTTTGACCGGCGCATCCATCAGGTAGTTTTCCGAAGCGTTGCACTTTTGGCATTTGGGCTTGTAGGTGTTCTTCATCCCGCATACATAGCAAAAGATAGTACGAACTTCGAGACAATCATCAAAGTTATATCCAAGCTGATCATAATTCCAGCACTTAAATTGCCTGCGTATCGCGGCTATTTCAGCCGGTTCGATGTCTCCACGATCCGATTCTATCTGAGCAACAAACGAGCGTGACTGAAGGGTACCCTTTACTGGTTGATCTTTCACTTGCTTGCAAAACTGCTCGTGGATCCTGATTTCTTCTCTAAGACTGGCTAAAAATTGACTATACGTTCGGTGAAATCTCCAGTAACCTTGCCGACGAAAAATAAATGTAAATTATCACAAAGTTGACAATCTCCATTTAAATTCTGTCGAGCCAATGCTTGTACTCGATAAAGAAATTCCTCAGCCTGTAAACCGTCCTTGGATCCATCAAACTTGATGTGCCATCTTTGAATAATATTCGGCACCTTATCTGGCTGTATCGAAGAAAGCGATTTATCGACGCCCTGAGTATTTAGACGAATGTCCTGACACACAGTTCCAGAAGAATGAGCTTCCGCTGGTCCTTGATTTTCGGTCATCCTCCGATTTGGAGTTTGAACTGATTTACCAATTTGTAGGCTTGCTATCTGCGAACTAATTAGCTCAGACAGTTCTTATCTTAGGCTTTGCTGCTGCGCTTGTATTGCCGTACGAACTACTCTATCTATTTCCTCCAAATTCTCTGTCCTAGAAGTCTTAACCAATGACTCTGTGTCTACACTTCGCTCATGGCGGTTCTCTGGTTGGTTTCGATTGGATCTAAGTGCCATTCCTGTACTTCGTGCTATACCCATCTGATGTCCTGCAATTCTACCTCTTCTACCTCCTGTTCTGCCCCTATTCGCGTTCCTGTTGGTGGGTAAGTTATTGTTTGCTGCATTAGCTTCTCCTGTCCTCCCTTCAGCAGCTGACAATTCTGCTAACGGGTTGTTGTTCGACAAAGATAATTGTTGTACCGTACATCCATGGTTGCAAATAGGGCATACATTTGACTCAAGCACATAATCACTGATACACTGGTGGTGGAATGTATGACCACATGGTGTTGATGTTTTAAATCGTTCGCGATTAATGGCTGTGTACAAAATGTACAAGATATTATCTCGGCATCCACAGCGATCGAATTGAAACTTTGAACACACCCTTCTTTCCTTTGCACGCAGTATATAGACTATATCCTATAGCTGCCATATAACTGATTGATCGGAAATGCCATAACTTTGGTGTTTGTAAAGTTAGGAAGCTGGGATTTTCTATGGGTTTTATATTTAGACAATCAATCCGACCTACCAAATTTCATAAGGATCGGCCGACTATATCCTATAGCTGCCATATAACTGAACGATTGGAAATGCCATAACTTTGGTGTTTTTATACCCGTTACTCGTAGAGTAAAAGGGTATATTGTATTCGTGCAAAAGTATGTAACAGGTAGAAGGAAGCGTTTCCGACCCTATAAAGTATATATATTCTTGTTCAGAATCACTAGCCGAGTCGATCTAGCCATGTCCGTCTGTCCGTCTGTCTGTCTGTCTGTCTGTCCGTATGAACGCTGAGATCTCGGAAACTATAAAAGCTAGAAGATTGGCATTTTGCATGCAGATTCTAGGAGTTCCTACGCAGCGCAAGTTTCTTTCAAACTGGTGCCACGCCCCCTTTAACGCCCACAATCGCTCATATACGATTTTAAAAATTTAAATATTTCGGAAAAGTAAAAATGCAGTTTTATTGTGTTTATCAATACCATTCGTTAAAAAGTTATGCGTGATCAAAGTTTCTATCTCCATCTCCCTCGCACTCCCTTTACCTGAGTAACGGGTATCTGATAGTCGGGGCACCCGACTATAGCGTTCTCTCTTGTTAAAGTTAGGAAGTTGGGATTTTTTATGAGTATTAAGAATGCATCATATGAATAATTTTGGAGAATATAATTCACATAATATTCTGCAAGGGTATATCAACTTCGGCTCCGCCCGAAGTTAGCTTTCCTTTCTTGTTTTTTTCTTCATTGCTCACTGAGCTATTTATTATTTATTAACTATGCATTATTAAAAAAAATTGTTTAAAATATTTTTGCGTTTTTACACCGAAATGTACTATGTACATGTACTATTTCTACAACCAACTCCGGTGATATGAATTAAAACTAAATTCTGATTTCATATTTGTAGGCATGTGTTATATCGGGGGAATCTGGAGCTGGAAAAACTGAGACAACAAAATTTATATTGCAGTATTTATGCACAATCACTTCAAACGTTTCCTCGTGGGTTCAGCAGCAGATTTTAGAGGCCAACACAATTTTGGAAGCTTTTGGTAAGTTGAGTATATTATATCTAATATAATTATAATTTATAAAATTGGACTATGTTCAATTAAGCACAATTACCTGGACTATACAAAGACACGAAGGACCCTGTATTTATTATTCGACAGATTTTGGCACGGATTATAAATTTCAACTTGAAACAAATTTTGAAAAATAGTTTTATAATTTAAAACAAATTAGAACAAAATTATGAATGTCTCAATTATTAGATACATCAAGTATTTTCACCTCAAAGGCATAGACGAAAATTGAGAATTGGTTATAGTCGGTAATAATTTAATCAAGATCGTGTTTGTTACGGTCGAGAATCCATAATTCTGCCGGGGGTGGCCTGCGGAGAAGCCTTCGAACCAGTGGTGTGGCAAGATGCCTTGCCAGACAGTTTGTATGTGTGAGCATACGTTCCCGGTATCGACTTGAGGATTTACAAATCGTCTCCGTTACAGTCGGCACTCACGTGTCCTGGAACATAACTCGGTTTTCCACATAATGGTCCTACTTCACCCTCAGCATCATGCGGGAAAAGGGAGGAAAAGGCTGTCACACAGCAATCGTGGAGGCTGTCTTTTCTCAAGGTCGCGGAACGAGCAAGACGCGCTTCGAGCTTCGATAACCAAGTGTGCTCCTCGAGTTTTTTTTTCCGTCGGTGGAGGATTGCAGGACAGGCCAACCTGTACGCCTGACCAGACCGCCCTCGGTCTTTTGATCGCGTGTGTTCCGACAATTTAACTTAGCCAAGTTCTACGCGGTGGTTCGCGGGTTATCGCAAAGAAGAATAAAGATATACAAAACGGGTTAATTGAGGATAACTTGAATAAATGGTAAAGAATAAATAATCGCACCTCCCTGTCATGTGTTTTCCTTTCTTAGTCAGATGAGAAAATCGAACCTAACCTAACCTCATTCCCAAAGCTGCTTTGGGCCTGAGCGTGGACGTTCACCACAGTGGCCGTATTTCAGCTCCTAGTAAGATATTACCGTAGTATCCCCGGACCTGAATGTGGACCCCTTCCTGTTCCGGCCGAAAGAGCATCCTTACAGTGGCCAGAACGATGTACACGAATATCTACTGCAAACACCCTGTAATCTAAGAACGATACAATGAGCTTACAGAGTCTCTCAGGCAAAAAAAGGCATTAGCGTGTAGAACCATCCTTCGTGCCAAACCCTGTCAACAGCCTGTCAAAAGTCGAAAAAAAGAGCTGAGCAGTATTTGTGATCTTTAAAAACACCCAAAACATAGTTATCTACTTTGTGTACTTGCTCGATAGCACAATTAGACTACAGAAGCCAAACTGGTGGTTTGCAAGTGCGTCTTTAAAGGCGTTAATAGATAAAAGTCTACCAAGCACGATTCGCTTAAAAGTCTTGCAGAAGATAGACAGCGAACTAATCGGCGCAGCATGGGTCTAATGCACGTTTCCAAGGTGTTGGAAAATGTCCAAAATCCAGGCAAGCATTAAAGAGGAGACAGAGCTTCGGAACGACGGTTCTAGGCAGAGCCTTAGCTACTTTGCCATCATTCGCGTCTATGCCAGGAGTGAGCAAAAATTTTTGGGATATACAAATTCTTGACATCTGAAACACCTTAAATTATTTGGATATCATATACATCTTCGTTGTTTCTAACTAGTTCCAGTTCAGCAAAGTATATATCCCGGTTCGCCAGGGGGATTTAATACATTCCGTGGGTTGTGCCCTAAAGCGTTAGGTTTCACAGTAATTTCGGTTACTTCAGTGGATGCATGAAGTCCCTTGCCGTCCATTACCGTCATCTACAGTAATTTTACAAGAAGATTTACCAGTTGTCTTGAGGACAAATCCTGTGCTCACAGATGATAGTAAAGCAGTTAGTTGCCTAAAACCAGTGATTCCCCTCAAAAGAAGAGCTGGATGATGGGGATCGCGTTTCTTGGTTTTAGCTTGAGAACAGGCATTGAGTGGGGACACCGGACGAAAGTTAGCTTCAACAGGCTCATACAAACCATGACCAAGCTTAGGGGTGGTGATTGATTCATTAAGGGGGTCCTCTACTCTCGAGGCCCGAAAATGAAGGGTGTTTTCGTGGATGGATTGTAAAAAACTACTGAACCGATTTTGAAAATATGAAAAAAATTCTTCTGTTGTACGAAAAAAACGAATATCGCGACCTTGAAGTGCCATCAAATGTTGCCATCTAAAGAACGCAGTTGTGACTTTTAGGTAACGATTTTTCCACATGGATGATCTGAAATCAGAAAACGGATATTTTTTGTAATCGAAGTTGACTATGTTTTCCCGTGTACGATTTTTTTATTTTAAAATTTATAAAAGTTATGCAACAATTTGTGAAAAATGTAGATTTTTACTGTTTTTTTTTACCTATTAGAAGCTATGAAAATTGAACTAAACAAAATTTCGAAAATCGTACACGGGAAAACATAGCGATGTGTTTTCTGAACAATTGAAAAAAAAAATTATTAAAATCGAACTATAACTTCTATGAAAAGGCTTACCTGAAAGTTAAAAAAACACAACTTTCGGGAAATCGCGTTTAAAGATAAAGTACAGTGTAAAACATGATCGGAAACGGCCGCGCACGGGTACCTTCCGGTTCCCAGAAACATGACAAGGAATATGATTTGTACCAAACCCTTTCTGTGGCGTATTCTTAGATACATATAGATCAAAATAAAGCAAAAAAAAATCGATTTTTAAAAATTTGGAGAGTAGAAAACCCCCTTAATAGAAGTGGAACTCATTGTACCATTATCGTCATCAACAGACAAAATAGCAAAGCTTTTGTTCTTCCCTAAGTAGGTAGAGTCTTCTAGAGCCTATAAAACCAATTTTAACTTCTTTCATTCTACTGATTAGTGTATTCAATTAGTGTATTATGCAAAAAAGGATTAATTTGTTCTTTTCCAGGTAAATCAATAATTAGTAATTCTCCATTGATCACTATTTTTTTAACTTCTGTTAAGAAAACAGCTGTTAAATCAGATGTTTAAGATGCAAGCCACGTGCTTTTTAAATTCGATTTATAAATTGCATTTTTAAAGTATTTTAAAAAGCAGTTTATAAGCGTTCAAAAAACTTTTTGTGATATGAATTCGATGAATAGTGGTGTGTACTAAGTGTTTGTGTATTTAAACGGTTTGTACTTAAGTCATAAACTGAGTTGCCAAAAACGCGTTTTTTAAATAGAAAACTAATTTTTAAGTAGAGCAACAAAGTGAGTCCAGCGGAGTCCACTTCTAAAACCTATTGAGATTTGTAGAGTATTAAATTCTTTTTCAAATGTATATGGTTAGAATCGCCACTTATTGCCACTTTTTCTTATATTTAATTTTTAAGCACATAACCTCAAGTTTAGCAACCTTAACAGTAGCTGTATTGAAAATTAGAATGCTTTTGATTTTCAATGAAATATTGAACTCGAATCCGAAGAATTTAATAGAAGGTGCCATTTTTAATAACTTATTAATAAAATTTGTTTAATCCGATTTTTGTGAATTTACATTGCACCTTTGTGGAACGAAGAACATTTTGTTTTGCATTTTGAATTCTATTCAGAAGCCGATATAAAAAATATAATATAAATGTATTTATAAAGTATATAATAAAAAAAAATAATTTATTCGATTATCTTAAAAAACAACAAAGTTGAATAAATCGATCGTATGGCAGCTATGGGATATATTCGTTCGATCCTATTCTTTTAACATATAAGGTTACCAAAAAACGATTGGTAAAGTTTTAACTTGATATCTTTAAAATTATTAATTTTGGGCAACAAAAGTGGTCGTTGGCCCCATAGTGAACTGCAGGCAGCTATGGGTACCATAAGAATTGACAAAATCAAATTTAGAAAATGCTCAATCACAACCACAAATAAAAAACCTTGAAGAGAATTCACAGGAGGTCTCGGGTAAAATAAGTTAACTTAACTTAACAAGTTTTAAATGAAATCATTTTGTATATTAGTTTCTATGTAAAAATTACTCTTTCGAAAGAAAATGTCGAAATTGCATGGTTTAATATGGTTTTACGTTTTAAAATTCGGAAAAGAGATAAATTTTATTTTTGATGAAAATAATAGAAGAGAATTTAGTCATATATTTGTCCTCATTGGATCACAAAGGTGTTTTCTCCACTGTGGATGTGCTTAGGAGATGAACGCCAAACGGTAGAAGAACGGATGTCTAAAGGATACTCGGTCCAGCTGCATTTACAGCAGCTGTCAGCTCCAGCGGCAAAGTTTTTAAGGGGAAGTTTTTTGAGAAAATCGAAAATTTTTTTTTTACATAATTCGATAGTTTTTATATTCACAAATATCTCCCCAAAAAGGGTTTTTAAAAAATTTTCTCAAATTATTTTCAAAGTTATAGCCGTTTTAGAGACGTGGCAACTAGAAGGTTGAGCAAACGACTGGAAGAATAAATGGCTGGAAGCCCAGGCTACCTTAAATTGAATAACTTTCTATCCTTCTTTCTATAACAATACCCTTATTTCCAATATACTACACTAATCGTTTGAAGGTCATTGTATGGAGCTGGGATACCTGATTAAGAGAATGTAAGTTGTACATAATATTCTATCAGTTACGCTGCCCGAAACTTAACGTAAAACTTTAAATGCGTTTTTCTCGAAACTACTTTTTTTGATGCGGTCGCCACTATATCTTAAGTTCTAATCAGTCGATTTACTTGAAATTTTTCATGAATATTCTTTAAATATATCTCTATCGCCGGAACCAACAAAAAAAAAAATTTTAAATTTATAATATTTTTAAAAATTCGACAAAATGGAAAAATTAGTGAAAAAATCTTTAAGTTGCCGCCATTTCATGAAAAAAAAACATATTTTTTTGTGCTTCATGCCATAGCGACATTCGTACTCATTAAGAATCTATCATTGTTTTATTTTTAAGATAACGACAAGCATAGAAATCATGACGACGCGGGCACGGCCTCTTTTTTCCCCCTCTTCTTCAAGAAGGAATAACTCAATTAAAACTAATTTTTTTTTTTTGAAACTTATTTTATGTACTCCTTTACGTTTAATAAACAAATGATAGAAAAACGGATAGTAAAAATATGTATTGCTTTTTTTTTTTATTAATTGTTAAAAAAAGGTCGAAATTTGAGCCTCTAGACTAGAAGACCCCCTTAAGTGGTTGGGTTTTTCGTGTGGTGATGTTATGTGGTCATGAAAAGCTGGAATGGCTTTCTTCATCTCCTGATCCTAATTAGTATTTCGACATATGTTAGTAATATCGATTTAATTTTGTTATTAGTACATCGTTCAGCTTTCTACGTCCTCCTAGTTTATTTTCCTTTTGAACATTTCGAAGTCTTTTGTCCATGTTATGATAGGACAAGCTAGTTTCGTTTGCACCTAAGAATCACCGGGTATCTGCGGGGATCAAAGAAACTTTTTTCCAATTTTGAGTTGCCAAACTTCATTGGTTTTTACACAGATGGAGTTCTGTCGTTGAAAGCTTCTACATTGTGTAAAAGTTCAATGAGTATTTGTCTGTTGAAAACATTTTGATTTTTCTGATATTCAGACTAATAAATACAACAATAGTGAAGATTGTCAATTGCGGAAATTGTAGGGCGTGTTACCCCATTTTGGTCTGAGGGTTGGTTTTTGGTGACCTTTTGAAATTAATTGAAATTTTTATTAAAATCGAGGTCCTACGTTGTTATATTTTAATTTCTTCTAAAACACAAAGTTTATTTCCACTTAATTTTCATCACCCGACTATGATAGGAGTACCTAGTTTTTACAGCTATCTATCGGGATGGAAGAAGAGCGTCAGAAACTCCTCAATTTTACGATCAGTGAAGCTTATTTGCAATTATGAGTTAGTACCAAACTTAATTGGTTTTTACATAGATGGAGTTCTGTTGATGAAAGCTTCTTAAGTGTTGGAAAGTCATGTACAACAGAATCCTCAGGCTGGATCTTCATGATGGTTGCACAGTAGTGGGCTTCACAGATGATATAGCGTTGGTAGCGGTGGCCAAGGATCAAGGCGATTAAGCGGAATAATGCGGCCTGTCGATTAACTTTCTGATGAGCTGGCTCGCTGACAACACACTTGCAAGAAACAAAGGAGCAGAAAAAAAGGCAGTGCATTAGCTTATCAAAGCAGGTTAAATTTTGAGCCGGCACAAACACCACTGGACTAAACAGCCCAGCAATTAAATACTTCGGTGTATTAAACATGCAGCTGTATAGATGCTCAGGAAGTAGCATTCAGCGAAGCATTGCAGTCGAACTGAAATTTGAAAACAGCTGATTGATTAGTATACCAGTGATTAGTAATTCCAATTTTCAAGGCAAATTCCTTTTGCAATGTGACGCAACTGATTCAGGTACTGGGCAGTATCGACACTACTAAACAGCGAGAGAAAAGAGAAAACTGTATTGTAAATGTTGAAACAGTATAATTTCCCCAGAGGAAAGAAAGTGTTAAAGCGATTTTAGGTATCGAAAGTATAAAGTGAACTGATGGAACTCAAAGTCGTGACCGACCATGCAAGTTTAGCTGAGCTGATGAAGCAAGTTAGGCAATTTTATCGGCTAGGTGTGGTTCGATAAGTGCGGAAGTAGGTGTGCAGCTTGTAAGACCACCAAATATCCAAGTGCCATACTTTTTATACCCTTTACTCGTAGAGTAAAAGGGTATATTGTATTCGTGCAAAAGTATGTAACAGGTAGAAGGAAGCGTTTCCGACCCTATAAAGTATATATATTCTTGTTCAGGATCACTAGCCGAGTCGATCTAGCCATGTCCGTCTGTCCGTCTGTCTGTCCGTCTGGCTGTCCGTCCGTATGAACGCTGAGATCTCGGAAACTATAAAAGCTAGAAGATTGGCATTTTGTATGTAGATTTTAGGAGTTCCTACGCAGCGCAAGTTTGTTTCAAAATGGTGCCACGCCCCCTCTGACGCCCACAAGCCACAAGCTGTAGCCACAGTTTTGATGCTATTATGCACATTTTAATTGATATGTATTTATTTCATCAATACCTACCGAGTGGCCTAATATAAGTTTGCCACGCCCACTCTAACGCCCAAAAACCCATTAAACGCTTAAGCCTGGCTAGCGCCTACATTTCCTCCTTTCATGGCCCGTGGTACCAATGCCTTGGGGTAGATGGCGCAATACTAACGGATGACTTTGGAACAGCTGGCCAAGGTGCTCAACAGAGTCAACGTTTATTCTCGATAAGGATTTCTATTAAAGAAAATTGCGATGGTTTTCATTTGTCTATACCGAACTATATCCCAAGAACTATGCAAATCAAATCAAGTTAGCCAAATTGGAGGTCTGAGTCAAACAATGGCGTATGTGTGTATGTATGTAAGCATATACATATGTATGTATGTATTTACATTGTACACAGTTGCAATTGCATATTTATATTAAGTTGTTTAGCTGAGTAACGGGTATCTAATAGTCGAGGCACTCAACTATAGCGTTTTCTCTTGTTTTCTTATATTTGAAGTCAACCGCTTGTAGTTTGTAAGAGAAAAGCACTTGAAGTATACGTTAGTTTATATTTTTTTACTTATGTGGTGTGTCCCAATTGATTTCTCCAATGCAGTGTAATGTATTCCAATTAAGTTCTCAAATGCAGTGTTATTATGAAGTCAACCTTCTGGTTGAATGTATCTTTATTGAATTCTGGATTGGATTCTTGGATTGCTAGCTGTCGGCGCAGCTGCAGAGCTGCCGTTTTATATATTTTATATATGTAAAGTAACAATATGTAAAATGTGCATTGAGAGAGAGAGTTATGCATGCACATATGTAGATAAGCGGTCAGCGTGGGAAACATGCTGACTCGGCTCCAAGCGGTGAATGCAATGAGTTCATATCGTATTACGTTTGCACTTGAAATGTGTTTGGGCACTTGGCACACTGTCGCTGAGTGACAAAGGCAATGCCCTATGTATATTATTTGTATAACAACAAATTTATATATCAAAAATATTTATAAACTAGCAGGGTGCCCGCAGCTTCGCTTGCGATGTCTCATGTTTGCAATATACCTGTCTCCATGCAGGAAGCTCTTAAATATGTATTAAGACAATATTTTTAAATAAAGCATATTATGCAATGTTTATATCGAATAATAAGATTAAAAACTACAAAAACGTATCTGTATATGTACAAAATGCAAGTATGCTAATTGGTATATCGCAACAAATTTTTAAGTTAACATCAAAAATATCAACAAATTTGCACATTCTATAGAAAAAATTAAAATTCCGAGAAAGGCGAACTAATATAATAATATTATTGCTCACATACGGTTATATACCAAAATACACGGTTATGCGAAGAAATTTTCTTGATACGACTCTGACCAAATTGAAAGTTTCCCCGTTATCTTCTTCTTTTGCGCACTTGCTACACTCTTTCCTCTCTCTCTATCTACTGCGATCTCCCGCTCTTATGTTTCCTAACAGCGCGTGGCAGACCACTGTAAAAATAAACACCGCAAAAAACAATTTGAATGGTATATTTTTACTAAACTATCAAGATTTTCGCCAAAAAAAAGTCTTTTGAGTATTCTGGCAGCAAAACCTGTAAAGAGCACTTAAATTCGATAATAGATCGACTTTTTGCTTAGTTTCTTTGTTTAGAAGATAGCCATCAAATGAATCGTTGAAGCTTAAGGAAAAACTTTACCGAAGAAATTTTTGATACTTAGTTTAGAAGTGCAATTTTTCGACGTTTGGAGATATTTTTGGCTAAATTGTAATTTTAGAACGGGTGTTAAAAATAGTAAAAAGCCTTAAATCTAAGCGGTCAAATTTTTAAACATTTATAATGTCTTAAACTACTTTTGGGCGAAAACACGGATTCGATTGGTTAAACGGTTTAGCGTCCAGAATTTTAGAAAGGAAAATTGACCTTTTTTCCAATTGGAAGCGATTGGGGCCATTTGGGGTGCCCCAATAAATCAGTTTTAAGTTATAAGAATGTAATAAAAATGCATATTAATATTGTTAACCAGTGGTTTTGGCTGTGCGTTGAGTCCCAGTTTTCTTACTGATAGCCTTCAAGCCCAGTGGCTTGAAAGCTTTGACGGGGTTTATTCGTGTGTGTTGCTGGTATAATTTAATTTTAATTCATTGTTAAGTTTAATTTAGTTTTAAGTTTCTAATTTTAAGTTTTAAAAAGAAATCAAGATCAGCCGCCGCTCAATTATTGTAGTAAACAGAGTCAGAGAGAGAGAGACAGTGCGAGAGTATGCATTCGGTGTTCAATGCTTGTGTATAGTTTGTTGGAATTATTATTCCTACTTTAGGCTAATGTAATGCAATGGCCAAAAATCGCATCGACTGATTAACGCGTTTAGCGTCCAGATTTTTTTTATGGAAATTGGGGGATTTTTGCCACTGGAAGAAAATGGGGGCATGTTTGTGGCAAAAATAAATCTTAGCAAATCAGTTTAGTGTTATAAGAATTGAATGGTAAAAATTTTAATAGGGTCATTTAATTAGTTTAGGCTGTGCGTTGATTCTTAGTTTTCAATGAACAGTTTTATATATATAGATGAATGCCCCCCTGCCCTGTTCACAAAGCCCAACGGCTTGAACGCTTTGACGGGGTTTATTCGTGTGTGTTGCTGGTATAATTTAATTTTAATTTATTGTTAATTTATTGTTAAGTTTAATTTAGTTTTAAGTTTTTAATTTTAAGTTTTAAAAAGAAATCAAGATCAGCCGCCGCTCAATTATTGTAGTAAACAGAGTCAGAGAGAGAGAGACAGTGCGAGAGTATGCATTCGGTGTTCAATGCTTGTGTATAGTTTGTTGGAATTATTATTCCTACTTTAGGCTAATGAAACGTTTTTTGAATTGACCTAGAGCTTCAGTAAAACCACCATATGAATCCTTAAAGTATCAGGATTCCCTCGATAAATTTTCATATTGCTAATTGACTTAGATCAGTGTTTTTTTGCCGTTAGGAAAAAATGAGGAAGATTCTTAGATTTTCAAAGATCGATAAAAAAAGTAAAAATTAAAATATCGAATATTAAATTAAATAGAATCTTTATTATGTAGAGGACTAAATTTTGGCCAAAAATCGCATCGATTGATTAACGCGTTTAGCGTCCAGAATTTTTTATAGAAATTGGGGGTTTTTTGGCACTGAAAGAAAATGGGGCCATGTTTGTGGCCAAAATAAATCTTAGCAAATCAGTTTAGTGTTATAAGAATTGAATGGTAAAAAATTTTAATAGGGTCACTTAATTAGTTTAGGCTGTGCGTTGATTCTTAGTTTTCAATGAACAGTTTTATATATATAGATGACTGCCCCCCTGCCCTTTTCACAAAGCCCAACGGCTTGAACGCTTTGACGGGGTTTATTCGTGTGTGTTGCTGGTATAATTTAATTTTAATTTAATGTTAATTATTGTTAAGTTAAATTTAGTTTTAAGTTTTTAATTTTAAGTTTTAAAAAGAAATCAAGATCAGCCGCCGCACAAATATTGTACTACACAGAGTCAGAGAGAGAGAGAGAGAGAGACAGTGCGAGAGAATGCATTCGGTGTTCAATGCTTGTGTATAATTTGTTGGAATTATTATTCCTACTTTAGGCTAATGTAACTTTTTTTAGAATTGACCTAGAGCTTCAGTAGAACCACCATATGAATCCTTAAAGTATCAGGATTCCCTCGATAAATTTTCATATTGCTAATTGACTTAGATCAGTGTTTTTTTGCCGTTAGGAAAAAATGAGGAAGATTCTTAGATTTTCAAAGATCGATAAAAAAAAGTAAACATTAAAATATCGAATATTAAATTAAATAGAATCTTTATTATGTAGAGGACTAAATTTTGGCCAAAAATCGCATCGATTGATTAACGCGTTTAGCGTCCAGAATTTTTTATAGAAATTGGGGGTTTTTTGCCACTGGAAGAAAATGGGGGCATGTTTGTGGCCAAAATAAATCTTAGCAAATCAGCTTAGTGTTATAAGAATTGAATGGTAAAAATTTTAATAGGGTCATTTAATTAGTTTAGGCTGTGCGTTGATTCTTAGTTTTCAATGAACAGTTTTATATATATAGATATAAAATATTTATATATGTATGTTATTATCTATGTATGGCCATACTAAGTGTGATTATGAAATAAAAAGTTTTAGTCTATCCTTATGAACTATCTGTTTTTTGTTTTTGTCATTAACTATTATAATATTATTTCTATCTCCTATTTCCGTTACTTTATACGGACCAGTATATTTATAATCTAACTTATGACCTGTTTCATTTCTTAATAACACTTAATAACTCTCCTACTGATATATCTATATTGTTTACTTACTGATCATATAGTATTTTATTTTTATTCTTATGCTCTTCTATCATTATCCTAGCTCTTTTATATGCTACTTTTAATCTGTATTTACTTTCTTTAGCATAATCATATAGTATTTTATTTTTATTCTTATGCTCTTCTATCATTATCCTAGCTCTTTTATATGCTACTTCTAATCTGTATTTACTTTCTTTAGCATAATCATCTATATTATATATATTAAATTGTTTTGGCAAATTACTTGTTTTACCAAATACTAGCTCATATGGACAATAATTGAAACAAAAGACAAAGTATTGAAGCCATACGTCCCAATCAGTTTTATCAACCGATATATAAGATCGTATGTATTCATTAAAGGTTCTATGACTTCTTTCTATTGTTCCAACGGTCTGGTGGTGGTGTGCTGTAGATGTAATATTTTTAATATTTAAATATTTGCACAAATTGCATATAATTGAATTCTTGAATTCTGTTCCCATGGCCGTAATGAACGTTTTCATTGGACCGTACTTCAGAATAAAAGATTCAAATATTGCTTTAGCGTTCTTATTTGGAACAGGTATGGCAACTAAATACTTAGTTGAGTCACATATTAAAGTGACTGCATACTCGTTGCCATTTTCTGATTTTGGTAGTGGACCAATAGTGTCCACTATAACTCTGTGGAAAACATTTGTAGGAGTGTCTGTTATTGTTAGTGGGGTCTTGCTATGTTTAGCTTTTAGCTTTCTGGCATTTTTGATATTTTCATATGTACTCAGTGATATCACAAGTCATATTCTTCCAAAAATAATGTCTTTTGATTTTTGCTAAAGTCTTTGAAATGCCAGTATGACCTCCTTGTATGGGATCGTCATGGAAGTTAGACAGAATGGCTTCTTTATCTTTTTGTTTATCTATTAGGGTCACCGGGTTGAGTAGCGCTACTCTTAATGTTTTCAATATTTTATTGCCCATTAATTTGAAATTATCTATTGAACTGTATTCAAAGATATTTTCCCACGGTGCCACTTTGAGTTGGCTGATTATTCCCGTTACTCGTAGAGTAAAAGGGTATATTGTATTCGTGCAAAAGTATGTAACAGGTAGAAGGAAGAGTTTCCGACCCTATAAAGTATATATATTCTTGTTCAGGATCACTAGCCGAGTCGATCTGGCCATGTCTGTCTGTCTGTCCGTCTGTCTGTCCATCTGTCTGTCCGTATGAACGCTGAGATCTCGGAAACTATGAAAGCTAGAAGATTGGCATTTTGCATGTAGATTTTAGGAGTTCCTACGCAGCGCAAGATTGTTTCAAAATGGTGCCACGCCCCCTCTGACGCCCTCAAGCCACAAGCTGTGGCCACAGTTTTGATGCTATCATGAAAATTTTGATTGATATGTATTTGTTTCGTCAATACCTATCGATTGGCCTAATAAAAGTTTGCCACGCCCACTCTAACGCCCAAAAACTCATTAAACGCTTAAGCCTGGCTAGCGCCTACATTTCCGCCTTTCATGGCCATACAATAGCGCCATCTAACGGATGACTTTGGAACAGCTGGCCAAGGTGCTCAACAGAGTCAACGTTAATTCTCGATAAGGATTTCTATTAAAGGAAATTGCGATGGTTTTCATTTGAACTACGCAGATCAAATCAAGTTAGCCAAATTGGAGGTCTGAGTCAAACAATGGCGTATGTGTGTATGCTGGTGCAGTACAAAAGATGCCTGCGCTTAAGCAGCGCTGGTGCTGATGATCGTGCTGTAAAGCTGGCAGCTCTAAGAAATAGCCTAATTCAAATTGATAATTTGAACTTTTTGTCCTTTTGTCCTGTGGTTACTCTAATTCACATTATGTTAATGCAAAATCTAAAGTTGTTAAGCTGAGTATCGGGTATCTAATAGTCGAGGCACTCGACTATAGCGTTCTCTCTTGTTTTATTTATACCGGCTTGCATTTCAAGCCTTTGGAAAAATGGACCTAAATCTAGAATTCCATTGGTACATAAATCGCTAACATCATATCTTGCAGTAATTTTTCTGCCATGCTTAAAAAAACATAACATATCCTTAACATGCAATGACACTACTTTACGTACGTCGTCATTGTTTATGACTTCATATACGTTGGGCCTAGAAGCTGTCTATTCTGATATCTTGTAGTGAATTTATTGATATTGCCAGTTATATTTTGTAGGTCTTTGATGGTTATTCTTGATAACGCATCAGCTATATAATTTTCTTTTCCCTTTAAGTATTCAACTGAGAAATCAAATTCTTCTAATTCAAGCCTCATGCGTGTTAGTTTAGAACTTGGATTGATCATTGAGAAAAGGTATATTAAAGGTCTATGGTCTGTTTTTATTATGAAATGTTTTCCATATACATATGGTCTAAAATGTAATATTGCCCAGTGTATTGCAGCTAATTCCTGCTCAGTAGTGCACTTATTGCTTTCTCCTTTAGTGAAAGATCTAGATGCATAAGCAATGGGAAGTTGGAGTCCATCATGGTTTTGAGTTAAAACCGCTCCACATGCTTGTTTGCTTGCATCCGTAATTATACAGAATTCTTTATTAAAATCGGGGTATTATAACAATGTTGGTTCCATTAGTTTTGTTTTTAAATATTGGAATGCGTTTTGGCATTCAACTGTCCATTCAAAGGGAACATTCTTTTTTCATAATCTTGTTAGGTGCCGGGAATATTCGGTGATGTTTTCAATGAATCGTCTTTAATAATTGCAAAAAGGTACAAAACGTCTGGCGCTATCCGCATTGTGCGGCACTGGATAATTCATGATGACGTCATATTTCTTGTCATCTGGAAGTATTCCTTTATCTGTGCATTTATGACCAAGAAAAGTCACTTCATGCATAAAAAATGAACATTTTTCTGGATGTATCTTTAGATTGTATTCCCTGCATTTCTCAAAAACCTCCGTTAAATTTTTAAGCATATGTTTTTCGGAACAACCTATAACTATTAAGTCATCCATATAAAGGAATGCTTGTGAAGCTTATAATCCAGAGAATGCAATAGTCATCATCCTCTGAATGAATTAGGCGCTATTTTTAAACCGAAAGGTAATCGCGTGAAACGATATGAGCCATTGTTTGTTGAAAATGACGTTATATCTCGTGAACTTTTTATACCCGTTACTCGTAGAGTAAAAGGGTATATTGTATTCGTGCAAAAGTATGTAACAGCTAGAAGGAAGCGTTTCCGACCCTATAAAGTATATATATTCTTGATCAGGGTCACTAGCCGAGTCGATATAGCCATGTCCGTCTGTCCGTCTGTCCGTCTGTCTGTCCGTCTGTCTGTCTGTCTGTCTGTCCGTATGAACGCTGAGATCTCGGAAACTATAAAAGCTAGAAGATTGACATTTTGCATGTAGATTTTAGGAGTTCCTACGCAGCGCAAGTTTGTTTCAAAAAGGTGCCACGCCCCCTTTAACGCCCACAATCGCTTATATACGATTTTAAAAATTTAAATATTTTGGAAAAGTAAAAATGCAGTTTTATTGTGTTTATCAATACCTATCGAAATGTAGAAGACATTTTTCAAATCGGACCATTCGTTAAAAAGTTATGCGTGATCAAAGTTTCTATCTCCATCTCTCTCGCACTCCCTTTACCTGAGTAACGGGTATCTGATAGTCGGGGCACCCGACTATAGCGTTCTCTCTTGTTTCGAGTTCAATTCGGTGGCATCCCGACATAAGGTCAAGACACGAAAAATATTTTGCTCGCCCTAGTTGATCTAAAATGTCATCAATTCTAGGGAGTGGAAATTTATCGGACAATAATTTTTTGTTTATTTGACGGTAGTCAATCACTAATCGCCATTTCTTTGAATCTGAAGCGGGAGATGATTATTTGGGGACACGTAATAATGGGCTATTATATTCAGATACAGAAGGTTCGACTATTCCGTCGGTGATCAATTTTCCGACTTGCTTCTGTATCTCGTTCACCTGACTGTGTGGGCTTCTATAATTTTTGACGTATACTGGTTCATCATCCTTTAATCGCAGTTTCTGTTTGTAGAAATTATTTGTACTTATTGGTTCCGTTTCCAATCCGAATATATCACTGTTTTGGTGCATAAGCTTGAGAGCTGTGACTTAAATTGTGAAGGAAAGTTCTTTGATAGTTGAGATAATACAGACTTTTCTCTATATTCAGTATTAGTTTTGACTACTTCGTAGTTCGAAAGTGTTTCATATGCCAAGTTACTTGTATTGACTACTTGATCTTTATTTGTAGTATTAAGTAGTCTTATGAATGCATTTTTTGTTGTTGCAATGGTACCAGCTATGTAAATACCATGTTTAATTTCTTGGTTTGGAATCAATACACTGTCTTCTGTGGAATTTAATTGAATTTTTCTAATAACTTGGGATCTTGCTGGCAGAAGTATTGAGTTGTTGCCAGAACTATATGTTATTATATATGAAATTTAAGGTTATCGGGTCTGATTATAAGCCAATCTTCAGATGGCTTGAAGTCTAATTGACAGTTGTATTTCTTTATGAAGTCGATTCCTAATATGCCATCGCATGGAATAACAAAATGCAAATCCACGATATGAAAGTCGTGTGGGATTATATATTTAGTTGTCTGTATCTCAATATAGGTTAACCCTTTTGATTTTGTAACCTCCTGGTTTATTCCTTTTATATCTATTATATAGTTAGCGTTTATGTCATGATAGACATCGGAATTTTCTTTGACTATTGGAATGTCTGCACCCGTGTCTACTAGAAACACCAGTTCTTTTCCTGTGGATACGTTAGTGAAAGTATCAAATATATTTTGACTGAGATTAATTGCATAAACCATTACATTCTCTACTGTTGGGTACTTAAAGGGTCTTGAGAGTTTTCCGATGTATTTTGGGCTACTCTCACATTGTTATTGCTGTTATTGTTATTGGGGCCTCGATTTGAGTTACCACGTCCTCGAGTGTTACCTCTGTATTGATCTCTCTCATTATTATTATAATTGGAACTGTTGTAGTTGTTGTAATTATTATAACGACCACGAAAGTTTCCTCTGAAATTTCCACTTCCGCGGTTTCCACCACGTTGTGGATAATTTTTATAATAAAGGACAGTATTTGGTTGTCCAGTTGCTTCCGTGCAACTATTTACGAACTTTGATATGGCATCATTCATTGTGTTGAAGGTGCCAGCCTGCATGATAAGTTTTACCTTATCAATTGCGCAATTCCTTGTCATTGCCTTAACTGCAGACTGTATAGAATAATTTCTGGCTCCCGCAAGGGGTAGGCCGTCCGTTATGTACGCACTTTCTAGAGCTTTTGTCATCTGCTCAACCTCTGATCAATTCAGAACCACCGAGCCGCGTAGACGTGTCTTTTTGCTCGCCCTGCCGAAAGACTTCCAAAAATCTACAAAGTGACCACCAAAAATAAGAAAAATAGCGAAAAGACGCTGGCAGCAATGCCATATCCCAAGGTCAACATCTCCTTGTGATTAAAACTAAATTTAAAACCGATCTAGCTAATCAAAAACAATTAAAAATGTCGAACGCAAATAAAATATTAACAAATGCAACCGGTAAAGCCACGAAGCCAAGTCGTAATCGGCAACAAATACAACTAGACGAACGACGGCTGTCTTCTGCACGGAACAATGCTTACATTTCCATTGACTCATCGGAGGCAACAACAAAATCAAGGTCACTGACCGCTACCGAAAGAGCCCGCTCACTGTCACCAGCGATTTTATGCTCAAGCAGCGCTGCCGTTACTCAGTCGTGGAGTTCACAATGCCCGTCACCTCTCTCTCTCATCGATGCACCGACTACTTCGGCTTGTGCGCCCACCAGCACTGTACCCTCTCTTACTACAGCAACGTCAACGACAACAACAACTTTAACGTCTGCGGCTACCCAGTGGCCTATCTCAACACCACAAGCAAAACTTAGCTCTACTGACCCTCTTACGAATAATACTCTCGTACAGACGGGGATCGATAGGTATGTACAAATAAAAAGAAAGCTTAGTCCACAAAAAACTTTACCGAAAACTTTAGGCAACACACGAACATCCGAAAACAGATTTGCCATATTTGGCGAGACCGAAGAAGACAAGGGTCAGGCGCCTCAAGTCATGAAAGCTGTAAAGCCACCGCCAATATATATTAGGAAACACAACTTAAGCTTAAACAAGTAATCGGGCCTAACCACTTCTATATCAACACCCTAAAAAGAGGAAACATATTAAAAGCAAAACTCCAGGTTAACAACGAAGACAACTTCCGTTCTGTAACAAGATATCTCGACAATGAGCTTATAAATTACTACACTTACCAACTAAAAAGTAAGATTGTAGGCCTTTCTTACTTTTTAGTTGGTAAGTTGTTGTACTTAAAGGTATAGAATCGACTGTTGCGGTAGCAGAAATAGCTGAAGGCCTCACGGAAAAAGGCTTCGACGTTAAGCACATCGTGAACATAGTAAATAGAATAAAGAGTGCATGTGTTGTGCAAATTCTTCTGCTTGTTCATTATCAGATCTACACCAAGTTCCATTGCTTTTGCGGATGATTATGTTTCTTTTTGCTGGTCTCTATAGATATTTAGTTGCTCTCCACAGGTTATATTCTTTGATGCAAGAATTAGGGTCTAAATATCTCAGATATGCAGCTAGAGATTCATTTCGTAAATTTGACAGCAGTTGTATAAGCTCAGATGCAGCTTTGTTGTATAACCTTTTTTCAGCAGGATAGGGGATTTCTTGCCAACGTTTTCTCAGGTCTCTTTTTTGTTGAATTTTTTCTTGAATTTCGGTAGAAAGGTACAATTGGTTTGGTTGTTGGTTTCTGGGGGTGCTCCACAGCATAGTCTATTTCCTCTTCTGTTTTTAACGAAATATCTAGGCTTCTAGGCTTCTTCTAGGTAGTTTTTAAACGCGTTAATATCTGTGGAAGCAGATATGACTTTATATGGCTTGTCTAGCATATGAGCTATTATCGTAGAGTGATCTGATCATTGGCATTCCATATTCCTAAGTTTGGACTTATTTGCATAATTTATTGACATTATCATGTTAAGTAAGTTATTGGTGAGCTCAAATTGTTTTTCTCAAACATGTTTTATTCTTTCTAGAGAAGTATTCGAATTACTAGTTCCTGCAGCAACTTGAGCGTATGATTGGTAATCTTTTGGTTGTTGGGTCGCCTTATCAGGCAGAATAGATAATTGAAATCTAACAGAATTATTTTTATTTTGGTCTTTATTGTGCATCTGTTTGCGACCAGTAGCTAATTGTTTTGATATGAGTTCCTTATAGACTACACCCTTTGTAGCTGGCAGCGTGATCTTCGTTACAATTAGCACATTTTGCTGGTTGTTCTTTATCTTTTGGGCATATGTTGCTGGGATGCTTACGAGAGCATTTTACACACCTATGGAACAATAGGATTTTGTGTGCCCGGAATTCGACAACGGTGAACAATGTCCTTTGCTTTATGAGGGGGCTCTATTTTAACAATTGCGTTACCAATGTGCTTAACTTCGTATATGTCTTTGTTATTATTGTTGGGCTCAATGTCAAGGAAGAACAGATTTAATGGCTCTTTGGTTCCACGGCTTTTAGTGTTATTTATACTCCTAACAGAATGACCTTTGGACTCCACGTCTTGTTTAATTACATCAATATCCGTTGAGAAGTGCAAATTCTTTATTACGACCCTAAAAGCTCACTCATGCTTTAGCTGGTATGTGTGAAACTTGAAAAAATCACTAGCAAGAGTTTTAAAGAGGGACCTGTATTCATCAATAGATTTAACCATAACTCTCTCTTGACAATCTCGTTGAGATTTATAATGGAAATTTTCTTTTTTAATTTTGGTTTCGAGGTAGGCTAGCTACTTATATCACTAACGTCCGATAAGAAGATAGGTGGCGGCTTGGCAGGTTCATCAATGTTGTCTTCAGTTATCATGTCCAGTGCTTCGTTTTCGTCTTCATCAATACGTTTTTCAATTGGCGAGCGTTCGGCTAAGATAGCGAATTGATTAGAGCTAGTGCATGGTGCAGTGTTCAGGACAAGTTTTTTTAGCAATATCGGAGAAACCTGGTTTTGCCTCTTGATTCCCTTTGGCTTAGGTTTAATTCTTTGCCAGCTCCAAACCGATGTGTTGTCTTCGTCGTCGCTCATGTTGACAACAACACTTTTTCGGTTGCTGATCAGCAACAACTGTTATGTTTTTGTTTTGTTTTGTTTTCGCAACTCGAGTAACTGTTATAGATAGTTTAAGCGTAGCTTCCACGTAGAATTTAGATCGCGACTGAGCCCATAACCTGTTGAATGAATTGGTTCGTCAGGAAAGTCTTGGCGGAAGCGTAAAATAAAACACGTCGTGCTGCTTTGACTATTTATTTGCGACTATATTTACTAAATGTTAGTTTACATAATTTAAGTGCAGATGTTAATGTTAACGCACTGCTAATATTAGTTATCGATACTTATCTATATTCATATATTTTTAACAGTTAATATTATTTCGGAATCCGTTTGGATTCTTTTCTGTCTGTTAAAAGCTAATTAATGCTAACTAAAATAATCTCCAAAAGAACCGGGCAAAGGGCCCGACGTTGGCAATGACGAGCAGAATTGCGTGGGACTGCTGATTAGCTCCTCGTGCCCGGTGACATTTTTGGGTTCCATTCTAATTAACTTACATAGAACCGTACATAGTACAATTGTTTGAGCTTTTGTCAATTATTTGTTTTGGTAAATGCAATTGTTTGGTCTAACTTCATGAGTAACGTTGAATTCAAACCAAATAGCGATGTAGTTTATATAAGATTGACCTTGTTGTCGGAATTCATTCTTCCAGTAAACACCGATCAAAAATTTCGACCCAAACTTACGCCCGCTTAAAAATGTTTTGATATCCTGAAAAATAAATTGTTTATAGTATTAAATAGAAAACAAAGAAAGTTTCAGTCAACCTTTTGTTTTTTAAACGTTTGAAATTTTATTAATAATATTGTTTTTCTACTCTTTACAGGAAATGCTAAAACGATAAGAAACGATAACAGTTCTAGATTTGGGAAATTTATGCAAGTTTGTTTTGATGACCACAACTGTATAAAAGGATGCGTTATTCAAGATTACCTGCTTGAACAATCTCGGATAACATACCAAAGCGAAGGGGAGCGAAACTACCATATAATGTATCAGCTAGTGGCACAGGGACAGAAAAACACTGATGTAGCGAAGGCTTTTTATTTAAAGCCACCTGAATTTTATAAATATCTAAATACTACGAGTACTGAACAAATCAATATGGCTTTAGAATCAAAGAAATTCGATGCCGTTACCATGGCGTTTACGGTTTTACAAGTTCCCCAATTTGTAATAGATGGCGTTTTTAAAGTCTTAAGCTCAATATTGTGGTTAGGTAATATAGACTTTATGGACATTGATGGAGAAGGCTGCGATTTTTCAAATTCAGACCAGGAAGCTATTTCCAACATTTCTAGCCTTCTGGGACTGAAGCGTTGTGATCTTCAAAATGTTCTATTAATTCGCCAAATAAATGTTCGAGGAAATATAACTGAAATCCCTTTAAAAATTAAAGAGGTAATTATCTTATTAAATTATTTGAAACTATATTATTTTAGTTTTTGTTTGGATATTAAGACTAGTTATGTATAAGTTAACACGGTCACCCGGCAACAGAGAAGTTGCCAAGCTGATCACGCGTAGCCGGCATGAGAATAATGCAAAGCCAGCGACACCTGCGGATATTGCACAACGACGGTAGCAAAAGCCCAAGCTTCGGTAAGCGCTATCAGCGGGCAATGCACTGCGACGCAACCGACGGCTACCCAACACCAGACACGGGGCGCCGGGTCAACACTTTCAGGGCATAGGGCTAGCTTTCGTTATAAGAATTTATGTACTTAGTATTTAGTTGAATTTTGGAAATAAATCGCGACAATCATCGCCTCCCGAAACCTAAGTCTTCTCATTCGCGCAGTACCGCGCGTCTTAAGTAAAAACCTGAATAAGGAAATAATTAATTGGCACCCAACGCGTTCGTAAGACCCTCGATCCGTCGTTAAAATAAAAAATAAAATAAAAAACGCGTTCGTAAGTCCCTCGAACACTTAAAAATAAAGACATTCTAAAAACCAATTCGTTAACTCCGTCGTACCACAAGGAACCGGCAGCAGCAATTAAAAGCAGGAAGATAACACGAGCATCAGCAGCAATTTAATTTTTTTACAAATAAATAAAAACCATGTAAGTGGAGTGTTCATTGAAAAAAAATTCATTCATTTTAAAGGCACAAGCTCGGGAAATAATTTTTCAAAATTTTTATTTTTTCCGACAAAGAAATTAAATACAGTGGGAACAAAATTCTTTGTTCTTTGTGTTAAAACATATGAGTGATAGTGAGATAGAAGAATTGCTAAAAGAATTCCAAAAGCTAAAAAGCGCGGAAAATTTTTAAGTAGACCAAAACAACTTAAATATGGCAATGACCAACGACCAATTAAAGGCCATTATAGAGGGCGAACAAAAATTAGGTGGTGTTAATATCGGTACACCAGAAGTAGAAACATACAGAGATGAAGAGATCAGAATAAGTATTACATGTAATGAGACCTTAGATATTATGAAGTCCCTGCCGGACTTCGAGGGTAAAAATGAGACGTACGTCTCATGGAGAAAAGCGGCGCACACCGCATATAAAGTGTACGAAAAATACGATGGTAGTTCCAAACATTACCAAGCTTTAGGGATACTAAGAAATAAAATAAAAAGTTCAGCCCTCGTTCAACACACCTCTGAACTTTAAGGCCATAATAAACCGACTAGACTTCACATACGCGGACAAGCGACCGGTATATTTAATAGAACAGGAGATGTCAACGCTCCGCCAAGGAAACATGACACTCTTACAGTACTATGACGAAGTAGAGAAAAAACTGACTCTGCTTATAAATAAGACACTTATGACCTACGACAACACCGTAGCTGCTCCACTGAATGAAAAATACAGAGCGGATGCGCTACGCGTTTTTATTTCTGGAACAAGAAAATCTTTTTTCTTTCTTTTTCAGCAAGACCATCTGATCTTCCTTCCGCTCTAGCGCTAGCACAGGAAGTAGAGGCTAACCAAATACATTTTTTAGGCATAACTCCCTGCTCCCATTCATAGAAAGGGATATCGCAGGGAGGAAAATCAAACTTTTGATAGACACAGGGGCTTCTTACTACCGAACTTAACGACCTTTGATGGAATAATCGGACTAGACTTACTAAAAACAAGAGAGAACGCTATAGTCGAGTGCCTCGACTATTAGATACCCGTTACTCAGCTAAACAACTTTATATAAATATGCCTTCTTGTATGTTTTTCGCCGATCGAATTAGCACCTTGGCCAGCTGTTCCAAAGTCATCCGTTAGATGGCGCTACGGGCCATGAAAGGCGGAAATGTAGGCGCTAGCCAGGCCTAAGCGTTTAATGGGTTTTTGGGCGTTAGAGTGGGCGTAGCAAACTTTTACTAGGCCAATCGATAGATATTGACGAAACAAATACATATCAATTAAAATTTTCATAATAGCATCAAAACTGTGGCCACAGCTTGTGGCTTGTGGGCGTCAGAGGGGGCGTGGCACCATTTTGAAACAAACTTGCGCTGCGTAGGAACTCCTAAAATCTACATGCAACATGCCAATCTTCTAGCTTTTATAGTTTCCGAGATCTCAGCGTTCATACGGACAGACAGACGGACAGACAGACGGACAGACAGACGGACAGACAGACGGACAGACAGACGGAGAGGCAGACGGACAGACGGACATGGCTAGATCGACTCGGCTAGTGATCCTGAACAAGAATATATATACTTTATAGGGTCGGAAACGCTTCCTTCTACCTGTTACATACTTTTGCACGAATACAATATACCCTTTTACTCTACGAGTAACTGGTATAAAAACTGATGTCGTTCTCGACCTAAAAGACAAGAAATTAATAACTAATAGCAGTGCAGAAGAAATAAAATTTTTAAAATGTGCATATGTTAATTTTACAAAGGTTGAGGATATTGAGGTACCCCAGGAAATTTCAGAAAAATTCCAGGACATGTTTGGAAATCGCACAGGCGTATTCGCAGAGCCGAACGAGGCGCTGCCTTACAATACTAATATCATTGGTACTATCCGGACAGAGAACGAAGACCCAATATATTCAAAATTGTACCCATACCCGATGGGTGTGTCCGACTTTGTAAATAAAGAAACAAAAGCCATGTTACGCACCGACCATCTCGGTCTCCGTATAACAACCCTGTTTGGGTTGTAGATAAAAAAGGGTCCGATGAGCAGGGAAACATAAAAGATAACACAACACCAAATACCCTATCCCGAATGTTGTTTTTATCCTGGCAAATTTAGGGAGGGCGAAACACTTTACCACATTGGTTTTGAAGTCTGGTTTCCACCAGATACTTCTCGCCGAAAACGACAGAGAGAAAACAGTCTTCTCAGTAGGAAATGGGAAATATGAATTTTGCAGACTGCCCTTTAGATTGAAGAATGCGCCCAGCATTTTTCAGAGAGCCATCGATGATGTGCTCAGAGAACAAATAGGGAAATCATGCTATGTTTATGTCGATGACGTAATTATTTTTTCAGAAAATATGCCCGATCATGTGAAACACATAGCATGGGTCTTGGACAAATTATATGAGGCCAACATGAGGGTTTCGCGTGAAAAATCTAATTTCTTTAAAGAAAGCGTAGAGTATTTAGGTTTCGTAGTTTCACGAGGAGGCATAAGAACATGCCCTAGCAAAGTAGATGCAATTCGTAACTACGAGCAACCAACCACACTATTTAATGTCAGATCATTCCTTGGATTAGCAAGTTACTATAGGTGTTTTATTAAGGACTTTGCATCTATTGCAAAACCTATAAGTGACATCCTAAAAGGAGAGAATGGCAAAGTAAGCGCGGGTCAATCTAAAAAAATACCCGTTAACTTTGATGAACATCAGCTGCAGGCATTTGAGAAGCTTAAGAATGTTCTCGCGTCAGAAAACGTAATGTTATTATATCCAAATTATAAAAAAACCTTTGACTTAACGACAGATGCTTCGTCTTTCGGTTTGGGAGCAGTCTTATCACAGGACGGAAAACCCATAACCATGATATCACGAACTTTAAAAGACAGGGAACTAAATTTTGCAACAAACGAAAGAGAGTTGTTGGCAATTGTGTGGGACTTAAAGAGCCTCAGAAATTACCTATACGGCGTAAAAAATTTAAACATTTTTACTGACCACCAACCAATACCTTTCGCCGTCTCAGATCGCAATCCAAACGCAAAAATGAAGCGCTGGAAAGCTTTCATTGGCGAGCACAATGCACAGATTTTTTACAAGCTAGGAAAAGAGAACTACGTTGCTGACGCGCTGTCCCGACAGCACATTCACTCGCTAGAAGAAGATGTGCAGTCAGATATTGCCACAATACATAGAGAATTATCACTAACCTACACCATCGAAAAAACGGACAAGCCGGTCAACTGCTTTCGGAACCAAATAATAATAGAAGAAAGCGGAACTGTTTCAGTTAGAACGGTCATTATGTTTGGTGAAAAGATTCGACATCTCTTATATTTCTCGGATAAAGAAACACTTATGCGGAAAATATGTGATGTGGTCAAGAAGTCAATGCAATTTTTTGCGAACTGCCAGTACTGGCATTTATCCAGCATAAATTAATAGAAACATTTCCGACCGACATCTTAGACAAGAACGAACAAAAAGAAATTACTGTGTCAGAACATAACAGGGCTCATAGAGCGGGGCAGGAAAACGTGAAGCAGATCATGCAGGACTATTTTTTTCCCAAAATGATTCATATGGCAAATGAGGTCGTCGCAAATTGTAAAATTTGCCAGAAGGCAAAATATGATCGACACCCTCAGAAACAGATTCTCTGGGAAACATCTATTCCCTCATACACGGGCGAAATATTACATATTGACATATTTTCGACCAACTAAAAATACTTTCTTACCTGTGTAGATAAATTTTCAAAATTTTCAATTGTCCAACCAATTGCTTCCAGAACCATTGCAGACGTACAAACCGCGATATTATAACTTATAAATTTCTATCGACGACCAAAAACAATATATTGCGGCCTTCTATTAAATCCGAAACAATTAAGTCCCTTTTCAGTAACCGGTTTAACGTACAAATCGTTAATGCACCGCCACTTCATAGTACATCGAACGGACAAGTGGAAAGATTCCACAGTACACTGACAGAAATTATACGGTGCTTGAAAATAGAAAGAAGTATTGAAGACACTGTGGAATTAATACTTCTCGCGGCTATAGAGTACAATAGAACTATTCACTCAGTAACAAATAAAAGACCCATTGACATAATACACTCATCGACCATTGAGCTTAACACAGAAATTAGGGATAAAGTCTTAAATGCCCAGAACATTCAACTACAAAGATTGAACAAAACAAGACAAGACATAAATTTTCAAGTAGGAGACAAGGCTCTTGTGAAATCAAATAAGAGGTTGGGAAACAAACTTTCAGATTTGTACTCCGAGGAAACCGTTGAAGCAGACTTGGGGACCACAGTCTTAATAAAGGGTGGTCCATAAGGACAATTTGAGGTAATTACAATAAATCTTATTATACCCTTGCAGAGGGTATTATAATTTCAGTCAAAAGTTTGCAACGCAGTGAAGGAGACATTTCCGACCCTATAAAGTATATATATTCTTGATCAGCATCACCAGGAGAGTCGATCTAGCCATGTCCGCCTGTCCGTCCGTCTGTCCGTCCGTCTGTCCGTCCGTCCGTTTCTACGCAAACTAGTCCCTCAGTTTTAAAGCTATCTGCTTGAAACTTTCCCAAAAGTTGTCTTTCTATTGCAGGTAGTATATAAGTCGGAACGAGCCGGATCGGGCCACTATATCATATAGCTGCCATATAACTGAACGATCGGAAATGCCATAACTTTGGTGTTTTTAAAGTTAGGAAGTTGGGATTTTCTATGGGTTTTATTTTTGGCCAATCAATCCGACCTACCAAATTTCCGACTATATCCTATAGCTGCCATATAACTGAACGATTGGAAATGCCATAACTTTGGTGTTTTTAAAGTTAGGAAGTTGGGACTTTTTATGAGCATTAAGAATACACCATATGAATAATTTTGAAGAATATAATTTACAGAATATTCTGCAAGGGTATATCAACTTCGGCTCCGTCCGAAGTTAGCTTTCCTTTTTTGTTTTTCTTTTTATTTTTATCTTCGACACTCTAGGATTTGGATGATTCTACTCCTCGCCGTACCAATAGCAGCTAAAATGACCGACTACACGACCTCAAATTACATACCAATCATAGACGGGCATGTGACTATTTGGAGAGACTTACAATACCTCAAACGCTCAACCAACTTAACCATGTACTCGGAAATAGTTAAAGAAACAGAAGAAATGAGAAACCATTTCCCCCAGTCACATATGAGGCAGATATTAGACTCAGATTTAGACTCAAATGACTTACAAAATTTAATCAATGAACATTCCACAAATGTTACTATAACCGATTTAATGGAAGTAGCTCAAATTAAAGTTTTATTAAATAATAACTTTTTACACTTTATATTAAAATATCCTAAGCCCTACATAGCTTGTAAGAAAATAATCTTGCACCCCGTTGAACACAACGTCACTATTCTTAATTTTGTTGAAGGCGATAGTAAAGCTGACTGCGGTAACAAAATCATGCCGATTGGAAACTGCAGCGCTGCCCTTACGACAACATTCTGCAGAGAAATGCCCTATGCAACATGCGCACAACAACTCCACTCTGGAGGCAACGCACACTGTTCGACTCGCACAAGCCACCTCGAGCCACTAACAATCAACGATGACAGCGTTATTATTCTCAATGACGGAACAGCTACGGTCAATGGACAACTGGTAATGGAACGTTCCTCGTTACATTCGACGAGGAAGTAAAAGTAAACAACACCTTATACCGAAACTTGAAGAGCTACGTAAAAAAATTCCCAGCACCCGCTGCATCAACGGTCCTTAACATTACAGACCATCAGGAAATACTGAGTTTACCATACTTACAGAAATTAAACATAGAAAATCTACGATACATTGGCGAAATGGAAAAGAGACTGAAAAACCGGCCTATAATATCTGGAGTGGCCGCGATCGCTTTCTTCGCCATCTGCTTTATCATTTTCAAGCTTTACCAAAGACGCCAGCGAGTTCGTCGCCACCATGACCTTCAAGTTATTATTGACGGTTTCAAGAAGACCGAGGACGTCCTTCATCTAAGCGTGGGAGGAGTTAACACGGTCACCCGGCAACAGAGAAGTTGCCAAGCTGATCACGCGTAGCCGGCATGAGAATAATGCAAAGCCAGCGACACCTGCGGATATTGCACAACGACGGTAGCAGAAGCCCAAGCTTCGGTAAGCGCTATCAGCGGGCAATGCACTGCGACGCAACCGACGGCTACCCAATACCAGACACGGGGCGCCGGGTCAGCACTTTCAGGGCATAGGGCTAGCTTTCGTTATAAGAATTTATGTACTTAGTATTTAGTTGAATTTTGGAAATAAATCGCGACGGTCATCGCCTCCCGAAACCTAAGTCTTCTCATTCGCGCAGTACCGCGCGTCTTAAGTAAAAACCTGAATAAGGAAATAATTAATTTATATGTATGTATACATTAATCGATTTTCACGATTGGAAACAATATTTCCATGTTATACCGTTACTCGTAGATAACAAGGGTAGATTGTTATATTTGGAAAGTACGTAACAGGTAGAAGAAAGCTCGGAAACGCTATAACGTAAATATATTATTGATAAGTATTAGTCGATTAAGCTATGTCCGTCTGTCTATCCGTATGTATTCTTGCTTTTCTTACGCAGCACCTGTTTAGTTCAAAGATTGGCCATGTCCACTCTAAAGCACACAAATCACCAAACACCTAAGAGACCTCGTAGAGGCCAGATATTGGGCGGAACATGTACAAACTCGCACTAAGATACTTACTCAGTCAATATCTATCAACACTCTTTAAATATATATTTGAGAAAGCGGAAGAGAGCTAGAAAACTAGATAGGTAGATCTTAGCTTGTGGTTTTCGGCAGATCGTGTTTCCTCAAATTGATTTATTTTGAAATTTGTTAGCTGAATAATGGATATCTTATAGTCGTAGCACTCGACTATAGCATTTCTCCTCGTTTTTAATATTACGGGCTCAAAATTAAACACTCTGAAAAGTATATAAATTTGTTTTAATTGTTACCTCTGAATCGTTAATACTATTTTTAATCAAATTTGTAACCCATATAAAAACACACTATTTAAGGGGAGCCTGTTAAGGGCTTCAAAAAATCAATTTTTTTACCTACCCAACTATTAGCGGACATAAGGGATCGCTTTGGGAATCTTTTGTTTACGTAAGCTGACTCAGAGCTCTCTTTGGGGCTCCGATGTTTACAATATCGGCTTGGATGTTTACAGTATCCGTTTGATGCGGACTGCGTGAAACTGATCTGGGTGGGACTAATATGGAGGCGTAATTGACAGAGTTAATTGGAAATTGGCTCTTGGTTCAAAGTTGTTTATAAATTGGGTAAGAACCCCTGAATAATGTGTAATATAACTCCCCCCATTCTCAATTGAATCGTACCGATTCATTGGAACTGATGGGTATATTGAATGTATTTGGTTGGTTGATTCGACAATGATATTTTCTTCTAGGGTATTTTCATTGTTGGGGATAATATTTATTTCATTATCGGAAATGTTGTTTTCTGGTTCGATTTCTATATGAATTTGCCATGGTTTGAATATTAAAAATTTTCTGTATGACCGTAATAATTAAATATATAAATGTGAATATGATTAATATTAACGTAACTGGTATTTGAGTTTGTTTAAGGGGGTATATACCTTTTTTGTAGAAAAAAATAGGAAAGTTTGGAGTTTTTATGTATGTTACTATTGTTTTTATTAAATGAATGATTATATTTTCTGAAAGTTTAGATTGTTGACAATGTTTATGCAAAAAAATTTTGAAAAATATTTAATAGTTTTTAAGGAGTGGTCTTTTACCTTAAACGCCTTTTTTTAAGAGCCTTGCGGTGATAATTCCCCAGGACAAACGGGTCAACTGATACCGAAAAAATACAAATATTTCATTAGTTTAAAGGTAGTATCCTGTACTTGAACGAATTTTAAAATTTTTTTTTGTGTTAATACGGGAACGTTTTATGCAAAAACTAACGTTTTTGGACGTTAACATTCTTACGAAACTATATATTTCGGCGAAATAAAATTTTGTACATGAAAAAAGATCGTTCAAGTACTATTAAAATTAAATAAATTAAATTAATTAATTTTAAAAAAAATTGAAGAAAATCTGTTCAGTAGTTTTTCGCCAATCCATATCACCGCAAAGTCATTTTTAAAAAAAACACTATTTCGAGATATTCGCGCTTAAAGTTTTCAACTTTTTTTCTACTGCTCAAATCTCTATGAAAATTTGGAGAAATGTTCTCAAGAAGTTGTTCTTTAAGATAAAGCAAAAAATTTCGATTTTTTGAAAATGAAAAAGGTATATACCCCCTTAATTTAAATAAAAGGATTTAGTATGTTAATATTATCGTATGTGAGTTCCGAGTCATTGGATATAATATATTCGGATACTAAAAAATCTATATATTTTCAAGCGGTGATGTATTCCAATATCTTATTGTGTACATTGGTGTAAGATATATTATTAATTTTAGAGGTGCCATTAAAGGTTATTAAATATGACCCATTTAAATAAGTGTCATTAACTGTATTTTGTCCATTTACAAAAATGACTCCATCTTGGGGATTACATCTATATTTTTTTTTTCTCGGATTTTGTTACAAATTGCTTTTTCCGCATTTAGTAATTTGGTAAAACAAGAACCTTCAGGGTTAAGTGTGCAATAATTATTGAATTTTTCTGTCTTAAAATTAGACATTACAAAATACTTATATCTATATTTTGCAACGTGATTGTCTATTAATAATTTTCCATCATTTTGTGCAATGGATCTTGAATTATAAACTTCACAACGATCGGTAATAATAGGGTATTTTATGTAAATTATAATAAGATCTTAAAGCAAAACAATTTTTAATTCAGATATATCTAATAGATCTGTTATAATTACAGGTGTACTTTCGTGCTTATTTTTTTCTTGTATGTCATCATTATTTCGAATTTTAGTATTAAATACATCAATTTTTGCGTGTGTAATTGTGTCCATTAAATTAATCGTAAGTAAGTAAGCGCAGACGATATTTTCTGAGTGAAACTTCTTGATCCTTAAAGACTGTTTTGAATTCTTCAGATAAAGATTTTATCTCTTTAAATATTTTTGTTTGTAGGCGACCTTTGATGTGTGTTTAAATTTATTGAGTTTTTCCGGCTCGAGGTCAACAATTGAAAAATGTTTTAAATAAAAGTTTTTAATTTTTATTTTTTATTATTTCCAATATATTTCGGTTGCACTTCGGCAACCGTCTTCAGGGCAACTATAATCAACATATAAACATAAAATAACATAAATTTAGACAATAAAAAACAAAGCTTTAAAAATTATTACACCTACATAATTTTTCACGTCTGCACCGTCGGACGTGGAGATTAATACTAGTTGTTATTAAGTAAGTGTCTGTAAATGTGAGCGCAATTTTCAACGTCTGTTTTGTAGTTCAGTCTTATGCTTGTGGGTGTGTTTGTTATATGTAATATTTCTATGGTGAAGCGTTTTTTGTAAAGCTGTTCTTGTTCCAAAATAGTCGTTGCTTCAAAATTTGGTGAGTGACCGCTGGTTTTACAGTGGGCCATAAGTGATGTTTTTTGTATATTAGCTTGGTGTCTTAATTTGAAGTCTGATCTGTGTTGTGATATTCGAGTTTTTAGTTTGGATTTAGTTGTTCCTACATATATACTGTCACATTTTTCATTTATATCTCCATTGCATGGTATTTTATATACCACATTGTTTTTGTCAAACATTTGTATTTTGGACTTGGTCTTGTTGAATATTGTTGTTGGGCTTGTGTGCTATTGTTATTTTTTGTTTATTGTAAATTTCTGACTTTTTAAGGCGTTCTGATAATCTTGGTATATATGTTACGGATGGTTTCTAATTAGATGGTTTGGGAAGTCGTTGTCCTTTAAAATTTGTCTTATTTCATTTTTGGTTTCTTCATGAAAAATGTTGTCCGAAATGGTTAGCATCCGTTGTATACAACCTACCGCTGTACTGATTATCATTGTTTTAGGGTGTTTTGAGTTAAAGTTGATGATTCGTCCTGATGCTGTTGGTTTTTTATACCACTTCAGTTTTAGAATGTTCCCCTGTCTATGAACCATTGAGTCCAAATATGCTAGTACTCCATCTTCTTCCTGTTCCAGTGTGAATTTTATATTTTTATTGAAAGAGTTTAAAGCGTCAAGTGTGTTTTGTATTTCGTCTTCTTTTACTATTGCGAATAAATCATCCACATACTTCGTCAAAAGTCTTGGTTTGTGTCCTAGTTTTTTCAAAGTGTTGTCTAATAGCTCTTCCATTATATCGTCATTAAATTTAAAATATCTGTTGTCTTGTATGCAAAATTGTACTATGTCCATAAACATTTTTTCGGCATATTTGTATGTTCTTTTATTTTTGTCCATTTTTCTCTAATTGTGTCTAGTGCAAGGTCTGTAGGTATGCTGGGAAATAGTGAGACTACATCAAATGATATTAATGTTTATGGACATAGTACAACACACACAAAACACACTTGACGCTTTAAACATTCTAAAACTAAAGTGGTATAAAAAACCAACAGCATCAGGACGAATCATCAACTTTAACTCAAAACACCCTAAAACAATGATAATCAGTACAGCGGTAGGTTGTATACAACGGATGCTAACCATTTCGGACAACATTTTTCATGAAGAAACCAAAAATGAAATAAGACAAATTTTAAAGGACAACGACTTCCCAAACCATCTAATTAGAAACCATCCGTAACATATATACCAAGACTATCAGAACGCCTTAAAAAGTCAGAAATTTACAATAAACAAAAAATAACAATAGCACACAAGCCCAACAACAATATTCAACAAGACCAAGTCCAAAATACAAATGTTTGACAAAAACAATGTGGTATATAAAATACCATGCAATGGAGATATAAATGAAAAATGTGACAGTATATATGTAGGAACAACTAAATCCAAACTAAAAACTCGAATATCACAACACAGATCAGACTTCAAATTAAGACACCAAGCTAATATACAAAAAACATCACTTATGGCCCACTGTAAGACCAGCGGTCACTCACCAAATTTTGAAGCAACGACTATTTTGGAACAAGAACAGCTTTACAAAAAACGCTTCACCATAGAAATGTTACATATAACAAACACACCCACAAGCATAAGACTGAACTACAAAACAGACGTTGAAAATTGCGCTCACATTTACAGACACTTACTTAATAACAACTAGTATTAATCTCCACGTCCGACGGTGCAGACGTGAAAAATTATGTAGGTGTAATAATTTTTAAAGCTTTGTTTTTTATTGTCTAAATTTATGTTATTTTATGTTTTTATGTTGATTATAGTTGCCCTGAAGACGGTTGCCGAAGTGCAACCGAAATATATTGGAAATAATAAAAAATAAAAATTAAAAACTTTTATTTAAAACATTTTTCAATTGTTGACCTCGAGCCGGAAAAACTCAACATATCTCTTTAAATATTTTAGAATTAATAACTAATTGATCGTTATTGTTTTGTATTAAATCATCAATTTTATTTTGGACTGTTATGAAATCATAATGATCTGGTGTTCCCGCTATCCATTTCCAAATATTGCCTTTTGGATCTATTGGGTATTATTTGAGAGATAAGTATTTTTATAATTTTTAAATCGTGGGATATTTCCCGAAGAAAAGTCTTGCTGTCGTAATTCTTTAGAAATTCTGTTTCAAGATTAATTATATCTCTATAAAAACTTCTGCTGAATGATGAGTATTAAGATCTGAGACCGATTCATTACTTTCCGTTAAGTTATATATTTGGATCCTTGATAAGGCGTCCGCAACAACATTTGTTGCTCCAGGCTTATAAATAATTTTGGGTGAATAACTTTCAATAAAGGAATACCATCTTTTTATTTCGATATTTGTATTTTTTTGAGAAATGAAGAATGAAAGAGGTTGATGATCGGTATAGATCTCGATGTTGTTAACTCCATATAAGTAATTTCGAAGATTTTTAAGAGCCCATACATGGCTAAAAGTTCCTTTTTATTTGTTGCGTATAGTTTTTCAGTTCTGCTTAGAGTTTTTGAAATAAATGTAATTGATTTTTCTTCCTGAGAAAGAACAGCACCAATAGACGTTAGGGTAAATTTTGTATTATAGTCTGGTTGTACCAGTTCTACTTGTGCGATTAAGTTTTCCTTAAAAGTTAAGTTTTACGTGATATATTTTTAGATACTTTGCCATTTTGGCCTTCTAAATACTTTGTTAAAGGTTTAGCTATCTTTGCGTAATTTTGCACAAATTTTCTGTAATATCCTGTGAAGCCTAGGAATTTAAAGAACTTTGATTTTTCAATCGAATTATCATGTTTGCGTTCAGCAAAATTTTAATTATGACCATTAAATCTCTGTAATGTTGTTCAATTGTACTTGAAAATATAATAATGTCATCCATATAAACATGACATGTTTTACACACTTGTTCTCTTAAAATATCATCCATCGCTCACTGGAATATTCAAAGAGCGTTTGTCAAACCGAAAGGCATTCTTAGGAATTCGTATTTCCCATTGTTTATTGAAAATGAGAATGTCTGTATGTCTGGTTCATTCATGAGAATCTGATGAAATCCAGATTCCAAGTCAATTGTTGAGAAGTATTTAGCTTTTCCAAGATTTGATAAAATCACTGAAGGGTCCTGCATTGGATATCTATCAGGTATAGTATTTTCATTAAGTTTTTTATAATCTATTACGAGTCTGAGTTTCAGAGTTTTCTTCTTTTAGCATTCGACTTTTTTCGGAATTTACAAAATCTGAAGCCGATAGAGCATAAGGGTATTGTTTACTGTAAATGGCCCTATCATTTTCGGTGTTTATTTATTTTCGAATTGATAATATTTAATATTTCGTTCTCAAGTTTTTTCTTTGATCTGCAGATGATATTTTTATGTTATTTAATTTTTTATTGTCGGATAATTCAACGACGGCGTTTTCAGGATTTTTAATTCCCAAACTTTTATTTTTGTCGGATTTTTCAACGACAGTGTGTTTAGGATTTTTAATTCCCAAACTTTTATAATTGTCGGATATTTCAACGATGAACACGCGTTCAGTATTTTTATATCCCAAACTAAATTCGCTTTGTTTACCCATTTCAGATTCGGATCTGATTTGAGCTTTTTCATCAAAGTATTTTTTTAATATAAATTCATTTAATTGAAGAATAATGTTTCTTCTGTTAAATAAAGTTGGTTTAAGATTTTTCCGTTATCATAATTTAATTTTTCTTCTTTTCCATTATATTTAATTACTCCCTTAGCTGTATCGATTACAGCTCCTATTTTTTTAAAAGGTTATAGCCGACCAGTAAAGCTGAGTCTAGGCCTTTTATTTCATAAAAGGTATATCGCGTATCAAAAATAGTTATCATGTGATAATATTTAATTTTAATTATTTATTTTTAAAGAGCTACCAAGTATTTTAAAATTAATAGGTAGCGTTGATGATGAGCAATGGCAACGGGGGACTTCAGCTCGGTTTTTTACAATAATTACATGAGTTCTATTTTGTATGTATGCCGGAGAGCAAGTACCTGTTCTTCGTAGGTCAGTGTGTGTTCGCTGCGTAAGTGCATTTCCTAGAACGTCATTTAAAGTAGGCGACGCATTGGCGATACATATTTTGGAACTTTGAATTGTAAATGCGCAGTTATCGGGAAAGAAGCAAAGTAGCGGAAATTGAGAGTCTGCTACTGAGTGAGGTCTAATCGTATTCCGCGAACTGAGTGAGAACAGAGGCAGGAGCAAAGAAGGAATTAGTGAAATTGAGCTCTGCGTTCTCGGAGGTCAGTTCGATTTGCGGCATAGAGACGAGCAGAACTTGCTGTGCTTTGAAAATTAAAGAAAAATTAATCCGTCACCAAACGAGCCCCCGATATCAGAAGTGAGATCGGCTGAGCCTAGAGTTCAAGATTCAAACTAGATCCTCGCAGCTCTTGAAGCACGGAACCGGAGTCTAATGGACATTATCAAATCCATGCAGACTCCAAGGCCGGTAGCAAATGCAAGGCCTGTACATGTTGCTTTGCCGAAGTTTAATCCTGACTGTGCGTGAGCGGATGCCTCTGCGTGGTGTACGACGGTGGACCTGATTTTTGATGAAAATATCCTCGAAGGCGGCGCTCTTGTGATAGCGTTAAGCAAGGCGCTAGACGGCAGCGCATCGCAATGGTTATCCCAGATATGTTTTGTGGGCATAACTCGGACACAATTCAAGCAGCTGTTCGTCCAACGCTTTGTGGGTATGGAGATACACCACCAACATAACAGCAACTCCAGGCCCACGCTTTCAAGAAGCGCAATACGGAAGAGGGTGCATATTCAACCGGCCCAAAGCGGAAGAAGCCCAAATTCCAAGAAAAGTACCACCATTGCGGAAAAATTGGCCACAAAATAGCTGAATGCCGTAGCCGACTGGAAAGGGGACAGAACGAAAAAGGAAACAACCAGAGCGGGAGCAGCCATACTGGAACAAAGGATCGCTCCAATATACGATGTTTTAAGTGCAACGAACTGGGACATTACGATAGTTCATGACCTTAAATCCGGACCAGCGGAAATGAGAAGATCTTCGAGAAGCGTGTGGAAATTTGCACTGTTTCCCCGCCCAAGGGAATAATAAATGTATCCGGTGAGTCAATCGATGAGCTCCTTAAATCTAATATTATTCGTAACAGCTGTTCACCTTTCGCTAGTCCTATGATGATCGTAAAAAAAAAATGGCAGTGATCGTCTTTGTGTGGATTACCGTGCTCTGAATGAGAACACAGTCTCAGACAAGTATCCTTTGCCTTTAATTTCTGATCAGATTGCTAGGCTACGTGGGGCAAGTTATTTCTCATGTCTCGATATGGCTAGCGGCTTCTAACAAATACCGGTACATCCATATTCAATTGAGCGCACCGCTTTTGTCACCCCCGAGGGTCAATATGAATTGTTGAATATTGTGTTTAGTTTAAAAAACGCTCCGTCCGTGTTTCAGCTATTATTGCAGCATTGGGAAATCTTGCATACACTTACGCCATTGTTTACATCGATGATGTTTTGATTGTGGCCGAAACTAAGGATGAAGCCTTAGATCGATTGGAGATTATACTAGAAACCTTAAGCAAGGCTGGATTTTCATTCAATGTAACTAAGTGTTCCTTTCTTAAAACTAGGATAGAATATCTGGGGTTTGAAGTGAGCAAAGGACAGATTCGCCCTAATCCACGCAAAATTCAAGCGCTGACAGAATTGCCACCCCCAAAAAATCTTACTTTCGGCAGTTTGTACCAAAATTTTCAGAGACCTTAAAAACACTGTATTCACTCACCTCAAAGAAAAATTCAGATTTCGTTTGGCTGTTAGAGCATGAAAGAATTCGCTCGAAAATAATATCCGGTGCTAACCATATTCGACCCTCAACATTCGATTGAACTTCATACAGATGCTAGCGCAATTGGCTATGGAGCCATTTTGCTTCATAGAATCGACCAAAACCCTCAACCTGTTGTTGAAAATTTTAGTAAATGCACGTCAGCTTGAGACTTTGGCAGTCGTCAATGCCATTAAACATTTTCGTCATTATTTACAGGGGCGTAAATTTGTTGTATTTACAGATTGCAATCCGCTAAAAGCTAGTCGAACAAAATCCGACCTTTCACTAAGGGTGCATCGATGGTGGGCTTTTCTACAGTCGTTTGATTTTGACATTCAGTACACAAAAGGAGAAAGAATGGCACACGTACATTTTTTATCAAGGAATCCGATGATTAAAGAATGCAAGAGCGTAGAGAAAATTGTTAAAAAGCGGATTGAATTGACTGAGGTAACTGACAATTGGATAGTTTCTGAACTACAACGGGACCCTGAAATAGCAGATTTATTGCTAAGCTTAAAAATAACGAATTGCCGGAAAATGTAGATAAAACATATGAATTGAGAAAAGGCGTTTTATATCGAAAAATACAAAGGAACGGCAAAAACAAGTGTTTACCTGTAATACCTAGGGCATTTAGATGGGCAGTGATTAATCACGTCCACGAATCTATTATGCATTTATGTTGGGAAAAAACCTTGGATAAAGTATATGGGTTTTATTGGTTTGAAAATATGTCGAAGTACGTTTGAAGGTTTGTCAAAAACTGTATTAGCTGTAAACTAGCCAGGCCACCGGTTGGGAAAATTCAGGTGGAATTACATCCGATTAATAAGGTCGAAATTCCGTGGCACACAGTGCACATAGATATTACTGGAAAGTTGAGTGGAAAGAACGACCCAAAGGAGTATGTAGTTGTTTTGGTGGATGCGTTCACAAAATTTGTTTATTTTCATCATACCTTAAACATTGACACAGAAAGTTCTATTAAAGCCGTTGAAGCCGTCGTGTGTTTGATTGGTGTGCCTACTCGAATTATAGCGGATCAGGGTCGTAACTTTGCCAGCTCAGGATTTCGTGATTTTTGTTCTTCCCAAAAAATTGAGTTTCACTTTATTGCAACAGGCGCGATTAGGGCAAATGGCCAGGTAGAACGTATAATGAATACACTTAAAAGTATGTTGACCGCTGTCGAAACCAGTCAGAGATCGTGGCAAGATGCATTGGCCGAAGTACAGTTGGCAATGAATTCCACAGCTAATCGAGTCACCAAGGTCAGCCCATTGGAAATGCTTATCGGTAGGGAAGCTAGACCTTTCGGCCTATTGCCAATAGGTGAAGAAGAGGATAATTTAATTAAAAGAGAATCCGTAAGAAAACAAGCTAAGGAGAATATGGAAGTTAATGCTCGTTACGACAAATGTAGATTTGATAAGAACAAAGCAAAAATAATTAAATTTAACGTTGGACACCATGTATTGTTGAAAAACGAAGAGCGGCACCAGACAAAACTTGACCCACAATTTAAAGGTCCGTTTGAAATCATTGAGTTACTAGATGGAGATAGATATGTTTTAAAATCATTAACAAGTGAGAGAACAAATAAGTATGCGCATGAATTTTTGAGACAAATGAGTGAAGAAGTTGATGAAGAATTCGACGCCTCAAAAGAAGCTGAGTCTGATTCCCAAGTGGGGAATGAATATATGGATGGCACTGTATGTGCTTTGGAATCTCAAGCGGGGATTTAATGACCGCACCATAACAGATGGACATGTTATGGCGGGGGTCGGTGGTTACCGCACCATAAAGGACATGCTATGGCGGGGGTCGGTAATTTGGTGTGAATGAAAATGCACAAGTTGATAAAGTTTATGTTGGTCTAAATGCCTCAAATTATGTGAAGAAATTTTAATGAAAAAAATAAAAATGAA
Organism: Drosophila carrolli; assembly: GCA_018152295.1. Classification (NCBI taxonomy): domain Eukaryota; kingdom Metazoa; phylum Arthropoda; class Insecta; order Diptera; family Drosophilidae; genus Drosophila; species Drosophila carrolli. The sequence continues at coordinate 220,112 of JAECXJ010000295.1, read as the reverse complement.
TTACAACTGATATGTGAAAAATGTGTGATTTAAAGGTAGCACACGGAGAGCGAGTACATGTTCTGCGTAGGTCAGTGTGTGTTCGCTGCGTAAGTGCATTTCCTAGAACGTCATTTAAAGTAGGCGACGCATAGGCGAGACATTGGATTGTCCGTCTGTCTGTCCGTCTGTCTGTCCGTCTGTCCGTTTGTCTGTTTCTACGCAAACTAGTCTCTCAGTTTTAAAGCTATCGAATCGAAACTTTGCACACACCCTTCTTTCCTTTGCACGCAGTATATAAGTCGGAACAGCCTGAATCGGCCGACTATATCCTATAGCTGCCATATAACTGATTGATCGGAAAAGCCATAACTTTCGTGTTTGTAAGGTTAGGAAGTTGGGATTTTCTATGGGTTTTATATTTGGCCAATCAATCCGACCTACCAAATTTCATAAAGATCGGCCGGCAATATCCTATAGCTGCCATATAACTGAGCGATTGGAAATGCCATAACTTTGGTGATTTTAAAGATAGGATGTTGGGATTTTTTATGAGTATTAAGAATGCATTATATGAATAATTTTGGAGAATATAATTTACAGAGTATTTTGCAAGGGTATATCAACTTGGGCTCCGCCCGAAGTTAGCTTTCCTTTCTTGTTAAATATTGTTGTCTTTGGCAGTTTAGTGACTTGCAGTTAGTCAGTAAATGGCATCATCATTGGTGTCATTGCAGAACGGACAGGTCCTGGTTTCAGTTGGGTCCATATAGTGTGTATGTGTAATTTTTGTGCCCAAGCCTGAGCCTTGTTATTATTATCTGGTCTCTACGTGAGACCGATGAGTGAATGTTTTTGGTAATTTGGTGACAGTTGAGTTGGGGATGATTAATTGCTTGGTACCAGCGTGAAGTTTTGGATATGTTTGATTGCCTTTTCGAGAGATATGTGTTTTTTTTTTTTTTATAGTTTATTCTTATTTATTGGATCTTTTCTATTACTTAAGAGACTAACAATAAGTTTTCAAATCTTAATCTATGTTACGTTAATTTATGTTATTGAAAAGGGATGGGAAATCATTCCGCTGTAGACGGGAATGATAGCTTAGCCGGTTGAGTTGTCTGGCTAGCAGGTTTGGGTGATTTGATAATCTGGCTTCATATTTAATTTTTCTGGAAACAATTTCTTCTTTTACGGGATTTATATCCAGGTCTCTCTGGATGTTTGCGATGCGGATGTACCAGGGGGCTCCAGTTATTGTTCGAAGGGTCTTTGATTGTACTCTTTGAATAATTTCTATATTGCTGCTGCTTGCGTTTCCCCAGAGCTCGGAACCGTAGGTCCAGATCGGCTTTAAGCACGAGTTATACAGTAGTTCTTTATATTCGAGTGGAAGGGGGAGCGGTAGTTCATGAGCCAGTGAAGGCTGCTGGCCTTTAGTTTTAAATGGGTCTTCTTTGCTTCTATATGCTTTCTCCAGGTAAGCCTCCTGTCTAGGTGTATGCCGAGATAGGTGACTTCGTCTGCTTGTGGAACCGTCTTGTTGTTTAGCGTCAGTGGTGGGCATTTCGACAAGTTTAGTGTAAATGTAATGTGCTTACACTTTTGCTCATTGACTTTGATACGCCAGTCTGCGAGCCATTTTTCTACAGCTACCAGGTGTTCTTTTAAATGGGCTGTAGCTGTTTTTGGGCATTTCGAGCGGCTGACAATGGCAGTGTCGTCAGCAAAGGTTGAGATGAGGGTCTGGCGGCTTGTTGGAATGTCTGCCGTGTAAAGGATGTACAAGATTGGTCCAAGAACACTTCCTTGGGGTACTCCAGCTTCGATGTTACGGATGGTTGAAGTAAAGGTTTTACATCTCACGGTGAAAACTCTGTTTCTGAGGTATGACTCAAGCAACTTGTGAGTGTTTTCCGGTAGGAGGGTTTTGATTTTGTATACCAGACCGTCGATCCAGACGCGATCAAATGCCTGTGATACGTCCAGAAATAAGGCACTGCAATATTGCTTGTGTTCGAAAGCCGTGCGAATTTCAGATGTTAAGCGGTTTACCTGTTCGATAGTTCCATGCTTTTCCCTAAATCCGAATTGGTGCAGAGGGATCGTTCTGTTGTTTTGAAGATGTGTTACTAGATGAACAAGAAGCAGTTTTTCAAATAGCTTTGATAGACATGGGAGCAGACTGATGGGCCGGTACGAGAAAGGCTGGGATTTGTCTTTTCCTGGCTTCGGGATCATTGTAATGACAGACTTTTTCCATTGGTCAGGAAAGTAGCCCCATTTCTTTTTTTTATTTTTTTTTTTTTTTTTTTTTTTGGTTTTGGGGGGGGGGGGTTGGGGGTTTTGAAAGTTCTTTTTCGTCACTGCGCGCCCAGGCACCTGTTTGTGATTGAATTGGCCAATCGGGATCTATTGGTGGTTGCATGTTTGGGTGAGCTCTCCATAGTGGGAATTTATTACCCGTCGGGGATAGTTTCACAATGTAGGCCCATTGGGCCTGGTTCTTTTCGGGTAGAGGGGCCTTTTCGACAATTTTTGAGATGCTTCATTAAGTCTTTTCTTAGTAGCTGGGGACCGATGAGTCTGCCAGTCTCTGCGGAGTCTACGTTTTTCAAGTAGGAGAGACTCGATCTGGATACTTGAGCGTCCAGTTCTTAGCGGGTGTGTGGATGAGGGTTCTGGCATAGAATGTTTGGCGGCAGAGGACATTACGTCCGTGAGGTGTTTAAGCGACTTATCAATGTCAGATTCAGAGGAAATTTCAAGATCAAGTTCGATGTGTGCACTTACTCAACAGCGAAATCGATAATGTCAGGTTGTTTATTTGGATCTGTGGGCCAGTATGTAGGCCTAGCTGGTGAGACAAAGTCAAGCGTATTACCAGGAGTGATGATAGCGTTGTATAATTGGCGGCCTTTGGGGTTGATAAGACGAGATCCCCAGTGGGGATGCTTTACGTTATAATCACCGGCAGCTATAAAGCAGCGTCCTAGTGAGTTGTAGAAATTCATAAACTCATTTTCTGCAATACTGAAGCGTGGGGGGCAATGTATGGCGGATAGGGTAAGTGGGCCGCCAATTAGGTTTATATGTGGGCTGCAGGTAGTTAGTAGCGAATGTCTCCAAGGGATGTTTTATGCGTTGTTTTATGAGTATACCGGTACCTCCGTGTGCTTTACCGTCCGGGTATGGATGATATGGAAGTAGTTTTTATTAGTTAGATGGGTTTCAGAAAGTAGCATGATATCGATATTGTGGCTATTTAGGAACTGTAGGAGTTCGTTTTTGTGCCGCGAAACGCCGTTTGCGTTCCAGAAGCATATTCTTAAGGAGTCCATTTATACAGACTTTTGTTTGATCAGCAGTTCCATTAGAAGGCTCTGGTTTCGCAGTAGTTCTTGAAGGGAACTTTGAATCGTCATCATGACGTTTGCAAGAGTAGCTAGTGTAGATTCTAGACCGCTAAGTGTTTGTGGGGGAAGAGTTTGGTTTTGCTGCGTAGAAGGTTGAGTTGTTGTTTGGCCATTTTGGCTTAAGAGCGGAAAATCATTTAGGTTTGGTATGGGTGGCTGTGGACGCAATGCTGCAGGCTGGGCGGTAGATGTTTGTGAGATTCCAGGGTAGCAGAGTGCGTTGGCAAAGGAGACACCAGGAGTGGTTGTTGATGGGGTGAAGATGTTTTGTTCAGCAGAGTGTTGAGCGGTGAATGGATTACTGCGTCTCTGATTTAGGCGGCTCTTGAGTTCTTTGTAGACGGGACAGCCCCGGTAGTTGGCAGTATGATTTACTGCATTTCCTCAGAGTAGGGTCTTCTTTGTTTCCCAGGCATGCTTCAATGCAATGCAAATCTCCACAGGCGACACAAACTGGTCGCAGGGTGCAGTAGGTTCTTGTATGCCCGATCTCCTGGCAGTTTGTACACTGTACGGGGCCGTTCCGCTTATGCGGTTCCTCTACGGTGATCCTTCGGTGAAGGAGATATTGCAGATTGTGAATAGGATGCACTGCATTTTTCTTTAGAGGTTTCGTCTCTGGGGCCAGCTCAATCTTAAACAGTGGTTTACTATGTTCACGATGTGCTTAACGTCGAAGCCTTTTTCCGTGAGGCCTTCAGCTATTTCTGCTACCGCAACAGTCGATTCTATACCTTTAAGTACAACTTGTAGGCCTTTCTTACTTTTTAGTTGGTAAGTGTAGTAATTTATAAGCTCATTGTCGAGATATCTTGTTACAGAACGGAAGTTGTCTTCGTTGTTAACCTGCTTCTAATATGTTTTCTCTTTTTAGGGTGTTGATATAGAAGTGATTAGGCCCGATTACTTGTTTAAGCTTATTGATCAGATCGACACTGTTGTGTTTCCTAATATATATTGGTTATACAGTTATACAGTATACAGTAGTACTTTATATTCGAGTGGAAGGGGGGAGCGGTAGTTCATGATCCAGTGAAGGCTGCTGGCCTTTAGTTTTAAATGGGTCTTCTTTGCTTCTATATGCTTTTTCCAGGTAAGCCTCCTGTCTAAGTGTATGCCGAGATAGGTGACTTCGTCTGCTTGTGGAACCGGCTTGTTGCTTAGCGCCAGTGGTGGGCATTTCGACAAGTTTAGTGTAAACGTAATGTGCTTACACTTTTGTTCGTTGACTTTGATACGCCAGTCTGCGAGCCATTTTTCTACAGCTACCAGGTGTTCTTTTAAATGGGCTGTAGCTGTTTTTGGGCATTTCGAGCGGCTGACAATAGCAGTGTCGTCTGCAAAGGTTGAGATGAGGGTCTGGCGGCTTGTTGGAATGTCTGCCGTGTAAAGGATGTACAAGATTGGACCAAGCACACTTCCTTGGGGTACTAAAGCTTCGATGTTACGGATGGTTGAAGTAAAGGTTTTACATCTCACGGTGAAAACTCTGTTTCTGAGGTATGACTCAAGCAACTTGTGAGTGTTTTCCGGTAGCAGGGTTTTGATTTTGTATACCAGACCGTCGATCCAGACGCGATCAAATGCTTGTGATACGTCCAGAAATAAGGCACTGCAATATTGCTTGTGTTCGAAAGCCGTGCGAATTTCAGATGTTAAGCGGTTTACCTGTTCGATAGTTTCATGCTTTTCCCTAAATCCGAATTGGTGCAGAGGGATCGTTCTGTTGTTTTGAAGATGTGTTACTAGATGAACAAGAAGCAGTTTTTCAAATAGCTTTGATAGACATGGGAACAGACTGATGGGCCGGTACGAGGAAGGCTGGGATTTGTCTTTTCCTGGCTTCGGGATCATTGTAATGACAGACTTTTTCCATTGGTCAGGAAAGTAGCCCCATTTCAATATTGAGTTAAATATAAATGCGATGCATCTGACTGCGCATGCAGGTAATTCAATTATCATTTTTGGAGAAATAAAATCGTGACCAGGAGCTTTCTTTGGGTTTATATGTTCATTAATAGCCCTAAGTATTGTGCTGGTTTCAAGGGTAACTGGGGAGACATTCGGTAGAGTGAATTGGTTGGATGGCGGGTGAGGCTTGAAGGCGTTTTCCAAGTGATGGGCAAAAGTGTTAGCTCTTTCTTCGTCACTGCGCGCCCAGGCACCTGTTTGTGATTGAATTGGCCAATCGGGATCTATTGGTGGTTGCATGTTTGGGTGAGCTCTCCATAGTGGGAATTTATTACCCGTCGGGGATAGTTTCGCAATGTAGGCCCATTGGGCCTGGTTCTTTTCGCTAGAGAGGGCCTTCGACAATTTTTGAGATGCTTCATTAAGTCTTTTCTTAGTAGCTGGGGACCGATGAGTCTGCCAGTCTCTGCGGAGTCTACGTTTTTCAAGTAGGAGAGACTCGGTCTGGATACTTGAGCGTCCAGTTCTTAGCGGGTGTGCGGATGAGGGTTCTGGCATAGAATGTTTGGCGGCAGAGGACATTACGTCCGTGAGGTGTTTAAGCGACTTATCAATGTCAGATTCAGAGGAAATTTCAGGATCAAGTTTGATGTGTGCACTTACATATTTTTTGTACTTCAGCCAGTTTGTTTTGTTTGATGTTAGATGTTAGGGGCGTTCCAGAATCTGCGGCTGTTCAGATAGACAGAGGAGAACTGGCGAGTGGTCCGATGTAAGCTCTTCTAAGGTTTTAGCCTGTGCGAGACTCTTCTAATAACAGCGAAATCGATAATGTCAGGTTGTTTATTTGGATCTGTGGGCCAGTATGTAGGCCTAGCTGGTGAGACAAAGTCAAGCGTATTACCAGGAGTGATGATAGCGTTGTATAATTGGCGGCCTTTGGGGTTGATAAGACGAGATCCCCAGTGGGGATGCTTTGCGTTATAATCACCGGCAGCTATAAAGCAGCGTCCTAGTGAGTTGTAGAAATTCATAAACTCATTTTCTGCAATACTGAAGCGTGGGGGGCAATATATGGCGGATAGGGTAAGTGGGCCGCCAATTAGGTTTATACGTAGGGATGTGGCCTGCAGGTAGTTAGTAGCGAATGTCTCCAAGGGATGTTTTATGCGTTGTTTTATGAGTATACCGGTACCTCCGTGTGCTTTACCGTCCGGGTGGTTGGTCGCGTGGAATATATATCCGATGATATGGAAGTAGTTTTTATTAGTTAGATGGGTTTCAGAAAGTAGCATGATATCGATATTGTGGCTATTTAGGAACTGTAGGAGTTCGTTTTTGTGCCGCGAAACGCCGTTTGCGTTCCAGAAGCATATTCTTAAGGAGTCCATTTATACAGACTTTTGTTTGATCAGCAGTTCCATTAGAAGGCTCTGGTTTCGCAGTAGTTCTTGAAGGGAACTTTGAATCGTCATCATGACGTTTGCAAGAGTAGCTAGTGTAGATTCTAGACCGCTAAGTGTTTGTTGGGGAAGAGTTTGGTTTTGCTGCGTAGAAGGTTGAGTTGTTGTTTGGCCATTTTGGCTTAAGAGCGGAAAATCATTTAGGTTTGGTATGGGTGGCTGTGGACACAATGCTGCAGGTTGGGCGGTAGATGTTTGTGAGATTCCAGGGTAGCGGAGTGCGTTGGCAAAGGAGACACCAGGAGTGGTTGTTGATGGGGTGAAGATGTTTTGTTGAGCAGAGTGTTGAGCGGTGAATGGATTACTGCGTCTCTGATTTAGGCGGCTCTTGAGTTCTTTGTAGACGGGACAGCCCCGGTAGTTGGCAGTATGATTTACTGCATTTCCTCAGAGTAGGGTCTTCTTTGTTTCCCAGGCATGCTTCAATGCAATGCAAATCTCCACAGGCGACACAAACTGGTCGCAGGGTGCAGTAGGTTCTTGTATGCCCGATCTCCTGGCAGTTTGTACACTGTACGGGGCCGTTCCGCTTATGCGGTTCCTCTACGGTGATCCTTCGGTGAAGGAGATATTGCAGATTGTGAATAGGATGCACTGCATTTTTCTTTAGAGGTTTCGTTTCTGGGGCCAGCTCAATCTTAAACAGTGGTTTACTATGTTCACGATGTGCTTAACGTCGAAGCCTTTTTCCGTGAGGCCTTCAGCTATTTCTGCTACCGCAACAGTCGATTCTATACCTTTAAGTACAACTTGTAGGCCTTTCTTACTTTTTAGTTGGTAAGTGTAGTAATTTATAAGCTCATTGTCGAGATATCTTGTTACAGAACGGAAGTTGTTTCCTCTTTTTAGGGTGTTGATATAGAAGTGATTAGGCCCGATTACTTGTTTAAGCTTATTGATCAGATCGACACTGTTGTGTTTCCTAATATATATTGGCGGTGGCTTTACAGCTTTCATGACTTGAGGCGCCTGACCCTTGTCTTCTTCGGTCTCGCCAAGTATGGCAAATCTGTTTTCGGATGTTCGTGTGTTGCCTAAAGTTTTCGGTACTTTTGGCCAATTTGAGTTTACGTTTTTTTGTGGACTAAGCTTTCTTTTTATTTGTACATACCGATCGATCCCCGTCTGTACGAGAGTATTATTCGTAAGAGGGTCAGTAGAGCAAAGTTTTACTTGTGGTGTTGAGATAGGCCACTGGGTAGCCGCAGACGTTAAAGTTGTTGTTGTCGTTGACGTTGCTGTAGTAAGAGAGGGTACAGTGCTGGTGAGCGCACAAGCCGATGTAGTCGGTGCATCGATGAGAGAGAGAGGTGACGGGCATTGTGAACTCCACGACTGAGTAACGGCAGCGCTGCTTGAGCATAAGATCGCTGGTGACAGTGAGCGGGCTCTTTCGGTAGCGGTCAGTGACGTTGATTTTGTTGTTGCCTCCGATGAGTCAATTGAAATGTAAGCATTGTTCCGTGCAGAAGACAGCCGCCGTTCGTCTAGTTGTATTTGTTGCCGATCGCGACTTGGCTTCGTGGCTTTACCGAGAGATATGTATTTTTAATATATTTGTATATGTCGTGTGTGTTTAAGTTTTCGATGGTGGTTGTCTTGTAGCGTTTTTTGCTAGGGCGTCTGCAAGTTCGTTTCCAGGTATTATTACGTGACCGGGGATCCAAAGTGATTTAAATTTATAATTGTTTTTTGGAGAAGATTACGGGCCTTTGAGATATAGTGTTCGCTGTTGTTAGTGTTTTTTATTGCGTCGATGGCAGAGAGTGAGTCTGGGCATATGCAAAATTTGCATCTTTTAGTTTTATGTATTTGCAGAGCTTTTACTATTGCAAGTATCTCTGCGGAGAACACTGAAAAGTAGTGTGGTAGGTGATAAAGTTTGATGCATTCAGTTTCGCTTGGGATTGCCATGCTAGTAATGCCGTTTGCTTGTTAATTGTTTAAATGGCAGTTGGTGGACTTGTGAGTATTCTATAATACGATCTGTTGTTGATTTGTATTGTGGACGTTTTGGCGGGCGATATGCTTTTAAAATTATTAGTGAGGCTTTGGCGTTAACTAGGGACTTAATGATTTTTGACGTAAGGAACTCTCGTCTGTCTTCTAAGGCATTTGCTTTGTAAAGTATGTTTTTTGTTGGGGTGGTTCTGAAAGCTCCGAGGGAAATTCTAAAGGCTGTGTTGATTGTTGACTTTACTTTGCGCAGTATTGTGTACGGGTAGTAGCCGTAGATGGAAAGACCGTAGTCTGCTTTTGAGACGATGGTTGCTTTTGTTACGTTTAGGAGTGTAGATTTGTTGCAGTTAAACTTTGCGCTTGAGAGACATTTTATTACGTTAATATACTGTTTGAGGTTGTTGTTTAGTAGTTCCGTGTGAGTTTTCCATCTGTATTTGTTATTGAATTGGAGACCAAGGATTTTTAATGATGTTACTTCTTGCATTTGCGTGTTTCCTGTTGTTATGGTGCAGTTACCATTATGTTTCTGCAAACATGGAGGTGTTTGCATTTTGTGGTAGATAACATGGCTTCTGAGTATTCTGCCCAGTCTTTAATAGTGGATATTATCGGATTTAGGTTTATATTTAGGTTTTTTTTGTTTTTTAGTTTTAGAATGATGTTGAAGTTATCTGCGTATGCGCTTAGGCTGATGTTCGGGTGAAGTGTGAGCTTTGCTGTTAGTGAGTTATATGCAATCACAAACAGGAGAGTGGGGAGCCTTGAGGAATGCCGTTAGTTTTCTATTTGTCATGTAGTTTCGTACGTAGTTAATAATTTTTGGGCCAGTTTTCCAGATTACAAGTTGGTCAAGTATAGAGTGGATGCCAATTCTATCGAAGGCCTTTGCGAAGTCTAGGGATATGATAGATGCGTGGTTTCTTCTTGAGAGAGCTCGTGCTAAAAGATGGTCTATGAGTAGTAGACTGTCTATAGCCGATTTCCCCTTTCTGAAGCCAGTTTGACTGTTATGGATTAGTTTGACGTTTAATAGTTTAGTAAAATAGTTTTGCTAGGCATGAGTTTAGTGAGATCGGGCTGTATGAGTTAAGCAAGGTTTTGTCTGTGTTTGGTTTTAGGATCGGTATTATTAAGCTATTTTTGTATGTTTGTGGAATGTAGTTGTTTAGTATGGCGTTTTGGAGGTTAAAAATTCTGTTTTTTGTTGTTTTATCCAGGTTTTTTATCATTGTGTAGTTGATTCTATTGCAGTTATGGGTTTTTCTATTTCGGTTGCTCTTTTGCTAGGAATATGTGAGAAATGAATAGTATTGCTGAGTGACGTGTGTTTGTGATTAATAAAGGTGCTTGAAAAATTGCTGTCGGAGGAGGTTTCTGAGAAATTTTGGCAGAAGAGCTGAGCAATTTCAAATTTGTTATTAGTGTTTTGTTTTGTGGATGGGTTGAATATACAGTGTATGTGTTTTTGAGGGTTAATGCCGCAAAAGCTTCGGATGTTGCACCAGATCGTTTTGGGCTGGCTGTCCGGTGAGATTTTGGATGTGAATTTGTTAATGCTTGCTTTTTAGTTTGTTTGAGTGTTAGTTTAAATAGGGCAATTGCCCTTTTGTAATGTACAATGTTTTTTGTAGATATGTCTCTTTTAAGCTCGTTCCATTTTTTCATTTTATCGTCTCGTAGTTTTTTGAGATTGTTGTTCCACCATGGTACATTATGAGGCTTACCCGTTGGGTGTGTTTGTGGTATTGCCTTGTGAGCGCTCGAAAGGATAATTTTTTTTATTGTTGCAGCTTCTTTGTTTATGTTTGTGCTTTGTGGTCGTTGCGCAGAGAACTTTTCTGTTAGCTTGGCAAGTTTGCCTTATCCATAATGAAAGTGGGTTTGCGTGTGGTTGATTGTAAGTTTGCAGTATTTGATGTGAAGAGGTTAATTATGATAGGAAAGTGATCGCTTCCAAAAAGGTTATCTTCTGCGCCAGGTACTGTCAATTTTAAGGAGTGGGCTGCCGAATGTCAGATCGACATTTGTTAGTGAGTTGTCTGTGCTGAAATGTGTTGGAGACATATCGTTTAGAAGAATGTAGTTAGATTGTGCTATGTATTTCTCTAGTATTTTCCGTCTAGGAGCTTTGAACCACAGTTTTTGTGCCAGCCGTTGAAGTCACCAGTGACAATTGTGGGTGTGGGAGAGTTGTCTAATACAGCCTGAAGGTTTTGTAGTGAGAACGATTTTTTTGGAGCGATGTATGCCAAAATAAGTCTGAATTTGATTTTCGAGGTTCCTTCTAAGCATACTGCGTCAAAGTCATCGTTTAGGGTTATTTCTTTGGCTTGCAGAGATTTATGAGCCAGGATGCCTACGCCTCCGTGTGACGATGAGGTGTTTTTTCTATTAGGGAGTAATTAACAGTTATTGGTATATTGAGGTATTTTATATAAGTTTCTTGTAATGCTATTAAAAAAAGGTAAGTGTTTTTTATTGATTAATTGGAGTTCGCAGTAGTTGTTAAGGTATCCGTTCATATTCCATTGTACAATTTTCATGGTCATTTTAAAGGTTGATTGGTTGTGTGGAGGAGGTAAATGATTTTTTGCCTATTTGTTGTCTACTGCTGGGTCTGGCTTTTTATTTTTGCTTGATTAACTTTCGTTGGTTTTAGTGGGTTAGTGTCTTGTTTTTGTCGTTAGTGAAAATTCGGTGTGTTATTACGCTTGTCATATGTTTGGAGGTAGTGGGAGTGTCGAAATCCATGATGAATGTGTCTGTGTCCATGTGTTCAGGTGAAGATTGGGTGTTGGGTGTTGGTTAAGATGTCGTCGTAGGATGTAGGTGGTTTGCTTTGGCGGGTTTCTTGCGCGTTTTTATTATGATTGCTAAGTGTTGATGTTGTTGTTTTGCTTGGTGTTATAGTGTTGGTTAGATTTATTGATACAATTGACGCGAAGCTTATGGGAAGTGGATGGTTATGGCGAGTGTGGTATATTGTGCTGTTTTATGATCGACTTTTTCTGTCATTTTAATGTTTGTTAGTTCTTGTTGTTTTTGGAATGTTGGACAGTTGTAGTGGGCTGTGTTTGGAGTCGGTATCGGGAATGTTTATGCAGTTTATGCAGATTTTTTCATAGTGGCATGTCTCATTTATCTCTGTGTGAACTTTATAAGAGCAGTTCCTACAAAGTTCATTAGGGCTCTTACAGGTTGGGGTTGGGTGTCCAACGCGTAAGCATCTCATGCACCTTAAGGGCATCGAGATATATGGGCGTATGCCTATTTTTTCGTATCCTGGGAGGGTAAGCGAAGCAAATAAATAAATAAATATTAGACCAGTTTCAGTCGTGATTGATCTCTTTTTCAATATTTTTCGTACTTCGGTGACTTTTTGTGGTTTTAGTTCGTCTAAGATTTCTGCTTCGCTTATGTTGCGAAGTAGGTTGCAATATATGAGTCCTTTAGAGAAATTTAGGGTTTTGTGCTTAGAGACAGTTACTTCAATGTTTGCAATTTTGTTTAATTTAAATAATTTGTTTGCCTGTAAGGTGTTTTTAGTTTTTATCAAAAGGTATCCGGCACGAGACTGCACCTCAACATCGCATGTAAGGTCAATCGTTTTATTAAGTATGAAAGGGTTGAGATTCTCGAGTGATTTGTTGTCTGGTCCGTTAATGATAATGAATTTTGGTTCGCCTGGGTTTTTGTTGTACATTGATGTACCACTTCTAATGTCCGGTGGTTTGTCCATAGTAGTTGTTGAGTTAGTTTTGAGTTAGTTGTTTTTGTTTTTTTCTATTTTGTTTTACCCACTTGCTTGTTTTTTTCTGATAAGCAGTTGTTAGTTGTTGTTTTTGGTTGTTGGTAGGTAGACTACGAGAGCTCAATAGTAACACGTGTTTTCTCTGCGAGGTTTGAGATGATACTCAATATTTAATTATTGAATATGCATTCACTGTGGATACTCTTTTATATATTAGAAGCTCATTCTTAATTTTATAAATTCCTCCTGAATATTATTTAATCTCATCGTCTTGTTAGCTGGTTGGTTAACAGTTCCAGTTGGTGCCGTTTTATTTTGGGCTAGGCCTTGTGGATTATTCTGGTTCTCAAATTGTTTAGTTTGATACCATTTGTTCTGTCTATAATTATTATTTTAATATTTATTATAGGTTTGATTATAGCCGTTATTAGCCCTGTTCTGAATCTGGATAGACTCGTCTATTTCCATTGGTTCTGGCTTATTTTGTGGCTGTCTATAAGTGTTCCACTGATTTTGTTGGTTAATATTAAATTTACCCTGGTTCCAAGAAATATTTTTATTCTGATTTTTATAAGCATTATTATTTCTTATCTAATTGTTGTCTTGGTTGAACCTTAAATTATTATTGTTCCGCTGGATATTATAATTATTGTTTTATTGTCTTGGCTTTTGGTTGAAATATGTTTGTCCATTACCACCAGAGTTTGGCTCGCTATGTTTTCTCTGAGTAGTTGAGAAACTATTTGCGAACTGAGCCCTCATGTTGTTGCTTTCTAATTCCTGAACTATGACCATTGCATGTAGTAGGTCAGGTGGATTTATTGTGAAAATAGTATCTGAAATTTGGCCGTTGAGGCCGGTAATGAAAACTCTAAGAGCTGTCTTCCTATGTTTTTCATTAATTTCTGAGTAATTGGTTTGTTTCTACCATAGGTCATAATAGTTTTATTAATTAGAAGAGTTAATTTTCTATTAACAGTACCATAATAATCCATTATGGATAATGGACTCAATACACTTAGTTCCTGTTCGATAATTTGAATTGGACGGTTGTCCCTAAAGACAAAGTCAAGTCTGGCCATTATGACATCGAAATTAACCCATAATGGTACGGTGTTCCATTATGGGTTAAGACATCGTTTGCCATTCCCGTTATTTTGTTTCCTAATATAGATAAGGCAGAATAAAACCTTTCCCTCCCTCTGGCATATTGACCCATGGCTATTTCAGCTGATTCTCTCCAGCTTACATATTTATCTTCTTCACCTTTATACTCCCTATCAGATTTGATGATCTCATAAGATGTGTCGCACTTAATATTTGGATCTACAATCTCTATCTGATAATCCTCAACCGTTGTTATTTTGTGAGATCTTAAGTTGTGCTGCGATCTTAAGTTTACGATCTCCTCCTTTAATGGATTTAATTCAAAATTAACAATTTGTTTTATTAAATCTCCTACATTTAACATCCTATTGTTTGTTACCGCCTGATGGTTCGTATGTTCTAGAGGCGGATTCATGTCTTTTATTTATTCCAGCCTGGCTTTTTGAAGGTTCCGACATTTTGAGAATTTTTTCGAAATCAGAAATTAAATTAAATTCTTTTTCCGATGATGATTTTTTTGTCACTTTTTAATTTTTATATTGTCTGAGCAGTGAATTTCTTGTTACGATCACTATTTTGTAATTTGAGATTTAAGGAGATTATTTCATGAATTATTTTCCAACTTAGTTTTTTTTTATCAACACAAACTTTTTTATTTTTGGCCGGTTGTATGGAGTTTAAGGGGCTTATTGGGTAAGGTCAAATTATACGGAAATATGCATGTTTTTGTGATTTTTTTTCCTGACGACACAGTTAAAATGTATTTACTCAACGAATGGTACATTAAAGTATGACATTTAAAGAATGTCTTATCAAATTTTTACAAAGAAATATTCAAAAATATGACAATGGTAGCAAGTGTCCGGAAGTGTCTCGAAAAAAAAGTTGAATTGCGGTGCCCCTCATAACTCGGAGCTTGATCATATGAAATCAAAAAATCTAAGTTTATTCATTAGATAATAGTTTGTTCCAGGTAACGCTGTCGAGTTTTTTTTTAAATTCACCGAGCTGATGATCCACTTTCTGGGCTGGACACTCAGCTTAATAGCCGTAAGCTATTAGAGGAGTCCCTAAGCGCAAAACAGCCGCTGGTGGTAAGCAGCAAAAGGGGAACACCCCGCAACCTCAATCAAAAGAACGGCAGACCATACTGGCTGATTCCAGCTAAAAAAGATTCGGTATCCAAACAATACGGAGTGGAATGCATGCAATAAAGCTGATAGTATTAGTGCAAAAAACGAAGATTTAACTCTTTTAAATTCTCATTGTTCTGATCCTTACTATTGCAATAGTATGTCCGATGCCCTCACTTTACACTTTTTTACATTTTATTATACTAATTTTGTAATTCCTGTCTTCCGTGGTACTCTCCGTCAAATTCCAATACATCCAAATAGCAAAGATTTGACACGCTTTAAAAATGTAAAGTCCAGGCTTTATAAGAAATATAAAGGTACCGGCTCTCAATCTGTTTTTGCTAGATATTTAACTGCTCGGTCAAGACTGACCGTGCTAAGGCTCAGTTAGAATAATAACTTAAACCAGTATAGCAAGATACAAAACAGTTTTATAACTCTGTTAACACCAACCGTAAATCTAATTTTTCTCCGTCTTCGATATCGCTTAAAAACATGACCGCAACCACAGATCAGGCAATAGCCGATTTATTTGCCCAATTTTTTCAAACGTAGTAGAGCACGTACTTTAGATTATTTATTACACCCTTATTCTTACACCATATCCAAGTCGAGCCTCATATTCTGTCCCACTTTAACGCGATTAAGTATTGCGCTGAAGCCCTGTGCAAACCCCTTCACAAATTATTTACCTTATCTGAAGAAACTCCAATATGAATTAAAATTTGAATTATTATTTTCCATTTGCAGGAACACGGATTTATTAAACGCAAATCCACAAACACTAACCTTTTGAAGCTCACTTCATACTTTAAAAGTAGTTCTCGAACAGACGGGAATTAAAATTATAATTTCAAAATAATAACAAATTTTCATGACACAAGCTAAATTAAAATTTTAAAAAATTGTATTGTGAAACAAAAGATAAAAATGTCTTAGTAAAAATCTACTAAGTTCTGGCCGACAGCGAAACAAGGACAATGAAGCGAAGCTAGGGCTTCAGCTTTTGGAATTGTTTGTGTTGTTACATATTGAAAACAAAACTGTTCTTTGCGCAATGCAATACAATTTCGGAGAGAATTGCCTTTGATAAATTTATATGTTAATAAATTGCAGGTTGTTGTAGGGGGCGATCCTGCCACAAAAAAAATTCTTTAAAGCACCACAAAATTGCCACGGCGCGAACGCAAAAGAGAAGGAAATGAAGAAGTCGGGGGCGTCGTGGTGGAATTCAATGGTCAGCTTTATTCGGCTGCATACATGGTACTCAACTTAAGCATAAAATCGCTCTCCCGCCCGCTTTACTCCGCTGAAGCGAGAGCGGGAGATCGGCAGCGGCCGGCCGACGAGCTCAGATCCGGGTTTCGCGCTCCGGAGCGCGGACGTTGCGAGAAGCGAGCGAGGGAGCGCAAGAGGGGCGTACTCATCTGTAAACAGGGTCTATAGCCCATGTCCATTTTCCATTCTCTGCCAGAGTCAATATGATTTTAATAAATGGGTCATAAAATCAAACGGAATTGACGGATCATTGACTATACGCACTTAAGGGGTTATCCGGGTCTTGACACTTTTTTCAAACTTTTTTATATAATAGTGCATTTCAAGTCGATCGAAGCAAAACTGTAGGAATGGGAGAAATGTAAAACCCAGCGCGTCGAACGTCACAACGGGCAATTCGGGCTCTGGCGTCGAGCAAATGCGGCACTTTAAACGCGTTTTTCTCAAAACCACTTTTTTGAAGTCGGTAGTAAAAAACTATTGCACCGATCGACATCTGCTTTTGCACACTTCTTTTAGACATGTTTTTCTTGTCCTTAACGGAGGGATTTTTTGTATTTTCAATTACAACTCATTTTATAAGCCAAATATGGCCAAAATTTACGTAAAAAATGACACTTTTCATGAACAAATTTTTTTCATACAAAATGGATTCAATAAATTATTGGATTCAAATGACCAAGCTCGACGTATTTAATTATAAAAGCAATGTGTATTTTTCGAAGTGAACTTTTTTTTGGAGCTCTAAGCTATAAGGATAATAATCTCCGTTTGTGAACATCTAACGAAAATCCAAGCACAAGTGAATCAGTATTGTTTGCCAATTAAACTTAAAAACGCCCAAAATAGAAATTATATTAGTTATTAAATTCTTAAATATATTATTGCCCATTTTTTAAAAGAAGGAATTTTAATATTTTTAAAGATTTCTGTATATTGTATATTGTATTCGTGCAAAAGTGTGTAACAGTTAGAAGGAAGCATTTCCGACCCTATAAAGTATATATATTCTTGTTCAGGATCACTAGCCGAGTCGATCTAGCCATGTCCGTCTGTCCGCCTGTCTGTCCCTATGAACGCTGAAATCTCGAAAACTATAAAAGCTAGAAGATTGGCATTTTGCATGTAGATTTTAGGAGTTCCTACGCAGCGCAAGTTTGTTTCAAAATGGTGCCACGCCCCCTCTGACGCCTACAATACAAGCTGTGGCCACAGTTTTGATGATATTATGAAAATTTTAATTGATATGTATTTGTTTCGTCAATAAATATCGATTGGCCCAATAAAAGTTTGCCACGCCCACTCTAACGCCCAAAAACCCATTAAACGTTTAAGCCTGGCTAGCGCCTACATTTCCGCCTTTCATGGCGCCATCTAACGGATGACTTTGGAACAGCTGGCCAAGGTGCTCAACAGAGTCAACGATTAGGATTTCTATTAAAGGAAATTGCGATGGTTTTCATTTGCCAATACCGAACTATTATATATCCCAAGAACTATGCAAATCAAATCTAGTTAGCCAAATTGGAGGTCTGAGTCAAACAATGGCGTATGTGGGTATGTATGGAAGCATATACATATGTATGTATGTATTTACATTGTACACAGTTGCAATTGCCCGGCAAAGATAACTTGTGCAAACATTTAGACTTTGTGATGCTGCGCGCACAAAAACAAGACATAACTAAATAAAAAAACTAAAAAAAAGTTAAACGAAAGGAGCGTTTAATTCAGATTCAAACTAAGAACGCGCGCGCGCACACTAGACCGAGAGAAATGGTCACACTTAGTCCGGCAAATCCCACAGGCGACGGGCACACTAGATCTCGCCGAGCCCTATATAAGACGGACACGGGCCATAGAAAGGCACTTAGCAGCCAGCCGTCTAAGGGTACAGAGGCAACTCCCCAGTGGTGGTAAGCAGCGAAGTCATTTTTGATGGACTAGATCATTCGATCCAAGTCCGCTTATACATTGTAGTTTGCTCCCGTAATACTTCCTCCTCCCCCTAACCTTCTCGGCTTGTCGGTCCGAAGGTATCACTAGGAGACGTCTGATTTCAGGATCACACCTCCTTACGGCGCGGTTCACCGGCCGAACTGTCTCACTTGTGGCTGACCTAAGGGTCCCCAAACAACTCTCTCTCTCTCTTGCGGCTGACCTCAGGGTCGCCAAGCAACTCACTCTCTCTCTTGTGGCTGACCTCAGGGTTCCCAAGCAACATTCTCTCTCTCTTGCGGCTGACCTCAGGGTCCCCAAGCAACTCTCTCTCTCTCTTGTGGCTGACCTCAGGGTCCCCAAGCAACATTCTCTCTCTTGCGGCTGACCTCAGGGTCGCCAAGCAACTCACTCTCTCTCTTGTGGCTGACCTCAGGGTCCCCAAGGAACATTCTCTCTCTCTTGCGGCTGACTTTAGGGTCCACAAGCACTGAATTCTCTGTCGCACACATGTACAGTGACAAACTTAATTATTGGCACAGCAAGCATGTTAAACTTTGAGGCTATTTTTCTACTTATTATATGCTGATATTAAAATAAAACAAAATATTTTTAGATAGAATCATTATTTTATGTTAAATACAAGTGACTTCATTAATTTATCTTTTATAAATAATTTATTAAAAATAAAAAACCAAAGAATGGACCAAATTTGCCTGAACAAAATTATTGGCACACTTCGGTTTTAATTAACTATTTTGTTAAAACTTTATCGATTTGGCCACTTTTTTTAATTATCACATTTGCCTCTATAATCTTAATGGTATAATGATTAATTAATCTTAGCATCCAAATCTAGTCGCATTCATAGAGAATAGGAATGTTAATGGTCTCTTATCGGTTTTGACTAAGAAATTACGCCGATAAATGAAATGTCTAAGGTGGTTAATTTCCCAATGTATCTTCTCTAGAAATTTATCTCAATGATAAAGGGAGTTGTATTACATTGTGTTGCTGTGTAAAGACGGATCTGAAGCGGATATACAAAATTATCTAGAAAGCTAAGGATACAAAGTACTCATTAGTTTTTTTTATGTAACCAATTTTTACGTTCTTCTTTACCGAATTTTACATTCTTTTTGCATAATCTAGTAATGTGACGAGAGTAATCCCTGTACTTTTTAATGAATCGTCGAAAATAATTGCAATAAATCTAAATTTTATTATTATAACCTTTCCTTTGCATCTCATATAACCGTGTCCACAGAAACCTGGTTAAAGCCGGAGATCCTAAGCTCCGAAGTTTTTCTAGGTGAGTACACAATATGTAGGTATGACTGTCCCTGTAGACGGGTGGAGTCTTAATTGTAGCTTTCTTGTAGTCTTAGGAGATTTTAAAATACCATTATTTGTTTAAGTACAGACTTTATAAAAAATATAAAAATTCCTCGCTGTCGTTTGAAAACATGACGGCAACAACAGATTAGGCAATAGCCAATTTATTTGCCCAATTTTTTTAAACGATTATTCTACTTTAGATCAGACATCAGCCTAATTGTTACACCATATCCAAGTCAAGCCTCATATTCTTTAACATAAAGCTCTCTTCTTTTGCGCTGAAGCCCTATGCACACGCAATTTATTAACTTATCTCTAACATCCCAATTTCCACATATTTTGAAGATGTGGTTTGTAATTCCTCTTCACAAGAAAGGTAACAAGTTAGTGGCTAGTAACTATAAAGGGAATATCAAAGTTGTCAGCTAACCCTTAGCTATTTTCAAAAATTATTACTCCTCATTTGCAGCACTTTCCTAGTTTAATTATATCTCCGTGCCAACACGGATATGTTGTAGATTCTCGCGTAGTTATGAACGCATATGATGGTAAATTATGCCTGCAGTGTAAGGATATTTCCTAAATTTTAAACTCGCAATCCGGCTCTAAGTGCAAGATGATTACTTTTTTTGGGTCAATCCGAAATACTCGACTTACACGTTAAGTTGGATAAAATAACTCTTGTAAAGTTTCTTGGCGCCCTTTAAGACCCAAAACTATAGTTTTTTAATATATATTTCGTTCATGGCTAATAAAGCCAGAGGAGTGTTTGGCTTTATTAAAAAGTGGTCAAGAGAATTCGATGATCTAT
Organism: Drosophila carrolli; assembly: GCA_018152295.1. Taxonomy (NCBI): domain Eukaryota; kingdom Metazoa; phylum Arthropoda; class Insecta; order Diptera; family Drosophilidae; genus Drosophila; species Drosophila carrolli. The sequence goes on along the minus strand of JAECXJ010000295.1, from coordinate 200,022 downwards.
ATGTCACTAAGACCATATTTATTTCGCTAGTCCGGCCGATTCTGGACTATGGGTCTCCAGTTCACAATTACAAAAATAACCAAAGCCAAATGATTTTTTAAATAGGTGACTGATTGTGAAAATGTTTTGATAAAGAGAAACAAATACAGAAAAAACAAGAAGGGAAACAAACTTCGGCAGGCCAAAGTTTATATACCCTTGCAGTTCTTACAAATAGACTACATTTCGATTTCTATGCCTATATTATGCCTATGTCGATTTTGCGCTGCAATTTGCCATCGTTTCTATGGCAGCTATATGATATTGTTGTCCGATTTTAATTTACTTAAAACCATAACTCCGAAATATTTAAATATTATCAAATCCCAAAGAACAAAAAAAAACAATTAGAAACAACAAAGTTATAATATTTGTATACCCTTGCAGAGGGTATTATAATTTCAGTCAAAAGTTTGCAACGCAGTGAAGGAGACATTTGCGACCCTAAAAGTATATATATTCTTGATCAACATCAACAGGAGAGTCGATCTAGCCATGTTCGTCTGTCCGTCTGTCCGTCCGCCCGTCTGTCCGTCCGTCCGTCCGTCTGTCCGTCTGTTTCAATACCGTTTGCGAGCTCAGTTTAAAAGCTAGCGATCTGAAACTATCCTTACCATGTAATACAAACTGCACTACAAGAAGACAGGTCAAGCGTTCGTTGGCTTGGCTTCCACCTAGCAGGTGGAAGAAACCCATTTCATAGAAGTCGGAGAAACAGCACAGCGTAGCTCTCAGCAGTACCGAAACTGAGTACATGCCTTTGTCAACGGCGTGAAAGGCGGCAGTTGCTGTGAGGCGGCTTATTATTGAAATTGGTTGTGGCGACGAGCATTTTCCAACAGTTCTTTACGGCGATAACTTATGCGCGCAACAACCCGCTGCATCACGCAATGACCAAGCATGTAGATATAAGAAATTATTTTGTACGTCAGTTAGTAATACAGAGATAGTGATTGCAGATGTACCGACTAATTTTTTGGCAAAAAACAGAGATCACTATTGAAAAAACTTAATACTTTTTTGTATTAATAAAATACGCGACTTGGTGGATCTTTGACGATTTTTAATAACGACGAAGCGACGAAAGGGAGTGCGGTTTGTGGACTCCAAACCGACGAACAATTTTCCAAAATAGGACGGACAAGGGAGGTAAATAATAATTTGGTCGTTGAATAAACTTAATACTTTTTCGATTTAGGACTGGCTTTTAATTTCAATGTATAAACGCTTAAGCCTAACTTAACGAAGGGGGAGAGAGACGGGGCGAATTCGCGAGAGCGATTAAATCTTTATTGCGCTTCCGCTCCCGCCTTACACTATTCAACAAATATTAAAAAAAAGCAAAGTGCGCGAACACCGCCTCCTCACCGCCAGCCTATGGACCGCTCGCCGATACGTCGCATCCTTCGTCCTCACGTCCGCCACTCGGACCTTGCCGTCAGCGCCGACGTGCACCGCCACGATCCGCCCGATCATCCACTGCTGTGGCAGAAGATTGTCCTCGGCGACGACGACGAGAGCTCCCACGTCGACGTTTGGAACCTCCGGGTGCCACTATTTTTTCGCCTGGAGGCTCGAGACGTACTCCCGAGACCAACGCTGCCAAAACCTGTGCCTGAGACACGAGACACTGCGCCATCGTCGTAAGCAGGTTGGGCTGACTTGGTCCGGGAGCGCTGCTGAGAGTGAAGCTAGGAGGGGCCCGCCGATCAGGAGATGGCCAGGGCTTAGGGCTTCGCCGTCGTTGGGATCCGTGCTGATCGCTCCGAGGGGCCTGAAGTTGAGAACGGCCTCCACGCTGGTGAGGAGAGTTCCGAGCTCCTCCGCGGTCAGGATGTCTTTGCCGACCGTCCGAAGGAACAGGTGCTTTGCAGACTTCACACCTGCCTCCCAAAGTCCGCCGAAGTGAGGTGCTCTGGGCAGTATGAAGGCAAACTCGCATCCTTTTCTTGATGCGAATGTTGCGATAGCGCCCCCTGCTCCTACAGACGGGCCCGGAACTCTCTCATGTGGCGATCGGCTCCGACGAAGTTCGTCGCGTTGTCGCACCACACCTTCTCCGGAATCCCGCGTCGACTCACGAACCTTTTGAATGCCAACAAAACGCATCAATGGTGGTCAGACACTAACTCTAAGTGGACCGCTTTGGACGCAAAACATACAAACAATGCCACGTATGATTTGTACGGTGGCTTACCACGGATACGATACGTTGTGTTAAATGGGCCACAAAAATCAACACCACAGATATAAAAAGGGCGGAGAGCTCGAAGTCTGTCTGATGGCAAGTTCCCCATGATTTGCGTCAAGAGTTGCGGCTTGCACCGAAAGCAACGAATGCAAGAACGAACTTTTCTGCGGCAAACTTCCTGCGCATTAACCAACCATATCTTTTCTCGCAACAGACTTACAAGAGCTCGAGGGCCAGCATGACAGTTTGTAACGTGCAGGTAGGACAAGTAAGTTTTAACAAATTGTGAGCCTTTCGACAACAACAATGGGAATTTGGCTTCGTACGGGATAGGAGCATTCAATAACCGACCCCCAAATCGCAGCAATGTAGAGGAACACCAATCTAATTTTTTCTCTTTTGATTATTCGTTGCTACCGGTTTATTTTTCCGAATTTTACCTATGTCGTCACTGAACTCGTGAGATTGGATCACTTCCACTATTTTCTCGAACGCAAAATTCAGTTCTCTTGGTATAATACTTTTTTCAAACACTTTTTTACACCTTTGAATAAACCGTAAGACCCACACGAAAACCCTTAGAAGCCTTATGTGCGACGAAAAGGATTCTATTTTCTGAAGCACATAATTGGGCTCTGCTGGGATTACCACAAGCGCCAATGCTGATTTGCGTAATTCCATCGACACGACATCAGCAGGTACTTCGAAGTGTCGATTTACAGGCCAATCTTTTTCTGCATCGAGCAAAAACGACGGCCCAGCGAACCAAATGGAAGCTGTAAGTTTCTCAACGTTACATCCCCGTGACACGATGTCCGCTGGGCTTACTTTCGTGGGGACATGTATCCAGATTGCTTTTTCCGACCACTCTTGAATCTCCGCAACTCGGTTCGAGACAAAAACTGACAACGACGAAGGATACGTTTTGATCCAATGCAAAGTGATCTCCGAATCCGTCCAGAGGAACACTTTTTTAATCGGAAAATTAAGCAATGGTCTTACACGATTATAAAGATCCGCAAGAAGGTGAGCTGCGCACAACTCAAGGCGGGGCAAAGTTTTCGTCTTGAGGGGAGCTACTTTGGATTTTGCTGTCAATAAAGACACTTTTAAACCTTCAGCGGTACTAGTGCGAACGTAGATGCACGCTCCATATGCTCGCATGGAAGCGTCAGCGAAACCATGTATTTCTGCCGGGACTTTGGCGTCTGTATGAATGAATCGCGATACCTTGATCTTGGGCAGCTGCAACAGCGTTCCCTTAAAAGCTTCCCAAGATGTCTGCAGTTGCATCGGTAGCGACTCGTTCCAGTCTAACTTTCGAAGCCACAGTTCCTGCAATAACATTTTTGCCCTAGTCACTAGAGGACACAATAGGCCAAACGGATCGAAAAGTCGGGCAGTCCTGTCGGTGACTTTTGTCGCACGAAGATCCAGGAAAGAGTCATCCAACCGAAATTGAAAGTAATCTTTACCCGGCAACCAAAACACGCCAAGGGTTTTAGTTACGTCTGAGTCTGCCGATAGCGGCATGACAGCGCTTTCAGATGCGGACAACTCTGGGCAGTTAGAATACCACTTCGCCAATTCAAAACCTGCCTCTTGCAATACCTGAGAAACTTCGTCTCGAAGGCTTAGCAGGTCCTCAACGCATCTGGCGCCAGTCAACAAATCGTCAACATAAAAGTCATTCTGAATGACCTTAGCGGCTTGTGGACACGAATCCTGCGCGATCTCTCCAAGCCGCATTAAACACCGAATCGCCAGATAGGGTGCTGGCGAAGTTCCATAAGTCACGGTGTTCAGCTTGAAGATTTTTAGAGACTCAGATGGATCTCGTCTCCACAGCTTTTTTACGTCTGCTGCGAGCGCAAACTTGTGCAGTCTGAACCAAAGCAGGGTCGAATACAGCTCCTCTTGAATGGTGGGGCCAACCATCAAGATGTCATTCAACGCGACCTGCGTCGATGTACGGCTCGAGGCGTCGAATACCACTCTCAACTTAGTCGAGGTGCTTTAAGGTCGCAGCACGCATTGGTGCGGAATGAAATAGTGCGGACTGTCTGGAATTTTATTGTTATTGGAAGACATGTGACCCATGGCTTCATATTCTTCCATGAATTCCATGAATTAAAGAAGGATCTTTGGATAATCTTCTTTCAAGCGACAAAAATTTACGTTTCGCAACTTCATATGATGAACCAAGAGTGTTTGGGTCAGATTTGAACGGCAGACGAACCGAAAATCTCCCGGACGACAATCTTTGAGTATTTTTCTCAAAGTGTTGCTCACAAAGTTGCTGCTCAGGAGTATGGACCTTGGCCTTGGGCGGCAAGTCCTCCACAGACCAAAATTTCTGCAGGGTTGTGTCTATTGACTCCAACACTTCCTCCTGGCAGCTGAGATGTAGCAACTTTTCAGCATTTCTTATTTTTTCTGAGGCACATCTCCCTGACACTATCCAGCCGAGAACTGTTTTCTGAAAATGGGAAACTCAGGCCCTTGCTTTATCTGGCCGACTGACAATAGTTCAAAGAACGAGTCTGCGCCTATAAGCATATCTATTTTTTGGGGCTTGAAGAAGAATGGATCTGTCAATTAAATATTTTCAGGCACCCTTCAGCCGCTGGTGTTCACCGTTTGATCCGGATGATAACCAGAAATATTTTTTAGTATGTAAAATTCGGGCGACAATTGACTGCTACTCACTCGCGATTTGACTATCGTGTGTATTTTCTTGGTTGCTTCTAATGCTCAAGCATCCACCAATGCCCCGCAAGCTCAAACCCACGTCCTCTCTCTTAATCTGCAGAGTCTGAGCGAGCTCATCGGTCACAAAATTTACTTGTGAACCAGAATCGAGCAACGCTCGAGCCAAAACTAATTCGCCACTTTTTTTTTGGACGCTGTGGCAAGAATAACTCTATCCGATGCAGTCGCACGCAAAACATGCGAAGTGGATGGAGTATTCTGCAAGATCGTGGGCTGAGGATGAGGTGGCAACTCGAGATTTGATGGCGAATAAATCTGCAGCAATGTGTGGTGTGAGGACTTACACACTCTGCATCTTTTCGATTTGCATCTTTTTACCGTGTGGCCCTTACGGAGGCAGTTAATGCATAAGGGAGCCTTTTTTTGCGAAATCGAATCTTTGCTGAACTGTTAGGGCAGCAAAAGCAGTGCAATTTCCTACTTGATGTTCTGCTGAGTTCCAAAACACACATACTTCGGGGTCGTCCATGGCAGCAACAAACGAAAAACTCCTGTTTCCATTCTTCTTTGGATAAGCCTGGCTCTGCTGAACAATTTTTGGCTTACACGCTTCTTCGGCAACCATATGCTGATAGCGCTTGTTCAGGGCCGACTCACACTCCAAAGAGGAAGCGAGGTATAATCTAACTGTTCTTCCCATTTTCTTTTAGTTCCTGCATCGACATAATTGGCAATATTAGATGGATGAGGATGGCATTCGTAATACGTTTGTCATCCCCAATGGACAAAAGAGAATCTTACAGCGCTGTGACTGTGTCGATCAGGTTTCCCAAGGCGGTAGCTGATGGCTAGGAAATCTTTGGCAGATTAAACAGTGTCGATATATTGTCAAAGAAAATTAAACAATCATTATCGTACACCCGCCTTAGGCTAGCCAGAGCTTTTGGATAATTATCCGCGGTAACTTGGAATGCCCTGACTGTTCCTAGCGCGTCTCCAGCCAAACACGATATTAGATGGTTGAATTTTTCGATATCGTGCAGCGTGTCATCTTTGTCAACAAAAGTTTCGAAAAGGCTTATAAAATTTTTAAATTCGGAATGTTTTCCGCTGATGGTTGGAAGAGCGATGCTCGGAAAACGGCATTGGGGTGTGCGCGTTGCCGGCGGAGCGGAATTGTCAACGCTCTTACGCTTTGTTTCCGCAATTAGGGAAATTAGCAACGATTTTGCTATTATCGCAGTCTCTTCGAACTCTTCGCGGTACACATCGTCTCCATCTTTCGCTTCAATTTTATCTTGTATAAGCGAAGCATTTTCGATGTGCCTATTTAGAATTTCTAATCGACATTCTAACTCACCCGTATTTAAAGAGAATCGACCCTCATTTCAATATCTTTGCGTTCGCTCTATACTCCTCATATATCCATCTCGTTAGTTTTTCAACTCTTCGATGTCCTGGTTGTTACTTTCTGATTTTGACATATATTTTTTTTGTTATCGAAGATATTTAAATTTAATTTATTTTATTTATTTTTTTTTTTTTTTAATTATATGTATGTAAGTTGTAAGGACTTTTCTTAGGCTGGGATAGACTTCAGTCCGGCCAGAGTCCTCTACAGTTAAATTTGTAGAAACATAGGAGACGAAACGGGACTGGGAGTTGCCGCCGGGATTTTGTTTACGGGATCACCTGCTCTGGGTCTCCACCTCTACGTGGCGTAGATCGCTCGGAGGCGTAATGTCTACTGGCCGACACCAATCAGCACCCGGGGTTAGCTTTTCCGGTCCGGCAAGCGTCCGTATTGCACAGAGAAAACCTCGGAAGCGCAATACGGGGACTTGTCCGACGCGAAGGAGCACGCGTACAGCCTCGTCGTCCGTGTTGCGTAGAGAAAAGAACCTCGGAAACGCAACACGAAAAACAGGGCCGTCACAAATTAACTCGAGAGGGATGTTCGACTGGGCCTGAGCGTGGGCGATCGGCGATAGCTTTTCCGGTCCGGCAAGCGTCCGTATTGCACAGAGAAAGCCTCGGAAGCGCAATACGGTAACTTGTCCGACGTGAATAGGCCCGCGGGCAGCTTTGGCGTCCGCGTTGCGCGGAGAAAATAAACCTCAGAAAACGCAACTCAGAAGCCTCACTGACCCGAAAGCCCCTCCGCGAGATGCACTAAATCTTATTAGCCTCTCCCTAACCTGAGCGTGTGCAGAAAAGGCCGGCGATAGTTTCCCGCGCTTTTCTCTAGTCTGGTAAACGTTCGTAACCCGTTGGGTGTTTGGTTCCCTTGCGCAGAGAAACCAAACCCCGGAAACGCAATACGGTAACCTAGCCGACCCGGAAAAACACTCAGCGAAGTTCACTAAATTTTAGTAGCCAGGCTTGGAGTTTGAGTTTCACAACTTTATGTTTATTTAATTCACTTGGTCTTTCTCCCTAACCTTCGCACTCAGTATCTGGGTTTCTAACCTCTGCCTTTTGTCTTACTCTATGCCTTTGATATGGCGTTGCCGTCCGCGGGAGTCTCTGCTGCTGCTGTGGTCCTTGTGGTCTGAGCTGCTTGGCTGCCGGAAAAGAATGAGGCCGATCTCCGTCGATCGCGGTTCCACGTCGACACGCTTTTTCCCTTTACAGCACGCGTTTTATTATTAACAGCACTAAGCTTGTCCTTAGTCGCACGCTTTGCGCTTAACAGCCCGCGCGCTTATTCACGGGTGATTTGCGATAACTCATCGATACTGTTGGCCATTCGCCCCGACTGGCCAGCGGACTGATCCTGCTGATCAATACTGGTGCCCTCGCGCGCGCTTATTTGAAAACTAGGATTACTTAGGTTTTTAGACTTAAATATATATATTTTAGAAACTTAATAACTAGTCAGTCCTTCAGTGGCTGTGACTTAAGTTTTTGGCCTCCAATGGCTGAGATTATATAAGTTTTTGGCCTCCAAGTGCTGAGATTATATAAGTTTTGGCCTCCAAGGGCTGAGATTATATAAGTTTTGAGAGGCTCCTTTAAGCGTCCTCACACCCCCTCTTTACTTCGGGGTGGTTATTGAGACGGGCGGAGGGTCACGCTGACTCGGAATTTGGCCCCGTCGAAGTGGCGTAGATACCGAACGCGTCGGCGATCCTGGGCCTGAATGGACGCGACGAGGATGGGGGGCAGACGGCGATCCGGAGTGTCTACCCTCCAGTCCGCTGGGGCCTTGATCCAGTGGGCGTCACCCCTGACTGGGTCCTCCTGGAGAGCCTGGAGCACCTCATGTTGTTCCCCGCCGGTTAGGAACAGCTGCAGGTCCAGCTCTTCGTCTCCGCTTTGGGACGGCGCCTGCGCCGAGGGTCTTTGGAAGAGGTCCATGACCGCATGGGGAATGGATCGGCCGGGTGTGGGTTGTGCTTCCCGCTGAGAGGGTCCGAGGCCGGGTGACAGCGTGGGTGGCGACAGCTCCAGGCGCGGACGTACCGCGTTGGTGGGGGTCCGCGGGGACTCCGTTTGGCAGCGTCTCGGTGTGGACGGGGGGTTGGAGCGTGCAGGAGTTCCGGGTGGAGTTTGGTCCTGCGGGTTCTCGGCTATAGCGGGAACGTGCTCCTCGGGTACGGCCAAGTCGGGGCCGACCTCCCTTGCGTGGATGTCCAGCACATCCTCTCCCTCGTCGTCGCTGTCCCCCTGGCTGGAGCAGAGGCCACTCTCGGGCTCGGATCCCTCCGGAGCTGGTGCGACGTCGCCAGCGTAGCCGTCCCAGGCCCGGTTCGCCTCGGCTATGGCGCGCTCGACCTGGGCTTGCGGGCGGTCCCTCCAAAATCGCCCGTCGACTCCGACGTCCGAGTCGTCGGTGGACGTTGGGCTCGCTGGGGAACTCCGGTGGGCCTCCCAGAGGCATCGTTGCAGGTGTCTAGGAGCGAAGGCGTGATGGTACTGACCTTGCAGCCATGCGCCCACCAGGATGTGGGTGGTCGATGCCCCGGGCTCGTTCTCGTCGTCCACCTGTAGCCGGGCCAGGCGTGCAATCGTGGGGGTGGTTGGCTCCTCCTCCTCGTCGTCTCCGGGTAGGGGCTCAAATACTTCCGGCACGTCTCCGCTGACGACCATGCTGACGTCTGGAGACCGAACCTCGGTCGACACGGAGTCGGCGTTGTCCGGTGGATTAAGACTAGCGGGTCCTTCGGGCGATCTCATGCCTTGCCATGGGCTGAACGGGCGTGGAGTCGGGCTGTGGGTGGATAACACCGAGTCGCCGCCTTGGGACTCTCCGCTATTGCTGGCCGTAGAGCCTCCTCGGTGGTCGACGGGTCTGTACTCTCCCTCCACATAATAGGGATCCATTTGTTGCACGCTGTTGTTTTTTTCTGAAAGGTGTCCAAATAGTTAGCCTAGTACTACGTTTTCCTAACTTGCCTAACCTGAGTGCGAAGATCAACTGTCTTTAATTAGCCTATTCGATACAATTTTCCCGCTTAAAATAACTTGCTGGCCACTTATGTTTACCCTTGCAGTGGTGTAACGGGCACGTCATCAGGTGCGTGGTGCGAATCGCTCCTTCTGGGGCTTTCTGAAGAGTCGTCTAGTTGTTCTTCTCGCTGATGATACTCTTTTAGATCGCCTATGCCAGCTGTGCGCCTTTTCCGGCCGTCTATCTGTTGTAGCCGCACGACGTTTGATGATAGAAATTTCACCACCTTAAACGGGCCCGCGTACTTCGGCGCAAGTTTTGCGTCAAAGCCCTCGCTGGCTTTGGACAGATGGTGAAGGCGGACTAGCACCTGTGAGCCTGGTTGGGGTCGCGACTCACGTCGCCTCAGGTTGTAGTGTCGACTTTGTTCCTGAGAAGCTATCTGCTTGGTTTCTAGGGCGGTGCGGAACGCTTCTTGAAGCCTTCTGGCTCGTTCCGTTGGATCCAATGGCGAGGCCTGTAAGTCGGGTGCGACCGCATCGAAGAGGGCACCTGGCAACCTAGGCTCCCGACCCTGTACTAGGTAAGCCGGACTAAACCCCGTGCTATCTGAGACGCTAGTGTTGATGGCGAGGGAGATCTCGGGCAGTAGCTGGTCCCACGACCGGTGATCCTGGTTCACATATTGTGCTATCATGGTCTTGATAGTGCGGTTGGCGCGTTCCGTCGGATTTTGCTGGGGAGAGTACGGCGCGGTGTATTCCAGTTGAATGCCGTTGTTCCTGCAGAACACCCGGAAGCTTCGGCTGGTGAACTGCGTGCCATTGTCGCAAATCAACCTTCTGGGGGCTCCAAAGCGAGAGAGGATCCTTTCTCGGAATCCGAACTCCAGTTGGGCGGAGGTGGCTTTCCTCAATGGGATGAGCTCTACCCACTTGGAGAATACATCTATGAAAACCAAGAGCATGGTGTTTCCTCGCCGGGTCCGGGGAAGGGGTCCAACGAAGTCGGCTCCGACGAGCGCGAACGGCTCTGTAGGTTGGCGAGTGAGCATCTTGCCGGCTGGTTTATACTGACTAACCTTGTACTGTTGGCAGGTCAGACAGCTAGTAACGTAGCGTACCACGTCCCGATGAAGTCCAGGCCAGAAGTAACGCTGGGCGATCCTCCTGAGCGTCTTCCGGATGCCTAGGTGTCCGGCGGCGGGGTGGTCGTGGCATTCTCCCAGCACGCGTTGACGCTGTTCTCGCGGCACGCACAGCTTCCAGGGGTTGCCTACTCTGATGCCTGCGGGATGCCCTATGCGTTTATAGAGCTGTCCATTATCCAGGGAGTAATCCGGAAACTTCTCGGGGTGTCTTTGGACCTGCTCCTGCATCTTTCGTACCCATTTGCAGTGGCACTTAAGTTCTGCGAGTAACTGGAGTCTTCCAAGTGGTCGCCGGGAGAAGGCGTCGGCGATCACGTTGTATTTGCCCTTCCGGTAGAGTACGTCGAACTGGTACTGCTGGAGCTCCAGTGCCCACCGTGCTATACGTCCCGTGGGGTTGTTAATGGAGTTCAACCATTTAAGGGCCAGGTGATCCGTGATAACGTCGAACTTGTAACCCTCCAGGTAGCAACGTAGCTTTCGGGTGGCCCACACAATGGCGAGGCACTCCTTTTCACTGGCCGAGTAATTTTTCTCCGCCCGCTCGAGTCGACGGCTCACGTAGGCGATTACCCGTTCGTCGCCCTCAATATTCTGGGTGAGGACCGCGCCGAGTCCTTTGTCGCTGGCGTCCGTCTGAAGTTGGAACTTATACTCGAAGTTTGGGCAGGCCAATACAGGAGCGGACGTCAGTCGAGCCTTAAGCGAATCAAACGCCTGCTGTTGGGGTTCTTCCCAGGTCCACTTTACTCCCTTCCTCAGGAGTAGTGACATTGGTTGTACGAGTGAGGCAAAGTCTGGGACAAAACGTCTGTACCAGGATGCGATTCCGAGTTGGCGGCGAAGTTCCTTGACATTAGTCGGGGGATGTAGCCCCTGGATGGCCGCTATTTTGTCGGGTTCTGTCCTGATGCCTTCCCCGCTGATCAGGTGACCCAAATACACTAGTTTTCTTTGGAAGAACTTGCACTTACCCCGATTTAAGCGTAGATTCGCTTCTCGAAGGCGCCGGAAGACTTCCCTCAGATTGCGCGCATGGTCCTCCCACGTTGCCCCGATGACGATGATGTCGTCTAAATAGGCGAAGGCGTGGGGTTCCATATCGGGGCCGATGACGCTGTCCAGAGCTCGTTGGAAAGTCGCTGGGGCGGAGTGGAGCCCAAACGGCATGACCTTCCAGTGGAAGAGTCCACGTCCGGGGACAGTGAATGCGCTGCATTCTCGACTGCCTTCTGCCATGGGAATCTACCAATACCCGTTTTTAAGGTCCAACGTGGAGATGGGTACGCGTCGGGTATGGAGTGTGCGTTGACTTGACGATAGTCAACGCACATCCGCATGTCCCCCGTCTTCTTTCGGACTAGCACCAGCGGTGCGCTGTGCGGACTTCGAGAGGGTTCGATTCGTCCCTCCTGCAGCAGTTCGTCCACCTGCTCGTTGATGATACGCTGCATGGCCGGGTTCTTGGGATAATACCGCTGTTTCAGCGGTTTATCTCCCCGAAGGGTGATGGTGTGCTCGGCTATATCCGTCGTTCCTTGCAGCTGGTCGAAATACCTAAGCTCCTCTTGAAGGAACCGGAGGGTTACTGCGTCGAGAGGTTCCTCAGACACTAGCGATCCCGGCGGGGATTCCGCGACTGTGGCCAGGTGTCCGTGAGGGCAATGTCTCCAGAACGGATTGCGCCTCTGAGCGTCCTTTGTATCCGGCTGGGCGAGTAGCTGGTACTTCCCGATTCTTATCGGGCTGGGAAGAACGTGGCGTATCCGGGTCGTCGGGGGACGTTCCTGTTGTTGTACTGGCTAAACGGTCCTGACCCGCAAGATACCTCCGAAACGGGCTTCTTTTCTTGGCCACGGCGGCATCCGGTAGTGGCTGGAGGCTGTACCTGCCTTCCTTGACGGTGACATCGGCCTTCGTGATTCCCGTGGTAGTGGTGGGAGGAACTGGTGGTGGCGAGCGTTCCGATGGAACTGGAGCTGGGTTCCGTCCCGCGGTGCCACAGAGAAAGTCGGTCCCGAGGATCACCTCGTCCAAGATCGTTGGCAGGACCAGGAGGGTCATGCGGACATGTTGTTGGTCCAGGCGCACTTGTGCGTGCAGGGCCTTGGTGACTTCCTTCGGGGATCCGTCCGCCAGGGATATTTGGGTGCGAACCTCTTTGATGTTTCGACCCGAATCGAGCCGGTTGGCCAGCGCTTCGCTGACAAAGCTTCTGGAGGCCCCCGTGTCGATGGTTGCCGCGAAGAGTTGTCCCTCGATGGTAACCGTGGCGGCGATCCGGCCTCCCGTCAAGCGGAGCGGTGGATTTGTTGATGGGGGAGCGCTGAGTGGGTCGACGCCTGCTCCCTGTGTGTGCGAGGACCCCGGTTGTTTCCCGACTGCCGGCAGCAGTCAATGGGCTGCTCGTGGTGTGGCTCTGCTGAGCTTTGGACTCGTTCCTGATGTGAGCGGCCTCTGGGAGTGCTCTCGGTAAGCGGCGCAGGTGGCCCACTGGGATGCTGGAGGGCCCTCAGCAGGCGGCGCTCAGGCGACATCGTGGATGGACTCCAGAGTGCTCCTGATGTGAGCGGGCTGGGTAGGCGCTCGGGGTGCTCATAGTAAGCGGCGCAGTTGCGGAGTAGATCGGCGTTGTCGTAAGTGGCAGTACAGATTCCCCTATTTGCTCTCTAACTAGGCTTTTTTTTTAAAACTTGGGTGTTCCTAATCAAAAAATTTTCCCACGGCTGGGCATGGGTCTTTAAGCCATGCGGTTGATACTGAAAACCCAACTCCTACAGGATACCTAGGTCGTCCCTGAGTCGTCCCTGTTCGGGCGCCAAACTGTAAGGACTTTTCTTAGGCTGGGATAGACTTCAGTCCGGCCAGAGTCCTCTACAGTTAAATTTGTAGAAACATAGGAGACGAAACGGGACTGGGAGTTGCCGCCGGGATTTTGTTTACGGGATCACCTGCTCTGGGTCTCCACCTCTACGTGGCGTAGATCGCTCGGAGGCGTAATGTCTACTGGCCGACACCAATCAGCACCCGGGGTTAGCTTTTCCGGTCCGGCAAGCGTCCGTATTGCACAGAGAAAACCTCGGAAGCGCAATACGGGGACTTGTCCGACGCGAAGGAGCACGCGTACAGCCTCGTCGTCCGTGTTGCGTAGAGAAAAGAACCTCGGAAACGCAACACGAAAAACAGGGCCGTCACAAATTAACTCGAGAGGGATGTTCGACTGGGCCTGAGCGTGGGCGATCGGCGATAGCTTTTCCGGTCCGGCAAGCGTCCGTATTGCACAGAGAAAGCCTCGGAAGCGCAATACGGTAACTTGTCCGACGTGAATAGGCCCGCGGGCAGCTTTGGCGTCCGCGTTGCGCGGAGAAAATAAACCTCAGAAAACGCAACTCAGAAGCCTCACTGACCCGAAAGCCCCTCCGCGAGATGCACTAAATCTTATTAGCCTCTCCCTAACCTGAGCGTGTGCAGAAAAGGCCGGCGATAGTTTCCCGCGCTTTTCTCTAGTCTGGTAAACGTTCGTATTGCGCAGAGAAAATAAACCTCGGAAACGCAATACGGTAACCTAGCCGACCCGGAAAAACACTCAGCGAAGTTCACTAAATTTTAGTAGCCAGGCTTGGAGTTTGAGTTTCACAACTTTATGTTTATTTTATTCACTTGGTCTTTCTCCCTAACCTTCGCACTCAGTATCTGGGTTTCTAACCTCTGCCTTTTGTCTTACTCTATGCCTTTGATATGGCGTTGCCGTCCGCGGGAGTCTCTGCTGCTGCTGTGGTCCTTGTGGTCTGAGCTGCTTGGCTGCCGGAAAAGAATGAGGCCGATCTCCGTCGATCGCGGTTCCACGTCGACACGCTTTTTCCCTTTACAGCACGCGTTTTATTATTAACAGCACTAAGCTTGTCCTTAGTCGCACGCTTTGCGCTTAACAGCCCGCGCGCTTATTCACGGGTGATTTGCGATAACTCATCGATACTGTTGGCCATTCGCCCCGACTGGCCAGCGGACTGATCCTGCTGATCAATACTGGTGCCCTCGCGCGCGCTTATTTGAAAACTAGGATTACTTAGGTTTTTAGACTTAAATATATATATTTTAGAAACTTAATAACTAGTCAGTCCTTCAGTGGCTGTGACTTAAGTTTTTGGCCTCCAATGGCTGAGATTATATAAGTTTTTGGCCTCCAAGGGCTGAGATTATATAAGTTTTGGCCTCCTCACATTTAAATAATAATAACCAACGAGAGGAATAAGCTGAACGCAAGCAGGGTAGGGGAGTTATTTAAAATGAATTAAGGAATTAATTTAAGGAATCCTAATTTATTTTAATAATTCCATTATTATAATATGCCGAGCGCACGTAGTGTAGGGGAGCACACGCCAAGCTCAAACACCAAAAATCGAACAAACGTTTAGGCAGCGGCAACGCTTGCACCGTTCCAGCGATCGAAAACGAAAACGACGAAAGAGAACTCGAAAGAAAGGACTGCGCTGTCTGTGTGTGTGTGTATGTGTGTACGGCTGGCGGTGCGCAACGCAATGCTAACGGAGAATGATGCACTGACCGATAACTAAGGGCAACGAATATATAAACCTGACGCCTAAAAGCGCGGGAAATGGCGAAAAGCGAGGGAAATTTGAAGAAAATGCGCGGCAGAAAATTTGCCGGGAATTTAATTCTGGAATTATAACTTTTCACAATTCTCAACTTTTACCTCTTTAATTTTTGGCAAAGCTATAATGTGTGCTCAATACGACGAGAAATGGGGGAATTTAATTTTAAAAAAAAAACAGGATGCCGACAAATACTTATTTGATTTTGGTCCAAAGCGATTCACTTTTGTATGTATGTATAATTCGAAATATGTATATATGTATGTATGGATGCATGTATCAGAATTAAATCGTTAGTACATGCAAGTTTTATTTATTTCTTGGTTAGAATGCTCTCTATCTACCGAATTTTTCACACGAATGCAAAAAGTTGAAAGATGGGCCAAAACACAATTAAAAAACGCCACAGATTAGCTTTCAACTTTTCGCACTCTATGCTTGGTCAATTTGGGGCTTGAGACTTCCTTTTTTTCCATTTCAACAGCAGCCAGAGGGAGGGGTCGGCAGACTTCCAACGCAGTTCCAAAAAAACGAAAAATTAGTTGCCGTACCGACGCGAGTTTTTTTTTTTTTTATTTTTGGTCAAAATTAAAATCGAGAAAATCCAAATAGTCACGTCGAGGTCACCATGAAAAAACTTAATACTTTTTTGTATTAATAAAATACGCGACTTGGTGGATCTTTGACGATTTTTAATAACGACGAAGACATTAAAGACATCAGTATATTTTGAATTAAATCCGTATTATTTATTGTTCCGAAGGATCCAATAGGATATATAAGAAATAGTCGTCCGGTCCCGATCGTTTCAATTAATAGAAATGGCTAGATCTCCTTGTGATGCTGAGCAATAATATATACTATATATATATATATAATATATATATATATGTTTGGTCGGAAATGTCTCTGTCTGCTTCAAAAACTTTTGAATGAGATTGGCCCTCTAAAAGGGTATGAGAACGACAGGAATATATGAGAAAATAGTTTCGAAAGTTATTTTGGTACTCACCATGAAAAGTACGTTTGGGGAGCGAGAGCTATTCCACTATCCCTTTGTCTGATGACGTAATATATAATAATACTTACATATTTTGTAATGACTTTCATGGCTTCGATATGATTTTCGTGTTAATAGATGGGCTCGCAATCATCCAAACCAGCTTTTCCCTGTAAGAAACCTACTTATCCATAACATTTGATTTGCATGGAAGCATGGCGTATAAAAGTTGTATCTGAATATTTTAAGTTAGTTTTAAATGATTTACCTACAAGTTCCCTCGTGCAGGGCTCCAGGGCCATATGTAATAATATTTTAACTCCGGACGTCTATGCTTTATTAGTTTAAGAATTTTAATTGTTTTTTTTATGGTATTCTTTTTTAGGCTGTAGAAAATCGACATGCTATGGCAAAAGCACTGTACTCGAAAACTTTTACATGGCTGGTTACGAAAATAAATAACTGTACAAATCCAGGACAAGGAGGCGCCAAATTTCTTGGTGTTCTCGATATATTTGGATTTGAAAATTTTTCTCAAAACTCATTTGAGCAACTATGCATAAACTATACCAACGAAAAGCTGCACAAATTTTTTAATCATTATGTTTTTGCACTAGAGCAATCAATCGTGAGTATTAATGTAGACTATTAAAAGATTTGTATTTATAAAATATCATGTTTATATATAAAGGTAAGTAATGTTTAGCGACGGACATATATTTGATATATTTTGATATGTCTCCAAGTACAATGTTTTCAAGTATATTATTATTATATTACAGAAATTCGAAAAAATGTCATTTTCATTGATCCGATTAGCTATCTGTTTACGGAGAAAAGTAGTAGAAGTAGTAGTAGTAGTAGTAAGTTGTTTATTGTTTGTGTTTTGTTTTTCTTTGTTGCTTATTTATAGCTGGCTGTACATATTTAAATTTACATCAAAACAAATAAATAAACGAAAATTGGTTACAACGACAATGGCTTTTATGCCGTCAGTCGGTTAATTTAGTTAAGTTAGATCCTAAAATTGTTCTAAAATAATTTTTTTCTGTAATAACTGGCTTTTGTAATGAAGAATGCCAGATTCTCCCAGTTTTCCCCATTTAGAAGACTGTGGAGATCCGATTCGCAAAGGGTGGTTTTCTTAAAATATGTAAAACGAATCTCTCTCTGAATAGGGCAGACTGCAATAAAGTGTTGAACATCCTCGATTTCTCGCATGTTGCAGAGGCTGCATTCCAGTGATGGCTTGCTGCTGTATGGCCTGCTATTTAGAGGTAAAGTCTCGGTTCTAGCTTGGAAGATATGTTTTATGAGTTCTCCTTTATGTTGATCGTGGAAGTAGTTTTTTTAAAATAAATTATGCTCAAGATTTTTATACACACTCCGCGACGCGCTGTTTTTAGCCTTAGTTATAAACTTTTCTCTTTCTATGTTGTGGTATTCGGTAATGATTTCGGCATGAGTCCTGCTCCATGAACTTGCATCCTAGAGATCAAGGGGGCAACTGCATTCGGTTGCAATATCCGTCCATCTAGATAATGGAAGTTCGTTTCTTTCACAGAGAGATTTTTCAATTATTTTAGGTAGTCTACTATTTGGGATATGCATAACCTTATCGATGTAATTAAAGTGCTACTGAAGTGTGTAGGAGAATATACTAGGCAGTCCTGTTTCAATAAAAATTGCATAGTCGGGAGTATTTTGTGGCAGTCGAAATATCTTTTTTACAAAAA
This sequence comes from Drosophila carrolli, assembly GCA_018152295.1. Taxonomy (NCBI): domain Eukaryota; kingdom Metazoa; phylum Arthropoda; class Insecta; order Diptera; family Drosophilidae; genus Drosophila; species Drosophila carrolli. The sequence goes on along the minus strand of JAECXJ010000295.1, from coordinate 182,188 downwards.
ATGTTAGTACTCGTTCCACATTTTCATATCTTTGACTTCCCCCCACACCTCTGCCGAGTAGCACATAATTGTTTTCACTGTCGCCTGGAAAAGGCTGTACTTGGCACTCATTTTAACGTTTTTCCAGGTGGCGTTCATAGCTATTTTTGCTTCTTTGAGCTTATCTTTTATGTGGGTCTAAAAACTCATATTTGTGGTAAGCGTTACACCGAGTTATTTGAATGATTTTACACGTTCCAGCTGGATTTCGCTCAGTTGCCATTCTTCGTTCCTAGCGTGACGGCCACCTGTACTCTTAACTACCATAGTCTTTGATTTGCTTGTATTTATGGTGAGGTTCCATACTTTACAGTACTCGGATATGCTAGCAATCATGTCCCCTAACTTTTCATTATTATATTAGACTATTTCGGTTCACTGTATCAAAGGAGTCTTTAAAATCTACAAAGAAAATGTACAGCTTCTTTTTTTGTTGCAAAAAGGTTTGGTCGATTGATGTCAGCACGAAAACACAGTCAACTGTAGAGAAACCCTTTCGAAAGCCTGTCTGAAATTCACTAAGAATGTTTTCTTGGTTTACCCATGTCGTCATACGTTTTAACAGTGCTCCTGCAAAAATCTTAGCGACTGTGTTTTGAGCAGATATGCCTCGGTAGTTGCTGGGATCGGTCTCCACACTTTTTTTAAAAATTGGGCTTATCAGACTTTTTTTGAAGCAATCTGGGAAAATTCCATGGCTGTAAAATTCAGTGTAGGCATCGGTAAGTCGCTGTATAAAACAAAGCGGCGCGTTTTTGAAATTTTCTGCAGTTATTCTGTCTTTACCAGGAGCTTTGTTTAGTTTTAGTGTTAGGACAGCGCTTTCTATTTCTATGATCTGAGGAAAGCAGAGGCTTAGTTGATTTCTGATTCATTTTGAATTTGGGAGAGTAGGCTACTAAAATAGTTTGAAAAATCTGTTGCACTTACTTTTATGGGTTTTTTCTGTTTGTTCCCGTTTAATTTATTAACGATTTCCCAGAACTTTTTGCTGTCGCGAACTTCTTGTAGTTGGCGTTCCATATTTATCCAGAACTGTTTTTCTTTCTCTTTGCATAGACGTTTGTAATTTGTTTTTGCCGTTTTGTAGATGTGGCCCATTATTTCGTTTCGCCTTAGCTGTTTAAGGCAATCAAAAGAGTGTTTCCTGGCCCTTTCGCATTGTACGTCGAACCACGGTTGCTTTCTGCTAAAGTTTAGTGACTGCTGCATGGGTTTGGAGGCGTCTACGATTAGGTTGAGCAGTTTGGCTAGCAGTGGAGACCCACTCAGATCTTCTATTTGTTGGACTCCTGATACTAATGCATCTGTGTAACTTAGGCGGTGGTTGCCAATCCACTTTAACCTTCGGTTGAGTTTTGGCTGGGTACTATCGACATGTTCATGTAGAATGACTTTTAAAAGGACTTCGATGGGCATATGATCAGATAGGGGTTGAGCACCTACCACTAAATCTTTCACCACATCGTGCCACTTTCCTTGTATGAGACAGTAGTCAATAGTCGACCTTGCTGCGCTCCTTATAAAGGTATATTCTCCTTCTTGGTCACCGATTGTCCTGCCGTTTATTACCTTCAGTCCTAGTGATTCGCACATCTCAACAATTTTTGCGCCTTTGTTGTCTGAGATTTCGTCATTAGATTTACGAATCGTGCTACTGGTCCTTGAGGTCTATATTTGTGGGTTCTGTTGTGGCTTGTGCTGTTCCGATGTGAAAAGATGGGGCGTCGGGGATGTCGTCGTTTGGGGGCAGCTTCTGTGGTGGTTGCGGCTGTCGCACGTAGCCGGGTAGCAAGCTGGAAAATATAGGTGGTGAAGAGACACTCGATCGCGGTGCGCAAGAAAAAGAACAAAAAAAGAATGCGTGGACTTTTCGGGTTATAGCGCGGACCGGCCGGGCGATGTATTTCAATAGTGGTACAATGAAAGACTAACTTAAACCTAATTGAACGCTGCGTTTCAAAGCGCAGTGGAGAGATTCCGGGAGCGGGAAGGCGGGAGAGCCTGGAATCGCAAGTGTCCAGTGCGGGAGAGCGGGAGAGCGGGAGAGCCTGGCCAGTGCGGGCGAGTGGGCATTCGCTACGAGGGAAGCGCGGGCAGTTTAAACGAGGGGAGAGCGGCGTAAACATTCCGCCCCCCTTGCAATCGCTAGCGTTGCGAAAGAAAAAACAACAAGCCCACTCCTGTCGCCTAGGCTTGACTGCAGGCGCCGGACAGGATCCACCCGAATGCCGTCTTCTGGGCCACTGGGAGTCCCTCGTCGACCAGATGGAAGCCCGGTCGGATGACCTTGGCGTAGACATCCGCACCCAGGACTACCGAGATGGTTGCCGGCAAGTAGAAACGTTTGTCGGCCAACGGGAGGTCTCCGTATCTGCCGACCACGGTGTCCGAGAGCTCTCGGATGGGGGTGCGGATGCGGACGTTCGGCTCCACTTTCAAGACGACCTCTAGCTTGAAGCCGTTGTCGCACTTTGACCGAATTGTCGCCGTGCAGATGCTCTCGTCGCCGACGGTCGTAGTCGGCAAGCGGAACGCGGATGCCAATGATGCGTCGATGCAGCTCGTCGGTGTACACGGGTCGATGAGGGCGGCCGTGTCGAAGGTCTTCAGCCCGGTCTCCAAAGTGATCATGGCCGTCGGCAGGACATTGACGCTGTGCCGTTGGAGAATGGACGCCAGTGACGGAGCCGGTGCCGAGGAGGCTGAGCGCGGCGGAGAGGCAAGCGCTCTGCGAGTTGGCGGATCTTGCCGGCGCGAGCGCTGCTGAGAAGCGGCGGATGCCGAGCGCCTTGCCGGGGCTAGCGCTTGGCGAGTTGGCGGATTCTGCCGGCGCGAACGCTGTTGAGTAGCCGCCGGCAGGGGACGCTCGTGCATATGGAGGAGCGTGTGGTGCTTGCCGTTGCACGTTTTGCACTTGTCGCCACTGCGACAACTCCCGTCGGAGTGCTCGTGGGCGAGACAATTTGAGCAGTACTTATTAATAAGCACTGCTCGAAGCCGCTTCTCTGCGCTCAGCTTTAGGAACCTCTGGCACTTTTTAAGCGGATGGATTCCACGGCAGACTCGGCATCGGTAGGAATGTATACCTCGAGTGCGTCTGCTTTCCAATGCCTGAGCGCTGCGTGGACGAGGGACCATGATGTGATCTGGTAGGGAGTAATGGATAAAAAAAAGATGATTTGAGATGCTTAGATGGCGAGGATTGTTGGGGAATTATGTGGAGGATGTTGGTTGAGGAAGACGGTTGGAGGATTCTCCTGGCAGAAGAACCACCTTGGTCACGGGACGCTTGATAATCCTACGTGCCGTGAGAATGCTGACGACACGGACATTGCCGTCAGCCCCCGGAAAGACAGAGTCGATTCTGCCAAGGCGCCACTCATTCGAGGGCAGATTGTCCTCCTTGACGACTACCATGTCGCCAACGCGGAGATTTGCGGTCGGGGACTGCCACTTGTTACGCTTGTGGAGCTCTTTGAGATACTCCTCTTTCCATCGAGCTTGGAATTGTTGATGGAGCGCCTTTAAGTGTTGCCACCGATTTATAATGGACTTGGATTCCCCTTTTAATTCGGGTTCCACTATGGACAGAAGAGGTCCGCCGACTAGAAAATGCCCTGGTGTCAATGCTAAGAGATCAGTGGGATCTTCAGACATAGGAGATAGCGGTCTGGAATTTAGACAAGCTTCAATTTTCGCTAGGAGGGTTGAAAGTTCTTCAAAAGTGTACTTTCGAGTAGCGGTGGACTTGTAAAACAAGGTTTTGAAGCTTTTGACACCCGCTTCCCACAGGCCTCCCATATGGGGTGCCCCCGGAGGAATGAATTGCCAGTTGAGCTGCTGATGACTATACGCATCAGTCACAGACTCTTTTACGGCTTGTAGAAAATCTCGGGAGAGCAGGGTGGCAGCGCCGACAAAGGTTTTCCCATTGTCGGACTGCACTTGACGGGGACAACCTCTTCTGGATACGAACCGAGCGAAAGCGGCGAGAAATTTCTCGGTCGTCAGATCGGATGTAGGCTCTAGATGGATGGCCTTCGTAGAGAAACACACGAAAACCAACACATACCCTTTTGTAATTAGGCAAGCTCTGCCTGTGTAATTTTTTATGTCGAAAGGGCCGGCGTAGTCCATCCCTGTGTACGTGAATGGCCGGGAAAAAGAGACTCGCTCTTTCGGAAAACTTCCCATCATCTGAACTTGCAATCGCTTCTTATGGATAACGCAGACCTTGCAGGAGTTAATAACGGCCTTTACCAAGTTCTTTATTTTCGGAACCCAATATCTGGACCGGGTGAGTCGTACGACTAACTGGTTACCTCCATGCAACGTTATGAGATGCGTAAAGTTTACCAGTAGTCGAGAGAGTGCACATTCGTACGGGAGGATTATAGGATGTCGTTCATCATATCGCAAATTCTCGGAGGCCGTTATTCGGCCGCACGCCCTTATAAGCCCTTTCTCATCTAGAAAAGGGTTCAAGGAGAGGATGGAACTTGCCGCGGACACAGGACGCTTTTGACTCAAGCAGCGATATTCGTTAGCAAAATATCTGCGCTGAGTGCTAATGACCATGAGCCGTTCAGCGGCGACAAGTTCTTGGGCTTCTAGATGGACTTCCGGAATCGGCGACTGTTTCCTACATCGCTGGACAAAACGGTGGACATACGCAAGGACCCGTAAAGCTCTATTTAACTTGGAAAAGCGATCAAGGATGTCCTCTGTCGGACTGGACGCAACGTGGGCCTTGACAGGACGCCTTTCCACTTCGGTCACCTGTAAATCGGTGCTTTGGGCAGGCCACTGATCTCGTGGCTTTTGCAACCAAGTGGGCCCATGCCACCACAGGGAGTTGTCGACCAGTTCTTGTAATGGCACGCCCCGACTGGCCAAGTCAGCTGGATTGTGTTCGGATTGAACATGCGACCAATTGGCTGCCTCTGTGGACTGGGTGATCTTTGTTACCCGATTGGCAACGAACGTTGTCCACTGGCATGCTGGTTTGGCTAGCCATGCAAGCACAATCGTGGAATCGGTCCAACAATGGAGTTTCGAGGACAGCATCGGCATATGGGGGAGGATGGATTCGGCCATCTCGGATAGCAATAGAGCTCCACACAGCTCTAGTCTGGGAAGCGACACAGTTTTTACTGGCGCCACGCGCGTCTTGGCCGTGAGAAGATGCACTAGCGTCGTGTGCCCCATCTCGACGCGCACATAGATCGCAGCACCGTACGCCTTTTTGAGAGGCATCACAGAATCCGTGATGTTCCACTCGGAATTCTGGGCGGAAGGAAACCCATCTGGGAATTCGGACTTGATCTAGGACTGAGTAGCTTTTAAGGAAATCACGCCACTTTTGGCACAGTTCAATGGGAAGTTCATCATCCCACCCTAGATCACGCAGCCAGATCTCCTGCATGAAAATCTTGGCACAGACCACGAAAGGGGCGAGCCAGCCTGCTGGATCAAACAGCTTCGCAATTTGGGAGAGAACATGCCGTTTTGTGAGTGTAGCTTCGGTGGATAGGTCGGGGAGGGCGAAGAAAAACTCATCGGATGTTGCTTTCCAACGGACTCCGAGAGTTTTCGCCGTGCTTTCCGTATCTATTTCGAGGAAATCGGCATTTAGAAGATGATCGGTTCCGATATGAGCCAGAACTTCTTTGTGGTTGGAGGTCCATTTCCTCAATGGAAAACCAGCCGAATCGAGGGCACTCTGCAACTCGCGAATGGTGAGGTGAGCCTCTTCTGCAGAGTCAGCTCCCGAAAGGACATCATCGACGTACATGCAACCACGAATAACTCGCCCTCGGATGGGTTAGTTGCACGTCGGTCGCCAGCTGTTGCAGTACCCGAATTGCCAGGAACGGTGCACAATAGACCCCAAACGTAACAGTTTTTAGCTCAAAATCTCGAATGTTTCCTTCCCTATCGCGGAATAAGATACGTTGGAAAGCTGTTTGCTTCGGATCTACCCAGATCTGCCGGTACATTTTCTCGATATCAGCACTATACACAAATCGGAAATATCGCCACTTCAGGATCTGGATGGTTAGATCGGACTGTAGGACCGGGCCAGCATGAAGGATTCATTTAAGCTGACCCCATTGTCTGAAGGGCTGGAGGCGTTGAATACCACTCGAAGTTTGGTGGTCGTACTCTCCGGTTTTAACACTGCGTGGTGTGGCAGGTAGTAACATGCTGAATCGTGGGTAGGAAGGACTTCTCTCATGTGATTGAGGTCGAGATATTCTTGAATAACTGAGTCGTACTTGGATTTTAACGTACTGTCCCTTTTTAGCCGCTGCTCGTTTCTTAAGAATTGAGCCAGCGCCTGGGATCTGGAATGTCCCAGGGAGCAATTAATGTTCTCAGGATCTCGAAAAGGGAGACTCACGACATACCTGCCGGTTTCGTCTTTTGTGGTGGTCCGAAGAAAATTGTCCTCACAAATCACGTCGGATTCTTTTGCCACTTTTACTGGCAGATCCTCCACCTCCCAGAATTTGGTGAGGAGTTTATCGAGAGACGCTTCATACGTGTGTGCAACTTGCGTGGAAAAGGATGATATTTGATCATGCCTCGGAGCTGGTACTGGTCCTGTTAGAATCCAGCCGAAAATAGTCTCTTGACCGAGAAGCGAGCCACAGATGTTCGCTCGGGTACCGCTTAGTAGAATGGATGGAAGTATATCGGCCCCGATTAGAATATCTATTTGTGCGCTCTCATAGAACTTTGGATCCGCTAGCGGAAGTTCGGGAAGGTCTCGCAGGAAATGTTGCGGAAGCGGACATGAAGGAAGATTTCCGGCTATTTGTGGAAGCACGTAGGCAGTGGTGTTTAACTGCAAGCTAGGCCGGGTTGGAGAACGGATCGTGAATTGACAGATCTTTTTGGTCTCAGCGGAGACCGTTTGATTAAGTCCTGAGACCTGTGCTCGGATAACCTGGAACGGCAGTTTAATCAGGTTGAAAAGGCGCTCAGTGATGAAGGTCGCCTCAGATCCGGAGTCTATTAAGGCTCGCGCTTGGAAATTGGAACCTCGATGGCATATATTAATTATAGCGGTGCCTAGGAGGACTGACCTAGTGCCTGCCGCAAAATAATTCTGAAGCGTTGACTGCGTGCCACTGGCAGCCGAGGGACCGAGAGTATTTGGTCTGGATCTGGGCGTTGGCGTTGGATTTGCGCGCGCTGGGGATGGGCTGCCTCGGTGTAGGAGCGTGTGATGGCGGCCGCGGCACGTGAAGCAGTTATGTGCGCTTTCGCAGTCGCGCAACTGATGTGTCCGCGCAAAGCAGTTTAAACACAGCTGTTTTCTTTTTATATATGCGATGCGTTGGTCGACCGTCATCTGGAGAAATTTGGCGCATGTGCGTACAGGATGGTTCTCTCTATTACAGAGATCGCAACCTCTAAGTTGCCTAGGTGCTACCCTTGTCTCGTATGAATTTATTCTTCGAGACGCCGAGTTGGAAGTGGATGCCCTGGGCTGAGTCTGACTAGAACCTGATGGTCGAACATCATCTATGGCTTCTAGTGTCCTGTGACGCTCCGTTAGGAAAACGTTCAGCTCGTGCCACGTAGGGATCTCGGCTTTGTTATGGAGGGACTGCTCCCATAGGGAAAGCGTAAGCTTTGGGAGTTTGGACGAGCACATATATACCAAGAGGCAATCCCAAGTTTCGACCTGAATACCGGACATTTCTAGTGCAGTAAGGCAACCCTGGATGGTACTTTGAAGTTCTTTCAAAGCTGACCCAGACTCCTGTGTGACGGACGGTACATTGAAAAGTATCTTTAATTGACTGTTTACTAACAATCGCTTGTTTTCGAAACGCTCAGTGAGGTTATCCCACGCTGATCGAAAGCCATCATTAGTAAGGGGTGAATTTGAAACTATATTGTGAGCGTCGCCACTCGTTTTAGCATTAAGGTGAAATAATTTTTCGACAGGAGTGAGTCTGGGATTGTTGATATAAATTGCCGTGAATAGATCCCTAAAGGTTGGCCAACGAAGATAGTCGCCGGTAAAAACTTCGGTATCGCACGGCGGAAGCCGGCAGCCTGACGGAATGTATGTCTGAGAAGGATCAGCTGGCGTTGGGGAAGGTTGCGGAATTTGCGGAGTTTGCGCTATCATGTCTGCTATCTGGGCACCGCACCTTTCGTACGCGCTGTAGCAATACCCGTACTTAGCCTTGAGGACTGGCAAGCTGTCAGCTGCACCTTCTCCGGCTGCTACAAGGCATGCGGTACAGGCATCGTATTCTTGTTTGATGCGGATCCATACTTCTCGGATTTCGTCTCGGCGAATATTGAGGACGGATAACGTAGGAGGGACCGCCGAGGGAATATTTATCCGCGATTCCAATTCGGACAGTCGATCCGAGACTTCAATAAACTGGCTCATAGCGAGGTCGGCAGCCGTTGCAACCATTTTTGTGCTGGCTCGCGTGGTTCTTTCGATGGAAGAAGGAGCCTTTTTGGGAGGTGGCGTCTTGACCTTTTTAGGTGTGGGCGTCCTTACCGTGATTTTTGGTATTTTCGGTGATGGAACAGGGGATAGTTTGTTGGAACTTTCCCCGGACATACCACACTAGGATGTTGTTAGGATGGAATGTGCGCGCTGATATTTCGGACAAAAAATCAGCGAAACAATTACGGACCCACTTATGGACCGGTGGAAATAGGATATCGACTAGCTCAAAAAATAGTCGATATGCGTGGCTGAATTATTGTTGAAATATTCGCCAGGCTTTTGGTGGAACGATGGAGCAAGAATGGAAAAAAATACCAAAAAAATACCACAAAATAAAAATACTGAAAAAATACTGGATTGGATGAGGTATTTGTCGTTTAGTATTTTATAGTGGGTGGTTGGCCGAATTAGGATGGGATTGGATGTCCCCGGCAGTGTTTGGAGTTTATTGGTTTTGTTTTTCTTTATTTTAAAAAAATATTCGGAGACAAAAAAATACCTTACAGTGGAATGCGGGTGGTATTTTTCCCAATTTTTTTTTTTTTTTTTTATCTTTTTTGGAACTGGCAGTAATTCTCAGTATTTGTTTAATTTTATTGGAGTTGAACTTGGTGTTTATTAATTTTGTTGGAATTTATTAATTAATTTATTAATTGGATGATTGAAAAACAACTGCCCGAACTTTTGCGGGCTGTGTATTGGTGACGCTGGAATGCGCGGGATTATCGAGCTTTTTGCGGTACTGCAATTCGCGTGTATGTGTAGATGTATGGATGGATAGTGCCCAAAATATGTAAATAAGTAAAACACACTGAGACACAAAAGTTATTTCACGTCGGCTTTAGGAATTTATTTAATATATATTTATTGGATGGCCGACGGAAATACTTGAGCTTTCGGAATTGGGGTGTAGTTGTGTAGAAAAATATGTATAAATGTATGTATATATATATGGAATATGTTATATATGTAATATGGATGTAATATATGTAATATGGATGTAATATATGTAATCAATATGGCGGAAAATTTTATTGTAAATTTTTGCCGGCGGGTATGTGTTGTAAATTTTCGATTTATTGTGGACTGTATTTGGATTTGTAATAATGTAAGCAAATATTGTCACAGCGGATGTACAATAAAAAATTAATATCAAAAAAATATTTGTGGGCCGAAATTGGCGGAACACTTAATTTTTTGTTTCACTTTTTTGTGGAAAATTAATTTGAACTCAATTTTTAAATTGATTTATTTTTTTTTCACTGTTCACTGAATTTTTTGAAATTAATTTTTTCACTGTACGCTTGACTTTTTAATTGCACACTTTAATTTGGATTTCTACTTTTTATTCTTCTTCGATTTGATGTTGGATGTATATTTAGTGGATGTACGGCCAAATGCGAATATGAAACTTGTACATCAATATGCACACGAAAAGGAATTAGAAAATAGGCAATATGGCCGCACGTTAAAAGAGAACGAAGAAATAAAAGACGGAATTGGAATTGTAATTTACTAACTGCCGTCGTCGGATTAAATCGGACTTGGATTTTAGACAAATCGTACAGAAAGTCAAACGAATTATGTTCTTCGAATGGCTGACTGTCGACCGGCAGTTAATAAAAAAAGTAATAAATTGGCACTTATCTGGCTCGAATGGACCAAAAAATGAAAAGATGGGGCGTCGGGGATGTCGTCGCTTGGGGGCAGCTTCTGTGGTGGTTGCGGCTGTCGCACGTAGCCGGGTAGCAAGCTGGAAAATATAGGTGGTGAAGAGACACTCGATCGCGGTGCGCAAGAAAAAGAACAAAAAAAGAATGCGTGGACTTTTCGGGTTATAGCGCGGACCGGCCGGGCGATGTATTTCAATAGTGGTACAATGAAAGACTAACTTAAACCTAATTGAACGCTGCGTTTCAAAGCGCAGTGGAGAGATTCCGGGAGCGGGAAGGCGGGAGAGCCTGGAATCGCAAGTGTCCAGTGCGGGAGAGCGGGAGAGCGGGAGAGCGGGAGAGCCTGGCCAGTGCGGGCGAGTGGGCATTCGCTACGAGGGAAGCGCGGGCAGTTTAAACGAGGGGAGAGCGGCGTAAACACGATGCGAGCATTTATATCCCCAAAAATCATTAGGTTATTGCAACCTGCTGTCATTCCGATTTTTTTTTTTTTTTTTTTTTTTTTTTTTTTATAAATCGTACACCTATTCAAAACTGCTTGCCAGTTATTTTTATTTATTTTTTGGTTTTTTTTTTTTTTTTTTTTTTTTTTTTTTTTTTTTTTTTTTTTTTTTTTTTTTTTTCTTAATTGTTTTTTTTTTTTTTTTTTCCCCTTTTTTTCGGTTTCCTAAAAACTTCCCCCCCCGCCCCCGCCAATGCAGCAAATGATCAGGAAAGTAATTTTCAAAACTTTTTTTGTCGTTGGTCAGAAAAGTTTCAAATATTAAAAAAATTTCGAATTGTGTTACAAAATTAAAGAATTGTTTAAATAATGTCTTATTTGCTAAGCCAGCTATATTGTACGATACGATAATTTTATAATAAAGAGGGGGTTTTATTTTAGGGATTTTTTTTTTTTGAATTTAGTTTGAATTTAGTTTGAATTTAGTTTTAACCTCGTAGTCTAGGGCTATTTTAAATGAGGTACAGGACATTTGTGCTAACTCTTCTCCACACATAAGCTTGCCGTCTTTATTCCAGTAGAACCATTTACCTTCAATAACCATGCGATCGTTTCTAACAGTGACCTTAAAGTTTTTGTGGCTTTCCAGAATGTCCCGGCGAACGCCATCACGCGTTTTTTAAGTCTCCTTTCGATGTTCAGATCCTGTTCGAGTGAGACTCGCGTTCCTATCAGGTTTTGGTGTGCTTAAGGATGGTCTGTACTGGGCTTACTGTGTTTAGTTCAACCAGAACAGCCATTTTCTGTCGGCGTCGTGTAGCTTCTTTACCGAGTCTATCCCCATACGGTTATCAACAATTCCCTCTTTATTAGGTCAGATACAGCATTAAATGGATTTTTTTTGGATTGTAAACCTCGGATGATTATGTTTTTTCGTTTATTTGCGTATTCTAGTTGTAGAAGTCTTGCTTGTTTGTTTTCGTTGTCGCTTTTGATTTTGTTAATCTCAGCTTGAAGTATTTTGTTTTCCTCTGTTAGCGAGTCGACCTTTGTTGAGAGACATTCTACATTTTGCTGAATGGTATCCATTTTTGTGGCAATCGAAATAACGTTCGATTTTGTAGTTAGTTCTTTGATCTTTGGGTCGAACATACCCTCCAGCATGGATTTCAGATCTTTAAGATCTACCAGGTTGCCTGTGTTTGTTGGTGTGCGATTATTTTGCGGGGGAGTGTCTGATCGACTCCGTTTTGAGACGCTAGCAGGTGTCGCATTGAATGTCCCGGCCTGACTGGTACCCTGAGTCTTAGTAGTGTAGCGTGTAACCATTATAGCATTTGTGTTCTGGATGGGACGAATCTACACTCGCGGGGCACGCTTTATAATCCGGTTCTAGCTCGTCGGCTTTAGGGGTGGAGGTCTTGCTTGTGTAGATCCACACACTGGCTACAAATTATTATTGATAAGACTAGAATTGAGCGTGCTGCGACAAAAGAAAAGCTAGATACTAAACCGGAAGAATTATATAAATAAATGCATAAAGATAGGCAAAAGGAAGAGAGTTCGAGAATTTAATAAAAGACTTTCGCAGAACACAGGTGGTATTGTGCTCGCAGTACGCCCACCCTACCTACGATCACCTGCCGCTAGAGCATGACTCTAGTGATCCCTTCTATACCCTAGGACCGTAGAAACATCAGCTCAGTTAATATAATCTTACGCTTTCATTTTAAAACATTTTTTAAAGGAGAACAAAACTACTAAAAATTATATGCCAGAAGATATTCATTATAAAAAGCACAGAACCGCATATTTGGCTCTTGAACATTAAATGCAAATATGTTTGTAGATAAAATATAGATAAACAAGTAAACATGTGTGTAAAGATAATTGGAAATGATTATATACTAAAATGTTGATTTAAAATAATACTGACTAATAGCAGTGATAAACTAAATTTTAGATTAATAGCACTTCAATGATTTCTTTCTTAAATTACTAAATATAGGCAATTTTTCTTCATGCCAGTGGCTTAAACTAACTATTTACGTTTACATTATGTGTGAAAACAAAATATAATATATATATATAAATTCTTTTAAAATTCAAATTTGTAATTGGTTAAAATATTAAGTTTACTTTAAGGTTTCTTAAATTTTCATTATTAAATTTCTTTTAGTGTATCTCAATTGGTTTGAAAGAAGTGTAATTAGGTATATAAATTATAAGGAAAAGATACAACTCACACAGCTGATTCCTCGGCGGATGATAGATCTCCCTACGCAGGTGGCTGGAAAAGAAATTAAGGCGATTTTCCCGCTTTGACATTGTGGTATATGTACACTTAGACTTTCAAACTCAGGATCGAAATCAAATCAATTTAAGAAAACTTTGGCCAGGATGAAATAATTTTAAATTGAATCGCGCACTTATAGAATGATTACACGATTTTAAAACAAATTAATTAATTGCTAATTATTTTCTTATACTATGAAATTATTTTTAGAAATATTGTTATTTCATAATTTTTTCAAAATCTTCATTATTTTTTACTTTTTGGTAATGTTAACCTTTCACATTCCTCCGAAATTTCTCTCAGTGCAGTCATCAATTCATTTTGTTATCTACATAAGTTGCTGCACACTATTTTTTAGGTTATTGCGGAGGTCAAATGCAAGTTAACAATGATGTAAATCCGGCGAAAGAAATTTAACAAAATTTTGGGCGGTATAATTAATTTCTCATCCTGCTAAATTTAAGGTATTAATTCGGCCTAGTGACTTTTAGTTTCTTCGCCGGAAATTTAAGTAATATTTGGGCCTGAGATTTTTAGTTCGCCATCAAGAAAAATGTAGGTATTAGTTTGGCCTAGTGGCTTATTTTAATTTGGCCTCCTGGGAAATTTAAATAATAATTGGGCCTAGTGGCTTTGCGGAATCCTTTGAACGAAGGGGTGCTTCGCAGAGAATCCCAAGTCTCCGATCACAGGGTGCTCCAAGTAGCAATACGGTTTGCAGGGTGCTCCGCTGGGCACTGCAACTTGCTGATCGCAGGGTGCTCCAAGTAGCAATTCTGTTTGCAGGGTGCTCCGCTGGGCACTGCAACTTGCTGATCGCAGGGTGCTCCAAGTAGCAATACTGTTTGCAGGGTGCTCCGCTGGGCACTGCAACTTGCTGATCGCAAGGTGCTCCACAGGGCACCTGAGGCTTGCCGACCAGTGTGGGTGCATCCCAGGGCCGACTGTCGGGTCTTCCAAGCTGGATAAACCTAGCAAAAGAACATCCTCAGCGTGAGAAAGAGCCCACGATCACAAAATATAAATGTGCTACCAACCTTGCAATTTCCCTAGCGCTGCTTGCTGCCGCCGCGGCATTGAGGGAAATCGTAGACTTTCAGCGTAAAAATCACTAAATTAACACAATCCCCAATTGGGCAAAACAGATAAACTCACTTGTTTTATTCTTTTAATTAACTTTTAAAACTCTCGTAGTCGAGAAACGATCTGCCACTTGCAGTTTATTGGAACAAACTTTATCGCGTTCGTACGATGCACTTCTATGACATCTGATTGCCACTCCGGTTGGATAAAGAAATAAAGTTATACATGCGGTAGGCGTCGCCTTTGCCGGAAATTCTAGACAGCCTAGAAATCTGACATACGAGCTCGATAGAAGCTACCCTGCAACAGCTGATCGTATCCCGAGCTGGCATCACCTAGTAAAGTTCATCTAGCTTTAATCGATATCGAATCTTTGTTCGATTAATATCATTTAATTTAAATCAAACAAAAAAAAGAAAAAAAAATTTAAATCTGACTTCCGTGAACTTTAGTCGCTGCTACAGTCCTGGCGAGTCCTAACATTTTTATTTAGTTTTGTGCAGAGATTTAACAGTATGCCTAAAACGATGCTATTATATTTTTTCTAAACTTTTCTAAAGGCCACTTATTGGCTAAAGCTGGGACCGTAGATTAGACTAAGCTATTATTCTGGTGGGCGTTCTATAAGCAAGAGCTTTGGATCCGACTTACTGTGATTGCTTCTCAGCTGTTGTGTTCCTTCACTAGTTTTGTTTGCGCCTAATCATTGCCGGTCTTCTGAGTGGTTTTTTATTTTGGTTTTCCTCCTTTACCCTCGGTTTCCACCAACAAAAATGGTCCATTTGAGTGAAAAGCCGCGTTTCCAGGTCGGTTTGGTAGGGGCGATACCAAGTGATTTTAGCCAGATCCGGAGGTGTTTGCCCAGAGATTTCACGGTGCCGATGTAGCCCCTTCCAAGTGACTGTGTTTAGGTACGTCCAGCAGGGCTTCGGCGGACTAGGAGTGTTGTATTTTGAAAATAATTCAGGAGCTACTTTTTGCACGTCCGTACTGCGTATCTTCTTCTTCGCGAGAAAAGTACA
The DNA here is from genome assembly GCA_018152295.1 of Drosophila carrolli. NCBI lineage: Eukaryota > Metazoa > Arthropoda > Insecta > Diptera > Drosophilidae > Drosophila > Drosophila carrolli. The sequence continues at coordinate 167,142 of JAECXJ010000295.1, read as the reverse complement.
AACTTTATCTACCGTTAAGCATGACAGCATTCCTTTGAATGTTTGTTCTCAAAATTGAACTTACCGGCTGTATAATTTTAATGTATGCTTTATAAACTGTAAGAATGCTTTCTCGGCCGGGGTATTGATCTCAGTCGGATCCAAGACTCCATTACAAGAAATTTGTAAATCACCGAAACACCGGACTAGAGAGATCCGCTCCACAGGTGAACGGATAATTTTAAGAGGAGTCTTCACCGAAGGTTTATATTTGAGTCGACGAAAACGCAAACGAGTCCTAGTCTTGTATTTCGCGTCAGAGGCGAAAAATCCACCGGGCTGGACCTTCGTGAGATGCCGAGCCGGAAAAATACTTTGCGGGCTTCGGAGTCCTGTATTACGCGTCAGAGGCGAAAAATCCACCGGGCTGGACCTTTGGGCGAGGCCGAGCGGGAGAGTACTTTGCGGGCGTTGGAGTCCCGTATTTCAGAGGCGAAAAGTCCACCGGGCTGGACCTTCGGGCACTTTGGTACTTTGGTTACTTTGCGAGCGTCGGGTAGTAAGAGAACGGGAAGGTTAAACTCGGTCGACCGGACGGCAAGGGTGTCCACGCGCAAGTCCCAAAAACTACGAAAGAAGATACCAGGATAACGGATCTGGCTACTACAAAGAAATCGAGGAAACTACTGGATAACGGATCCGGCGGGACGGGTGTCCACGCGCAAACCCCAAAACTATGTAGGAGACGAGGGAACTACTGGACCGAACAGGAACCACATTCAGGTCCGGTGGTACTACTGTAATATCTTACTAAGAGCGGAACTACGATTGCTTTGGTGAACGGGAAGGATGTCGACGTTCAGGCCCAAAGCAGCTGTGGGAATGAGGTTAGGTTAGGTTAGATTTTCTTATCTGACTAAGAAAGGAAAAAACTTGATCGGGAGGTGCTATTATATATTCTTTACCATTTATTTAAGTTATCCTCACTTGACTCCGCTACACCGTTGTGAACACATGAGAACCTAATCGTTCTAACCTGAGTTGACCCGTTTGGTATATCTTTATTCTTCTTTGCGATCACACGCGAACCGCAGCGTAGAACTTGGCTACATTAAACTGTCGGATCACACGCGATCAGAAGGCCGAGAGTGGTCGCGTCAGGCGTCACGGTTAGCCTGTCCTGCGATCCTCAACGGCCTCGCTAAGCCGTGTCCCGATCACACGTCTTACTTGTTCCGCGACCCCGAGAGAAGAGAACGTCCATGATTGCTGTGTGACTGCTTTCCTTTTCCTCCCTTTCCCGCATTCGGGATTTATAATATTTTGCTACTTCTGGTATCTTAGCTCCTTTGCTTTACTATTATTTAACGTGTTTTGGCTAAATATCGGTTGGCGTAGCCACCCCGGGTTTTGAACTTAGGTATAACTTATTTAATCTTAATATGACTTTTTGTACTTCACGATATCTCTCCTAAAACTATTATAATAGTAGTAACAACAATTGTGGCGTACAGGCCTTCTAGGCGCCCGTCGCTCTTGATGTAAGCGCCTGTTCCGACAGCTATTCGTACTAGGCGTCCACGACCGGTCCGGGTTGACACCTTCCCGAGCGTTGGTCTCCATTCACGCCTTCGAAGAGTATAGTGCCTCGCCTGCTTTAGAGATGCGCGTTGAAGATTCGATCGTACGATTTCAAAGATTACTTTGAGGTGTGACGCTGAGGTGATCTCCGGCAACATATTATCCCAAGAACTTTGGTCGTCTTCGAACAGCTAAGATACAAGCGTCTTCACAGTACGATTGGTCCTCTCGGTGGGATTCTCCTGCGGACAATACGGAGCCGTGTACTGGACTTTCACGCCGAGCTTAGTAAAGTAGTCTTCTGGGGCCCGACTTGTGAATTGGGTTCCATTGTCGCATACGAACTTCCGTGGGATGCCCACTCGCCCGAGTATGCGTTCCCCAAACGCTTCCTGTACTACAGCAACTCTACCCATTTGGAGAACATGTCGTGGAAAACAAGAAGCATCGAGTTCCTTTGTTTCGATCGGGGCAGACGACCTACAAATTCAGCACAGAGAATGTCAAAAGGTTCGCTTACGACACGGTTAGCATTTTCCCTGCTGCTTTGGTCTGAACAGTCTTAAATTCCTGGCAAGACTCACAGTGTCAAACGTGGTGTTTTGCGTCGCGGTACATGCTGGGCCAGAAATATCTTTGCGACCGGCGGGTTATCGTCTTTCGGACCCCCAAGTGTCCTGCGGTCAGGGAATCATGACACTCGTATAAGACGCGGGCTCTACAGGGAGTGGGTACACAGAGTTTCCACGGGAAGTAGTCCTCGTCGTCAGCTCGGTAACCCATGTTCCTGTAGAGCTGGCCGTTCTCTCGCATATAGTCAGCGAACTTCTCAGGCTCGTCGTGTACCTTGTCTTTTATCTTCCCGATCTATTCCTCGAGCTCGAAAGCGCCTTGAAGTACCTCAGAGGGCTGTCGCGAAAGCGTATCGGCCACGACGTTCAGCTTCCCTCGTCGGTAGCGCACGCCGAATTGGAACTTTTGTAATTCCAAAGCCCAGCGCGCTATTCGGCCGCAAGGACTCTCAATAGTATTTGAGAGCCAAGTGGTCTGTAACGACTTTGAATCGGTAGCCCTCCAAGTAACACCGCATCTTCCTGATGGCTCAGATGATGGCTCAGATAATGGCCAGACACTCTTTCTCTGTCGTCGTGTAGTTATGTTCCGCAGGAGTTAGTCGGCGGCTAGAGTATGCGATGACCTTCTTTTGACCCTCGATGTCCTGGGACAACACCGCTCCCAAGCCGCCGACACTCGCGTCAGGCTGCTAGACAAACTTTTGGTCGAAATCCGGAAAACCCAACATGAGGGCGGTGTTCAGGCATTTTCTAATCTCTTCCAAGGCGGTTTGCTGTTCCGGTCCCCAAGTCGCGATGCTAAGGACGAATCTCCGGTACCATGTTGCCATCCCGATCTATTGACGGAGTTCCTTCATGTTGGTGGGGGTCTTCAACCCATTGATCGCAGACACCTTCTCCGGATCGGTCTGAATCCCTTCGCCGCTGATCACATGAACGAGGTAAACCAGTTTCTGCTTGAAGAAGGTACACTTCCTTGGATTTATCCTCAAATTCGCTGCCCGCAATCTGCGGAACACTTCGGCGAGGTTTACGAAGTGTTGTTCCTCCGTGGCGTTAATGACAATAATGTCATCTAAGTAAGCGAAGGCGTCCGTCTCCATCTCCGCCCCAATTACGCTATCCAGAACACGTTGGAACGTGGCGCTGGCGGAGTGTGCAGCCTAAAGGGCATGACCTTCCATTGATAGTCCCTGACCCGGGCCCGTGAAGGCCGTGTGTTGACGACTATCTCTGGCCATGAGTATTTGCCAATAGTCGTTTTTTAAATGAGGCAACTTCTCCAGGATGTGATTGATCCTCGGGACCGGGTATGCGTCGGTCACTGAGTGTGCGTTCAACTGTCAGTAGTCGACACACTTACGTCAATCGCCAGCCTTTTTCTTCACCAATACGATTGGTATGCTGTGTGGGCTCCTGGAAGGCTCGATGTCTCCTGCGCGAAGCAGTTCATCTACTTGGGTATCGATGTTATGTTGCATCGCGGTGTTCCTGGGATAATACGTTTGCTTCAAAGGCTTGTCGTTGCGCATGACGAGACGGTGTTCGGCGACATGAGATACCCCTGGAGACTCTCGAAAAAAGCTAACTCTCGGTCGATTAAGCCTTGTTGCCCCAGACTCAATGGTGCAATCTGTCGCTCTTGGTCGTGGTCTTTCGCCTCCATCCTAGCGGGTATCCCAGTGTCGTTTGCCGTGGCCGAGGTCCGGTTAGGCGTAGGGATGAAAACCCCGGCACCTCCTTGTCTGGCAGTCCCCAATTGGACCCTAAACTCGGCGGAGTGTACCGCTTCTTCTCGATCGTCCCTCGGGGGTTCGTTGGGGTCGGGTCGTTGCTTCGCTCGTCTCCGCCACACCCGGGTTCCGGTGGAGAGGTCTGTCGTTTCCCGGCATTTCTACGGCAGCACTCTATGGTAAACAATTCTGTTCGCCACAATCCCAACAGAAGTCACGACGTGGGTTAGGTCAGTCTCACCGGAAGTGTCCGTTCTCACCTCAGCGGCTGCAGGCCCGCTCCACGTCCACTCGCGAGGTTCCTTGCCCGATCATCCGGTGAGTCACGAGTTCTTTGACACTCTCGTACTCGGTAGCCATGTGGGTCAGCTGCTTCAGCGTGCCGAATTCACTGCGCTTGATATACAGCCGGTACTCTGAAGCCATGTTTTCGTATGCTCGGTAAAACTCTTCCTCTTCCCGGTACCCGGCCTGCTGCATCTTTGTTCTAAGGACATAGCCCGGGGGATCTCTTCCGGATTTATCCTACACGTCGTCATATAAGATAAGATAAGAGTCGATAAGAGTCAACTAATCTGAGCTACCATCGAACCGCAAATTCTGAGTGAGAGCCGTATTACTTCGTACATCCTGCCCCTGTAGGCCAGTGGCCAAGCGAGCACCTACTGGCGGTACCCATACGACGTGTGTCGTTCCTGGATGTGACCCTCGACGACGGGATGCAACCTCGATCGGCGCTGCGTCGGAGACGACGGGGACGTTTTTTCCGGCAGACTTATACTGCTATACTGTTCCTGCAGCTAAGCTAGTTGGTTCTACACCCCTTGTGGGAAGGATCCTGCTCTGACCAGGCCGGCAAACTCCTTCCTGGCCTCTTCGACGGTACCATCCGCTTTAAAGCCGAACTCAACGGCGAGGGAGTTGAGTTCGTCTCTTCGGCGAGCATATATCCAGCGAAATCCTACACCAGGGTTTTTGATAAAATCGTCTTCTTTGTACTTACCGTCGGATTCCTTACTTTCCGGGCGTTGCATTTTGCGTCAGAGTCGAAAAATCCATCGGGCTGGACCTTCGGGCGAGGCCGAGCCGGAAGGGTACTTTGCGGGCCTCGGAGTCCTGTATTCCGCGTCAGAGGCGAAAAATCTACCGGCTGGACCTTCAGACGAGTTCGAGCCGGGATAGTACTTTGCGGGCGTTGAAGTCCTGTATTTCGCGTCAGAATCATTTTATTTGTTCCCATCTAGTTTTTGTTTCTTTTCGTTCCCTTGTTTATCGGGAGCGCGGTACTGATCCTTACGAAAGTCAGAATTCTGTGTCTTCTGCTCCATTGCCCTAGCATACGTTGCCGTGAATTGGGTTCTTTCGATGCTGGCTTCAGCCTGTAACGACCTGATTCTTTAGTTTCTGCTCGCTACGTAAACGTGCGGCTAGCTCAGAGAGGTTGTGAGCTCGTTCCACCAAATTTATATTGACTGACCGCCCGTGACCAAAGGATAACGCCAGAAATTATTAGGTTGGTGCTGGTTTATTGATTCTCTAAAATATAGCCTTATTGCTATTATTCTGCTGCCCGTTGTCGCTCTCTTCTACTGCGTTGCTCCTGGCTTGCTGCTGCTCTGCTCCTGGCGTGCTGCTGCGTCGCTCCTGGCTTACCGCTGCGTCACTCCTGGCCTGCTACTGCGTTGCTTCGGCTTGCTGCTCCGGGCGACTGAGATCGGGACGGCTCCACCAAAAACCCTGAATGTTATGCGAGCTTCCCTACCGGGGCCGGCAAGGTGTATCGCCTAGCAGGTGAACCGAAGTTACGCCTTATCGCCTAGCCACCTTTATCGCCTGGCTTCCGGAGTTCAGCCTGGACTTTGTCGGCAAGGTGTATCGCCTAGCAGGTAGAACAAAGTTCTCCCTTATCGCCTAGCCACCTTTATCGCCTGACACCGCGCAAGGACTCCCTAAGTTTTATTTTACCACGACCTAGCACCGTTGGATCTCAGCGTTGTAGCCTCAGCCTTGTAGACTTGTCGTCGGCGTCTCGACTTTGCGATCTTGATCTTTGGGCACTTCGGTTTCGATTTGTACTTATTCCGCGCTCATGCACTCGCTCTGATTCTCGCACTCGTACTGTCCCGAGCTGCGCTTGCGCCGTCCTTTTATAGGCGCTGTAGGTGCCGTTATTTCCCTCGGGTCCAAGGTCCACTGAGGTACCGTTAATTCACAGTGTATCCTCTTTAGGCGGGTCCGAAGTCCGTCAATTTACCGTATGACCTCGTTGCCCTTGCCGGGCGCGGGTCCAAGGTCCATCGAGGTACCGTTCATTCACGGTGTGTCCTCTTTAGGTGGGTCCGAAGTCCGTCAATTCACCGTATGACCTCGTTGCCCTTGCCATATGAGGGTCCAAGGTCCGAATGTTTCCCGTTTGACCTGGATGCCCTTCATTTCTCCGGCTTTCTCGGCTCCTCCGCTGTTGCTAGGCCGATCTCCTGCATCGAGATTTGTGGCGAGTTTATGACTCCTCACATTTCTCCCTTCCTGCGGAAACGTAATGAAAGTGGTGACCTTCCCCGCCCTTGATGTTTAGACTACTCGAATTCCTCGCCTGACTTGCGTGTTTGATGTTCCCCAGACAGTTCCCCGAAAGACTTAACCTTTCCCCAGACTGTTTTCCTAAAAGACTTTACTCGTACAGCTCCTTGAAAGACTTGAACTTTCCCGCGACTGTTTCGTTAAAAGACTTTTCCATGCAGCATCTTGAAAGATTATTTTCCCAGACTGTTTCCCTGTTCCCAAGACAGTTCTCCGTTCCCCAGACAGTTCCCAGTTCCCTAGACAGTTCCCTGCGTGGAATTCGAATTTTCCCGCCCAGACATTTCCCCAAACTAAAAGTCACCATTTCGTTTTCCCTCGGTCCGGAACTCCCTGGAATCTCACCACGATCGCGTTTATCGATTGTGGGTTCCAGTGTTGCCATCGTCGTTGCCTTTTCGTTGACTTAAGTTGCCATTTGAATTTTTGAACATAGAAATAACCAATTTTTGTTAACCCATCGATCGCAACTATCGATCGACCGCCTATCTCGCGCCCCGGTCCCTATTGCCTATGTCCGGCAATCCATTACTCCAAAATGTAAATAAGCGGATTAAAACCTTTAAAGGCTTTTTATTGGGCCCTCAAGACCTTCACCACCCGGATGCGTCAGCGGACGCCATCTACCACTAGTAGCTTGGCCCAGCGGCTGCTACAGGGCCTGCCACACCCAGGGCCCCTTCTCCAGATCTTCCGATTCTACGCCGAGCCGTTTTGTTGGCCGCGGCGATGGCATTAGTACCCACGGCGGCGGTGGAGGCGGTGGTGTTCCCGCTCCGTGCCGAGGTGCCTGGGAAGGCCGTGGCGTTGCCTGCGGTGGCAACGGCGGTGGCGGTGGTGCTCCCTGCGGCGGCGACGGTGGTGGCGGTGGCGGTGTTGCTGCCCGCGGCGGCGACGGCGGTGGCGGTGGCGATGGTGGTAGCGGTGACGGCGGTGGCGTTGGCGATGGTGGTGGCGGTGGTGCTCCCTGCGGCGGCGACGGCGACGGCGGTGGCGGTGGCGATGGTGGTGGCGGTGGTGATGGTGGTGGCGGTGGTGCTCCCTGCGGCGGCGACGGTGGTGGTGGCGGCTGCGACAGCGACAGCGGTGGCGATGGCGGTGGCGGTGCTCCGGAGGGCCCGGCTGTGCCCATATCGACGCCTCTTCGGCCTCGGCCTCATCCGCTTTTGCCACTCTCTGACTGCGGCGGCTGCCCGTGCCACCGCCCGCTGCGCGAATACTTTCTGCACCACGTCCGCCCGGGTTGCGAATATCCGCCTCACCTCCTCCGGGCGGCCAGATGGCGCAGCGCCGCTCAAGCGGATCCGCCCGAATTCGGCCGCGGCCCTCCGGATCCTCCGGATTGCCATCCGGGCCTTCGCCGCCCGACGTGACTCGTCCTCCTCGTCTGAGGAGACCTCCGGACTCACCGTCTCCGTCCCGGTGTCCTCCTCCTCTTCCTCCGATGAGGCCAGGTCGATTGTTGGCACCTCGGCCTCCTGCCCTGTCGACCCGACGCCGGCCTCCTTCTCCTCCTCCAGCTCCACGTCGGTGATCCGACCCTCGTCCTCCGTTTCTGGGTTCGGCGACGGGGACCGCGACACCAGGGGGGACGCCAGCAGCTGGAGTGAGGAACCTGAGTCCCGCCTTCATCTCGCCGCTGGCTGTTGCCCGGTGCTGCCTCCCCGCCCCTCTCCCCTCGCGGACTTACTGCTGCTGTTGCTGCTTGCGTTCATGTTTGCGACCTGATTTGAATCGGTTTCCGATTTTTCCTGGTTCCGTTGTCCGCGGCGGTATTTAAACTCTCCCTTGCTACGGGGCTCCGACGGGTCCTCTCTTTGGTGTGCGTTACCCGGTAACGGTATCCGCATCCTATGACCCTCCCTCTCCCGCTCTCGCACTCCGAATGCATCTGTGTGAGTTCGATACTGTGTATCGTCCTCTCCCTCTCTTTGGACTTACAGTGCGGCCCCGCTAAGTCCGACTTTGATCCTCGGTTCTGGCCACCAATGCATTGTTGTTTTAATTGGCTACCGTGGGCGGTTTTTTCTTTGCCAGTATTTTCATGCCGCAAATTGCATATCACCGGCGAATTAAAATTCATTATCTTAAAAGGCCCGTCATATTTTGGTGCCAATTTTGCGGCGAATCCTTCTGCAGCCTTGGACAGATGATGTTCCTTAGCCCAGTCTGTGTCACCGATGTTCGGTTTCCATGGGCGTCTACGTAGATTGTAGTGGCTTGCCTGATCCTGCGCTGCCTTTTCCATATTTCGCCTCACCAGCTCAAAGATTTCTTTCAGCTTCTGTGCGTTCTCGGCCGGAGTTTGAGTTTGCCTTCCTGTGCCGATTGTTCCTTCGTCGTACAGTGCGCTGGGTAACCTGGGCTCTCTTCCTAAAGGCGGGCGAATATCCCGTGGATTCAGCCACGCTCGTATTCACGGCCAACTGCAGTTCCGGCCACTTTTCGCCCCTTTGGTCTGCCCCGGTGAACTGGGCGATCATCGTTTTCACCGTCCTATTGGCTCTCTCCGTCGGGTTTTTCTGGGGCGTGTATGGGGCCGTAAACTGGTGTCGGACGCCTAATTCACCTAAGAATTTTTTAAACGCCCTGCTGGTGAACTGAACGCCATTGTCTGTAATCAGCACCTTGGGTACGCCGTATCTTGCGAGAATCCGCTCGCAGATCGCCTTTTCAAGAGTTTCCGTCGTTGCCCTGCGCATTGACACCATTTCGGTCCACTTGGAGAACCGATCTACCAGCACTAGTAGCATGGAATTCCCGTGTTTGGAGCGGGACAGTGGTCCGACGAAATCTGCGCATACAGCTCTTCCGGTACTTGGGTCACCATTTTCCCGGCCGCCTGTAGTTGGCTTGGCTTATACCGTAGGCAGCTCTCGCAGTTTTGCACATATTTCCTTATGTCGCGGTGGATTCCCGGCCAATGGTATCTTGCTGCGACCCTGGCAATGGTCTTCCGACTGCCCATGTGGCCAGCTGTCGGGATTTAGGGATTTTGGGAAAACTTGCTCCGCATATCCCTTATTCAGTTACACTCGCCGGTTTCCTTATGCTGTTCATGTGTTTTTACCCGTCGACACGTTTCTGGCAGTGGCTGTCGTGAGAGTGCGTCTGCTACTATATTCAGCTGGCCCTTTCTGTACGCGATCTCAAAGTCATATTGCTGCAGTTCCAGCGCCCATCGTGCCATTCTTCCGGTTGGGCTCTCGATGCTATTCAACCACTTCAGTGCCATATGATCCGTGATCACTTTGAAGTGGTAGCCCTCCAAGTATGGCCTTAACTTGCGTATGGCCCACACAATTGCCAGGTGTTCCTTCTCTTTCCGATCCATTCAGGGACCTACTGGAATACGAGATCACCCTCTCGCCTTGGTCGGAATTCTGTGTGAGAATAGCACCGAGCCCGTAATCGCTGGCTTCGGTCTGCAGCACAAACGTCTTTGTGAAATCTGGGCATGCTAAGATTGGGTCTGCGATTAGCCTGGCCTTGACAGCTTCAAACGCCTGTTGATGGTCCTCTGTCCACTCCCATTTTGTTCTTTTACGGAGCAGGCTATTCAATGGAAGCACCAACGTTGCAAAATCTGGCACGAAACGCCTGTACCACGACGCCACTCCCAAGTATTGTCGCAACTCCTTAACGTTGGCCGGGGGTTTTATTAAGGCAATTGCCGACACTTTTTCTGGGTCTGTTCCGATGCCTTGGTCTGTTATGCGATGCCCCAAGCATTGCAGTTCCTTTCTAAAAAACTTGAATTTTTCCGCATTTACTTTCAGGTTGGCAGCCCGTAGTCTCCTAAACACTTCCTTCAGGTTTTCCATATGCTCTTCTAGCGTTCGTCCGATGACGATAATGTCGTCCTGATACCCGAAAGCGTACGGCATCATTTCTGGTCCAATGATCTGATCCAATGCCCTCTGGAATGTTGCCGACGCGGAGTGTAGGCCAAATGGCATCACCTTTCATTGGAACAGCCCCTTCCCTGGTACAGTAAACGCCGTGTACTCCCTGCTGCCTCCAAGGGGATCTGCCAGTACCCGTCCTTTAAGTCGAGACTGCTGATGTACTTCGCCTCCCGCAGCTGGTCCAGGATGTAATTTATCATCGGCATCGGGTATGCGTCCTTTACGGACCTCGCGTTTATTTGCCGGAAATCCACACACAGCCTCCACTTTCCAGTCTTCTTCCTCATCATGACTATTGGTGAGCTGTAGGGACTCCTGGACGTTTACCTTGGCATTTATCTCACCCTGCATTTTTTGATTTTTAGGGTAGTACCGCTGTTTGACTGGTTGGTCCAGGCGCCTCTTTTCCATTACAAGCAGTTCCAAGTGCAGATTAAGTTTTTTATGGTTGGTTTGCACGTCCTTCAATTGTGGTGTTAAAATAGTGGCTACTGCATCGGTGGGGCATTCGATATCCGCTTCGATGTTTAGCTTCGGCTACTTATATCTCTATATATAAAGCTATCAGTAAGAAAACTGGGAATCAACGCACAGCCAAAACCACTGGTTAACAATATTAATATTCATTTTTATTACATTCTAATAACTTTAAACTGTTTTGCTAACATTTATTGGGGCTCCCCAAGTGGCCCCAATCGCTTCGAATTGGAAAAAAGCCAATTTTCCTTTCAAAAATTCTGGACGCTAAACCGTTTATTCAATCGAATCCGTGTTTTCGCCCCAAAATAGTTTAAGATAAAGTTATCGCTGCCAGAATACGCAAAAGACGTTTTTTGGCGAAAATCTATTTGGCCCGGTTTTTGATAGTGAAGTAAAAGTATACCATTCAAATTGTTTTTTGCGGTGTTTATTTTTAAGGTGTTTTGCCACGCGCTGTTAGGAAACATAAGAGCGGGAGATCGCAGTAGATAGAGAGAGAGGAAAGTGTGTAGCAAGTGCTCAAAAGAAGAAGTTAACTTGGAAACTTTCAATTTGGTCAGAGTCGTATCAAGAAAAGGAGTAACCTTTGCCTAATTAATAGGAAAATTTCTTTGCATAACCGTGTATTTTGGTGTATAACCGTATGTGAGCAATAATATTATTATTTAGTTCGCTTTTCTCAGAATTTTAATTTTTTCTATTGAATGTGCAAATTTGTTGATATCTCTAATGTTAATATAAAAATTTGGTGAGTTATGCCACTTAGTTTCGTTTTTTACTATTCTTAATTTGTAGATTTATATTTAAATGAATATTTTGTTATTTTTAATTATGTGCAGTTGTGATATACCAATTAGCATTATTGCATTTTGTACATATATAAATGCGTTTTTGTAGATTTTAATCTTATTATTCGATATAAACATTGCATAATTTGCACTATTTAAAAAATATTGTCTTAATATTTAAGAGCTTCCTGTATGGAGATAGAAATAATGCAAACATAAGACATCGCAAGCGAAGCTGCGGGCACCCTGCTAGTACTTTTTATATTTTAACTAGTTTGTTCTGTGCGATGCCAGTCTCTGGTGGTGATCTGTAGTTTGTGCCGGGAAACGCCACTGGCGTTCCGCATGGTTATTCGTAAATTTGCCATCAATTATTGCGGCTGCTTAAATGCAAGAAAGGCTGTATGCCTCGATCGACTATTCTTCCAGTTCCAGAAATCGTTGCCGTTGGCCTCATTCGTGTAGTCCTGCGTTGGCGATCTTGTGCTGCCCTGCCTGCCATTGCGTTGGATGCCTAAAACATCGCTACCACTTTATACTCGGCTTGTGTGCTTGAACTGTGGTACGGGCAACTTTCGGAATTTTCTTTTCTGCCCCGATAACCGGTCAGCTCATCTACTGACTGGTAAACAAAGTCTCTTAAATTCTACTCTTAGAACTTTTCTCAGTCTGTTCGTTTCACTATAACTTAGTCTGTCCGTTTTTATATGGTCAAATTGTTTTTACCCCTCCCGATTAAACGTGGTCAAACGGTGGTTGTCAATTCCCGTCTCATCGGTATTGGGATCAAATGTCTGTACACCCTACACCATCTAATTCTCGAACCCTATCGGCTGCACCTTCTACACTAATCCTTATTGCTTAGACTGCTATTTGGCCTATCGCTGAGATTTTTATCGATTATCAATCACAACACTTGTTCTACCGACGGGCCACTTCTTTTACTATCCTCTTCTAATATCTAACTTACTACCTTACATGATTTTGTCTAGTCAATGGAATATAAATATTTCCAGACGTATACTCACTATCCCCTGTGTTTTCTTCCTTACCCTATTATTTTGTATAACTTAATTATAATCTCCCCTTTAAAGCCCCAGTGATAATTTGTAAAATTGGGTAGTTGTTTTAAAATACCTTATTGTATTCGTGTAGTGTTGTTTTTTTTATTATTGTAATATATATTTCATTTTTTTTTTGGTGCCTTCTTTCGAAGGACGACAGCGAGCTTCACGACCGTCGTCATTGGGGCTGCCTACCAGAGCGATCGACAGGCTGTCTCAGGCCAACTTCCTAGTCTTCTTCGCCTATCTGACAGGGGCTTACGGAAGTGGCCTTGCTGCCCATCCATGGAGTGCTTTTAGTCGATTCCTGTGATCGTTTTCATTTCGATTGAGTGAGCGGAAAGCTTCTGTGTCCTTCCGTTTTGGTAGATCTCAAAGGTTATTTCTCTACCCGGTTTTGTCCTGTGTTACTGGTTTTTTCCACCGTGTTCTTGACAATCTTGCCCGAAATGAGGTGTACCCGGCTGACTTCCAATTTCCGCTGTTGGTGACTCAGCTTAAACTCCATTCTAATAATTTCAAGGAATATACCCTTCTAGTCTACAAGTAACGGGTATTACAACGATTATATGCTATAGTCGAGCGCCATGATTATAAGATATACGTTACTCAGCTGACAAATTGCAAAATAATTCTATTTTGGGAAACGCCATCTGTCGAACTGTAGTGCAAACACCACAAGCTGAGAGCGAAATTTGTGTGTAAACCATGTTCGAAATTGACTATGTCGCTGCTTGTCTTGTGTTTCGTATCAATTCCTGAAAGTGTGTTTCTGTCCAAGTTGGATATCTTTACTCCTGAAGTAATATGCCGATGCCGTTAATTTTTTTTACCACCTTAATAAAACCGTGGTACTAGCCGTTAAGCTCCTAAAGATCAAAGCAAAGATTTGGCACACTTAAGAAATGTATAGTTCAGACTTTTTTCTAGATACTTAACTGCTCGGTGAAAAGTTATAATAATCATGGAAGAATGACGGCAACCGCTGTTCAAGCATAAGCCGACTTACCTTCACAATTTTAATTTAAATCCGGAGTTTAACAGAATATGTTTAAGCTCCTCTTGAATTTGAAGGGCTTCAGAAATTGTATCGGCTCCGGTGATACAGTCGTCGACATAAAAATCAATTGCATTTGCTTGGTTGCTAAATATCAGGTTGTCAAATATCTCCCTTCGGTTTTTTTTGGTTTTTGAATTTGGCGGCTTTGTGAAAAACCTACAAAACGACGCTATTCATAACAAGTTTGGTTATTGCGTTGAAAAGTTATACATGTGTAAACATGGAAATCGCTAACGCCGAAATTCGCGCTGTTTTAAAGTTTTCCTTCTTCCTACTCTATCACTTCGAACCGTGGAGGAATGGTTTCGACGATTCAGAGCCGGTGAAAACGACACCATGGATAAGCCAGCCGACGGAAGACCTGTGTTGACGAATACCGATCAAATCATGGAAAACGTCGAGCTAGACCGGAAAGTGACATCTCGTGACATCGCCGAGGAGATAGGAGTTAATCACCAAACCGTTTTAAACCATCTGCAGAAGGCTGGATACTAAAATAGCTGGATGTTTGGGTGCCGCATGATTTGACGCCAAAAAACCGGATGGACAGAATCATTTTTCCGTGTCAACACGGATTTATTAAACGTAGATCCACAATCACAAACCTTCTAGAGCTTAATGTATTTCATACATAAACGGCAATGTTAAGGCTATCCAATAAAAAAAATTTTTGAAAAATATAACTCGTTTTTTTATAGCGATTTTAAAACGCAAATTTTTCGTGGGCTACCCTTAACATTTCTTATATTGGGTTGACCGAAATGAAACCGGCCACGAAAATAAATATATAAATAAATAAATTTTCAAAACAAAAACGAGAGTGAATTATAATTTAATTAAATTATTAAATTTGTTCGATACAAATTATTTCAATAATTATTCTCAATGAAAACGAAAAAAAATATTAAATTGAATATCGAGCCTCAAAGTATCCAAATTAATAGTGGTTGCAAATGACGATAAATAATCAGTATACCGGTCCGAATGCATGGTAGCGCGTCACTTTAATCGTCAGCGCGCCAAACCAGAAATCCAACAACAGTAACAACTTTGCTAGCGGCGGACAAGCGAAAACGAAAAGAAAAACGCTGCAGCTGCTTGTATATGAGGGCTTATCTATTGTTTATGTATAGCGGCTGGGATGATTTTCCTAAATATTAATTTTTAACTCTAGCTTTCAATTTTTTGCACAAATACGTATTTTCTGCCTTAGGTTCTTTTAATCCATCTGCCACTTTCCTCTTGCACATGGAGCAATCGCAGGGCATCCCTCTGTCGGCAGTACTTCGTCGGAGACAGGGTATTTCGCGACCGGCACGATATAAGCCTCCGTTGATAAGCCTCCGAAGTGATCTTGGAGGAATAAAACGCCAATCAATGCAATCGTTCATTTGTTGAACAGTCGCTTTGTGAGCATCGCTCAGAAACAAAGCCTTTAACTCAGCCAGCTCGTTTTTAGCTCCAACGAATTTCGTAGTACCCGCGAGTACTTATAAACCGTCGCAGTGCAGATCAAAATCCTTGTGTAGAGAGGTCCTTTACGGGTCCCATTTTGCAAAGCGTACAAAAATTATCTGCGAATAGGAAAGTCGAGTTCTGGCTGGCGAACGAGAAAGTCGAGTGCGGGAGTAGACTTGGGATTTTTTAAATTCGCGACCGGTAACCTTGCGGTAGTACCACGTGCACCAGCCGAGCCAGGACCTGCAGCTACACCCTCCAACGGATACCAACACCACGTTTGCCGGGATCCGCTGAGTCTGTCTGAGTGAGTAGCGTTAAGACAAGGAGTGCGGTATAGGCAGGGAAAATCATTCACATTTAGAAACAGAATCTTATTACTAAAAATAAAACCAAAACCCTGTACACGAAACGATCCCACGTGCTTAACTAGTATTTCCGTGCCTCCAGTGTATTCGCCACAGCCGACCAAACCCACCCCAAAGTTCAACCTACCCGATCCTCACGTGCATTTTCGGTGACTGCTGCAAGGCGCCCAGCCTCCGCTCCCGAATGGTACGATCACCCGCTCCCCGCTTGCTTCGCAGCCGTTAGGGCGGAAAGCCTCGGTTGAGACAAGTTGCCAGGCGCACAGCCGCTGGTCCCGGAAACGTACACTCACCCGATCCTCACGTGCATTTTCGGGGACTGCTGCAAGGCGCCCAGCCTCCGCTCACGAATGGTACGATCACCCGCTCCCCGATTGCTTCGCTGCCGCTAGGGCGGAAAGCCTCGGTTGAGACAAGTTGCCCAGCACTGCTAGTGGCGACCAGCCTCAGTTGCTTTTCCCAATTCCCCAAGCGGAGACCCTTTTGCGCAGGAAACTCTAACGCGAGCCGACAACCATCACCTTCAGTCGGCCCGCTCTCTACCCAAATTTCCGAGTCACCAATTCTTATAAACTTTCTGTAAGCGACCCTGGCCGGACTGAGACATATCCCAGCCAGGATAACTACTTTACAATATTTATCTCCTGCACAAAATGGTTAACTGTTGGTGGCTCTTGCTGCTTTCCTAGTTTTCCGGGGCTAGCCGAGCGACAGTGGAGCAAAGGGTTAAGCCCAAGAGGCCAGGTCGCGGCTCTAACGATGACGACGAAAACCGGGGACTCTAATCAGCTCCTCTTAGCGTGCGGTGCTCCTTGAGCGATGCGCGCTTTCTCAGGCGGCGTTCCTCTCCTGGGCACTTCTTCGGCGGACGCCTCTCCAATGCGGCTGCTCCTTCGGCAGGGGTGCTCCAGCGTGCGCTCTGAGGACGGCGCTCCTCTTGCGGATGCTTCACCGCTAAGGCTGCCCCTCCGGCAGGATTCTTCACCGGCAGGGCTGCTCCTACGTGCACTCTGCGAAACAGCCGATCCTCTTGATGGTGCTTCACCGCTGTGACTGCCTCTGCGGCAGGGATGCTTCTCCGGGAAGGCTACTACCACGTGCGCTTTGCGGGACGGAGCTCCTCTTGTGGATGCTCCTGAGATACGGCTGATCCTCCGGTAGGGCTGCTCCTAAGCGCGCTCTTGATGACAGTGCTCCTTTTGCGGTTGCTTTTCCGCTGTGACTGCCCCTCCGGCAGGATTCTTCACCGGCAGGGCTGCTCCTACGCACTCTGCGAAACAGCCGATCCTCTTGCGGGTGCTTCTCTGCTGTGGCTGCTCCTCCGGTAGAGATTTGTCTCCAGTCAGGCTTCTCCTACGTGCGCTCTGCGAGACAGGCGCTCCTTGGGCGGATGCTTTACCGCTGTGGCTCCCTCTCCGGCAGGAATTTGTCTCCAGCAGGGCTGCTCCTCCGTGCGCTATGCGGGACAGGCGCTCCTTGGGCGGATGCTCCTTCGATTTGGCGGCTCCTCGGCAGCTCTGCGAAATTTTTGTTGCCACTATAAATTCTTCGTAAAAGATTGAACACAAGGTTTTACTCACCTGGTTTTGAGGTTCTTATTTCAAAAAACACACAGATTTAAACCAAAATTTATTCACGATCGGATGCACGAACTTATCTCCGCGGTTTTTCTATATTTCCCGGCTGTGATACACGTTTGATGTCACTGAATTAAATAGATTACTGAATAAGTGCATCTGCACTCAATGACGACTTGGTTTGAATAGACCGAGTCTAGGATAGCGTGGCCTAATTGAGGCCGCCGGCGGAAATGTTTCACGGCTGAGTCGAGCTTTTAAAAGACACCCTGCGCCAGCTGACCTTCGATGAATTGCCATTCTCATTTTTATTACTCCGATAACATTGCATCAAATTTTTAGATATGCAACGAAACTCGGATAGCAGATCCAGAAAAGAAGCATACTTCTAGGATAAACTAAAACGGCCTATTTAGTCGCCACTACACATTTCAGTCTGTTTAATTTGTATAAAAGGATTTAATACGTTAATATTATCGAATGAGACTTTCGAACCATTTGACAAAATATATTCGGATATTAAGAAGTCAGTATATTTTCGAGTAGTATATTTTCAGTTTATTATTAATTTTAGTGGCGCCATTAAAAGTTATTAAATATGACAAATCTAAATGAGTTTCATTAACTGTATACACATGCAAGAAAAAGTATGCGTACAAACATGTCCCGCAACTTTGGAGTTAAAAAAAACATGTTGAAAAAAATCTTAAACATTTCATTTTTATTTTAGCAGATAATACATTTATTTACCTCTCGTTTGATGTAACTCTTAAATTTCTAACACTTATACTTTTCCTGATATTAAATAAAAATAAATCAAAAAGGACGGTATTAAAATCGTTAAATTGCAGTTTTGGCATTGATAACTGATAATCAAAGTTTAATTAATAGTTTGTAATCAAATCTGGCATATTTATGTTGTAACCAGACGTTATTTTTATGATGGGGAAAAATATAAAAGAAATTGACCATGATTTGAGGAAAGTCATAGTAAAACTACGTGATAAAAGGAAAACTATTCGGGAAATTGGTGGGATAGTTGGCAGATCACACTGCTCTGTACAAAGAGTCCTTGAAAATTTTAATTTATCGGGTTCCTGTGGGTCAAAACCCCGCTCTGGTAGACCACCAAACTTTCTGAGCGTGGGAGGAGAAGCGTTTTGAATACAATAAAAATAAATCCAAGCACAACAACCTCCCAAATGGCAAAGGATATTAAGGACATGTATAATAACGATCATCATGCAAAAAAAGTTCGCAAAATTTTGAAGAATGAAGACTATAACAGCTGTACTGCCCGGAAGAAATTACTCATATCATAAGTCAACAAAATCAAACGAATGGAATTCTCCAGAAAATGTAAAAATAAGCCCCAGGAATTCTGGAAAAAAGTGATTTTTAGCAACGAATGCAAGTTTTGCATATTCGGGATAAAGGTCCGTAAGCTTGTGTGGCGAAAGAATGGTACAGCCCTCGACATCCAAAACCGTGCCCCAATTATTAAGCACGGTGGTGGTGGCATTATGGTTTGGGTATGTTTGGCGGCCAGTGGAGTTGGAAATCTTGTTTGCATTGAGTCCACAATGGATCACAAGATGTATATCAACATCCTAAAAGAAAATTTACATCAAAGAGTCACGAAACTGGGACTAGAGGATGACTTTTGGTTCCAACAGGACAACGACCTAAAGCATTGTGCCATGAATACGAAGCCTTGGGTGCTCTATAATGTGAAAAATCGGTTAAATTCGCCACCGCAGTCCCCAGATCTCAATCCCATTGAGCATTTGTGGGACCTCCAGGAGCGCAGGATCCGCCAGCACACCATTACATCAAAGGATATGCTAAAAAAAGTGATGGTCTAGTAATGGAATAAAATATCGGTGGAGGACACTACGAAATTGGTCCAGTCAATGCCAAATCGGTTGGCTGAATTCCTAAAACGAAAGGGGTACCTGACTTCGTATAAAATTCAACTCCTTTTGCCAAAAATATGGAGTTTCCTTTTGATTTTTGTCTTTGTACGCATACTTTTTCTGATGCAAAATCAGGCCATTTTGTACATTTTTGTGAATATTAGGAAAATTATAAAGTGTAAGAAGGGTTAAGATACATCAAACGAAAGGTAAATAAATGTACTATCTGTTAAAATAAAAATTAAATTTGTAAGATTTTTTTCAAAAGGTTTTTTTAAGCTCTAAAGTTGCGGGACATGTTTGTACGCATACTTTTTCTTGCATGTGTATAAACAGATATATACAAAAATGGATCTTTCTTGGATTACAAAATGGTAAAACAATAATTTTCTGCAAAAGTTATTAAATAATTCCGTCTTTAAATAAGACATTACTTAAAATTTATTTCTAAATTTTGCGACATGATTATTGATTAATAATTTTCCTTCACTACGTGAAATGGATCTTAAGTTATAAACTACACAACGATCGATAATTATTGGGTATTTAATATATCTACTAATAAGATCTTGGTGCAATGGGGTTTTAAGTTTAGTTAAGTTTGGTTATAAATTTCTTGTACGTTATCATTGTTTAAAATTTTAGTGTTAAATACATAAATTTTAGCAAGTGTAATTGTATCCATTAAATTTATAAGATCGTAAGTAAGCAAGCGGAAACTGTATTTTCTGAGTGGAATTTCTTGATTTCTAAAAGCGGTTTTAAAATAGTCAGATAGAGTTTTTATTTATTTAAGTATTTTGGAATTGAAGAAATCATGGTTTGTGTAATCCATAATTTCGAATTTGGTTTTAGCTATCAGCAATAATGAGTACATTATTGAAATCATTATCTGGAATTTAAGATAAATTAATTTATTTAAAATTTAATAGTATCTTTATGAATCGTACGGTTTCTGCTATTAATAATTACCTTATTAGGATTATTTTCCTTAACTACCTGTTTTTAGACCCTTGCAGATGATATCATAATTTTGGTCAGAAGCTTGTAACGCAGTGTAGGAGACGTTTCTGACCCCATAAAGTATATATATTCTTGATCAGGATCATCTTAAAACATTTGTACGCAGATCAGACGTCTATATCCTATAGCTCCCATAGGAAAAATCGGAAATAACTTGCAAGAATTGAAGATATTTCGCGCAAATCTTATTTTTTATGCATACCTTGATCAGGGTAAAAGCGCGTTCCGATCGAACGTTTAAATCCTATAACTCCCATAGGAACAATAGGGTGATATCGGTTAAAATTTCAAAGGCTGCGGAAATATCCCTTTTTTTCTATTTTTAGATGACATTTTTGCAGTATAAAAGCATTTGACATGAAACTATGCAAATCTAGTTTATTTATGTATACCTTATTCCTTTCGCTACTTTTTTAATTTGACCAATTTCGGCAAAGTCTGAGCGTTCTGAGCAAATCCTTCAAATAAAATATAAATTTGTAATATTAACCTTTTTAATAACAATTTACATTTTCTTATGCTAGGAAAGTATCATCATTAAAGATTGGTATTCCTTGTGCTCATTTCACATCTGTGTGTTCCGCTAGTTTCTGGTCCGAGAGCATATTTGTAAAAGAGTACGAAGCTTAGAGAAAAAATAATAGCTCAGGGGAAATGGAACCATCCCCAGCTTCCTCCTCATTCTCTTCTGTTCAAAAAAACTAGCCTCCATTGAGATCAGTTAGTAGTATTAGGTGATTTTAATATACTTAGTGCGACATGGACCCCAGACGAAAACTCGAATTATTTACTACTGGGTCGCATAAACTTCTCCGTGCCTTATAGAATTACCAGGAACTATGTTCCTCTTACTTTAAATATTTGTACAGGGTTGCCCATATTCGACGGACCCATCTGACGACGCCATAACTTTTGACAGAGATGCCAGATCGCTTAATGACATACCGCGTTTGAAGCGTCAGTCCAAGCAGATTTTTACCATGGAACAATACACGCCACGCGAGCGCTCTGAAATAGTTGAAATTTACATTCAACAGAACAAGTCAATTGTGAAAACTCAACGTGCTTTTAAAAAATTAAAAAATGTGAAAAGTGCGCCTTCTAAGAACACCATTAAGCGTTTATACGAAAAATTTACGACTGGTGAGGCTCTTTCTAATCCGAAGAGGCCAAATAAAAGTCGACCAAGGCGATCGGACGAGAATATCGCTGCCGTACGAGCCAGTGTTGAGAGGTCCCCAAGAACATCCCAAAAACGCCGTTCTCAGCAGTTTGGCATGGCTCGGTCCACTTTACAACGGATTATTCGCGTTGATTTGCATTTGTTCCCGTTCAAAATTCAATTGACGCAAAGATTGTTACTTACGGACAAGCCTCGTCGATTGGAATGGGCCCAAAGAGTCATCGAAATGGCCAAAGATGACGATCAATTTTGGAACAAAATTATCATGTCCGATGAAGCCCATTTCACATTGAATGGGACCGTAAATAAGCAAAATTGCCGTATTTACGCCACTGAAAATCCTGAGAAGATTCAAGAAGTGCCTCTTCACGACGAAAAAGTCACAGTTTGGTGCGGCGTTAGTTCGAAAACGGTCATTGGGCCGTTTTTCTTCCAAAATGAAAATGGCCATGCTGTTACCATCAACCAGGAGCGTTATCGCGACATGATGACCAATTTTGTGATGCCAATTATTCGTCGAAAGCGTATGAGGCAGTTCTGGTTTCAACAAGACGGCGCTCCAACGCACACAAGTCGCATAACAATCGATTTTCTGAAGAAATTGTTTCCGGGCCGTTTGATGTCGAAAAGTGGTGATTTGGACTGGCCACCGCGTTCGCCCGATTTGACGCCGCCTGACTTCTTCTTGTGGGGATATTTGAAGTCAAAGGTTTACGTTAACAAGCCAAGGACCCTAGAAGAGCTCAAGGACAACATTCGTGGAGAAATAGCCGCTATTCCGGCCGAAATGTTGGCGAAAACGATGGAAAATGCTGCAAAAAGGGCACAATACGCCATCAACGCCAGAGGCGGCCATTTGAAAGATATCATATTCAAAAATTGATGTAAACAAATCTACTTGGAACAAATTAAATGATTAAGATTGCCAACCGCCAAATTTTTATTTTTTTCTTTGATTTTTAAAAAAAAAACATGGGTCCGTCGAATATGGGCAACCCTGTAGATCTAACTATGATATGCATGAACCGTTTAGAGTACTGTGTAATGACTATAATATACTATACCATGATCTTTCTACTACCGACATTTTGCCAATCTTAAAAGCATTAATTTTATCTTACTTGGCACAAAATTAGTATTAGCATTTGGTTTCGTATGCTTTCTAACTTAGTCCGTCCGTTTCTATATTGCGAAAAGCCACAATATACCACGTATACGCTGGGTGGTTTTGCGTTGTCTAGAATTACGCATGTAGATGACCTAGGCGTCCTCCTTGACCCAAAACTTAAGTTTTGTGACCATAGAAGTAGGTGAATAAAGCCAGGGGAGTACTTGGATTTATTAAAAGGTTGCCAAAGGAATTTGATGATCCCAATGTTACAAAGACTCTGTTAATTTCACTAGTCCGTCCAATCCTGAAGTATTGTTCAGCAGTTCGGAGTCCTCAGTATGGTGTACATATAGACCGGATAGAGTCTGTGCAAAAGAACTTTTTATTATTTGCTCTACGGGGCCTTAACTGGAATGCAAGCGATCTCGTTGTTTAAGCCCACGCGTAACAAGCGCTGCTTGGTGTCGTAGGGCCACTTGTTTGCGCTGATCATAGTGCATCAACGTCCGAATATATTATATAAATTCCCTTATTCTAATTAAATCGGCCCGATTCATTCGAACTGATGGGTATATTGAATATAGTTGATTATTCGATTCGACAATGACATTTTCTTCTAGGGTATTTTCACTGTCGGGGATATTATCTTCCGGTTGTATTTCAATATGGAATTCACGTGGTTTGAATATTAAGTATTTTCTGTATTTAATTAAAAGCATGGTAATTAAATATATAGTATTAATGTAATTATACCCGTTACTCGTAGAGTAAAAGGGTATATTGTATTCGTGCAAAAGTATGTAACAGCTAGAAGGAAGCGTTTCCGACCCTATGAACGCTGAGATCTCGGAAACTATAAAAGCTAGTTTCTACGCAGCGCAAGTTTGTTTCAAAAAGGTGCCACGCCCACAATCGCTTATATACGAATTTAAAAATTTAAATATTTCCGAAAAGTAAAAATGCAGTTTTATGAGTTTATCAATACCTGTATTGTTTAAAATTTTTAATAACAATTTACATTTTCTTATGCTAGGAAAGTATCATCATTAAAGATTGGTATTCCTT
Source organism: Drosophila carrolli (assembly GCA_018152295.1). Classification (NCBI taxonomy): domain Eukaryota; kingdom Metazoa; phylum Arthropoda; class Insecta; order Diptera; family Drosophilidae; genus Drosophila; species Drosophila carrolli. The sequence goes on along the minus strand of JAECXJ010000295.1, from coordinate 143,693 downwards.
GTGCTCATTTCACATCTGTGTGTTCCGCTTGTTTCTGGTCCGAGAGCATATTTGTAAAAGAGTACGAAGCTTAGAGAAAAAATAATAGCTCAGGGGAAATGGAACCATCCCCAGCTTCCTCCTCATTCTCTTCTGTTCAAAAAAACTAGCCTCCATTGAGATCAGTTAGTAGTATTAGGTGATTTTAATATACCTAGTGCGACATGGACCCCAGACGAAAACTCGAATTATTTACTACTGGGTCGCATAAACTTCTCCGTGCCTTATAGAATTACCAGGAACTATGTTCCTCTTACTTTAAATATTTGTACAGGGTTGCCCATATTCGACGGACCCATCTGACGACACCATAACTTTTGACAGAGATGCCAGATCGCTTAATGACATACCGCGTTTGAAGCGTCAGTCCAAGCAGATTTTTACCATGGAACAATACACGCCACGCGAGCGCTCTGAAATAGTTGAAATTTACATTCAACAGAACAAGTCAATTGTGAAAACTCAACGTGCTTTTAAAAAATTAAAAAATGTGAAAAGTGCGCCTTCTAAGAACACCATTAAGCGTTTATACGAAAAATTTACGACTGGTGAGGCTCTTTCTAATCCGAAGAGGCCAAATAAAAGTCGACCAAGGCGATCGGACGAGAATATCGCTGCCGTACGAGCCAGTGTTGAGAGGTCCCCAAGAACATCCCAAAAACGCCGTTCTCAGCAGTTTGGCATGGCTCGGTCCACTTTACAACGGATTATTCGCGTTGATTTGCATTTGTTCCCGTTCAAAATTCAATTGACGCAAAGATTGTTACTTACGGACAAGCCTCGTCGATTGGAATGGGCCCAAAGAGTCATCGAAATGGCCAAAGATGACGATCAATTTTGGAACAAAATTATCATGTCCGATGAAGCCCATTTCACATTGAATGGGACCGTAAATAAGCAAAATTGCCGTATTTACGCCACTGAAAATCCTGAGAAGATTCAAGAAGTGCCTCTTCACGACGAAAAAGTCACAGTTTGGTGCGGCGTTAGTTCGAAAACGGTCATTGGGCCGTTTTTCTTCCAAAATGAAAATGGCCATGCTGTTACCATCAACCAGGAGCGTTATCGCGACATGATGACCAATTTTGTGATGCCAATTATTCGTCGAAAGCGTATGAGGCAGTTCTGGTTTCAACAAGACGGCGCTCCAACGCACACAAGTCGCATAACAATCGATTTTCTGAAGAAATTGTTTCCGGGCCGTTTGATGTCGAAAAGTGGTGATTTGGACTGGCCACCGCGTTCGCCCGATTTGACGCCGCCTGACTTCTTCTTGTGGGGATATTTGAAGTCAAAGGTTTACGTTAACAAGCCAAGGACCCTAGAAGAGCTCAAGGACAACATTCGTGAAGAAATAGCCGCTATTCCGGCCGAAATGTTGGCGAAAACGATGGAAAATGCTGCAAAAAGGGCACAATACGCCATCAACGCCAGAGGCGGCCATTTGAAAGATATCATATTCAAAAATTGATGTAAACAAATCTACTTGGAACAAATTAAATGATTAAGATTGCCAACCGCCAAATTTTTATTTTTTTCTTTGATTTTAAAAAAAAAAAACATGGGTCCGTCGAATATGGGCAACCCTGTAGATCTAACTATGATATGCATGAACCGTTTAGAGTACTGTGTAATGACTATAATATACTATACCATGATCTTTCTACTACCGACATTTTGCCAATCTTAAAAGCATTAATTTTATCTTACTTGGCACAAAATTAGTATTAGCATTTGGTTTCGTATGCTTTCTAACTTAGTCCGTCCGTTTCTATATTGCGAAAAGCCACAATATACCACGTATACGCTGGGTGGTTTTGCGTTGTCTAGAATTACGCATGTAGATGACCTAGGCGTCCTCCTTGACCCAAAACTTAAGTTTTGTGACCATAGAAGTAGGTGAATAAAGCCAGGGGAGTACTTGGATTTATTAAAAGGTTGCCAAAGGAATTTGATGATCCCAATGTTACAAAGACTCTGTTAATTTCACTAGTCCGTCCAATCCTGAAGTATTGTTCAGCAGTTCGGAGTCCTCAGTATGGTGTACATATAGACCGGATAGAGTCTGTGCAAAAGAACTTTTTATTATTTGCTCTACGGGGCCTTAACTGGAATGCAAGCGATCTCGTTGTTTAAGCCCACGCGTAACAAGCGCTGCTTGGTGTCGTAGGGCCACTTGTTTGCGCTGATCATAGTGCATCAACGTCCGAATATATTATATAAATTCCCTTATTCTAATTAAATCGGCCCGATTCATTCGAACTGATGGGTATATTGAATATAGTTGATTATTCGATTCGACAATGACATTTTCTTCTAGGGTATTTTCACTGTCGGGGATATTATCTTCCGGTTGTATTTCAATATGGAATTCACGTGGTTTGAATATTAAGTATTTTCTGTATTTAATTAAAAGCATGGTAATTAAATATATAGTATTAATGTAATTATACCCGTTACTCGTAGAGTAAAAGGGTATATTGTATTCGTGCAAAAGTATGTAACAGCTAGAAGGAAGCGTTTCCGACCCTATGAACGCTGAGATCTCGGAAACTATAAAAGCTAGTTTCTACGCAGCGCAAGTTTGTTTCAAAAAGGTGCCACGCCCACAATCGCTTATATACGAATTTAAAAATTTAAATATTTCCGAAAAGTAAAAATGCAGTTTTATGAGTTTATCAATACCTATCGACTATCGCGTGCCCCGCTATCAGATACCCGTTACTTAGGTAAAGGGAGTGCGAGGGAGATGGAGATAGAAACTTTGATCACGCATAACTTTTTAACGAATGGTCCGATTTGAAAAATTTCTTCTACATTTCGATAGGTATTGATAAACACAATAAAACTGCATTTTTACTTTTCCGAAATATTTAAATTTTTAAAATCGTATCTAAGCGATTGTGGGCGTTAAAAGGGGCGTGGCACCATTTTGAAACAAACTTGCGCTGCGTAGGAACTTCTAAAATCTACATGCAAAATGCCAATCTTCTAGCTTTTATAGTTTCCGAGATCTCAGCGTTCATACGGACAGACAGACAGACAGACGGACAGACAGACGGACAGACGGACAGACGGACATGGCTAGATCGACTCGGCTAGTGATCCTGATCAAGAATATATATACTTTATAGGGTCGGAAACGCTTCCTTCTAGCTGTTACATACTTTTGCACGAATACAATATACCCTTTTACTGTACGAGTAACGGGTATAAATAGCATATAAAGTAAAGTTCAAAGAAATAAAAGGGAAGTAATTATTTGCGTGGCCGCTGGTGTAATAGCGCCCGCTTATCGCCCACCCTACCTAGGACACCTAGAGCATGGCTCTGGTGACCCCTTCTTCCCTACGACCGTGGAATCATCAGCTCAGTTCAGCAACACGTTTCTTTTAAGCTTCCATTTTAATTACAAAATTTAAATTCATAATAATATTAGAGAAAATACAGTAAATAAGGTTTATAATAAAAATATAGAGTACGATCATAATATAAGCAAGAAAAATTAATGGTAAATTAATGGTAAATATATGGTTTTCTTAAAGAGTTATAAATATATAGATATAAAATTGTATGTATGACTTTTTTTGCGAGTGTATTTTAAATCCTAGAGTAGGATTAAGTTATAGATTTCCCTATCGGCTTTCTTGATATGGGATATTTCAAAACAAAACAAAAACAAATTTCTTCCAGTTTCTTTTTTTTTAATTCAGCCTTAATTAGTTTAGTCTAAATTAATTTAATTAAAAATTTTTTTTTTACAGAATTCACGAAAAATAACACTAATTTAATATTTGAATTTCTAGTAAAATATATTATTATTGTATTTTTTCTTTGTTTGCTTTCGTAAGAGATAGATGTCAAACAAATCTCGCCAAAAAAACTAAATAAAAGTTTCAACCATTGCGTCGGATTCCACTCGAATATAAAATGTAAATTAAATCAAAGACAACTCACTCAGTTTTCCATCGGCGAAAGATCGATCTTCCGTTCAAGGAATATGCTGAAAAATTAAATAGGCGCTTCATACCGCCATATGGGTTAAATACTTTTACTTTCTTGGCGAGAACAAACGATTGAAAGAAAACTTTTGAATATTTTCCGAATATCTACATCGCGACTTTCTCTATCTTACAAACACAATATTTAGCTCATGCACAATTTGGTTAACTGTTGGCGGTCTTTCGCTGCTTTTCTAGTTATCTGGGCTAGACGGGCGTCATTGGCTCCAAAGGGTTAAACCCAAGTGGCCAGGTCGCAGCTCTGGCGATGACGTAAACCGGGGAAATCTAATCAGCTCCTCTTAGCGTGCGGTGTTCCTCTCCTGGGCACTCCTTCGGCGGACGCCTCTCCAAAGCGGCTGCTCCTCCGGCGTGCGCTCTGCGGGTCGGGCTCCTATAGCAGATGCTCCTCCGATGTGGCTGCCCCTCCGGCAGGGTTCTCCTCCGGCAGGGCTGCTCCTGCGTGGGCTCTGCGGACGGAACTCCTCTTGCGGATCCTCCACCGCTATGGCTGCCCCTCCGGCAGGGCTCCTCCTACGTGCGCTCTGCGAAACAGGCAATCCTCTTGTGGACGCTTCTCCGCTGTGACTGCCCCTCCGGCAGGATTCTTCACCGGCAGGGCTGCTCCTACGTGCGCTCTGCGACACAGCCGATCCTCTTGATGATGCTTCAACGTTGTGGCTGCCTCTCCGGCAGGGATGCCACGTGCGCTTTGCGGGACGGCGCTCCTCTTGCGGATGCTTCTGAGATACGGCTGACCCTCCGATAGGGCTGCTCCTACGCTCGCTCTGCTTGACAGTGCTCCTCTTACGGATGCTTTTCCGCTGTGACTGCCTCTCCGGTAGAGATTTGTCTCCAGCCAGGCTTCTCCTACGTGCGCTCTGCGGACGGCGCTCCTCGTACGGATGCTTTACCGCTGTGGCTGCCCCTCCGGCAGGGATTCGTCTCCGGCAGGGTTGCTCCTCCGTGCACTCTGGGGGACAGGCGCTTCTTGGGCGGATGCTCCTCCGATTTGGCGTCTCCTCGGCAGCTTTGCCAAATTTTTGTTGCCACTATAAATTATACGTAAAAGAAGAGCGAGCACAAGGTTTTACCCACCCACAGATTTAATTAAAAATTTATTCACGATCGGATGCACGAACTTATCTCCGCGGTTTTCCTATATTTCCCGGCTGAGATACGCGTGTGATGTCACTGAATTAACTTGATTACGGAATATGTGCATCTGCACTCAATGACGGCTTAGACCGAGTCTAGGTTAGTGTGGCCTTACTGAGGCTTTCCAAAGACACCCTGCACCGGCTGACCTTCGCTGAATTGTCATTCTCATTTTTATTACCCCGATAACATTGCACCAAAATTTCAGGTATGCAACGAAACTCGGCTAGCAGATCCAGAAAAGAAACATACTTCTAGGATAAACTAAAACGGCCTATTTAGTCGCCACTACACATTTCAGTCTGTTTAATTTGTATAAAAGGATTTAATACGTTAATATTATCGAATGAGACTTTCGAACCATTTGACAAAATATATTCGGATATTATGAAGTCAGTATATTTTCGAGTAGTATATTTTCAGTATATTATTTGTCTACATTAATGTAGTATTTATTATTAATTTTAGTGGCGCCATTAAAAGTTATTAAATATGACAAATCTAAATGAGTTTCATTAACTGTATATTTATACCCTTGCAGAGGGTATTATAATTTTGGTCAAAAGTGTGCAACGCAGTGAAGGAGGCATCTCCGACCCTATAAAGTATATATATTCTTGATCAGGATCACCTCCTGAGTTGATATAGCCATGTCCGTCTGTCCGTCTGTCTGTTTCTACGCAAACTAGTCTCTCAGTTTTAAAGCTATCGAGTTCAAACTTTGCACACACCCTTCTTTCCTTTGCACGCAGTATATATGCCGACTATATCCTATAGCTGCCATATAACTGATTGATCGGGAATGCCATAACTTTGGTGTTTGTAAAGTTAGGAAGTTGGAATTTTCTATGGGTTTTATTTTTAGCCAATCAATCCGACGTATCAAATTTCATAAGGATCGGCCGACTATATCCTATAGCTGCCATATAACTGATTGATCGGAAATGCTATAACTTTGGTGTTTGTAAAGTTAGGAAGTTGGGATTTTCTATGGGTTTTATTTTTAGCCAATCAGTCCGACCTATCAAATTTCATAAGGATCGGTCGATAACTGAACGATTGGAAATGCCATAACTATGGTGTTTGTTAAGTTAGGAAGTTGGGATTTTTTATGAGTATTAAGAATGCATCATATGAATAATTTTGGAGAATATAATTTAGAGAGTATTCTGCAAGGGTATATCAACTTCGGCTCCGCCCGAAGTTAGCTTTCCTTTCTTGTTTTAATTTTAATTCGGACGTTGATGCACTATGATCAGCGCAAACAAGTGGCCCTTACGACACCAAGCAGTGCTTGTTACGCGCGGAGCCTAATAGGCGTAAAAATGAGCACAATGTAGAAGCGGACAGACTAAGATTAGAAATACGTACGAGACTAATACTAATACTAATTTTGTGCTAAGTAAGATACAATTAATGATTTTAGGCTTGGCAAAGAGTCGGTAGTAGAAATAATGTGGTATAGTCTATTATTGTCGTTACACAGTACTCTAAACGGTTCATGCATATCAAAGTTAGATCTACAAATATGTAATGTAAGAGGAACATAGTTCCAGGTAATTCTATTAGGCACGGAGAAGTTTATGCGACCCAGTAACTCGGGACTCTCCACATCCCCGTGAATAAGTTTATAGATAAAAGTTGTGCCAAGCATCGTTCTACGGTTTACTAAGGATGGTTGATTAATTAGGAGAAGTCTACTAGAGTAGGATGGTAAAATAATAAAAAGTTCTTTTGCACAGACTCTATCCGGTCTATATGTACACCATACTGAGGACTCCAAACTGCAGAACAGTACTCCAGGATTGGACGGACTAGTGAAATGAACAGAGTCTTTGTAACATAGGGATCATCGAATTCCTTTGACCACCTTTTAATAAATCCAAGTACTCCCCTGGCTTTATTCACCATAGAAGTAATATGGTCACAAAACTTAAGTTTAGGGTCAAGGAGGACGCCAAGGGCATCAACATGCGTAATTCTAGACAACGCGCAACTACCCAGCGTATACGTTGCATATTGTGGGTTCACCCGAAAAAATGTCATTACTTTGCACTTAGCGCTATTTAAATCCAAAAGATTTTCACAACACCATGTTTGAAAAGCGTTTAGGTCAGATTGTAAGTCTGAACTGCTAGAAATTTCGTTATATTGCAGGCATAACTTAATGTCATCTGCGTACATAAGGACACGCGACTTTGTCAAGACTAGAGGGAGATCGTTTATAAATAATGTAAAAAGAAGTGGGCCAAGGTGGCTTCCTTGTGGGACACCTGAAGTAACTCGGATCAAATCAGAGATCGAGTTTTTAAAGAGGACCCGTTGAGTCCTACCACTCAGATAACTTAAGATCCATGTTAGAAGATCACTTGGGAACCTTAATAAGTCTAGCTTTAATACAAGAAGCGAGTGATTTACTGAATCAAACGCTTTACTAAAATCAGTGTAAACTACGTCAGTCTGCATGTTCTTTCTGAAGCCATTTATTACAAAAGACGTTAGCTCCAAGAGGTTTGTCGTCGTAGATCTTAGCCTTATAAATCCATGTTGACATGGAGATATAATCGATCTACAAAGATGTTGCTAATGGGGTGTAATAGTGTTTTCAAAAAGCTTTGGGATGGCGGATAATTTGGATATGCCTCTGTAATTACTTGTATTGCATTTATTTCCTTTCTTATGAAGGGGAATGACAAATGACTCCTTCCAAATAAGTGGGAAATTATATGTTTTTAAAGACAAGGTAAACAATTTGTACAGAGGTCTACAAAGAGTTTCAGCACAGTACCTCAGCACGCAGCCTGGAACTCCGTCCGGGCCCTGTGAATAGACAGGTTTAACTTTATGGAGATCCAAAAGAAGGGAGTTTTCGCTTAACCTCGGACAAAAAATCAAGTTCGACTTGGGTAAGGCATTTGAATAAGACGGATTTGGACGGGATGAAACAGAATATGATATTTGGAATGATAGTGATGCAGGGTAGCAGATTTACGCTTAGTGTTAACAAAATTATAAAACTGTTTTGGATCTTGTGAAAATTGGACCCTACAACAAGTCAAATAGCTTTTATAACACCGGGCGTTAAGCACGATAAAATTTGACCGAGCCCTTAGGTACCGAGAGAAGGCAGATTGTGAACCGCACATTTTAAAATTTTGAAAAGGGTGGACTTAATATTTTTTAGGTGTGACAACTCTTTATTAAACCACGGAGGTTTATTTAAAATTGACGGATAGTATAACGGAACACACAGATAAAAGAAGGAATTTAATGCATAATAAAAGATATTAACGGCCTTAGCCACGTTTGTGCATGAATAAAATTCGGACCAGTCATAGCCGGATATAAAAGTATTTAAAAGATGAAAGTTTGCCTTACGAAAGCAGCGGATTCGTTTAACCGACTTTTCGGATTTTTTATTCAGCTCTGTTCTTGCGTCTACAGTCAGCTGTAGAGTTGGATGATAAGGATCTTCCGGTTGTGTAAGTGGTGACGTTCTTGATAGGCAAACGCCTTCTGAATTTGAAACAAAACACAAGTCCAGTAAACGTCCTAAGGAGTTCTTAACATGGTTCACTTGGGATAGCGCAATGTCAAGCAAACCGTCAATAAAGTCATGATGCGCTAAAGGAAGTAAAATGTTAGAGTTTTCGTCAGGGGACCATGTCGCACTAGGTATATTAAAATCACCCAATACTATTAACTGATCTCGATCTGACAGTTTTTTGGAAATGGACTGAATAACGGAAAGGTGATTTGCGTAAATAGGGAACTCAGATGATGGTGGGATATATGAGCCAGTAATATATACAAAACTACCGGGAAACGATAATTTTATACCTAGGAATTCGATGTCATAAAATTCTTCGAAAGTTAGTAATTCAGACGAAAAGGTGGAGTCGACAGCAATCAGGACTCCACCTCCCCGTCTGGACTGACGATCAAGCCTATAAATTGTGTACTTACCCGGGAGAATTTCGGAGCTAAGAATATCCGGCCTTCACCAGGTCTCTGTACATACCATAATATTATATGGGAAAGAAAAACTATCCGAATACAATTTAGTCAGCTTACTAAGTAAGCCTCTTGTATTTTGATAGCAAAGAAGAAAAGAGGAGGCTAGTTTTTTGGGACATAAGTGGATGTGGATGGCGCTGGGGATGGTTCTTTAATGGTGTTTTCCATTTCCCTTGAACTATTCTTTTTTCTCTTAGCTTCGTACTCTTTTACAAATATGCCTTCGGGCCAGAAACTGGTGGAACACACAGATGCAAAAAGAGCACAAGGAATACCAATCTTAAATGATGATACTTTCCTAGCATAAGAAAATTTAAATTGTTCGACCTTCAAATCATCAACTTTTTGTTACGGATATAAGCCGTAATATCCAGTGATGAGAGGTCTGGGGCGAGCCGTGAAACAAATAAATGTTTTATCTGGGGCACCCGAACACAAGTAACCGTTTTTGGTACAACACATGCAACCCTTTTTGGTACTACAGAATTTGTATCTGTACTACCAGTATCGGCCGGTAATCCGGACGTTAAGTCTACATGAGGTGTTGGGGCCACTACTTTATTTTGATCGGACAGAGGGGAAGTACCTAGCGGAGCCACATCGATTCCAACTGCTAGAAATTTCGTTATATTGCAGGCATAACTTAATGTCATCTGCGTACATAAGGACACGCGACTTTGTCAAGACTAGAGGGAGATCGTTTATAAATAATGTAAAAAGAAGTGGGCCAAGGTGGCTTCCTTGTGGGACACCTGAAGTAACTCGGATCAAATCAGAGATCGAGTTTTTAAAGAGGACCCGTTGAGTCCTACCACTCAGATAACTTGAGATCCATGTTAGAAGATCACTTGGAAACCTTAATAAGTCTAGCTTTAATACAAGAAGCGAGTGATTTACTGAATCAAACGCTTTACTAAAATCAGTGTAAACTACGTCAGTCTGCATGTTCTTTCTGAAGCCATTTATTACAAAAGACGTTAGCTCCAAGAGGTTTGTCGTCGTAGATCTTAGCCTTATAAATCCATGTTGACATGGAGATATAATCGATCTACAAAGATGTTGCTAATGGGGTGTAATAGTGTTTTCAAAAAGCTTTGGGATGGCGGATAATTTGGATATGCCTCTGTAATTACTTGTATTGCATTTATTTCCTTTCTTATGAAGGGGAATGACAAATGACTCCTTCCAAATAAGTGGGAAATTATATGTTTTTAAAGACAAGGTAAACAATTTGTACAGAGGTCTACAAAGAGTTTCAGCACAGTACCTCAGCACGCAGCCTGGAACTCCGTCCGGGCCCTGTGAATAGACAGGTTTAACTTTATGGAGATCCAAAAGAAGGGAGTTTTCGCTTAACCTCGGACAAAAAATCAAGTTCGACTTGGGTAAGGCATTTGAATAAGACGGATTTGGACGGGATGAAACAGAATATGATATTTGGAATGATAGTGATGCAGGGTAGCAGATTTACGCTTAGTGTTAACAAAATTATAAAACTGTTTTGGATCTTGTGAAAATTGGACCCTACAACAAGTCAAATAGCTTTTATAACACCGGGCGTTAAGCACGATAAAATTTGACCGAGCCCTTAGGTACCGAGAGAAGGCAGATTGTGAACCGCACATTTTAAAATTTTGAAAAGGGTGGACTTAATATTTTTTAGGTGTGACAACTCTTTATTAAACCACGGAGGTTTATTTAAAATTGACGGATAGTATAACGGAACACACAGATAAAAGAAGGAATTTAATGCATAATAAAAGATATTAACGGCCTTAGCCACGTTTGTGCATGAATAAAATTCGGACCAGTCATAGCCGGATATAAAAGTATTTAAAAGATGAAAGTTTGCCTTACGAAAGCAGCGGATTCGTTTAACCGACTTTTCGGATTTTTTATTCAGCTCTGTTCTTGCGTCTACAGTCAGCTGTAGAGTTGGATGATAAGGATCTTCCGGTTGTGTAAGTGGTGACGTTCTTGATAGGCAAACGCCTTCTGAATTTGAAACAAAACACAAGTCCAGTAAACGTCCTAAGGAGTTCTTAACATGGTTCACTTGGGATAGCGCAATGTCAAGCAAACCGTCAATAAAGTCATGATGCGCTAAAGGAAGTAAAATGTTAGAGTTTTCGTCAGGGGACCATGTCGCACTAGGTATATTAAAATCACCCAATACTATTAACTGATCTCGATCTGACAGTTTTTTGGAAATGAACTGAATAACGGAAAGGTGATTTGCGTAAATAGGGAACTCAGATGATGGTGGGATATATGAGCCAGTAATATATACAAAACTACCGGGAAACGATAATTTTATACCTAGGAATTCGATGTCATAAAATTCTTCGAAAGTTAGTAATTCAGACGAAAAGGTGGAGTCGACAGCAATCAGGACTCCACCTCCCCGTCTGGACTCACGAGCAAGCCTATAAATTGTGTACTTACCCGGGAGAATTTCGGAGCTAAGAATATCCGGCCTTAACCAGGTCTCTGTACATACCATAATATTATATGGGAAAGAAAAACTATCCGAATACAATTTAGTCAGCTTACTAAGTAAGCCTCTTGTATTCTGATAGCAAAGAAGGAAAGAGGAGGCTAGTTTTTTGGGACAGAAGAGGATGTGGAGGGCTGGGGCGAGCCGTGAAACAAATAAATGTTTTATCTGGGGCACCCGAACACAAGTAACCGTTTTTGGTACAACACATGCAACCCTTTTTGGTACTACAGAATTTGTATCTGTACTACCAGTATCGGCCGGTAATCCGGACGTTAAGTCTACATGAGGTGTTGGGGCCACTACTTTATTTTGATCGGACAGAGGGGAAGTACCTAGCGGAGCCACATCGATTCCAGCAACTTCGGATACCGAATTACTTTTTGCCCCCGATCTTAGTACCATTTGAGTGGCGCCTAAGATTGGCAGCTGAGCTGTAGTCGAATCGCGGGCAGCAGGTTGCACAGCACCTGCCATAGAATGCCCACCGTCCGCGACTTTTTTGCGCTTTTGGGGAATCGGGCTCAGCTAGCATGCGGCTAGTGAGCTGAGATTCAAGCGCCACGAGCAGGTCCGTATTTTTACGGCAGTTCCGGATTAATTCCGTAACACTGCTTTTTGTGAGCCGCCTAATAGTTATTGCCTGGTTCTCGTATACAATGCATTCATCGCAGTAGTAGCGTAGTAGTGATAAATTTTATCACATGTATGGCAGGGAGTACTTTGATGTCCAGCCGAGATAACTTTCTTGCAATTTTTTAATGAACAGAAAGCCATTTTCGCTGACCGCGGACCACTGTGCACTATAGCGGACAAAAAAATCGAAAACGCTCAAGAACTTTTTAATGCGAGATCAAGCAGAGCGACAGAGCGGGAGCGAAACACCGAATAACTTTGATGTTAGGCACCACGAAACGATATAGAAACGAAAAGAGAGAGAGAGCGGGATTATTAACCGATTAACTTCGGTATAAAACACCTCTGAGAGATATGACCGTTGGAGTGCGTGCCGTTCCAACAGCGCTCAACGACGAAGAGAAAGACTGAAAAGAGGGGCAATAGAAAACAATAACAACAAACCAGCATCGAATTAAATTATGATAAAAACTTTTTGTTGTTAGAAAGTTGTTAGAAAACACTTAAAGGTGTAGAAACGTTAAAAAGATTTAAGTAAACCCCGGTGGTTTCAATAAGAAAAATGAAAATTCGGAGCGCAAAACAAAAACACGACCGTTCTCTGTGAAGACGCACATATATATACAGATATATACAAAAATGGATCTTTCTTATATTTTCTATTTTCTTTCTATATTTTTATTTTTTACCATTTTGTTATCTGGTAAAACAAGAATTTTCTGCAAAAGTTATTAAATAATTCCGTCTTTAAATAAGACATTACTTAAAATTTATTTCTAAATTTTGCGACATGATTATTGATTAATAATTTTCCATCACTACGTGAAATAGATCTTAAGTTATAAACTACACAACGATCGATAATTATTGGGTATTTAATATATCTACTAATAAGATCTTGGTGCAATGGGGTTTTAAGTTTAGTTAAGTTTGGTTATAAATTTCTTGTACGTTATCATTGTTTAAAATTTTAGTGTTAAATACATAAATTTTAGCAAGTGTAATTGTATCCATTAAATTTATAAGATCGTAAGTAAGCAAGCGGAAACTGTATTTTCTGAGTGGAATTTCTTGATTTCTAAAAGCGGTTTTAAAATAGTCAGATAGAGTTTTTATTTATTTAAGTATTTTGGAATTGAAGAAATCATGGTTTGTGTAATCCATAATTTCGGATTTGGTTTTAGCTATCAGCAATAATGAGTACATTATTGAAATCATTATCTGGAATTTAAGATAAATTAATTTATTTAAAATTTAATAGTATCTTTATGAATCGTACGGTTTCTGCTATTAATAATTACCTTATTAGGATTATTTTCCTTAACTACCTGTTTTTAGACCCTTGCAGATGATATCATAATTTTGGTCAGAAGCTTGTAACGCAGTGTAGGAGACGTTTCTGACCCCATAAAGTATATATATTCTTGATCAGGATCATATTGGGAGGCGATATAGACATGTGTGTCTGTTTGTTTCAATACCGTTTGCAAGCTTAGATTAAAAGCTAGCGATCTGAAACTTTCGCATCTAAAAACATTTCTACGCAGATCAAGTATGAAAAGCGCCCTGATCGGACGTCTATATCCTATAGCCCCCATAGGAACAATCGGAAATAACTTGCAAGAATTGAAGATATTTCGCGCAAATCTTATTTTTTATGCATACCTTGATCAGGGTAAAAGCGCGTTCCGATCGAACGTTTAAATCCTATAGCTCCCATAGGAACAATAGGGTGATATCGGTTAGAATTGTATGTTTTTCAGGATATTTCGCGCAGTATATAAGCTATTGGCATGAATCACTAAATCTTATTTTTTATGCATACCTTGATCAGGGTAAAAGGGCGTACCGATCAGACGTCTATATCCTATAGCTCCCATAGGAAAAATAGGGAGAAATCGTTTCAAAGCTGCGGAATTATCGCTTTTTTTCTATTTTTAGATGACATTTTTGCAGTATAAAAGCATTTGACATGAAACTATGCAAATCTGGTTTATTTATGTATACCTTATTCCTTTCGCTACTTTTTCAATTTGAGCAATTTCGGCAGAGTCTGCAGGGGCGCGCGTTTTGAAAGTGCGTGATTTTGGCGCGTGTTTTGAATGTGGTGTAGCGTAGGGAGAATAAAAGATCATTGTGTGTTGTTTTTGGAATGTTCTTTTATTATTTGTGACGCTGGGTCGTCACACCCCCTCCCGCTTAGGACGTTGGTGTCTCCTCGGTGTTTTTTTGGATGTATCCACTTCTCCTGATCCGGATTCGGGTCGTGAGGTTGTCCGAGATCACCAGTTTTGTTTTTCTGTTTCCTCTGCGCCAGGTTGCCTTTAGGCGTAAGACCGCTTCTTCTACCCTATTCATGTGGATGTCGTATCCCCGCGGTTTTGGTTCCCACTCCTCTTCACTTTCCTCTGATGGTTTGATCCGTTTTGTTCCGGGATAGTCGAGGTAAGAGAGCCGCCGCGGGGTTACCCATTTCGTCCGTGGCCGTTGAAAATCCGCTAACTCGTGCTTTTTTGTGCCGTTTGTGGTCCTGGGCATGGGGGTCGTGCTTCGTTGTCCGTTGTTTGCCGTGTCGTTTCCTTGGTTGTTGTTGTTGCCATTGTTTGCCGTGTTGTTCCTGCGGTTGTTTCCTTGGTTTTTGGTGTCGCCTTCGTTTGCCGTGTTATTGCTGTGGTCGTTTCCTTGGTTGTTGGTGTCGCCTTCAACCGGTGTTTTGTTTTTCTGTTGATTATCGCGTAATCTGGCCATGTTTCGGGATTTCTTTCCAAGTCTAGTAGTTTCTGTTTAATCCAGATGTCTTCTTCGACCTCGGCTCCGTGAGCTTCTTCTTCTGGCATTCTGTTATTGTTTCTTTTGTTCATGTTCATTCTTGCTGTGATGCCTCCGCATTGTAGTGTCGCGTTACATTGTTCCAAGAAGTCTGTCCCCAGTAGAAGGTCGCCGATTACTTCTTCGAGGATTAGCAGCGTCATCGCGCTTGTTTGGTTCCCGAGATGTATTGGTACTTCCAGTGCCTCTGTGACCGTTCTGTTTGTCCCGTCTGCTAGTCTAATTCCTGGCGATGAAACTTCTTGTGGCTCCCGTGTCTATGGCCCCGCGAACTCCTGTGTTGCCTATATTCACTTGTACAATTAGTCGTCGGCCATTGAAGTTTATTGCTGTTGCGGGTGTGGTGTTTGCCCTGGGTGCCGCCGTTTCGTTCCGGCGACAGCAATGGATCGTGCCTATTCCATCATGTCCGCATATCCAGCAATATATTCTTGGTGTGTTGTTGCACTGCTGTCCTATGTGTCCCTCTCCTTTGCACCTTGAACATCTATTATTCATGCTGAATGATCTTGTGATTCCTCTGTTCAGTGCTTGTGGTGGTTCCTGGGGTCTCCATTGGTTTCTTGTTTGTCTCTCGAAATTTCCATATGTTTGCTGTTGTCTCTCGAAATTTCCCGGTCGGTTTTTCCGGTGTTTGTTGTGTTGTGCGTTCCTGTGGCTGGTGGGCCTCGAATTCTTTTGCTAACTGCAGGTATTCTGCTAGGGTTCGGCATTCTTCCCGTTTAGCATACTTTTTAAATTACACTCGACTGTTCCGGTAAACCCACTCTAGTTTTTTTTCTTCCGTGAGTGTGGTAAATCTCATAGTCTTCCGGAGTTCCCGCGCGTAGTCCTTTGCTAGCTCGTTTGTACCCTGGTGCTTGCGTGTTATGTTTTCCATCGCTCTCTCTTCGTGGTCCGCTGGCCTGTAGTATTCCAGGAATTCTTTTTTGAAGTTTTCCTACGAAGGCATTGGGGTAGGATGGGTGTGCCACCAGTCCAGAGCACAGTCTCTGAGCAAAATTACCATAGCTCCTTCTGCGTGGCCGAGCTCTATCCCATAGGCCTTTGCCAGCTCTTCCATTCTACAAATGAATTCTGTCGGGTCGCCCGTGCCGTCGTAAAATTCTCCCCAGCTTCGTATTACTCCCATTGTGGCCACTTTATCGGTCTTTCTGTGCTCGGGTACGGGTTTTCCGCTGCTTGTTTCTTGCTTGTCTGGTATCTGTAGCACGTTCTGGTTTTCTCCATTCCGTCGGGTGCTGGTGATGGGGTTCCCGCGTGCTTCTGTGCTAGGTCTTGGAGACGTTTGGTGGTTTCTTCGCTGTGGGCACCGCTCTTGATTAACTCCGACATTTGTTTCCGCATGTCCTCGCACCGCGTTTCTGGCTTGATGTTGAATTCCCTCAGATAGATTTCCAGTTGGGCCTTGTTGCAATTGCTGATCCAGCTTCGAGTCAGCTTGTCTTCCATGTTGCTGTGTTGCTGTGTTGATGAAGAGGGTAAACTATCTTTGTTGGTATTTTGAGGTTTCTATCTGTTTGTTTTTAATCCCTAAGACCCTGTTTTGGGAGGAGGTATAGCTCGCCGTGGTTAGTGTTCGTGACATATTTATATTTATTCCTCTAAAGATCGATTTACCTCCCTTTCCCCAATAATGACACAGATGGGTAAAACTAGAGACGTGTATTTTAAAGTAATCGTAAAATCGTGTAGTTGTGTGTAGATGTCTCGGGACTGCTTGCTCTGTCGATTCGGCGCTGCGGGTGGGCCGAAAGATGAACTGCTTGCTGTGAGTGTCGGCGCTGATGATGGGCCGAGTGATGAACTGCTTGCTTCGTCGTGCGTACGTCGGGTTCGAAGTGTTCTGGGTCGTTGGGAGAGATCTACTTGGTTTCTAGTGGGTTCGGGAATGAAGGGCATCGTTAGTTTCGGTCTGCCGGGCATCGTTAGGTTCGAACTGCCGTTTCTACATCCGTTTCGTTTCCGGGTCGGGAGCCGGAAACGTGACTTCTGGGGGAACTCACTATGGTCGTCGTATTACGAAAACCGGGCCGCCTCAGTGATCACGACTGGGTCTGGGCTGATTTCTAGGAAACCACACCGGGTCGCCAGTGATCCTGACCAAGTCGTAGAACCGATTTAAAAACCGCGTTCTTACGGATCCACTACTACTACCAAGACTATCTACCAGAACACTTACCTTGTTGCTGATGTTTCCTCGAAGATCGTCGGAACGCAAGTGACTCATCTGGGGTCTTGCCTCTTCTTATATAGGCCCCGTTGAGTGTGCCCAGAGCGGTCGATGTCGAGAATCCCGATCTCGATAACTCGTTATCGGGTCACGAATATAGCGATGATAGTCGACTATCGATATATTAATGTGACCAGTTTATTGTTTTTTGGGCGCGCGTTTTGAAAGTGCGTGATTTTGGCGCGTGTTTTGAATGTGGTGTAGCGTATGGAGAATAAAAGATCATTGTGTGTTGTTTTTGGAATGTTCTTTTATTATTTGTGACGCTGGGTCGTCACACTATTCAATTTATCTAATTTATTTATGTATACCTTGCTCAGGGTAAAAGTTGCTGCCAATCAGACAAGTACGTACTACAGCCGCTATTTAAAAATGAAATTGATTACCTATAGGTAATCTTTTTATACCCTTGCAGAGGGTATTATAATTTTGGTCAGCAGTTTGTAACGCAGTGCAGGAGACGTTTCCGACCCTATAAAGTATATACATTCTTGATCAGGATCAATAGGGGAGTCGATATAGCCATGTTCGTCTGTCCGTCTGTTTCAATACCGTAAAAACTTTCACACTCGTCCTAAAACATGTGTACGCAGATCAAGTTTGAAAATCGCCCCGATCGGACGTCTATATCCTATAGCTCCCATTGGAACAATCGGATATATCTTGCAAGAATTGATGATATTTCGCGCAGTGTAAAAGCTATTGATATGAATCTTTCCAAATCGTATTTTTTTATGCATACCTTGATTAGGGTAAAAGCGCGTGGCGATCGGACGTCTATATCCTATACCTCCCATAGGAACAATAGGATAAAATCGGTCAAAATTTGATGTTTTCAGAATATTTCGCGCTGTGTAAAAGCTATTGCTATACATTTTTTCATATCGTATTTTTTTATGCATTCCTTTATCAAGGTAAAAGCGCGTGTTGATCGGACATCTATATCCTATAGCTACCATAGGAACAATACCGTGAAATCGGTAAAAATTTCATGTTTTTAGAATATTTCGCGCAGTGTATAAACTATTGACATAATTTTTTCCAAGTCTTCTTTATTTACGCATTCCTTGAAAGCGCTTGCCGATCGGACGTCTATATCTTATAGCTTTCGTAGGAAAAATTGTTAAAGGCTGCGAAAATAGCCCTTTTTTTCCTATTTGTATATGACAATTTTGCAGTATAAAAGCTATTGACATGAAACTATGCAATTTATCTAATTTATTTATGTATACCTTGCTCAGGGTAGAAAGTTGCTGCCAATCAGACAAGTACATACTACAGCCGCTATTTAAAAATGAAATTGTTTACGTAAAGCTAATCTTTTTATACCCTAGCAGAGGGTATTATAATTTTGGTCAGAAGTTTGTAACGCAGTGAAGGAGACGTTTCCGACCCTAAAAGTATATATATTCTTGATCAGCATCAATAGAGGATTCGATATAGCCATGCCCGTCTGTCCGTCCGTCCGTCCGTCTGTCCGTCTGTCCGTCTGTCCGTCCGTCCGATAGGGTAAAATCGGTTAAAATTTAATGATTTTTAGGATATTTCGCGCAGTATATAAAGTATTGGCATGAATCTTTTCAAATCGTATTTTTTTATGCCTACCTTGATTAGGGTAAAAGCGCGTGACGATCGGACGTCTATATCCTATAGCTCCCATAGAAACAATATACCTTATTCCTTTCGCTACTTTTTCATTTTTAGCAATTTCGGCAAAGTCTGCAAGGGTATTAAAACTTCGGCTTGCCGAAGTTAGCTTCCGTCCTCTTTTTTCGTAAATTACTTCTCCTACTTGATAGTCCTTTTCTTCTCTATTTTTATAACCTTGCAGAGGGTATTATAATTTTGGTCAAAAGTGTGCAACGCAGTGAAGGAGACATTTCCGACCCTATAAAGTATATATATTCTTGATCAGAATCACCTCCTGAGTTGATATAAGCATGTCCGTCTGTCTGACATGTCCGTCTGTCTGTCTGTCCGTCTATCTGTCCGTCTGTCTGTCCGTCTGTCTGTCCGTCTGTCTGTCCGTCTGTCTGTCCGTCTGTCTGTCCGTCTGTCTGTCCGTCTGTCTGTCCGTATGTCTGTCCGTTTGTCTGCTTCTACGCAAACTAGTCTTCCAGTGCACGCACTATATAAGTCGGAACGGCCGGGATCGGCCAACTATATCCTATAGCTGCCATATTTGATGTTTGTAAAGTTAGGAAGTTGGGATTTTCTATGGGTTTTATATTTGGCCATTCAATCCGACCTATAGAATGTCATAAGGTTCGGCCGACTATATCTTATAGCCGCCATATTACTTATTGATCGGAAGTGCCATAACTTTGGTGTTTGTAAAGTTAGAAAGTTGGGATTTTCTATGGGTTTATTTTTTGGTCAATCAATCCGACCTACCAAATTTCATAAGGAGCAGCTATCTTGTAGCTGCCATATAACTGAACGATTGGAAACGCCATAACTTTGGTGTTTTTAAAGTTATGAATTTGGGATTTTTATGAGTATTAAGAATGCATCATATAAATAATTTTAGAGAATATAATTTACAGAGTATTCTGCAAGGGTATATAAACTTCGGCTCCGCCCGAAGTTAGCTTTCCTTTCTTGTTATTGTAAAAATCTAACATTTTCTTTTGTGCTTGTTTTAATAATTGGGGACTTTTATCATGTTTGATTTTATTAAAAACAAGAGAGAACGCTATAGTCGAGTGCCTCGACTTTTAGATACCCGTTACTCAGCTTAAATATATATAAATATGCCTTCTTGTGTTTTTTTGTTTTTTTTTTAACATGTGAATTATAGTGACCACAGGAAAAAAGGACAAAAAGTTCAAATTATTAATTTGAATTCGGCGATCTCTTAGTGCTGGCAGCTTTACAACACGAGCATCAGCACCAGCGCTGCTTTAGCGCAGGAAGCTTTTGTCCTGCACCAGCAGCTGTGTTTATGTTTCAAACTTACATAATTATATTGGCTAAACACATACATTCTTAAATAGTATTATGTATATTAAAGTTGTGACGGTTGTCGTTTTGTCGGGTGGCTCAGGGATGGCCAGGGTTCGTCACAAGAATTTGTTTGTGTCAGGCGTGGTTGCCGAAAGAGAGTTCCGACCCAGCCCAGAGTAGAAGTCGTGGGGAAATACTTAGTAATTGATTATAACTAGGTTTATTTCATTGAGAATCTTGACATTTGATTAATAACTAACGGGTTCTCCGGACTGGCGGGGTGCCGCCCTTGCTGCCTTCGCTTCGTTCGTACACTTCGAATGCCTGGTATCCGGAACCGTCCAGCTGCTCGAGAGGAACAGCACGTGACTACGGCTGCTGGTAGAATAGACCCCGGGGCGGGTTGCCACGTAGCGAGCCTGAAATAAGAATATAGTGCTTGGGGACCCTGAAGTCATCCACGAGCGACAGAGAATTCAGTGCTTGGGGACCCTAAAGTCAGCCGCAAGAGAGAGAGAATGTTCCTTGGGGACCCTGAGGTCAGCCACAAGAGAGAGAGTGAGTTGCTTGGCGACCCTGAGGTCAGCCGCAAGAGAGAGAGAATGTTGCTTGGGGACCCTGAGGTCAGCCACAAGAGAGAGAGAATGTTGCATGAGGACCCTGAGGTCAGCCGCAAGAGAGAGAGAGAGAGAGTTGTTTGGGGACCCTTAGGTCAGCCACAAGTGAGACAGTTCGGCCGGTGAACCGCGCCGTAAGGAGGTGTGATCCTGAAATCAGACGTCTCCTAGTGATACCTTCGGACCGACAAGCCGAGAAGGTTAGGGGGAGGAGGAAGTATTACGGGAGCAAACTACAATGTATAAGCGGACTTGGATCGAATGATCTAGTCCATCAAAAATGACTTCGCTGCTTACCACCACTGGGGAGTTGCCTCTGTACCCTTAGACGGCTGGCTGCTAAGTGCCTTTCTATGGCCCGTGTCCGTCTTATATAGGGCTCGGCGAGATCTAGTGTGCCCGTCGCCTGTGGGATTTGCCGGTCTAAGTGTGACCATTTCTCTCGGTCTAGTGTGCCCCTACGCGCACGATCGTATGCGCGCGCTTCTTAGTTTGAATCTGAATTAAACGCTCCTTTCGTTTAACTTTTTTTAGTTTTTTTATTTAGTTATGTCTTGTTTTTGTGCGCGCAGCATCACAAAGTCTAAATGTTTGCACAAGTTATCTTTGCCGGGCAATTGCAACTGTGTACAATGTAAATACATACATACATATGTATATGCTTCCATACATACACACATACGCCATTGTTTGACTCAGACCTCCAATTTGGCTAACTAGATTTTTTTTTTTTTTTTTTTTTTATACTTTATTCTTATTTATTGGATCTTCTCTATTACTTAAGAGACTAACAATAAGTTTTCAAATCTTAATCTATGTTACGTTAACTTATGTTAACGTAGACGGGAATGATAGCTTAGCCGGTTGAGTTGTCTGGCGAGCAGGTTTGGGTGATTTGATAATCTGGCTTCATATTTAATTTTTCTTGAAACAATTTCTTCTTTTACGGGATTTATATCCAGGTCTCTCTGGATGTTTGCATTGCGGATGTACCAGGGGGCTCCAGTTATTGTTCGTAGGGTCTTTGATTGTACTCTTTGAATAATTTCTATATTGCTGCTGCTTGCATTTCCCCAGAGCTCGGAACCGTAGGTCCAGATCGGCTTTAAGCACGAGTTATACAGTAGTACTTTATATTCGAGCGGAAGGGGGGAGCGGTAGTTCATGAGCCAGTGAAGGCTGCTGGCCTTTAGTTTTAAATGGGTCTTCTTTGCTTCTATATGCTTTCTCCAGGTAAGCCTCCTGTCTAGGTGTATGCCGAGATAGGTGACTTCGTCTGCTTGTGGAACCGGCTTGTTGTTTAGCGTCAGTGGTGGGCATTTCGACAAGTTTAGTGTAAATGTAATGTGCTTACACTTTTGCTCATTGACTTTGATACGCCAGTCTGCGAGCCATTTTTCTACAGCTACCAGGTGTTCTTTTAAATGGGCTGTTGCTGTTTTTGGGCATTTCGAGCGGCTGACAATGGCAGTGTCGTCAGCAAAGGTTGAGATGAGAGTCTGGCGGCTTGTTGGAATGTCTGCCGTGTAAAGGATGTACAAGATTGGTCCAAGCACACTTCCTTGGGGTACTCCAGCTTCGATGTTACGGATGGTTGAAGTAAAGGTTTTACATCTCACGGTGAAAACTCTGTTTCTGAGGTATGACTCAAGCAACTTGTGAGTGTTTTCCGGTAGGAGGGTTTTGATTTTGTATACCAGACCGTCGATCCAGACGCGATCAAATGCCTGTGATACGTCCAGAAATAAGGCACTACAATATTGCTTGTGTTCGAAAGCCGTGCGAATTTCAGATGTTAAGCGGTTTACCTGTTCGATAGTTCCATGCTTTTCCCTAAATCCGAATTGGTGCAGAGGGATCGTTCTGTTGTTTTGAAGATGTGTTACTAGATGAACAAGAACCAGTTTTTCAAATAGCTTTGATAGACATGGGAGCAGACTGATGGGCCGGTACGAGGAAGGCTGGGATTTGTCTTTTCCTGGCTTCGGGATCATTGTAATGACAGACTTTTTCCATTGGTCAGGAAAGTAGCCCCATTTCAATATTGAGTTAAATATAAATGCGATGCATCTGACTGCGCATGCAGGTAATTCAATTATCATTTTTGGAGAAATAAAATCGTGACCAGGAGCCTTTTTTGGGTTTATGTGTTCTTTAATAGCCTTAAGTATTGTGCTGGTTTCAAGGGTAACTGGGGAGGACGGCGTTGCTAGCGAGACGTTCGGTAGAGTGAATTGGTTGGATGGCGGGTGGGGCTTGAAGACATTTTCCAAGTGATGGGCAAAGGTGTTAGCTCTTTCTTCGTCACTGCGCGCCCAGGCACCTGTTTGTGATCGAATTGGCCAATCGGGATCTATTCGTGGCTGCATGTTTGGGTGCGCTCTCCATAGTGGGAATTTATTACCCGTCGGGGATAGTTTCGCAATGTAGGCCCGTTGGGCCTGGTTCTTTTCGGTAGAGAGGGCCTTCGACAATTTTTGAGATGCTTCATTAAGTCTTTTCTTAGTAGCTGGGGACCGATGAGTCTGCCAGTCTCTGCGAAGTCTACGTTTTTCAAGTAGGAGAGACTCGATCTGGATACTTGAGCGTCCAGTTCTTAGCGAGTTTGTGGATGAGGGTTCTGGCGTAGAATGTTTGGCGGCAGAGGACATTACGTCCGTGAGGTGTTTAAGCGACTTGTCAATGTCAGATTCAGAGGAAATTTCAGGATCAAGTTCGATGTGTGCACTTACATATTTTTTGTACTTCAGCCAGTTTGTTTTGTTTGATGTTAGATGTTGGGGGCGTTCCAGAAGCTGCGACTGTTCAGATTGACAGAGGAGAACTGGCGAATGGTCCGATGTAAGCTCTTCTAAGGTTTTTATGTTTATCAGCCTGTGCGAGACTCTTCTAATAACAGCGAAATCGATAATGTCAGGTTGTTTATTTGGATCTGTGGGCCAGTATGTAGGCCTAGCTGGTGAGACAAAGTCAAGCGCATTACCAGGAGTGATAATAGCGTTGTATAATTGGCGGCCTTTGGGGTTGATAAGACGAGATCCCCAGTGGGGATGCTTTGCGTTATAATCACCGGCAGCTATAAAGCAGCGTCCTAGTGAGTTGTAGAAATTCATAAACTCATTTTCTGCAATACTGAAGCGTGGGGGGCAATATATGGCGGATAGGGTAAGTGGGCCGCCAATTAGGTTTATACGTAGGGATGTGGCCTGCAGGTAGTTAGTAGCGAATGTCTCCAAGGGATGATGTTTTATGCGTTGTTTTATGAGTATACCGGTACCGCCGTGTGCTTTACCGTCCGGGTGGTTGGTCGCGTGGAATATATATCCGATGATATGGAAGTAGTTTTTATTAGTTAGATGGGTTTCAGAAAGTAGCATGATATCGATATTGTGGCTATTTAGGAACTGTAGGAGTTCGTTTTTGTGCCGCGAAACGCCGTTTGCGTTCCAGAAGCATATTCTAAGGAGTCCATTTATACAGACTTTTGTTTGATCAGCAGTTCCA
Source organism: Drosophila carrolli (assembly GCA_018152295.1). Classification (NCBI taxonomy): domain Eukaryota; kingdom Metazoa; phylum Arthropoda; class Insecta; order Diptera; family Drosophilidae; genus Drosophila; species Drosophila carrolli. Next base: position 119,216 of record JAECXJ010000295.1, on the reverse strand, counting down.
TTAGAAGGCTCCGGTTTCGCATTAGTTCTTGAAGGGAACTTTGATTCGTCATCATGACGTTTGCAAGAGTAGCTAGTATAGATTCTAGACCGCTAAGTGTTTTTTGGGGGAAGAGTTTGGTTTTGCTGCGTAGAAGGTTGAGTTGTTGTTTGGCCATTTTGGCTTAAGAGCGGAATATCATTTAGGTTTGGTATGGGTGGCTGTGGACGCAATGCTGCAGGCTGGGCGGTAGATGTTTGTGAGATTCCAGGGTAGCGGAGTGCGTTGGCAAAGGAGGCACCAGGAGTGGTTGTTGATGGGGTGAAGATGTTTGGTTGGGCAGAGTGTTGAGCCGCGAGTGGATTACTGCGTCTCTGATTTAGGCGGCTCTTGAGTTCTTTGTAGACGGGACAGCCCCGGTAGTTGGCAGTATGATTTCCCCCACAATTACTGCATTTCCTCAGAGTAGGATCTTCTTTGTTTCCCAGGCATGCTTCAATGCAATGCAAATCTCCACAGGCGACACAAACTGGACGCAGGGTGCAGTAGGTTCTTGTATGCCCGAACTCCTGGCAGTTTGTACACTGTACGGGGCCGTTCCGCTTATGCGGTTCCTCTACGGTGATTCTTCGGTGAAGGAGATATTGCAGATTGTAAATAGGATGCACTGCATTTTTCTTTAGAGGTTTCGTCTCTGGGGCCAGCTCAATCTTAAACAGTGGTTGGGGAATTTTATCCCTGTTCACTATGTTTACGATGTGCTTAACGTCGAAGCCATTTTCCGTGAGGCCTTCAGCTATTTCTGCTACCGCAACAGTCAATTCTATACCTTTAAGCACAACTTGTAGGCCTTTCTTACTTTTTAGTTGGTAAGTGTAGTAATTTATAAGCTCATTGTCGAGATATCTTGTTACAGAACGGAAGTTGTCTTCGTTGTTAACCTGGAGTTTTGTTTCTAATATGTTTCCTCTTTTTAGGGTATTGATATAGAAGTGGTTAGGCCCGATTACTTGTTTAAGCTTATTAATCAGATCGACACTGTTGTGTTTCCTAATATATATTGGCGGTTGCTTTACAGCTTTCATGACTTGAGGCGCCTGACCCTTGTCTTCTTCGGTCTCGCCAAGTATGGCAAATCTGTTTTCGGATGTTCGTGTGTTGCCTAAAGTTTTCGGTACTTTTGGCCAATTTGAGTTTACGTTTTTTTGTGGACTAAGCTTTCTTTTTATTTGTACATACCGATCGATCCCCGTCTGTACGAGAGTATTATTCGTAAGAGGGTCAGTAGAGCAAAGTTTTACTTGTGGTGTTGAGATAGGCCACTGGGTAGCCGCAGACGTTAAAGTTGTTGTTGTCGTTGACGTTGCTGTAGTAAGAGAGGGTACAGTGCTGGTGGGCGCACAAGCCGAAGTAGTCGGTGCATCGATGAGAGAGAGAGGTGATGGGCATTGTGAACTCCACGACTGAGTGCTGCCGTTGAGCTGCTTGAGCATAAAATCGCTGGTGACAGTGAGCGGGCTCTTTCGGTAGCGGTCAGTGACGTTAATTTTGTTGTTGCCTCCGATGAGTCAATTGAAATGTAAGCATTGTTCCGTGCAGAAGACAGCCGTCGTTCGTCTAGTTGTATTTGTTGCCGATCGCGTCTTGGCTTCGTGGCTTTAGCGGTTGCACTTGTTAATATTTTATTTGCGTTCGACATTTTTAATTGATTTGATTAGCTAGATTGGTTTTAAATTTAGTTATAATCACAAGGAGATGTTGACCTTGGGATATGGCATTGCTGCCAGCGTCTTTTCGCTATTTTTCTTAGTTTTGGTGGTCACTTTGTAGATTTTTGGAAGTCTTTCAGCAGGGCGAGCAAAAAGACACGTCTACGCGGTTCGGTGGTGAGTTATATTATGTAACTAGATTTGATTTGCATAGTTCTTGGGATATAGTTCGGTATTGACAAATGAAAACCATCGCAATTTCCTTTAAAAGAAATCCTTATCGAGAATTACCGTTGACTCTGTTGAACACCTTGGCCAGCTGTTCCAAAGTCATCCGTTAGATGGCGATACCATGGGCCATGAAAGGCGGAAATGTAGGCGCTAGCCAGGCTTAAGCGTTTAATGGGTTTTTGGGCGTTAGAGTGGGCGTGGCAAACTTTTATTAGGCCAATCGATAGGTATTGACGAAACAAATACAAATCAATTAAAATTTTCATAATAGCATCAAAACTGTGGCCACAGCTTGTGGGCGTCAGAGGGGGATCCACTACTACTACCAAGACTATCTACCAGAACACTTACCTTGTTGCTGATGTTTCCTCGAAGATCGTCGGAACGCAAGTGACTCATCTGGGGTCTTGCCTCTTCTTATATAGGCCCCGTTGAGTGTGCCCAGAGCGGTCGATGTCGAGAATTCCGATCTCGATAACTCGTTATCGGGTCACGAATATAGCGATGGTAGTCGACTATCGATATATTAATGTGACCAGTTTATTGTTTTTGGGCGCGCGTTTTGAAAGTTCGTGATTTTGGCGCGTGTTTTGAATGTGGTGTAGCGTATGGAGAATAAAAGATCATTGTGTTTTGTTTTTGGAATGTTCTTTTATTATTTGTGACGCTGGGTCGTCACACTATTCAATTTATCTAATTTATTTATGTATACCTTGCTCAGGGTAAAAGTTGCTGCCAATCAGACAAGTACGTACTACAGCCGCTATTTAAAAATGAAATTGATTACCTATAGGTAATCTTTTTATACCCTTGCAGAGGGTATTATAATTTTGGTCAGCAGTTTGTAACGCAGTGCAGGAGACGTTTCCGACCCTATAAAGTATATACATTCTTGATCAGGATCAATAGGGCAGTCGATACAGCCATGTTCGTCTGTCCGTCTGTTTCAATACCGTAAAAACTTTCACACTCGTCCTAAAACATGTGTACGCAGATCAAGTTTGAAAATCGCCCCGATCGGACGTCTATATCCTATAGCTCCCATTGGAACAATCGGATATATCTTGCAAGAATTGATGATATTTCGCGCAGTGTAAAAGCTATTGATATGAATCTTTCCAAATCATATTTTTTTATGCATACCTTGATTAGGGTAAAAGCGCGTGGCGATCGGACGTCTATATCCTATACCTCCCATAGGAACAATAGGATAAAATCGGTCAAAATTTGATGTTTTTCAGAATATTTCGCGCTGTGTAAAAGCTATTGCTATAAATTTTTTCATATCGTATTTTTTTATGCATTCCTTTATCAAGGTAAAAGCGCGTGCTGATCGGACGTCTATATCCTATAGCTACCATAGGAACAATACGGTGAAATCGGTCAAAATTTCATGTTTTTAGAATATTTCGCGCAGTGTATAAGCTATTGACATAATTTTTTCCAAGTCTTCTTTATTTACGCATTCCTTGAAAGCGCTTGCCGATCGGACGTCTATATCTTATAGCTTCCGTAGGAAAAATTGTTAAAGGCTGCGAAAATATTACCACCAGAACCACCGAACCCCGTAGACTTGTCTTTTTGCTCGCCCTGCCACTTTCAAAAATCTACAAAGTGACCACCAAAAATAAGAAAAATAGCGAAAAGACGCTGGCAGCAATGCCATATCCCAAGGTCAACATCTCCTTGTGATTAAAACTTAATTTAAAACCGATCTAGCTAATCAAAAACAATTAAAAATGTCGAACGCCAATAAAATATTAACAAGTGCAACCGCTAAAGCCACGAAGCCAAGACGCGATCGGCCACAAATACAACTAGACGAACGACGGCTGTCTTCTGCACGGAACAATGCTTACATTTCCATTGACTCATCGGAGGCAACAACAAAATCAAGGTCACTGACCGCTACCGAAAGAGCCCGCTCACTGTCACCAGCGATTTTATGCTCAAGCAGCGCTGCCGTTACTCAGTCGTGGAGTTCACAATGCCCGTCACCTCTCTCTCTCATCGATGCACCGACTACTTCGGCTTGTGCGCCCACCAGCACTGTACCCTCTCTTACTACAGCAACGTCAACGACAACAACAACTTTAACGTCTTCGGCTACCCAGTGGCCTATCTCAACACCACAAGCAAAATTTAGCTCTACTGACCCTCTTACGAATAATACTCTCGTACAGACGGGGATCGTTCGGTACGTAGAAATAAAAAGAAAGCTTAGTCCCCAAAAAAACGTAAACTCAAATTTGCCAAAAGTACCGAAAACTTTAGGCAACACACGAACATCCGAAAACAGATTTGCCATACTTGGCGAGACCGAAGAAGACAAGGGTCAGGCGCCTCAAGTCATGAAAGCTGTAAAGCCACCTCCAATATATATTAGGAAACACAACAGTGTCGATCTGATCAATAAGCTTAAACAAGTAATCGGGCCTAACCACTTCTATATCAACACCCTAAAAAGAGGAAACATATTATAAGCAAAACTCCAGGTTAACAACGAAGACAACTTCCGTTCTGTAACAAGATATCTCGACAATGAGCTTATAAATTACTACACTTACCAACTAAAAAGTAAGAAAGGCCTACAAGTTGTACTTAAAGGTATAGAATCGACTGTTGCGGTAGCAGAAATAGCTGAAGGCCTCACGGAAAATGGCTTCGACGTTAAGCACATCGTAAACATAGTGAACAGGGATAAAATTCCCCAACCACTGCTTAAGATTGAGCTGGCCCCAGAGACGAAACCTCTAAAGAAAAATGCAGTGCATCCTATTTACAATCTGCAATATCTCCTTCACCGAAGAATCACCGTAGAGGAACCGCATAAGCGGAACGGCCCCGTACAGCGTACAAACTGCCAGGAGTTTGGACACACAAGAACCTACTACACCCTCCGACCAGTTTGTGTCGCCTGTGGAGATTTGCATTGCATTGAAGCATGCCTGGGAAACAAAGAAAACCCTACTCTGAGGAAATGCAGTAACTGTGAGGGAAATCATACTGCCAACTACCGGGGCTGTCCCGTCTACAAAGAACTCAAGAGCCGCCTAAATCAGAGACGCAGTAATCCATTCCCCGCTCAACACTCTGCCCAACCAAACATCTTCACCCCATCAACAACCACTCCTGGTGCCTCCTTTGCCAACGCACTCCGCTACCCTGGAATCTCACAAACATCTACCGCCCAGCCTGCAGCATTGCGTCCACAGCCACCCATACCAAACCTAAATGATATTCCGCTCTTAAGCCAAAATGGCCAAACAACAACTCAACCTTCTACGCAGCAAAACCAAACTCTTCCCCCAAAAAACACTTAGCGGTCTAGAATCTATACTAGCTACTCTTGCAAACGTCATGATGACGAATCAAAGTTCCCTTCAAGAACTAATGCGAAACCGGAGCCTTCTAATGGAACTGCTGATCAAACAAAAGTCTGTATAAATGGACTCCTTAGAATATGCTTCTGGAACGCAAACGGCGTTTCGCGGCACAAAAACGAACTCCTACAGTTCCTAAATAGCCACAATATCGATATCATGCTACTTTCTGAAACCCATCTAACTAATAAAAACTACTTCCATATCATCGGATATATATTCCACGCGACCAACCACCCGGACGGTAAAGCACACGGAGGTACCGGTATACTCATAAAACAACGCATAAAACATCATCCCTTGGAGACATTCGCTACTAACTACCTGCAGGCCACATCCCTACGTATAAATCTAATTGTCGGCCCACTTACCCTATCCGCCATATATTGCCCCCCACGCTTCAGTATTGCAGAAAATGAGTTTATGAATTTCTACAACTCACTAGGACGCTGCTTTATAGCTGCCGGTGATTATAACGCAAAGCATCCCCACTGAGGATCTCGTCTTATCAACCCCAAAGGCCGCCAATTATACAACGCTATCATCACTCCTGGTAATACGCTTGACTTTGTCTCACCAGCTAGGCATACATACTGGCCCACAGATCCAAATAAACAACCTGACATTATCGATTTCGCTGTTATTAGAAGAGGCTGATAAAAGTAAAAAACTTAGAAGAGCTTGCGCAGATCAAGTTTGAAAATTGACCCGATCGGGGTTATATCTTGCAAGAATTGATGATATTTCGCGCAGTGTAAAAGCTATTGACATGAATCTTTCCAAATCGTATTTTTTTTGCATACCTTGATCAGGGTAAAAGCGCATGCTGATCGGACGTCTATATCCAATAGCTCCTATAGGAACAATACGGGGAAATCGGTAAAAATTTCATGTTTTTAGACTATTTCGCGCAGTGTATAAACTATTGACATAATTTTTTCCAAGTCTTCTTTATTTACGCATTCCTTGAAAGCGCTTGCCGATCGGACGTCTATATCTTATAGCTTTCGTAGGAAAAATTGTTAAAGGCTGCGAAAATAGCCCTTTTTTTCCTATTTGTATATGACAATTTTGCAGTATAAAAGCTATTGACATGAAACTATGCAATTTATCTAATTTATTTATGTATACCTTGCTCAGGGTAGAAAGTTGCTGCCAATCAGACAAGTACATACTACAGCCGCTATTTAAAAATGAAATTGTTTACGTAAAGCTAATCTTTTTATACCCTAGCAGAGGGTATTATAATTTTGGTCAGAAGTTTGTAACGCAGTGAAGGAGACGTTTCCGACCCTAAAAGTATATATATTCTTGATCAGCATCAATAGAGGATTCGATATAGCCATGCCCGTCTGTCCGTCCGTCCGTCTGTCCGTCTGTCCGTCTGTCCGTCCGTCCGATAGGGTAAAATCGGTTAAAATTTAATGATTTTTAGGATATTTCGCGCAGTATATAAAGTATTGGCATGAATCTTTTCAAATCGTATTTTTTTATGCCTACCTTGATTAGGGTAAAAGCGCGTGACGATCGGACGTCTATATCCTATAGCTCCCATAGGAACAATATACCTTATTCCTTTCGCTACTTTTTCATTTTTAGCAATTTCCGCAAAGTCTACAAGGGTATTAAAACTTCGGCTTGCCGAAGCTAGCTTCCGTCCTCTTTTTTCGTAAATTACTTCTCCTACGTGATAGTCCTTTTCTTCTCTATTTTTATAACCTTGCAGAGGGTATTATAATTTTGGTCAAAAGTGTGCAACGCAGTGAAGGAGACATTTCCGACCCTATAAAGTATATATATTCTTGATCAGAATCACCTCCTGAGTTGATATAAGCATGTCCATCTGTCTGACATGTCCGTCTGTCTGTCTGTCCGTCTATCTGTCCGTCTGTCTGTCCGTCTGTCTGTCTGTCTCTCCGTCTGTCTGTCCGTCTGTCTGTCCGTATGTCTGTCCGTTTGTCTGCTTCTACGCAAACTAGTCTTCCAGTGCACGCACTATATAAGTCGGAACGGCCGGGATCGGCCAACTATATCCTATAGCTGCCATATAACATAAGTTAGGAAATTGGGATTTTCTATGGGTTTTATATTTGGCCAATCAATCCGACCTATAGAATGTCATAAGGTTCGGCCGACTATATCTTATAGCCGCCATATTACTTATTGATCGGAAGTGCCATAACTTTGGTGTTTGTAAAGTTAGAAAGTTGGGATTTTCTATGGGTTTATTTTTGGTCAATCAATCCGACCTACCAAATTTCATAAGGAGCAGCTATCTTGTAGCTGCCATATAACTGAACGATTGGAAACGCCATAACTTTGGTGTTTTTAAAGTTATGAATTTGGGATTTTTATGAGTATTAAGAATGCATCATATAAATAATTTTAGAGAATATAATTTACAGAGTATTCTGCAAGGGTATATAAACTTCGGCTCCGCCCGAAGTTAGCTTTCCTTTCTTGTTATTGTAAAAATCTAACATTTTCTATTGTGCTTGTTTTAATAATTGGGGACTTTTATCATGTTTGATTTTATTAAAAACAAGAGAGAACGCTATAGTCGAGTGCCTCGACTTTTAGATACCCTTTACTCAGCTTAACAACTTAGTATAAATATGCCTTCTTGTGTTCTTTTTGTTTTTTTTTTTTAACATGTGAATTATAGTGACCACAGGAAAAAAGGACAAAAAGTTCAAATTATTAATTTGAATTCGGCGATCTCTTAGTGCTGGCAGCTTTACAACACGAGCATCAGCTCGCACCAGCGCTGCTTTAGCGCAGGCAGCTTTTGTCCTGCACCAGCAGCTGTGTTTATGTTTCAAACTTACATAATTATATTGGCTAAACACATACATTCTTAAATAGTATTATGTATATTAAAGTTGTGACGGTTGTCGTTTTGTCGGGTGGCTCAGGGATGGCCAGGGTTCGTCACAAGAATTTGTTTGTGTCAGGCGTGGTTGCCGAAAGAGAGTTCCGACCCAGCCCAGAGTAGAAGTCGTGGGGAATTACTTAGTAATTGATTATAACTAGGTTTATTTCATTGAGAATCTTGACATTTGATTAATAACTAACGGGTTCTCCGGACTGGCGGGGTGCCGCCCTTGCTGCCTTCGCTTCGTTCGTACACTTCGAATGCCTGGTATCGGGAACCGTCCAGCTGCTCGAGAGGAACAGCACGTGACTACGGCTGCTGGTAGAATAGTCCCCGGGGCCGGTTGCCACGTAGCGAGCCTGAAATAAGAATATAGTGCTTGGGGACCCTGAAGTCATCCACGAGCGACAGAGAATTCAGTGCTTGTGGACCCTAAAGTCAGCCGCAAGAGAGAGAGAATGTTCCTTGGGGACCCTGAGGTCAGCCACAAGAGAGAGAGTGAGTTGCTTGGCGACCCTGAGGTCAGCCGCAAGAGAGAGAGAATGTTGCTTGGGGACCCTGAGGTCAGCCACAAGAGAGAGAGAATGTTGCTTGGGGACCCTGAGGTCAGCCGAAAGAGAGAGAGAGAGAGAGAGTTGTTTGGGGACCCTTAGGTCAGCCACAAGTGAGACAGTTCGGCCGGTGAACCGCGCCGTAAGGAGGTGTGATCCTGAAATCAGACGTCTCCTAGTGATACCTTCGGACCGACAAGCCGAGAAGGTTAGGGGGAGGAGGAAGTATTACGGGAGCAAACTACAATGTATAAGCGGACTTGGATCGAATGATCTAGTCCATCAAAAATGACTTCGCTGCTTACCACCACTGGGGAGTTGCCTCTGTACCCTTAGACGGCTGGCTGCTAAGTGCCTTTCTATGGCCCGTGTCCGTCTTATATAGGGCTCGGCGAGATCTAGTGTGCCCGTCGCCTGTGGGATTTGCCGGTCTAAGTGTGACCATTTCTCTCGGTCTAGTGTGCCCCTACGCGCGCGATCGTATGCGCGCGCGTGTTCTTAGTTTGAATCTGAATTAAACGCTCCTTTCGTTTAACTTTTTTTTAGTTTTTTTATTTATTTATGTCTTGTTTTTGTGCGCGCAGCATCACAAAGTCTAAATGTTTGCACAAGTTATCTTTGCCGGGCAATTGCAACTGTGTACAATGTAAATACATACATACATATGTATATGCTTCCATACATACACACATACGCCATTGTTTGACTCAGACCTCCAATTTGGCTAACTAGATTTGATTTACATAGTTCTTGGGATATAGTTCGGTATTGACAAATGAAAACCATCGCAATTTCCTTTAATAGAAATCCTTATCGAGAATTACCGTTGACTCTGTTGAGCACCTTGGCCAGCTGTTCCAAAGTCATCCGTTAGATGGCGCTACCATGGGCCATGAAAGGCGGAAATGTAGGCGCTAGCCAGGCTTAAGCGTTTGATGGGTTTTTGGGCGTTGGAGTGGGCGTGGCAAACTTTTACTAGGCCAATCGATAGGTATTGACGAAACAAATACATATCAATTAAAATTTTCATAATAGCATCAAAACTGTGGCCACAGCTTGTGGCTTGTGGGCGTCAGAGGGGGCCTGGCACCATTTTGAAACAAACTTGCGCTGCGTAGGAACTCCTAAAATCTACATGCAAAATGCCAATCTTCTAGCTTTTATAGTTTCCGAGATCTCAGCGTTCATACGGACGGACAGACAGACGGACAGACGGACATGGCTAGATCGACTCGGCTAGTGATCCTGAACAAGAATATATATACTTTATTGAGTCGGAAACGCTTCCTTCTAGCTGTTACATACTTTTGCACGAATATAATATACCCTTTTACTTTACGAGTAACGGGTATAAATATATCAAATGGTCGATGATTGGTTATAGAGTGAATTGATAAGTTCTATTTTTGTGCTGCTCTAATAATAATTTCGGAATGATCAACTAAATTAAGTTCGCTTTTAATTTCTGTTAAAGTAGAGTGTGAGCTTTTTATTTGTCAGTTGGAAGTACTATGTCGAGGATCTGCATAAAATAAAGATATCCCATTTCTTTGTGTAAAAGATTTAAATTGGGATGAATACAATTTTGGCTCGTTATCTATCATTAAGGTTTTAGCTAATGGAAATTGTTGCAGAATTTCTAAGATTTTGTTTTCTATATTTAACTTATTTTGGATTTCTTTTACGACTAAAAATTTTGTCTTTGAAAATATAATAATGACATCCGTATAAAAATGACACGTTTTCCGACTTGTTTCCTCAAAATATCATCCCTCGTTCTTTGGAATATTCTAGGCGCGTTTGTTAACCCAAATGGCTTTCTTAGAAATTCGTATTTTCCATTGCTTATTGAGAGTGAGGTTTGTTGAATGTCTGTTTCATTCATGAGAATTTGATGGAATCCTGATTCCCCATCAATTGTGGAAAAGTATTTAGCTTTTCCGAGGTTTGACAATATTACTGAAGAATCCTGCATTTGATATCTATCCGGTATAGTGTTTTCGTTAAGTTTCTTATAATCTATTACGAGTCTGAGCTTTGGAGTTCCATCATCATTGAAACCTTTTTTTGGTACCACAGGGGAATTATAAGGACTTCTACTTGACCTTACGATTTCTTCTTTTAGCATTCGACTTATTTCGGAATATACAAAATCTGAAGCCGATAGAGCATAAGGGTATTGTTTACTGTAAATGGCCCTATCATTTACGGTGTGTATTTCACCGCGTATATCTGTCGGATTTTTCAACGACGGCGGGTTCAGGATTTTTAATTCCCAAACTTTTATAATTGTCGGATTTTTCGACGTCGGCGGGTTCAGGATTTTTAAAGCCCAAACTAAATTCGCTTTGATTACCCATTTCAGATTCGGATCTGAGTTGAGACTGAGACCGATACCTTACTTTCCGTTAAGATATTTATTTGGATCCTTGATAAGGCGTCGGTAACAACATTTATTGCTCCTGGCTTATAATTAATTTTGGGTGTATAACTTTCAATAAAGCAATACCATCTTTTATTTCGATATTTGGATTTTTTTGAGAAATGGAGAATGAAAGAGGTTGATGATCGGTATAGATCTCGATGTTGTTAACCCCATATAAGTAATTTCGAAGATTTTTAAGAGCCCATACTATGGGTAACAGTTCCTTTTTATTTGTTGCGTATAATTGTTCAGTTCTGGTTAGATTTTTTGAAATTAATGTAATTGGTTTTCCATCCTGAGAAAGAATAGCACCAATAGCTAAGTCAGACGTTAGGGTAAATTTTATATTATAGTCTGGTTGTACTAGTTCTACTTAAGCAATTCAATTTTCTTTAAGCTCGTTAAAAGCTCTTACAGCTGAATCATCAAGCTGTATTAAAGTTTTACGTGATGTTTTTTTAGATACTTTGCCATTTTGGCATTCTAAATATTTTGTTAAAGGTTTAGCTATCTTTGCGTAATTCTGCACAAATTTTCTGTAATATCCTGTAAGGCCTAGGAAGCTTCTAAGCTCTCGAATATTTTTAGGGATCGGATATTTTACAATTGTACAATTTTTTTCGGGATCGGTTTTGATCACATTGTGAGAAACAACGTAACCTAGAAAGTTTGTTTCTAATTTAAATAACTTTGATTTTTCAATCGAAATTTTCATGTTTGCGTTTAGCAAAATTTTAATTATGACAATTAAATCTTTGTAATGTTGTTCAACTGTTTTTGAAAATATAATAATGTCATCCATATATAGATGACATGTTTTACCCACTTGTTCTCTTAAAATATCATCAATCGTTCACTGGAATATTCAAAGAGCGTTTGTCAAACCGAAAGGCATTCTTAGGAATTCTTATTTCCCATTGTTTATTGAAAATGAGGCTTTCTGTATGTATTGTTCACTCATGAGAATCTGATGAAATCCAGATTCCAAATCAATTGTTGAGAAGTATTTGCCTTTTCCAAGGTTTGATAAAATCACTGAAGGGTCCAGCATTGTATATCTGTCAGGTATAGTATATTCATAAAGTTTTTTATAATCTATTACGAGTCTGAGTTTCAGAGTTTTTGGTACGACTAATACAGGAGAATTATAAGGGCCTCTGCTTGGCCTTATAATATCTTCTATCAGAGTTCCATCTTCATTGAAACATTTTTTTGGTACTACTAGTACTAAGGACTTCTACTTGACCTTATAATTTCTTATTTTAGCATTCGACTTTTTTCGGAATTTACAAAATCTGAAGCCGATAGAGCATAAGGGTATTGTTTACTGTAAATGGCCCTATCATTTTCGGTGTTTATTTATTTTCGAATTGATAATATTTAATATTTCGTTCTCCAGTTTTTTCTTTGATCTGCAGATGATATTTTAATGTTGTTTAATTTTTTATTGTCGGATAATTCAACGACGGCGTTTTCAGGATTTTTAATTCCCAATCTTTTATTTTTGTCGGATTTCTCAACGACAGTGTGTTTAGGATTTTTAATTCCCAAACTTTTATAATTGTCGGATATTTCAACGATGAACACGCGTTCAGTATTTTTATATCCCAAACTAAATTCGCTTTGTTTACCCATTTCAGATTCGGATCTGATTTGAGCTTTTTCATCAAAGTATTTTTTTAATATAAATTCATTTAATTGAAGAATAACGTTTTCTTCTGTTAAATAAAGTTGGTTTAAGATTTTTCCGTTATCATATTTTAATTTTTCTTCTTTTCCATTATATTTAATTACTCCCTTAGCTGTATCGATTACAGCTCCTATTTTTTTAAAAGGTTATAGCCAACCAGTAAAGCTGAGTCTAGGCCTTTTATTTCATAAAAGGTATATCGCGTATCAAAAATAGTTATCATGTGATAATATTTAATTTTATTTATTTATTTTTAAAGAGCTACCAAGTATTTTAAAATTAATAGGTAGCGTTGATGATGAGCAATGGCAACGGGGGACTTCAGCTCGGTTTTTTACAATAATTACATGAGTACTATTTTGTATGTATGTCGGAGAGCAAGTACCTGTTCTTCGTAGGTCAGTGTGTGTTCGCTGCGTAAGTGCATTTCCTAGAACGTCATTTAAAGTAGGCGACGCATAGGCGATACATATTTTGAAACTTTCGATTGTAAATGCGCAGTTAACGGGAAAGAAGCATAGTAGCGGAAATTGAGAGTCTGCTAGTGTGAAGTCTAATCGTATTCCGCGAACTGAGTGAGAACAGAGGTAAAGAAGGAATTGGTGAAATTGAGCTCTGCGTTCTCGGAGGTCAGTTCGATTTGCGGCATAGAGACGAGCAGAACTTGCTGTGCTTTGAAAATTAAAGAAAAATTAATCCGTCACCAAACGAGCCCCCGATATCAGAAGTGGGATCGGCTGAGCCTAGAGTTCAAGATTCAAACTAGATCCTCGCAGCTCTTGAAGCACGGAACCGGAGTCTAATGGACATTGTCAAATCCATGCAGACTCCAAGGCCGGTAGCAGATGCAAGGCCTGTACATGTTGCTTTGCCGAAGTTTAATCCTGACTGTGCGTGAGCGGATGCCTCTGCGTGGTGTACGACGGTGGACCTGATTTTTTATGTTATGCTCTTGTGATAGCGTTGAGCAAGGCGCTAGACGGCAGCGCATCGCAATGGTTATCCCAGATATGTTTTGCGGGTATAATTCGGACACAATTCAAGCAGCTGTTTGTCCAACGCTTTGTGGTTATGGAGACATCTACATTGAAACCCTTTTTGGTACGACTAATACAGGAGATTTCAGAGCTTACAAAATCTGAAGCCAATAGAGCAAAAATATCCCTATAGAGCAATATTATAAATAGCCCTATCATTTTCGGAATCTGTCCTAAAAGAAATCTGCATATTTATTTTCGAATGTTCTTTATTAATAATACTTAATATCTTGTTCTCCCAATCTTTTTTTGATTTGAAGTTGAATTGTTTATTTTTTGGTTGTCCGGATACTGTTAGCGTACCACTTTTTGTACCTTTTTGGCTCTCTTTTCTAATCCGAAAAACCTTACTTGTCTTTAACTATAAATCGGTTGCGAGTATAAGCGTAGCCAGCTTATATAAGCAAAGAAATTATCTTCCAACAGGTAGGCAATTGTTAAGGCAAAATGGAGGTTGAATATTTGGTTGCCATACAAAGCCAAATTTGCGAAGAAATCCAAATTTTGCCTCGGTACATCAAAAAGGATTCGCAAAAGAAAGAAAAAGGCATCGTATTTTGAAGACAGAAAATGACAAATTTACGGACAGGAAGTAACTTAATACAAAAAAAAAAAAAAGAAATGACAAATTGAAGAGCATTGGAAAAAATTCGTCCAAGGAAATAATAGTATCCTAGAATTATTAAAGGGTACTCCACATCCGCACGTTTATTTTGAAAAACAGTATCATCAAGCCATCGAAGAATTTAACGCAAAAATTCATCAATTACCGGCAAAAGAAAAATCTTTAGAAGAGGTATTTCATATACCAAAGCTAATCGGACATCAAGCAGCGGTTCTGGAATCTATGTCAAGAACCATGGAACACATATCTCCAGAAAACTAATTTATCTATAAATCTGTAATTGATAATTGAAATTCTTCATTTTGAAATCCACAAATTATGTATAACACCTGAAGAAGTGGGCTAAAGTAGGGAGCGATTTATCTCCGCGGAAAAAGCAATGTTGCAAGTGGTTTCGACGATCTCTTCGATACGTTGCCCAGAGTTTCCATTCCAAATTTTGATGGAAGCTATCTAAAATGGCAACAATGTCATGACATTTTTAATAAAATGGTTCATGAATCAGCGATACCAAAAATACAAAAAATGTGGTATCTTAAAGCTAATCTTTCTGGAGAAGCAGAAAGGTTAGTCAGGCATTTAGAAATAACAGAAGTTAATTATGACACTGCCTGGACCATGCTTAAAGAACGTTTCAATAATAAGTGGGTCCTTTCGACATTTGAAACATTATTTGATCACCCTAATGTGACGAATGATTCTCAGTCAATAAAAAATCTGCATGACAAAATCAATGAATCAATGCAAAACTTGAAAAATATTGGAATAAAAACAGATACATGGGATCCAGTCCTTCTGTTTTATATGACAAGAAAACGAGATTGGCTTACACGCACACTGTATGAGCAAACTATTTTAGATACCAGGGAAATTCAAACAATAAAGGAATTCCTTGGGTTTCTAGAACAACGTTTTCTCGCACTCGAAGCCATCGGCGGAAAAATGCATAAACAAAAAAAAAAAAGGGCTTCAGCAACAGCAAGTTCATTGGCATGCCTGTTTTGTCAAAAAGGGCATTATATAAGTTAAAAGATTGATTATTATTTTGATATAACAAAATCAAACTTTACTTTATTGAGTTGGATTAAGAACTGATTTTAATTAAGCTAAACAATTATTCATTATGACTACGCGTCGCTCCATCGCTGCCACCGTCTCTGCCGCTGCTGCCGCTTCTGCTGACGTTCTTTATTATTATTGGTTGCTGCTCTTCTTCGCTGTCGCTGTTGACCAAATTTAATTGTCATTGGCCAATGCATTCAAGTTATTGTTTTTGTTGTATGCACTTGGCTGAGCTCGAGCAACTTTGGAAATTGGCTATTCTGCATTCCCACGATCGCTGACCGAAAGGTGAACTCTTCCCTCATTAAACGCGACTGTCCTACGTCTTCGTAGGAGTTCCGTGATCGATTCTATTATTAGTAGAAGTAGATGGCTGATCCGTAGCTAACGGAAGATTCTATAGTTGTTTTGCTTCTTAGTTTTTCCAGCGCTTTTGTGTTGTTAATATTGAGTTCCTAGACCATTTGTAGTGAGAGAACTTCCTCTAACTTCGTCTTTTCTGCCATTAGTTAGAATAACGAAGGTTCTGGTTCGACTATGTTGATTTCCCTTGACTTGTAAGTAGTTTCGCCGATAGTTACTGTTGAATTACGGTATTGTATTATGAAGGAGCCTTGCGGTTGTAGGAGTTTTTCGTCTAGCGAGTCTGGTCCATTGAAGTCGTTCAGCAGAATGTGCCTGGCAGTATTTTTATTTTTTTTTTTCGCGGAGTCCCACGGCCCACTTACCCGCCCAACCGACCGAGGGGCGCAGCCGTGTATCGTACGGCGCGATTCGCGATAAAATAGACGCGAGATAGGAAAATAAAGGTAAAGGTCCGGGGAAAAAGTAATAGTTAGATCAATCTTGTGCCAATGAAGCAAGTATCAATCGTTTTAGGAGCGGCAGAGAGTCAAGATTTGATATTACAGGAAAAAGTCTATTATAGTCAGAACATAATACTCTGAAAGGCTCATGCAAGGCATAGTTGATCTACAATGATTAATAATAAAATAATTTCTAGTTAATCTACTTGGCACAGAAAAGTTTAGCCGAATCGGGGCAGTCAATATCACCATGTATAAGGTTATAAATAAAGATAGTACCAAGCATCGTTCTACGGTTGGCTAGGGATGGTAAATTTATCAAAAGAAGTCTACTAGAATAAGAAGGTAAGATAAGATTTGCATCCCAGTTTAGGCGCCGTAAAGCAAAAAGAAGGAAGTTTTTTTGTACAGATTCAATACGACCAATATGTATTCCGTATTGTGGACTCCAGACGGGAGACCCATACTCCAGAATCGGACGGACTAGCGAAATAAATAAAGTTTTAGTCAAATAAGGATCATCGAATTCTTTTGACCACCTTTTAATAAATCCAAGCACTCCTCTGGCTTTATTAACCATGGACGAAATGTGATTAGAAAATTTTAGTTTAGGGTCCAAGAGAACGCCTCGAAATCTGGTATGTGTTGATTGTTGATCATCTTACATTTCGGTTCTCGAAGGTTCAGGGGAGCGTTTACGCATGTATCGTTGCTTAAATCTCGAAATCTGGTATGTGTGTATTGTTGATCATCTTACATTTCGGTTCTCGAAGTTTCAGGGGAGCGTTTACGCATGTATTGTTGCTTAAATCTTCCACAACTGTGGTTTCTGTGCTTTTGAATACAAAAGTGTTTATTGTGTTATATTTGGCCCATGTAATTGGTTATTTCTTCTTTTATTAATTGAATTTTATACTTTAAAATATTTGCTTTCTGATTTGCGATTTCTTCCGAGCTCTGGGTAACTTTTAACATTGCATTAGTTGTGTTAGTAAGTTGCTTAATTTTTTGATTAATTAATTTGATAATTACTACTTGTTTATTGTTGTTTTCTAATTGCTCATTTATCTTATTTTCTAAGATTTCGTAGTCGTGGTGGTCTGATGATCCCGCCAGCCATTTCCATGCAGTACCTATTGCTTCTATTGCCCTTTTTTGTCTTTTTTGTGTTTGAAGAATGCGTAAATCAGTATGAATCTGTTTTAATTCTGTTTTAATTCGTTCCTAAGTGGATGAGATGAGGTGAGTGAATGAAATAATTCTTCTAACTTCGCCAGAGTTTCTTTATAGCTGCGTTAGTTAAATATGTGGATGATTTTAAATGTTCCGTCTTGCTTAGCCGCTAATCCGGCTTCGAGTGAGATGATTTGTGAGTTGAAATAGTCGAGGACTGTGGTTATCCTCAGGCATGTCTGTAGAAATAGCCTGAAAAATTATGTTCTTATATTATTTTTATGTATGATTTTTGCGGTTTGTGTTTTAATAGTGGTTATTTTATTTTCTGCTACTTTCTCAGCTTTGTATCTAGGTGTAAGTTTAGTTTCTAATCTTCTGTCTATTTTTACGTGGACTACATCGCCTGGTTTAACAAGTTTTGGTTGTATTTTGCCTTGATTGTGATATTAGAGGTCGGCTGTCTGTTTCTTCTGGATTTTGTGAGTTGAAATAGTTGAGGACTGTGGTTATCCCCAGGCATGTCTGTAGAAATAGCCTGAAAAATTATGTTCCTATATTATTTTTATGTATGATTTTTGCGGTTTGTGTTTTAATAGTGGTCATTTTATTTTCTGCTACTTTCTCAGCTTTGTATCTAGGTGTAAGTTTAGTTCCTAATCTTCTGTCTATTTTTACGTGGACTACATCGCCTGGTTTAACAAGTTTTGGTTGTATTTTGCCTTGATTGTGATATTAGAGGTCGGCTGTCTGTTTCTTCTGGATTTTCTGTTTAATTTCTTCTCGTTTTTTTCTATGTCTTCTGCTGAACTGGAGAATGTTCATCTAAAAAATATGTTTATTGGGCTTTCTTTTGTTACAGGATGGATCAATTTATTATATTCCTGAATTGCTTTAAAGATTAAGTCCTCAAATGTCATGCTCCCATTGTCCTTTTTGAGACACCGCATGATTTCTGATAGGGTTGAATGAAACCTCTCTATTTGTCCGTTACTTGTGGATGCATTCGGAGCTGTCATGCGCACTGATATTTAGAGTTCATCTTCTAACATGAACTTAATTGCTGCTGAGCATAATGAGCGTTCGTTGTCCATTATTATCCATTTCGGCATACCGAAAGCAATCAACATTTCCCTCAACGGATTTTAAATATCTTCAGATGCTCTTGACTCTACAATTTTTACTTAAGCATATTTTGAAAATTTGTCGACTCCTATTAAGATTCTATGTTTTTCTGTAATATAAATATCCATGTGAACTATTTCTCCTGGGTAATTAGGAATAGGAGTCGGTTGGATTTCTCCTTTTAGGGGTGTCTATCGTATTTTGATTTTTTACAAGTTTGATAGGCTTGAACTATTGCTTGGAGTTTCTTTATTGCTTGTGGAAAAAAAATTGTTTTTTTAAATTTGTATTTCATTTTCTTTTGCGTCTCTATGGGCTCTTTTATGTTCAAGGTTATTATTTCGTATTGTTGAGATTCTGAAGTTACGTCGTCCATTTCGTTTTGAGTAAACCATACTTTGTTGAGATGAAATGTTTTGAATTTTTTCCATTACTTCTTCGGATGTAATGATTCCGTTTATAAGCTTAGGGTCAAGTCTGGTAGTTAGAATTGTTATAAATTTTTCTTCTGTGCAAGAAATGGAATTGGAAATGATATTTCGAAACTATAGGAACCTGTGTCAGATGTCAGTAAGTATATCTGGTTTTTAAATACATTGATTAGAGCTTTTACCGAAAATATGAGGTTGTGTGATGAGCTTTCGCCGCTATGGACTGATCCTGAGGAGCTGATTAAATTTATTTCAGCGTATGCTCGGGATAGGGCTTCCGCTACTACGTTAGCTACTCCGGGCCTGTACTTGATCTGAGATCTCTCCAGCGTTTTAGCTTAGCGTTATGATTATTTACGCTGTTTGAAAAACTCAAGAGTTGATGATCCGTCTATATTACCACCTTCTTCGGTTTTTGACAGGATGCGTGAAATGAACGTTATTGGCCTATCTCTGGAGACGAGGGTATTTTTAAGTTTATCGAATGCTATAATCGCATTTTTGCTCAGGTTAATAGCAGTTTTGCTGGACTTGGTCTTAGATATACGGCCTTCTTCGCCTTTTAGAAGAATGGTTAAGGGCTTTGCTATTTTTGCATAGTTTTTAATGAACCGCATATAATAGCCTGTCATGCCCAGAAAAGAACGAAGATCTTTTAATGTTTTCGGCACCGGAAATTTTGTAATCGCTTTTATTTTATCTATATTTGTTTTAACTCTATTTTCTGATATTGTATACCCCAAGAAATCTACTTCTGTTTTTGGAAAAAATGGCATTTCTCTATTTGGACTCTCATGTTTGCGTTTTGTAGGGTTAAAAATACCTTTTCAAGACTTTGACCGAGGTCTACTTCATTTTTGCTAAAGACTATGATGTCGTCTACGTAAACATAACAAATTTTCCCTTTGTATCTCTCAGTATGTCATCTAAAGCTCTTTGAAAAATGGATGGGGAATTTTTTAGACCGAACGGAAGTCTCGTAAATTCATATTTTCCGCCGTTTACAGCGAAGTCTGTTTTTTTGTCCGTGTCTTTTAATGGTATTTAGTGAAAACCACTCTTGAGGTCCAATACCGAAAAATACTTGTTGTCCCCAAGTTGTGCAATAATTTCGCCTATCTCAGGAATCGGATACCGATCTGAGACAGTAACTTCATTAAGTTTTCTACAATCGATTACTAATCTGTACTTTTTTTCTTCGGACTAACCGGACTTTTTCCGAACTACCCAGACTGGTGCATTAAATGGCGATCTTGAAGGTCTTATAATGCCATCTTTTAGCATCTCGTTTATTTGTTTTTCTACTTCCTGTTTTAAAGATATTGGGTATGGGTAATGTTTTCCGTAAACTGGGGAATCGGACGAAGTTCTGATCTCAACTACTACTTTAGTTGTGTATGGTAACTTGGTATCAGGATCTGCAAAGAGGGTTTGGGGAAAAAGTTTTCTTATTTTGTTTTTGTTTTGGTACTAATTGGTTTTGAATATGATTTGAGCCCGTATCTATTAAAAATTTTAGGATTTTTCCATTCCCCGTGGTTACTTTAAAGTAAGGTAATATTTGCCATACATATTCTTCCTGAAACTCGTTTGCATTATTTTCTTCTACCAACTGAGGGTAGCTTCTTCTGAATTTTGTTGTGCGGTGCTTTCTGTCTCAGGCTGAATATGGAATTGCCGTGGCATTTTGTTAGTGTTTGTAACGTTGGAAGCATTGAGAGGTCTTTTCCCTGCATAATCATTATTTGCCGTCCTGTTCATATAATTTATATATGATCAGCTATGCTATGCTTTGACTTCCAAAGTGAACGGTCGTGTTTTTTTTTCTGCGCTCCGATTTGGTATTTTGGTTTCGTTTATTCCCATCGGTGGGTTTTATCAAAACAATTTTCATTTTCTTACAGTTAATTCAAACATACATTTAAATTCCGTTCGCTTCGCGAGTGAACTATAAATCTTTGTGCACTTGTGTAATAACACTAAAAAATTGTTTTAATTTCGTAATTCTGTTCTGTGTTTTCTTTTCTTGTAACCCCGCCGTTTCTCTTTTGCGCGTTGACCGTCGTAATTCGTTTTTAGTGTTGTTTTTGCATGCACTTTAACTAATTTACGCTCCCGCTCTCTCGCTCTCTTTGCTTTGAAAGTTATATGCGTGCAGTTTCTTGCGGTACTTATAACTGCTCGCTTATAAATTTCAATTCGTTTTCTTGGTACAGTGGTTCCAATAGGTAAAATGAATAATAATAATTTAGTCTGCTTCTGCAAAAAATGCAGCATCCTAATAAGCGTTGACCAGTCTAATATGACTTGCTAACTGTTTGAAAATTTGGTGCACACCAAGTGCGCCGGTTTTACTGGCCGGACAAGTGATGACCTTTCAAAGGGCCCAATTTGCAGTTTTGTTGTGATGCTTGTGTCGAGGTAGCGAACGAGATGAAATCGTTCATGTGTCAAACTAAAGGCGGCCTCATGAGACTGATTACCTGTTTCGGAGTTGCTAGAGATAGTTTTCGCCAAGCTGATGATCTCCTCTCTGCGCTGGATTCGCAGTTTAATAGTCGTAAGCTATTAGAAGAGTCCCCCAAGCGCAAAAATCAGGCTGGTAGTAAGCAGCAAAAGGGGAACACCCCTCAACCGAAAACAAAAGAACAACAGAGCATTCCGGCGGATCAGCAGCTGATTGCAGCAAGCCCTCAAATGTTGTTAAGATCAGCAGCTAAAAAAGATTCGGTATCCGAACAATCCGTTACAGAATGCATGCAACCAGGGACTTCTAAGAATTCCGATTTGTCCGTAGTGGTTTCACAATTGTACCAGTGTACCAATTTCAATTTCAAAAAACTAACTTCTAACCTCCTTCTTTCCTATTAGAATGCAAGAGGTTTGCGTAGCAAACTCACTAAATTGTATTCCGATAGCCTTTCCTTTGCATCTCATAATATTGTGTTTACAGAAACCTGGTTAAAGCCGGAGATCTTTAGCTCCGAAGTTTTTCCAGGTAAGTACACAATATATAAGTATGACCGTCCCTCTAGACGGGGAGGTGGAGTCTTAATTGGAATTGATTCAAACCTCCAGTCTGAGGAGTTATTTTTTGATGAATTCAATACCATTGAATTTATTTGTGTAAAGTTATCGCTTCCTGGTAACTTTATATACATAACTTGATCATATATTCCGCCGTTGTCTAAACTTCCTGATTATTTAAATCACCTATCCGTTATTAAGTCCGTTGCAAATAAGCTTTCCGATAGGGATCAGTTGGTAGTTCTATGTGATTTTAATATACCTGGAATTACTTGGTCCACTGAGGATGGATCGAATGTCTTACTACCTATAGCACAGCATGATTTCATTGACGGCCTGCTTGACATATCTTTATCTCAAGTAAACCGTGTTCGAAATTCTTTAGGTCGCCTACTTGATTTGTGTTTTGTATCAAATCCTGAAGGTGTGTCTCTGTCCAGAGTAGCACCACTCATGCAACCTGAAGATCCATATCACCCTACAATCGAACTTTCATTTGATACGAATACATTGTTTTCGCAAGGCAGACTTTCTGAGACTAAATAATTTTATTTCTGGCTTTAATTGGTCTGATCTTTACTTATGCAATAATATGTCCGATGCAGTTAATGTTTTTTACACTGCAATAAACTCATTTTTTAATTCCTGTGTTCCGTGGTCCTATCCGTCAATTTCCAATAAATCACCTTGGTTTAGCAAAGATTTGACACACTTAAGGGGTTATCCGGGTCTTAAAGCACGAAAAAAAGCCTATTTTCGTGAATTTTTTTAAAAGATCTTACGACAATTTCACAAATTTCATTTATTGTACATTAATGTTTAAGGCTTGACCAACATTTTGTAAAAATTTGAACCAAAACTTGACCACATAAAAAATTGTTTCCTTGCGGTAGGCAAAATATCTCCGTCAATTTTTATCTGAAATCAAAAAACTAAAGTTATTCTGATAGTGTATGTGTCTGGCTTGTCCTCTACGAGCCATTTTTTTTTTAAATTAAAAATTAAAGTTTTTGTAGCGCTTTTCATAAAAAGTGTAATTTTTTACGTAAATTTTGGCCATATAAAATGAGTTGTAATTGAGAATTAAAAAAACCCCTCCGTTAAGTACAAGAAAAACATGTCAAAAAAAGTGTGCAAAAGCAGAAGTCGATCCGTGAAATAGTTTTTGATAAAACGTGACTACCGACTTCAAAAAAGTGGTTTTGAGAAAAACGCGTTTAAAGTGCCGCATCTGCTCGACGCCAGAGCCCTAATAGCCTGTTGTGATTCGACATGCTGGGCTTTAAATTTCTCCAATTCCTAGTTTTGCTTCGATCGACTTGAAATTTTCGGACAACATTCCTAACACCTTGTACTATTATATAAAAAAGTTTGAAAAAAATGAATTTTTTGAAATATCAAGTCCCGGATAACCCCTTAAGAAATGTAATGTAAGTCCAGACTTTTTAGGAAATATAAAAATACCGGTTCTCAATCTGTTTTTAATAGATATTTAAGTGTTCGGTCAAGATTTACCGTGCTTAATTCTCAGTGTTATAATAGTTACTTAAACCGTTGTAAGGTCCAGTTCTCTCAGGACCCGAAACAGTTTTATAACTTCGTTAACACCAAGCGTAAATCTAATTCTTATCCTTCCCCGCTGTCGTTCGAAAAAATGACGGCAACCACAGATCAGGCAATAGCCGATTTATTTGCCCAATTTTTTCAAACGACTTACTCTACTTTAGATTATTCATCACAGCCTTATTCTTAAGTCAAACCTCATATTCTGTCCCACTTTAACAGAAAGCTCTCTTCTTTTGGATTTTATTCGTATTAAGCCTGTATATTCACCAGGGCCCGATGGTATTCCTGGGTGCGTGCTTAGGTGTTGCGCTAAGGCCCTGTGCAAACCTCTTCACAAGTTGTTTACCTTATCTCTAGAAACCTCCCAATTCCCAAATATTTGGAAAAAATCATTTGTTATTCCTCTTTTCAAAAAAGGTAACAAGTTAGAAGCCAGTAACTACAGAGGTATTAATTCCATAATATTTTGGTGAGCCAATTCTCATTTCATAAATTTTGAACACCCTTTCTTTTCTTCCATGAAGAATATTCGCTTTTGTTTCTCGAGAAATCTCTATGTGTCCTCACGATGTCTGGTAAAATATCTATGTCACTAAGATTGTGCGTTAATTCTCTTTTAATTGTTTGGTCTGCATACTTGGAAAAATCTTTATTGGGATTAAGTATTTCTTTTACGAGGCTGCTCAGATTTGCCTCTAGGACAGTTTTA
Organism: Drosophila carrolli; assembly: GCA_018152295.1. NCBI lineage: Eukaryota > Metazoa > Arthropoda > Insecta > Diptera > Drosophilidae > Drosophila > Drosophila carrolli. Next base: position 94,812 of record JAECXJ010000295.1, on the reverse strand, counting down.
ATTTTTTCCTCTATGTCTCTCTCGGTCATGATTCGTGTAGTTGATTGTGTGTTACTAACTGACGAAGGACCGATAAGATTCGCGAGTCTATCTGCTAAATCTTGTTCAGTCATTTGGGATATATGAGCAATGAAAGGTTAAGCTTTAATTTTGATTACTCAGATTTCGGAAGGTTATTAATTAAAGAAATATAGTATGGGTCTTTGATTATGGTGAAATTTTGCACTTGTCGTGTGGAGAATTTTTTTTAAAGCTTAATTTCTTAATTCCCTTTTCGGTAATACTTGTAATATTTTTTTAATTTAAATTTGTTTCATTTGATGGGTTAAAACTTAATCAGGCCCCTGTTCGGGCGCCAGTTAAAAGATTGATTAAAAAAAATCAAACTTTACTTTATTGAGTTGGATTAAGAACTGATTTTAAATAAGCTAAACAATTATTCATTATGACTACGCGTCGCTCCATTGCTGCCACCATATCTGCCGCTGCTGCCGCTTCTGCTGACGTTCTTTATTATTATTGGTTGCTGCTCTTCTTCGCTGTCGCTGTTGACCAAATTTAATTGTCATTGGCCAATGCATTCAAGTTATTGTTTTTGTTGTATGCACTTGGCCGAGTTCGATCAACTGGCTATTCTGCATTCACGATCGCTGACCGAAAGGTGGAAGCTCAGCGCACGTGGCTTAGTTCGTGTGAACTTTATTGAGGGCATTTGTTGTGCAGTCAATGCCTACTCTTACTTATGTCTGGGTCTTTATATAATTTTGGGTGTTAACTTATATACAAATGCGATGAATTCAAGGAGTCAACTCCTACTGAAAGGCTGACCTGGGTTCAGCGAAAAAGGTCAATTGCGTCAATTGTCTCAATGCAGACCACATGACCAAGCAATGCATGTCTAAATATACAGGGTTGCCCATATTCGACGGACCCATGTTTTTTTTTTAAAAATCAAAGAAAAAAATAAAAATTTGGCGGTTGGCAATCTTAATCATTTAATTTGTTCCAAGTAGATTTGTTTACATCAATTTTTGAATATGATATCTTTCAAATGGCCGCCTCTGGCGTTGATGGCGTATTGTGCCCTTTTTGCAGCATTTTCCATCGTTTTCGCCAACATTTCGGCCGGAATAGCGGCTATTTCTTCACGAATGTTGTCCTTGAGCTCTTCTAGGGTCCTTGGCTTGTTAACGTAAACCTTTGACTTCAAATATCCCCACAAGAAGAAGTCAGGCGGCGTCAAATCGGGCGAACGCGGTGGCCAGTCCAAATCACCACTTTTCGACATCAAACGGCCCGGAAACAATTTCTTCAGAAAATCGATTGTTATGCGACTTGTGTGCGGTGGAGCGCCGTCTTGTTGAAACCAGAACTGCCTCATACGCTTTCGACGAATAATTGGCATCACAAAAAGTGGACCGAGCCATGCCCAACTGCTGAGAACGGCGTTTTTGGGATGTTCTTGGGGACCTCTCAACACTGGCTCGTACGGCAGCGACATTCTCGTCCGATCGCCTTGGTCGACTTTTATTTGGCCTCTTCGGATTAGAAAGAGCCTCACCAGTCGTAAATTTTTCGTATAAACGCTTAATGGTGTTCTTAGAAGGCGCACTTTTCACATTTTTTAATTTTTTAAAAGCACGTTGAGTTTTCACAATTGACTTGTTCTGTTGAATGTAAATTTCAACTATTTCAGAGCGCTCGCGTGGCGTGTATTGTTCCATGGTAAAAATTTGCTTGGACTGACGCTTCAAACGCGGTATGTCATTAAGCGATCTGGCATCTCTGTCAAAAGTTATGGCGTCGTCAGATGGGTCCGTCGAATATGGGCAACCCTGTACATGCATAAAATGTAACAAAATATACAACACAGCTACATTTAGGTAACGGAAAATCAAATACCGAACCTAAAACGTCCGCTTCTGCTGCTACGGAAAACAGTTGTGAGAACAAATACACACTTTTAGCAACGGCTAGAGTCATAGTGCAAGGACTAAACAATCAAGAAGGAGATTTTCGCGCTCTGCTCGACTCCGGATCACAAATTAATCTCACATCAGAAAGACTCGTTAAGCGGTTATCGTTGCAACTAGAACCAATAAACCTTCGCATTAAGGGAGTTGGAGGCTAGCGGCGAATAAGTAAAGGACGCGTTAGTGTACTAATTAAATCAAAACATATTGATTTTGAAACAAGAGTTGAAGTCTTTGTTCTTCCTCATATTGTGGCAGATCAGCCTACGGAACAAATAAAAGTAGCTCAAAAAATATCAAAAAATAATATATTGCTTGGTTCAGAACATCACTTTTCCGTCATAAAACCTGAACAAATTAGGTCTTATTAAGACCAACCTATTCTCCAGAACACCATATTTGGTTGGATAATTGCTGGACGAGTAAACATGAGCGCAAAAATGCCACAAAATTGCACGGTAGTTTCCTCAGCCGAGGAAAAAAATGGTGGAAAAATTCTGGAAACTGGACAACATGGAACCGATAAGGAAATACAGGACGCCACAGGGAAGACATTGCGAGAAGCATTTTCTGGAAAATCTTCAGCATGCACACGATGGAAGGTTAATTGTCAGATTACCTTTTTCTGAAGATCGTCAGCGCGATATTGCGACAAGGCGTTTTCTTTCGTTGAAACGAAGAACAAGCCCAGACATTAAAATGATGTAAAACGATTTTATGGCCGAATATGAAAAACTAGTTCATATGATAAAAGTATTACCTAGTCAAATACCAAAGGAACATTATTTTATTCCTCACCACTGTGTTCTGAAACCGGAAGGTACTAGTAATTAAGAGTAGTCTTTGATGCTTCCTGTAAAACATCTACAGAAAAATCATTAAATGATTTGCTTTATCCAGGACCAGTTGTTCAAAGTTATCTGTTTTCGATTCTATTAAGATTCAGAATTCACAAATATGTTTTTACGGCGGATATAGAAAAAATTTATCGGCAAGTTTGGATGAATCCAAAGGATCAATTCAACCAAATGATTGTTTGGTGCTACAATCCGTCCGAGGAAATAAAATATTACCGGCTGAAAACTGTGACTTATGGCACAACGCCAGCTCCATTTCTTGACTCTATTATAGATGCTAGGAGGATTCAAAATCTTGCTACCGTGCGGACTTAAGCTGTAAAAATGGTGCTCTAATTCACACCACCTACTAAAGGAATTTTTACCTGAAGATATTGCTAGGAACATAAATCTTGGCACAGCACTGGATAATACTAGTGTAAAAACCCTAAGGATGACAATTTGTGCGGAAAGGCTCAAGAACAGAACACTCAATTACAAAAAGAGTGGTAGCCTCTGAGTTGGGTCAAATTTTTGATCCACTTGGTCTTTTTGCTCCAGTCATAATCAGAGCAAAAATATTTCTACAAAATCTGTCAGTCCTTAAACTAGATTAGGACACAGAGATATCAGATTCCCTAAAGGAAAGGTGGGAGGCCTTCAGAGAAGACTTGCTGTGTTTAAATAAAATGACTATTCCAAGACACATTTATGATGGAAAAATACCTCAAAAACAAGAACTCCATATATTTGTGGATGCTTCTGAAAAAGCGTTTGGTGCTGTGGCTTATATAAGAGCCATATATAAGAACAAACAAACGACTGTGCGCCTATTATGCGCTAAATCAAAAGTAGCACCTCTTGAAAAGCAAACCCTACCACGACTAGAGTTATGTGCAGCTGTGTTAGGTGCAGAGCTTGCTGAAAAGGTGAAAAAGGATCACAATTAAATCAGAATCCATTAAATGTCATTACTGGACAGATTCCACCATCGTCTTATGTTGGATAAATGCAAAAGCATCGAATTTCCATACATTCGTTGCAAATAGGTTGTCGAAAATACAAGATGCAACCTGTCCAAATCAATGGAGACATGTGTCATCAAGTCTCAACGCTGCAGATGCACTCTCTAGAGGGATACCTGCATCTCAATTAAGTGCACATACATTGTGGTTATACGGACCACTGTTTCTTCATGGACAAGAAGAGAAATGGCCAGCTCTATTTAAAGCTCCAAAGGACAACACTATTTCTTTGGAACGGAAAACAAAAACTGTTACTTTGGCAACAGTTTCACTTGGAGAAGAAATATATGACATTAAACACGGAAATTCATTCAAATGATGATTACATTTTAGAATTAGTTAAAAATCAAACTTCACCAATAAACATTAAAAAACTTGTTGAAGCTGCTATCGAGATTCTCTCAAAACCTTCAATGGTATATTGCATTGACAAATCAATTATCCATATTGGCAGCAAGTCTTCAAAGAGTTCAGACAGAGATTTCACATGTTCTAACAAACGTTCATCACAATGAAATTAGCCCACTGCTCGTTTCCCCCAAGCAACTTCGACAACATTTAAATAAACTAAAAATGCACATGCCTCATGGAAAAATGCTTCCTCTCATCAACGATTATGTACTTCAATTATATAAGTTAATGAGGGCAGAAGCAAAAGAGGTAAAAGATTATGTAAATTTTAAATTAACACAGTTATTTGAAATATTAACTTGATTCCAATACCGGTAATCATCAAAAATAAAATGATTTCCCTTGATATTGAATTTCCAATTATGGCTGTGAATCGACATCGAGATCAATTCATTACTATGTCGTCAAGTGAATTTGATCTTTGTAACTTACTTAATGACGAAGAGTATATTTGCTCAGATTAGCAATCCATGTTCTCTATTGAAAATCATTGTGAGTTTCAAATGTTTAATAACAAATCATCGACATTATGCCAAACAAAAAGTTCGACTAAATCATTCTCAAGGCAAAGACTAAGAATATTTTCAATTAAATCACCAATAGAGTTATAAGCAGCATGTGATGATCAATTATCAACCATTACAATCGGACTTTTATCCTTGGATCCAAAATGCACTTTAAGAAATCCTATTCTGAGTGTAATTTACCATCAGGTAACGTTGAAATTATCATATGCTCGACCCTAGCGTATAAACTCCTTAAGTTGGAGACAATTATGATGACCCTGTATTTTTGTATATCTTAGAACGTAAGCAATGCAATGTATTTTTAACTAACAATCCCATACCACTGCTTAGCTATGGTGGTCCCCTTGACTCTGAAAACGTGTATATAAACCCGATCTTTTGCCCTAATAAAATCAGTACTCAAGCAATACTTGTGAATTCAACTACTCTGTGTACTACGAGTGGGCATCGCTGTCTCTTTGGCCCTCAAAGCATTATCCCTCCAAATTAAACCAATTTAAGTGTTGGTTTAGCGATCTAGTATCTTCTAGGGGCGTGTTGATTTGTATATCCCAAACTTTTATTTTTGTCGGATAGTTAGAAGACGCCGTGTTCAAATTATTTTATTATCATTTTTTATCTAGTAGGGCAATCCTACTCCTGAGTTTGCCCTAAAAATGGGCTTCTTCAATGTTATTTAACCTCATTGTTTTGTTCCTGTTGGTACTCTTTTATTTTGAGATTGTTCCCGTTGAGTGTTTTGTGTATAAAATCGTTTGGTTTGGTTCCATTTATTCTGATTGTAGTTGTTATTTTGATATTTTTGATTATTACCATTATTGGGCCCATTTGGAATCTGAATGGATTCATCTATATCCATTGGCTCTCGCTTACTTTGTTGTGGTTAGAGTTCCACTAATTTTGTTGGTTATTATTAAATCTTCTCTGATTTCCGGTATCGTTTTTATTTTGAATTAAATTGTTATAATTATTTCTGTTTTGATTGTTTGCCTGATCAATCCTTAAGTTATTAGCATTCCTTTGATTATTATTATTATTGTTAATTTGTCTTGGTTTATTGTTCAAATAAAGTTGAATATTTTCACCAGAGTTTGGCTCATTATAATTCCTCTGGGTAGTTGTGAAACTATTTGCAAAATGAGCCCTCATGTTATTACTTTCCCATTCTTGAACTATTGCATGTGGTAAGTCTGGGGGATTCATAGAAAAGATTGAGTCTGAAATTTTGCCGTTAAGGCCAGATATGAAAACTCTTAAAGCTGTCTTCCTAGGTTTATTCCTAAAAAAAAATGGCTAATTTTCGAAAGAATCTGCGATGGCGTGGCGCTGTAGATCCGGCACTAGCTCGTCGGCTTTGGAGGTTGAGGTCTTGCTCTCACAGATTCAGTTACGATGTACACATTATTATTAATATCCTAAGAAATTGAGCGTGCTTGCGACATTGAAATGAGCTAGTAATATAAATCGGAAGAACGAAAAATAGCATATAAAGTAAATTTTAAAGAAATAAAAGGGAAGTAACTATTTGCGTAGCCGCTGGTGTAATTGCGCCCGCTTATCGCCCACCCTACCTAGGAGACCTGCCGCTAGAGCATGGCTCTGGTGACCCCTTCTTCATGAAATCATCAGCTCAGTTCAGCAACACGTTTCTTTTAAGCTTCCATTTTAATTACAAAATTTAAATTCTTAATAATATAAGAGAAATATAGTAAATAATGTTTATAATAAAAAATATGGTATTAAATATATGTTTTCTGAAAGAGTTATAAATATATAGATATAAATTTTGTATGTATGATTTTTAGCGAGTGTATTTAAATACTAGAATATGATTATTTTATTAATTTCATTATCAGTTGTCTTCATATGTGATATTAAAAAAAAAAAAAATAAAATTTTTTTCCAGTTTCTTTTTTAAAATTTAAGCTTAATTAGTTCAGTCTAAATTAATTTGATTTCAATTATTATTATTTTTTTTTTTGTATAGAATTCACGAGATTCAACACTAATTTAATATTTGAATTTCTAGTAAAATATATTATTATAATATTATTTCTTTGTTTGCTTTTGCAATTGATAGATGTCAAACGAATCTCGCCAAAAAAAACTAAATAAAAGTTTCAACCATTGCGTCGGATTCCACTCGAATATAAAATGTAAATTAAATCAATGACAACTCACTCAGTTTTCCATCGGCGAAAGATCGATCTTCCGTTCAACGAATATGCTGAAAATTAAATAGGCTCTTCATACCGACATATGGGTTGAAAACATTTACTTTCTTGGCGAGAACAAACGATTGAAAGAAAACTTTTTGGTTATTTTCCGAATATCTACATCGCGACTTTCTCTATCTCACAAACAAAATATTTATCTCATGCACAAAATGGTTAACTGTTGGTGGCTCTTGCTGCTTTCCTAGTTTTCCGGGGCTAGCCGAGCGTCAGTGGCGCAAAGGGTTAAACCCAAGAGGCCAGGTCGCGGCTCTAACGATGACGACGAAAACCGGGGACTCTAATCAGCTCCTCTTAGCGTGCGGTGTTCCTCGAGCGATGCGCGCTTCCTCAGGCGGCGTTCCTCTCCTGGGCACATCTTCGGCGGACGCCTCTCCAATGCGGCTGCTCCTCCGGCGTGCGCTCCGTGGGTAGGGCTCCTATAGCAGATGCTGCCCTCCGGCAGGGTTCTTCTCCGGCAGGGCTGCTCCAGCGTGCGCTCTGAGAACGACGTTCCTCTTGCGGATGTTTCACCGCAGGGCTGCTCCTACGTGCACTCTGCGAAACAGCCGATCCTCTTGATGATGCTTCACCGCTGTGACTGCCTCTCCGGCAGGGATGCTTCTCCGGGAAGGCTACTACCACGTGCGCTTTGCGGGACGGCGCTCCTCTTGTGGATGCTCCTGAGATACGGCAGATCCTCCTGTAGGACTGCTCCTAAGCGCGCTCTTGGTGACAGTGCTCCTTTTCCGGTTGCTTTTTCCCTGTGACTGCCCCTCCGGCAGGATTCTTCACCGGCAGGGCTCTGCGAAACAGCCGATTCTCTTGCGGGTGCTTCTCTGCTGTGGCTGCCCCTCCGGTAGAGATTTGTATCCAGTCAGGCTTCTCCTACGTGAGCTCTGCGGACGGCGCTCCTCTTGCGGATGCTTTACCGCTGTGACTGCCCCACCGGCAGGGATTCTTCTCCACCAGGGCTGCTCCTCCGTGCGCTCTGCGGGACAGGCGCTCCTTGGGCAGATGCTTTACCGCTGTGGCTGCCTCTCCGGCAGGGATTTGTTTCCAGCAGGGCTCCTCCGTGCGCTCTGCGGGATAGGCGCTCCTTGGGGGGATGCTCCTCCGATTTGGCGGCTCCTCGGCAGCTCTGCGAAATTTTTGTTGCCACTATAAATTCTTCGTAAAAGAGCGAACACAAGGTTTTACTCACCTGGTTTTGAGGTTCTTATTTCGAAAAACACACAGATTTAAATCAAAATTTATTCACGATCGGATGCACGAACTTATCTCCCCTGTTTTTTTATATTTCCCGGCTGTGATACACGTGTGTCACTGAATTAAATAGATTACTCAATAAGTGCATCTGCACTCAATGATGGCTTGGTTTGAATAGACCGAGTCTAGGATAGCGTGGCCTAATTGAGGACGCCGGCGGAAATGTCTTACAGCTGAGTCGAGCTTTCCAAAGACACCCTGTAAGGAAGTTCTTGGGCTGGGATATTGTGCTCAGGGCTCCCAGTGTCACTTACAATTATTTATTTAAGTTCAAGAACTCAAGGGAGGGGCGAGATAAAAATGGCCCTATTCAGACTCCGTGGCCGGAACTCACAGCGGGTTTGGATCCGACAATCGAGCAGAGCTCCGTCGTAATCTAAACCCGCCACGCGCATCGGAACCCGCAATGATCCTTGGATCCGACAAAAGAGTCTAGCTCCGTCGTAATCTTTGGCCACCACGCGGTCCGACCACGATTGGCAGAGAAAGAGGTTTTCCTAGATGGAGGAAAGAGAAAATAATTAAATTCCCCTCCTACGTTCACTCACACACAAAACACTGCAGGCGAATAGATTTTTGGTTTTATAACACTTTTGTTTCTTTATTGTTCTTTGCTTAGGTTTGTTCGATGGGCGTACAAAGTCTCCTTGCCACGCCACTCCAGTCAAGTCGTTTCAAAAAAATATCTCGAGAAAATATATAACGGACGCTTACGTTTCCGTCCACAGCAAATCCAGCCAGTTGATTTCCCATGCCTCCGCATCGGGAACAGGGTCATACACTCCATCAACTTCGCCACTGTCGTTTGACATCGTATTACACTTTCACGCACTTTCACGGCGGGGCGGTTTCCCGGGTTTTTGCAAAGTCTCACGATTTAAACCTGGCACGCGGGAAGCCTCAAGAGTAATTCCTTTTGCTTCTCTTTGATATCGGCGCACGCACCCCATATTTTGCATTGCGTCGGCGTCGCTGCCGCTGCGCTGGCGCTTCGGCATTTTTCAGGCAAAATTATTTCCCCTTGCTCGAAAACATCGGTCGGGTTGGTTGCAATTTGGTTCGATCGTGCGAAATTATTTCCCCTTGCTCGAAAACATCGGTCGGGTTCGTAGCAATTTGGTTCGATCGTGCGAAATTATTTCTCTTGCTCGAAAACATCGGTCGGGTTGGTTGCAATTTGGTTCGATCGTGCGACAAAAAGCTTGTGTGTGTGTTAGCTTTGTGCAGGTGTTCAAACTGTTCGATGGTTTAGGTGTGTGCAGCTGCTAATGTTGGAAGTGTGTGTAGAAGAGAGCGAGAGCGTGTTAGTTGCGCTCACGCGTTCGATGGTTTAGATGTTGCGGACATTGATGTTCGCAGTGTGCGTTGAGATGAGAGTGTTTGACGAGAGCGCGTTGGTGTTTGAAGTGTGTGTTGCTGGTTCGATGGTTTGGCCTTGTTGGGTGCGTTGGCTATGAAAAAGCTAAACTAATAATAATATTACATGGCTACAAGGTCGGTTTTGGCTATATCTCTTCATGAGTCTTACATGGCTACAAAATATTCCCACATGGCTACAAAAATTCTACATGTCTACAAAATATACAATTGTGAGGGCCGTCTTACGGTTCCTCACAACCCTGCGCCAGCTGACCTTCGATGAATTGCCATTCTCATTTTTATTACTCCGATAACATTCCACCAAATTTTTAGATATGCAACGAAACTCGGCTAGCAGATCCAGAGAAGAAGTATACTTCTAGGATAAACTAAAACGGGCTTTTCAGTCGCCACTTTAAAGTCCCTCCGAACAATCAGGCTAGGGTATTTTATCCCTGGTACCCTAGACTGATACCGACGGAAGAGGCCTTACTGCCGGATATCCTTGGCGTGATAGGTATCTACAAGGCGTCCTTGTAAGTCTTCCACTTCATAATACGCGCTTCCTAGCTCCTTGCGAACTCTTGATTTTACAAAAGACGGTCCGAATTTGGCAGAATATCCTGTCTGAAAGAAACTTTGTTTGAAGCTCCGTCGATACACCTCTTGTCCTTCCGCAAATGAAACGTTTCGAGACCAAAGGTTATAGTGTTTCTCGTTTTCGGCGTGCTGTTCCTGCATACGCTTACTTGCTTTTTCTCGAACAATCTCAAACGAGTCCTGGCGATGGAATTTCAGTGAACGGTCATAAAGTAAATTTAATTTCCTTAGAAGTGAGTACGTAGAACCGGATGTTATCATGTGCTGTCCAAAAACCATATAACTCGAGACTCAAACTCGAGTGAACGGAGGGCCTCAATGCACAACATATCCTGTTCAGATGTTCGTCCCAGTCCTTCTGGTCTGGACGCAAATATGCTCGGATTGCGGCAATCACGAAGCGATACACGCGTTCAGAAGCATTTGCTTGTGGTGAATGCACCGCTGTTAATGTATGTGTAATGTCATACTGCTGCATTAATTTACGAAAAGCGTGAGACCGAAATTGTGAAACGTTGCCTGACACCACGGTTTCCGGAGCTCCATATGCCATGACCAGTTCCCCTTCCAAGTATTTTTTGACCCTACTAGTAGCAATATTCCTAACTGGTTGAAGGAACACATATTTGGAAAAATGGTCCTAAGCGATAAAAATTCCAATGTTACCGCTTCTTGATCGGGGGTATGGTCCAAGGAAGTCTACGAACAATCTTTGGAAAAACCGTTGACTTTCCGGCGCTTTTCCTAATGGCGGTCGCAACACATAATTAGGAGCTTTTGTCGTTTTGCACACTTCGCAAGCGTTAATGTAAGCCTTTACATCCGGCACCAGACCAGGCCAAAAATAATAACGCCTCACTCTTTCAATGGTCTTATGTATGGCTCCGTGGCAAGACATTGAACCATCGTGTGTTTTTTTAAGGATTTTAGGCACCAGTTCCTTCGGTATCCATAGTTTCCAGGTATACTCGTCATGGATTTGTTCTCCTGTCAAATGCTCAGATTTCCGATATACATAGCCATTGTCTGCTTTGAGGTCAGGAAAGTTTGTTTGATGTGCTTTTACCTTTTCCACTAGATCCACATATTCGGCTTTCCTAAACTCTTCAAAATCCATGTCCACCAGGAATCCTTCCTGTAAATCCACTGCGGCTATTACGTCTTCGTTGACGCGAGACAACGAATCGGGAACAACGTTAAGTGAGCCTTTGCGATGCTCAATCTTGAAATTATATCTCTGCAAAGCCAACGCCCATCGTGCCAATCGGGAATTCAAGTCATGATTGGACATTAACCACTTCAATGAGGCGTGATCTGTTATAATTGTAAATTCCATTCCTTCAACATAAGCCCTGAAACTTTTGAGAGCTACGATGGCCGCTAAACATTCTTGCTCGGTCACATTGTAATTGCGTTGGGCCCTGTTTAGCTTCTTGGAGATGAACAATCGGACGCTCGTCTTCTGCTTCGGACATTTGTACGAGCACAGCGCCTACCCCGGTTTTACTCGCATCGCAGTGTATTGCGAACGGTTTTGAGAAATCTGGGCTACACAAAACTGGGGCTTCGCACAGACGTTGCTTTAGCTCCTCGAAGGCTTTTATTGCTTCGTCAGTTAGACTGAACTTCCGTTTTGTAGTCATTAAATCGGTCAAAGGGGTAGCAAGTAAAGCAAAATTTGGCCCAAACTTTCGATACCATCCACATAAGCCCATGAAACTTCTCAAGCCGCGTAGATTTTTTTGGTACTGGAATATTTTGTATTGCTGCCACCTTATCGGGATCTGTCCTTATTCCACCGTCGCCTATTATATGCCCTAAATATCGAACTCTTGGCATACAGAAATGGGTTTTACCAATTTTTAGAGTCAAACCTGCACGTTTTATTTGCAACGCCAATTCTCTAAGCACTTCAAGGTGCCGTTCAAATGTGGAAGAAACAACTAATAAATCATCAAGATAAATGTTCCCACATCAATCGTATGCGATATCAGGTTGGTCTTACCGAGCCCTTCTTGCTTAAAGGAGGGAAAACAATTTATTACATTAGCTAGTTTGGTTCGATCGCTCTCAGACAATCTATGCTGATCAACCTCCGGTTTATTGTTACTTTGCGACGATTCTAGTTCCGATATGGTTAAGTTTTTAGGAAGCAAATCATACAGCCTCCAGAAATCGATGCCCAGATATAAATCCTGCTTCAGCGACGGTACTACATAAAGCATTACGGTATTCTTTTTGCTGCCGTATTCTATTTCAACTTTCAAATGGCCCAGTATTTGCTGCAATCTTCCGTCCGCGGTGGTAGCATGTCCTTTTATCACTTTATAATCACCGCTAGCTTTTATTTCCTCCGCTAGTATCCCACCAACACAACTAATCGAAGCTCCAGAGTCTAATAAGCCATAGACAGTGCGATTTAACACTTGTACTGGCAAAAATGGGCGAGGATCCGTTTGCCCTGCTGGAAGTGAATTAATGTACTGAACGCCAATGCTGCATATCTTTATGTTCTCCCAATACGCTTTTATCCGTCGGGAACTTCGGGATTGACGTCTATCTAAATCTGGTTGAAATTTGTATTCCGAGATATCTTATTTCTTCAAGTCCGATATTTTACTACGAAGTAAATTTACAGTCGGTCTTTGTTCATCTGGTGTGGTGAGTATTGCAACCTTAGCTGCTTCCTCAATTAGTCGGTCATTGTTGATTGACTCCGAACGGCACTTCGAGGGCCAAAAATAATAACGCCTCACTCTTTCAATGGTCTTATGTATGGCTCCGTGGCAAGACATTGAACCATCGTGTGTTTTTTTAAGGATTTTAGGCACCAGTTCCTTCGGTATCCATAGTTTCTAGGTATACTCGTCATGGATTTGTTCTCCTGTCAAATGCTCAGATTTCCGATATACATAGCCATTGTCTGCTTTGAGGTCAGGAAAGTTTGTTTGATTTGCTTTTACCTTTTCCACTAGATCCACATATTCGGCTTTCCTAAACTCTTCAAAATCCATGTCCACCAGGAATCCTTCCTGTAAATCCACTGCGGCTATTACGTCTTCGTTGACGCGAGACAACGAATCGGGAACAACGTTAAGTGAGCCTTTGCGATGCTCAATCTTGAAATTATATCTCTGCAAAGCCAACGCCCATCGTGCCAATCGGGAATTCAAGTCATGATTGGACATTAACCACTTCAATGAGGCGTGATCTGTTATAATTGTAAATTCCATTCCTTCAACATAAGCCCTGAAACTTTTGAGAGCTACGATGGCCGCTAAACATTCTTGCTCGGTCACATTGTAATTGCGTTGGGCCCTGTTTAGCTTCTTGGAGATGAACAATCGGACGCTCGTCTTCTGCTTCGGACATTTGTACGAGCACAGCGCCTACCCCGGTTTTACTCGCATCGCAGTGTATTGCGAACGGTTTTGAGAAATCTGGGCTACACAAAACTGGGGCTTCGCACAGACGTTGCTTTAGCTCCTCGAAGGCTTTTATTGCTTCGTCAGTTAGACTGAACTTCCGTTTTGTAGTCATTAAATCGGTCAAAGGGGTAGCAAGTAAAGCAAAATTTGGCCCAAACTTTCGATACCATCCACATAAGCCCATGAAACTTCTCAAGCCGCGTAGATTTTTTTTGGTACTGGAATATTTTGTATTGCTGCCACCTTATCGGGATCTGTCCTTATTCCACCGTCGCCTATTATATGCCCTAAATATCGAACTCTTGGCATACAGAAATGGGTTTTGCCAATTTTTAGAGTCAAACCTGCACGTTTTATTTGCAACGCCAATTCTCTAAGCACTTCAAGGTGCCGTTCAAATGTGGAAGAAACAACTAATAAATCATCAAGATAAATGTTCCCACATCAATCGTATGCGATATCAGGTTGGTCTTACCGAGCCCTTCTTGCTTAAAGGAGGGAAAACAATTTATTACATTAGCTAGTTTGGTTCGATCGCTCTCAGACAATCTATGCTGATCAACCTCCGGTTTATTGTTACTTTGCGACGATTCTAGTTCCGATATGGTTAAGTTTTTAGGAAGCAAATCATACAGCCTCCAGAAATCGATGCCCAGATATAAATCCTGCTTCAGCGACGGTACTACATAAAGCATTACGGTATTCTTTTTGCTGCCGTATTCTATTTCAACTTTCAAATGGCCCAGTATTTGCTGCAATCTTCCGTCCGCGGTGGTAGCATGTCCTTTTATCACTTTATAATCACCGCTAGCTTTTATTTCCTCCGCTAGTATCCCACCAACACAACTAATCGAAGCTCCAGAGTCTAATAAGCCATAGACAGTGCGATTTAACACTTGTACTGGCAAAAATGGGCGAGGATCCGTTTGCCCTGCTGGAAGTGAATTAATGTACTGGACGCCAATGCTGCATATCTTTATGTTCTCCCAATACGCTTTTATCCGTCGGGAACTTCGGGATTGACGTCTATCTAAATCTGGTTGAAATTTGTATTCCGAGATATCTTATTTCTTCAAGTCCGATATTTTACTACGAAGTAAATTTACAGTCGGTTGTTCATCTGGTGTGGTGAGTATTGCAACCTTAGCTGCTTCCTCAATTAGTCGGTCATTGTTGATTGACTCCGAACGGCACTCGAGGGTTTCTGTTTGACAAGCGACCTCGACGTGCCCGGTTTTGAGTTTTTTGAGCACTTGCTACAACTAGGTTTATAGGTATACGCGGCTCCACAGCCGTAATAAAATATTTTTCTTTCGGACACGCAGTCCTGATACCTGTGTCCTTCCTTGTGGCAATTCCAACATGCCAGTGCAAGCGCAGAAACATCCATTTCATTCTCAGATTCCGTTTTATGAAAACTTTCTTGGGTTTCAGCAAACTCCGAAACATCGCGCTTCGAATGAAACCCTGGCATCGCTTAGCATCAGCCAAAAAAACTTCGCGTCTTCGACAAATTTCTCTTAAGTCTGAAACTGTTTTATTTTCCAAAATCAGGATCTCTTGCCTGATTTCAGTACGTAAATTGTTCTTAAGGACTCTAACCAACTTGTCCGGCGTCCACGGCTGTTCTAGCTGATCGATTAAATCGGATATGTTGTCGTAAAAGCAATCGAAAGTTTCATTCGGCTTTTGTTTAGTCTGAACTGCAGACGTAGAGCTGAACAGAAATTATCCCAGCGGACTTCACCATGAGCTTTATGATAACGCCAATAGAACTCGTTGGCTTTTCCTTCAAACAGAACTGATGCGTTCTTACAGAGAACGGAAAAATTATTTCCTAAAGTTTCCCTAGTTAGAGCTTCCACTCTGTAAATAAAACAAGAGAGAACGCTATAGTCGAGGGCCTCGACTATTAGATACCCGTTACTCAGTTCAACAACTTAATATAAATATGCCTTCTTGTAATAAATTGACTAGAAATATTAAACATATGTACATACTTATATTGGCTAAACACATACATTCTTAAATAGAATTATGTATATGTCGGCGCACACTAAGAGTGTGTGCATGTTGGTATGAGTGTATGGGTATATTCTCGGGAATTTCACCAGAAGGCCGATTTTATCACTATTGGTAATATTGCATTAGCCTCTAATTCTGCTGTGTCATGTTGTCGCTTTAAGAAATTGCGTTTTAGCGGGGCGACAGAGTAGTGTCGCTGTCGCCGAGTGTGGTTCGGTGGTAAGCACAAAAGGAAGAAGGAACGATGCATTTTAGTTGCGTTTAGAACTTGAGGTGTGCGAAACCGAAACTCGCTGCGCTACTACGATGTCGGACGAGAATAACCCTGCTGCAACATCAGAAGTGGGATCTGGCTCGCTACCTAGTAAATCAGATGGGCCATGTAAAATTTTAATGGAAATGCAAAATAAAAATTTGATCGAGCTTATCAAAGCCGTACAATCTGCGACACCAGAAACAACAAATAAAAAAAACAATTGTGCTACCAAAATTTAACGCAGACCTTGATGGCGCAGACGAATCGGCGTGGTGTTCTACAGTAAATATAATTTTGGCAGAAAATACCGTAAAAGGCAGCGCGTTGGTAATGGCCTTGAGTGCATCGTTGGAAGGTAGTGCGTCGCAGTGGCTTTCACAAATATGTTATCCTGACATAACTTGGGACGAATTTAAAGAACTCTTCATGCAGCGTTTTGGCAGTGCAGAAACGCCAGCGGCTATGTTTCTGTCAATGTAAGCTAATTGTCCGACCGATGGCGAATGCCTCTCCAATTATGCTAGTCGTATGATGACGTCACTTATTACGAAATGGCGTGACATGGACGTGGAAGAAATTGCAGTTTCTGTGACGCTTGCCAAGATG
The DNA here is from genome assembly GCA_018152295.1 of Drosophila carrolli. NCBI lineage: Eukaryota > Metazoa > Arthropoda > Insecta > Diptera > Drosophilidae > Drosophila > Drosophila carrolli. Next base: position 78,284 of record JAECXJ010000295.1, on the reverse strand, counting down.
GCTTATGTTGATAACAGGTTGGAGCGTCTAACCTTTACTTCAAATATGCGCACCAGAAGTCAATTGCAAACCGAGCTTAAAGCATTCACGTTCAACAAAAGGAAGAAAAATCAGCAAGAGGAAATTTCTTTACCTGACATAAAGCGTCCGAAACTTTCAACAATTAAATGTCATTTCTGTGGAAAATTAGGCCACAAGATGATGGAATGTCGAGCTAGACAGCAGTAAATTCATCATTCGTCTCAGGCTATGAACAGTAGCGGCAGGAGTGCATTTGGCCACCACAAAAAAACGAATGTAACCTGCTTTAAGTGTGGTGAACTTGGCTATATATCAACACATTGCAGTAAGACCAAAGTGGATAAAGTCAAGGATACACACCAGATGAAAAGAGTGGAGCTATGCGAAGTTGTTGAGCCCAAAGGAGAGATAGTTCATCATGGTCAAACGTTTATTAATAAAACAAAAGATAAGTGTCAAATTAGTTGGTAAAAGAATTAACAATGTAGTGATGTTAAAGGGTATTGGCAGTGGTGGTATATGTAGCACATTGCAAATACTTAGCAACGTAAAACTTAATCAACACTGTATTGAAGTTTTGTTTCATGTTTTGGACAATTAGTATTTGAAGAATGATATTATTATTGGTCGAGAAGTACTGTACCCTGGATTTAAGGGGGTCTTCTAGTCTAGAGGCTCGAATTTGGACCTTTTTTTAACAATTAATAAATAAAAAGCAATAGATATTTTTATTATCCGTTTTTTTATCATTTGTTTATTAAACTTAAAGGAGTGCATAAAATAAATTTCAAAAAAAAAAATTAGTTTTAATTGAGTTATTTCTTCTTGATGAAGAGGGGAAAAAAAAGAGGCCGTGTCCGCGTCGCCATGATATCTATGCTTGTAGTTATCTGAAAAATAAAACAATGATAGATTCTTAATGAGTACAAATGTCGCTATGGCATGAACCACCAAAAAAAAAATATCTTTTTTTTTCATGAAATGGCGGCTACTCAAAGAAAAAACACGATTTTTCCACTTTGTCGAATTTTTAAAAATATTATAAATTTAAAATTTTTATTTTTTGTTGGTTCATGCGATAGCGATATATTTAAAGAATATTCTTGCCAAATTTCAAGTAAATCGACTGATTAGAACTTGAGTTAGAGTGGCGACCGCATCAAAAAAAGTAGTTTCGAGAAAAACGTGTTTAAAGTTTCAGTCGTTCGCTCAAGCGGTCTAGTTGCCACGTCACTAAACGGCTATTACTTTGAAAATAATTTGAGTTTTGAAATATCCTTTTAGGGAGATATTTTTGAATATCCAAACTATCGAATTATGAAAAAATTTTTTTTTCGATTTTCTCAAATTTCTAGACTAGAAGACCCCTTTAATGTTATAATATCACCAGGAAAATTCGTAATTATTAGAGCAAAAACTGTAAACTATTGTTCAAATGATGAGCAATTTTGTGAATTAGATACTGATCTTGTTGGGGAAGATAGAGATAATTTAAAAAATTTATTGGAAAATTATTCAAAATCTTTTATTAATGGAATTCCTTCGACTAGAGTTGGTTCGGGTGAAATGAAAATTAAATTAGTAGACCCAAGAAAAATTGTTCAAAGAAGACCATATAGACTTAGCCCAAATGAAAGAGAATTGGTACGAGACAAGATTAATGAATTATTACAATGTAAAATTATAAGGCCAAGTTGCTCACCTTACGCAAGTCCCATAATGTTGGTTAACAAAAGAGACGGCACTCATCGTCTGTGTGTTGATTACCGTGAATTAAATTCTAATACAGTCGCAGATAGATATCCCTTGCCCCTTATATCAGACCAGATAGCCAGACTTTATGGAGCGAAATATTTTACATGCTTAGACATGGCAAGTGGGTATTATCAAATTCCCATGTACGAAGAATCGGTAGAGCGCACAGCATTTGTCACTCCAGAAGGACAATATGAATTTTTGGCAATGCCGTTTGGGCTCAGGAATGCACCTTCAATATTTCAACGCACAGTCATGCAAGCACTAGGAGACCTTACAAATACGTTTGTTGTCGTTTATATGGATGACGTAATGGTGGCTGCTGCAACAAAAAGTGAGGCGTTGGAAAGGTTTCAAATTACCCTTGATTGTCTCACGAATACTGGATTCTCATTTAATATAAAAAAATGTTCTTTTCTCAAGATTTTAAGTGAGTGCAGGTGAAATCCGCCCCAATTCGGTTAAAGTCACAGCGTTAACTACCTTGCCACCACCTCAGTCAGTGTCTGCTTTACGCCAATTTATTACTTCAGGCAATTTATGCAAGGATTTTCCTGTTTTATGAAACCGTTATATCTTTTAACTTCGGAGAAGAATGATTTTGTTTGGAGATCGGAACACGAAGAAATCAGACAAAAAGTTATTTCTATCCTTACACAAAAGCCAGTCTTAGTAATTTTTGATCCGAGCCATCTTATTGAGTTACATACTGATGCAAGTTCTCGTGGATATGGTGCCATCTTGTTACATAAAATCAACAACAAGCCTCATGTCATTGAATATTTTAGTAAGGCTGCTTCTCCTGCTGAATCACGGTATCATTCTTATGAATTAGAAACTCTTGCTGTTGTTTTGGCCGTAAAACATTTTCGCCATTATTTATGGGGTAGAAATTTTGTTGTCTACACTGATTGTAACTCACTTAAAGCATCAATAACGAAACGAGATCTAAGTCCCAGGGTACAAAGATGGTGGGATTATTTACAGTCTTTTACATTTGACGTACAATACAAAGAAGGTAAACGAATGTCTCATGTTGACTTCTTTTCAAGAAATCTACCTTCAGCAGAGTTAACTTGCAAAATTCAAGAAAAACGAATTAATTTGGCAGAAATATCTGACAATTGGCTTTTGGCCGAACAGCGTCAAGATTCTGAAATAGTTTATATTGGAAATAAATTGAAAGAAAATTCTCTTGCAAAGGACATTGCCAAAACTTACGAGTTCAGAGCAGGAATATTATATCGAAAAATTCAGCGAAATGGTAGAACTCGATCTTTACCAATTGTTCCTCGAACATTTAGATGGTCCGTAATAAATCAGATCCATGAGTCCATTATGCATTTGGGATGGGAGAAGACTTTAGATAAGGCCTACGACTATTACTGGCTTGATAACATGTCCAAGTATATTCGGAAGCTTGTTGAGAACTGCATTACGTGTAAAATGTCAAAATCTTCTTCGGGTAAAGTTCAAGTAAGTCTTCATGCAATACTAAAAGTAAAAACACCTTGGCACACCATTCATATCGACATAACTGGAAAGTTGAGTGGCAAGTCTGATCAGAAAGAGTATGTTATTGTTCAAGTGGACGCCTTTACTAAATTTGTTTATATAACCCAATCGCTTAAAATTGATGCTGAAAATTGCATAAATGCTGTGAAGTCTGCTATTTCTCTGTTTGGAGTACCAAATCGCATGATAGCGGATCAGGGCATATGTTTCGCCAGCACTAGATTTAGTGAGTTTTGTTCACAACAAAAAATTAATTTGCATTTGATTGCGACAGGTGCAAGTAGAGCAAACGGACAAGTTGAACGTATTATGAGCACCTTAAAGAACTTGTTAACTGCCATTGAAACTAGCAATCGATCTTGGCAAGATGCATTAGGAGAAGTTCAATTAGCTTTGAACTGTACCGTTAGTAGAGTGACAAAGGCAAGCCCTTTAGAATTGTTTATCGGCAAAGTTGCCCGCCCGTTGGGGTTGCTTCCACCCTGCGATATAGTAGAAGACGTCGACTTAGCAAAAGTGAGAGCACAAGCAGGTCAAAATATTTCAGACGCAGCATCATATAACAAGGAGCAATTTGATAAAAACAAGGCTAAAGTTGTTGGATGCAGAGTTGGAGATTTCGCATTGTTAAAAAATGAAGAGAGGCATCAAACAAAGTTAAGTCCAATTGTTAGAGGGGGGTAGATATATGCTCAGGTCTTTGATAAATAATAGAAAATATAAATATGCTCATGATGACAAAAGAAAAATGCCAAATGGGCAAATACCAGAAGAGTTTGAATTATGTGATGAGGATTCAAATAATGAAACTGTTGAAAGAGACAGTAATGAAATAGTTGAAAGAGACACTGTTGAAAGAGACAGTAATGAAATAGTTGAAAGAGAAACTGTTGAAAGAGACAGTAATGAAATAGTTGAAAGAGACACTGTTGAAAGAGACAGTAATGAAATAGTTGAAAAAGACACTGTTGAAAGAGACAGTAATTAAATAGTTGAAAAAGACACTGTTGAAAGAGACAGTAATGAAAGCATGTAAAAAGAAACTGTTGAAAGAGACAGTACAGGTGCCTTAATGGCTAATAATAAAAAAAGTGGTAATAATAATAAAATTTGTAATAATAATGTAAGCACAAGTGATCATGGCGTGTGGCGCATTAAATAACATAATGTTTAATCTAAATGGTTAATGATAATGCAAAAAAAATAAATTGGAGATGTAAATTGTAATAGAAATTATAAGTTTAGATGAAAAATTAGGAGTTATATTTAAATAAACTTTATTGTAAGTTGGTTAATTGGTAACAAAGCATCTTTGGTAAATTTCACGAGGTCGTGTAATGGTCAGGATGGCCGTGTCGGCGCACACTAAGAGTGTGTGCATGTTGGTATGAGTGTATGGGTATATTCTCGGGAATTTCACCAGAAGGCCTATTTCATCACTATTGGTAATATTGCATTAGCCTCTAATTCTGCTGTGTCATGTTGTCGCTTTAAGAAATCGCGTTTTAGCGGGGCGACAGCGTAGTGTCGCTGTCGCCGAGTGTGGTTCGGTGGTAAGCACAAAAGGAAGAAGGAACGATGCATTTTAGTTGCGTTTAGAACTTGAGGTGTGCGAAACCGAAACTCGCTGCGATGTCGGACGAGAATAACCCTGCTGCAACATATATTAAAGTCTAAATGTTTGCACAACACGAGTAACGGGTATAGCGAATAGCTTTCTTTGAAAGGAGTTATCTTTGCCGGGCAATTGCAACTGTGTACAATGTAAATACAAACATATGTAAGTTATCCAACCCGTGAAACCTGGCCACATATGGCTTTTATAAACAATATTTTCAAACTCTGCATTTGCCTTTGTCTTTGCCTTTGGCTTTGAGGTCCGATCTTGGTTACCCAACTAAGTTAAACAAATCAAAATTAAAGTAAACATCAGCTTCCGTTTGAATCCCAATCAATTGCGCCCTTTTGCGTTTCAAGTTCACACCAAATTGAATCGGTCAGCATAATTGAATTTCACAATGAGATGCAACAGTTTCATCCTAAGCTTTTAATCTAAACATAAATTGAAGTTCTAAAGTTCAAAAAGAAAAGCTCCTGGCCGAGGTTCATTGGATTAGATTTAGAAATGAAGCGGCAGTCCTATTTTTATCGCGACCGCGATCGGTTGTAAAAATTTAGAAAGTAACAGAAAGTGTCTTGTATTAAAAGTGTTTAAGAATAAAATTTTAAACAAAACAATACAAGAACACAAAAATACAAATTAAATAAAAACAAGAGAGAACGCTATAGTCGGGTGCCCCGACTATCAGATACCCGTTACTCAGGTAAAGGGAGTGCGAGGGAGATGGAGATAGAAACTTTGATCACGCATAACTTTTTAACGAATGGTCCGATTTGAAAAATTTCTTCTACATTTCGATAGGTATTGATAAACACAATAAAACTGCATTTTTACTTTTCCGAAATATTTAAATTTTTAAAATCGTATACAAGCGATTGTGGGCGTTAATGGGGGCGTGGCACCTTTTTGAAACAAACTTGCGCTGCGTAGGAACTCCTAGAATCTGCATGCAAAATGGCAATCTTCTAGCTTTTATAGTTTCCGAGATCTCAGCGTTCATACGGACAGACAGACAGACAGACAGACAGACGGACAGACAGACGGACAGACGGACAGACGGACAGACGGACATGGCTATATCGACTCGGCTAGTGACCCTGATCAAGAATATATATACTTTATAGGGTCGGAAACGCTTCCTTCTAGCTGTTACATACTTTTGCACGAATACAATATACCCTTTTACTCTACGAGTAATGGGTATAATGAGTTATTAATATACAACAAGAGAGAACGCTATAGTCGAGTGCCTCGACTATTAGATACCCGTTACTCAGCTAAACAACTTAAAATAAATATGCCTTCTTGTATGTTTTTCGCCGCTCGAATTAGCACCTTGGCCAGCTGTTCCAAAGTCATCCGTTAGATGGCGCTACGGCGCCAAGCGCTTAATGGGTTTTTGGGCGTTATAGTGGGCGTGGCAAACTTTTATTAGGCCAATCGAAAGGTATTGACGAAACAAATACATATCATTTAAAATTTTCATAATAGCATCAAAACTGTGGCCACAGCTTGTGGCTTGTGGGGGGGCGTGGCACCGTTTTGAAACAATCTTGCGCTGCGTAGGAACTCCTAAAATCTACATGCAAAATGTCAATCTTCTAGCTTTTATAGTTTCCGAGATCTCAGCGTTCATACGGACAGACAGACAGACGGACATGGCTAGATCGACTCGGCTAGTGATCTTAAACAAGAATATATATACTTTATAGGGTCGGAAACGCTTCCTTCTACCTGATACATACTTTTGCACGAATACAATATACCCTTCTACTCTATGAGTAACTGGTATAAAAAGGTAACTACAGTTCATGGGTATTCAATTATAAAATATTATCATATTATAAATATATGTGAAACAAGACATTTATTTTATGAAATCGAAGGATTAGAATCTGACCTTCTAATTGGATTAAATTTATTAAGAAAAATTGGAGCTATAATAAATATAGAAAAGGGAGTCTTGGAATATAAAGGGAAAATAGGAAAGTTAAAATATTATGATAATGAGGAAAAAAATGAAATAAGTTTACTTGAAGTAAATAATATTCTTCCGTTAAAAATATTTATTATAAAAAAATATTTCGATGATAAAAGTAGCTAAAAAACAGATTCATTATTTGTGGAAAATAGTGAGAAAAGCTTGGGATTCGAAAATCCTGAGAACGCCGACGTAGAAATATCCGTCAATAAAAATAAAAATATCTTGGGATTTAAAAATCCTGAGAACGCCGACGTAGAAATATCCGTCAATAAAAATAAAAATATCTTGGGAATTAAAAATCCTGAGAGTGCCGACGAAGTAAATACCGTCAAAAATCAAATAAATAAAAATCGGTTGAAATGTAAAAATTTCAAGCCCGCCTTCGTTGAGTTATCCGACAAACAACAGATAAATAATTTAGGTACTAATCAATTAGACGAACTAAAGGAAAAAATAGTTCACTATATTGAAAAGGAGCATTCAAAGATTAATATGCAAATTCCTTTTAGAACAGACATAAAGGGGGAAATTAATCTTATTCATGACAGGCCAATATATGGAAAACAATATCCGTATGCTTTATCTGTCACGTACTTCGTGAATAGTGAAATCAGTAGAATGTTATCAGAAGAAATTATAAGGCCTAGCCGAAGCCCTTACAATTCACCAGTTCTGGTAGTCCCAAAGAAAGGAGAAAATCAAGACGGAAGCCGAAAATTAAGACTCGTTATTGATTATAAGAAATTAAATGAAAGTGCAAGACCCATCAATAAGTCTATCCAATTTGAGAAAAGCAAGATATTTTTCAACAATAGATTTAGAATCAGGTTTTCATCAGATAATAATGAAAGAATCTGATGTCGAAAAAACATCTTTTTCAATAAATAATGGAAAATACGAATTTTTAAGAATGCCATTCGGACTAACAAATGCACCAAGAATTTTTCAGAGAGCAATGGATGACATCCTTAGAGAACAAATAGGGAAAACATGTCATGTCTACATGGACGACATAATAATATTCTCAAATTCGATTGAACAACATTATGAGGACTTAAACAAAATTATAAATATATTATTAAGGGCAAACATGAAAATCTCTTTAGAAAAATCAAAATTCTTTAAACGCAAAACCAGTTTTCTAGGATACATCGTATCTTATAACGTCATCAAGACAGACCCAGAAAACATTGACACCAATAATAAGTATCCGCTTCCAAAAAATATTCGGGAGCTAAAAAGTTTCTTAGGACTTACGGGCTATTATAGAAAATTTGTTTTAAATTACACCTTCATAGCGAAACCTCTAACCAAATATTTTGGAGGTCATAATGGCAAAATTTCAAAAAGAATGTCAACAAGCTTTCAACGAGCTGAAAGAAAATCTCATTGCACAAGTAGAACTAGTTCAACCGGATTATAATAAAAAATTTACCCTGACCACCGACGCTTCGGACGTCGCAATGGGTGCAGTATTATCTCAAGAAGGTAAACCAATTACTTTTATTTCAAAAACCTTGACTAAAACAGAACAAGTTTATGCAACAAATAAAAAAGGACTTTTAGCCATAGTATGGCTAAAAATCTAAGAAATTACTTATACTAATATCGAAATGAAACGATGGTACTCCTTCATAGAAAGTTTCACTCCAAAAGTCATTTATAAGCCAGGTACAACTAATGTAGTTGCAGACGCCTTATCAAGGATTCAAATCAACAACTTAACTGACAGTAACGAATCGGTCTCAGATCAAAACACTCAGCATTCAGCAGAGAGTAGTTTTGAGAATGTTATACAAGAAACCCGTACACCCTGAAACCAGTTTAAGCAACAATTGCTATTAGCAACGGGGAGGTATACAATACATGAGTCGGTTAATATATTCGAAAATACCCGACATATAATAGAATTTGACTCTCCCGAAAATTTGATATCAATCTTAAGGGAATATATTCCTCCTAATTTAGCAGTCGGTATTCATTGTACTTTAGAGGACTTTTATAGAATTCAAAAACCACTTAAAGATTTTATGAATAAATTGTATACAAGAATATTTGTCCAAGATGTAGAAAATTCTGAAGACAGAGCTCTTATAATCGAAGAAACACATTGTAGAGCGCACAGGGGACTAGACGAAAATTATAAACAAATCAGTAGATTGTATTATTGGCCAAACTTACTTACAAAATTAAAAGAATATATAAAAAATTGTAAAATTTGCAACGAAAACAAATATAACAGACATCCATTAAAATTCCAATTGGAGAAGCCCCAATCCCAAGTAAAGAAGGCGAAAATTTACACATTGATATATATTACGCGCAAAGTCTTACTTTCATAACTTGTATTGACGCTTACTCAAAATTTCTAGTAGTAAAAGAAATCCAAAATAAATTAAATATCGAAAATAAAGTAATGGAACTTCTTCAACAATTTCCGCAAGCCAAAATAATAATGCCCGATAATGAACCGAGCTTTACCTCGGCCCAATTTAAATCTTTTGCACAAAGGTGCGGCTTAACTTTACATTACGCAGACCCGAGGCACAGTACCTCAAACGGACAAGTTGAAAGGGCACATTCTACATTAACAGAATTAGCTCGATGCATAAAAGAAGAATTTACTTAAACATACTATTCCGAAATAGTAATAAGAGCCGCTCAAGAATATAATCAGAGCATTCATTCAACAACGAACCAAAAACCTTTTGACGTACTATATAACAAAATAGAGCACGATAACATTCCTAAAATTTTAAAAAATACACAAGAAAAAATGTTAGAAATACATAATGAAAACAGAAAAAACAAAGATTACCATGTAGGACAGGTAGTTTATGAGAAGAAACACGGGGAAATAAATATACTTAAAACTAGATATAAAAAACCAGTAGTTAAAGAAAATTTACCTAACAAAATAATAATCTACAATAGAAATAGGATTATTCACAAAGATAATATAAAATTCTAAATATTTATATATTAATTTTTTTACCTTTTGTAGAAAATGTTTTATCAGCTGCTCATATTACACCTCATTTTATTAACAAAATCAGAAATAATTGACTATACAAGTCACGAGTATATTTTATTCAAGGACAATAAAGATTATATTACTTTTTTTACCTTTTGCAGAAAATGTTTTATCAGCTGCTCATATTACACCTTATTTTATTAACAAAATCAGAAATAATTGACTATACAAGTTACAAGTATCTTTTATTGAAGGACAATAAAGACGTACGATTCATACGCAGATTTATTCCACGTAACTAACTTAAGTTTTTATAAAGAAATAATAAAATTGGAATCAGATAATATAAAAAGGGATTCTTATAAAAGGTCACAATGGGAAATTAAATATGACATAGAAGTAATCGAATTTATTTTATCACAATTAATATCAACTAGATCAAAAAGAGGTATAAATGAGTTAGGCACTGTATGGAAATGGTTAGCTGGAACCCCGGATCATGATGATTTTATTAAAGTTCAGAATAAAATCAATGAACTAATTGAAAATAATAATAAGCAATCTATTATCAATTCCAAATTGTTCAAAGAAATTGAATCTCTTTCTGATGATTGTTTTTATTGATCAAGATTTAGCACTGCGAAAACATCGTTTACGATTACTAACATTTGATCTGCAAAATTTAATTGTAACAATTACAATAGCAAAAATTGATGTTTTTAATACCAAAATTTTGAACAATGATGACATCATGGAAATATTAAAACATGAACGAAAACCAGTAATTATCGCTGATTTAATGGACATCTCTGTTTTTAAAATCGCACTCCATAAAGAACTTTTAACCATTTATATAAAATACCCAATAATTAAAAATAGATGCGAAATTTATCACGCTAGAGCAATATCTCAAAAAGATAGGAAACTATTATTAAGCAATGAAGTCGCAAAATGCGCAAATCTGTTTTATGAAATGTCTAACTTTAAGAACGAACTTTTTAATAATTATTGCACTTTAATTAAGGAACAAACTTGTTTTACCCGATAATTAAATGGAGAGAACTTGTAAAAAAATAAGAGAAAAAAATAAAAAAATTGACATCATACAAGATGGTGCCATTCTTATAAATGGTAACAATATTGTTAACAACTCCCATTTAAACGGTTCATTTTTAATAACATTTAATGGTACAACCAATATTAATAATATCTCATATACCAATTTGGAAAACAAAATTCTTGATTACATAACTACGAACCACTTTAAAAATTATGTGAAAAAACTTAATACTCTTTTGTATTAATAAAAACGCGACTTGGTGGATCTTTTACGATTTTAATAACGACGAAGAGAGAGACGAAAGGGAGTGCGGTTTGGATCGAGTTCGATTTAACACTGGCTTTTAATTTCAATATAAAAATGCTTAAGCCTAACTTAACGACGGGGGCGAGAGACGGGGCGAATTCGCGAGGGCGAAACGTCGACGTTTGGAACCTCCTGGTGCCACTTGTTTTTCGCCTGGAGGCTCGAGACGTACTCCCGGAACCAACAATGCCAAAACCTGTGCCTGAGACACGAGACACTGCGCCATCGTCGTAAGCAGGTTGGGCTGACTTGGTCCGGGAGCGCTGCTGAGGGTGGAGCTAGGAGGGGCCCGCCGATCAGGAGATGGCCTGGGCTTAGGGCTTCGCCGTCGTTGGGATCCGTGCTGATCGCTCCGAGGGGCCTGGAGTTGAGAACGGCCTCCACGCTGGTGAGGAGAGTTCCGAGCTCCTCCGCGGTCAGGATGTCTTCGCCGACCGTCCGAAGGAACAGGTGCTTTGAAAACTTCACACCTGCTTCCCAAAGTCCGCCGAAGTGAGGTGCTCTGGGCGGTATGAACGCAAACTCGCATCCTTTTCTTGATGCGAATGTTGCGATACCGCCCCCTGCTCCTCCAGACGGGCCCGGAACTCTCTCATGTGGCGATCGGCTCCGACGAAGTTCGTCGCGTTGTCGCACCACACCTTCTCCGGAATCCCGCGTCGACTCACGAACCTTTGGAATGCCAACAAAAACGCATCAGTGGTGAGGTCAGACACTAACTCTAAGTGGACCGCTTTGGACGCAAAATATACAAACAATGCCACGTATGATTTGTACGGTGGCTTGCCACGGATACGATACGTTGTGTTAAATGGGCCACAAAAATCAACACCACAGATATTAAAAGGGCGGAGAGCTCGAAGTCTGTCTGATGGCAAGTTCCCCATGATTTGCGTCAAGAGTTGCGGCTTGCACCGAAAGCAACGAATGCAAGAACGAACTGTTCTGCGGCAAACTTCCTGCGCATTAACCAACCATATCTTTTCTCGCAACAGACTTACAAGAGCTCGAGGGCCAGCATGAAAATTTGTAACGTGCAGGTAGGACACGTACGTTTTAACAAACTGTGAGCCTTTCGACAACAACAACGGGAATTTGGCTTCTTACGGGATAGGAGCATTCAATAACCGACTCCCAACTCGCAGCAATGTCGAGGAACACCAATCTAATTTTTTCTCCTGAAGAAAAGGGCTTAGTTTTTGTATATTCGTTGCTACCGGTTTATTTTTTCGAATTTTACCCATGTCGTCACTGAACTCGTGAGATTGGATCACTTCCACTATTTTCTCGAACGCAAAATTCAGTTCTCTTGGTGTAATACTTTTTTCAAAAGGCTGCGACACTTTTTTACACCTTTGAATAAACCGTAAGACCCACCGATAACCCTTAGAAGCCTTATGTGCGACGACAAGGATTCTATTTTCTGAAGCACATCTCTGGAATTACCACAAGCGCCAATGCTGATTTGCGTAATTCCATCGACACGACATCAGCAGGTACTTCGAAGTGTCGATTTACAGGCCAATCTTTTTCTGCATCGAGCAAAAACGACGGCCCAGCGAACCAAATGGAAGCTGTAAGTTCCTCAACGTCACATCACCGTGACACAATGTCCGCTGGGTTTACTTTCGTGGGGACACGTATCCAGATTGCTTTTTCCGACCACTCTTGAATCTCCGCAACTCGGTTTGAGACAAAAACTGACAACGACGAAGGATACGTTTTGATCCAATGCAAAGTGATCTCCGAATCCGTCCAGAGGAACACTTTTTTAATCGGAAAATTAAGCAATGGTCTTACACGATTATAAAGATCCGCAAGAAGGTGAGCTGCGCACAACTCAAGGCGGGGCAAAGTTTTCGTCTTGAGGGGAGCTACTTTGGATTTTGCTGTCAATAAAGACACTTTTAAACCTTTAGCGGTACTAGTGCGAACGTAGATGCACGGTCCATATGCTCGCATGGAAGCGTCAGTGAAACCATGTATTTCTGCCGGGACTTTGGCGTCTGTATGAACGAATCGCGATACCTTGATCTTGGGCAGCTGCAACAGCGTTCTCTTAAAAGCTTCCCAAGATGTCTGCAGTTGCATCGGCAGCGACTTGTCCCAGTCTAACTTTCGAAGCCACAGTTCCTGCAACAACATTTTTGCCCTAGTCACAAGAGGACACAATAGGCCAAGCGGATCGAAAAGTCGGGCAGTCACCGACAGTATGTTTCGTTTTGTCGCACGAAGATCCAGGAAAGAGTCATCCAACCGAAATTGAATCTTTAATCATTAATCTTTAATCTTTAATCTTTACCCGGCAACCAAACCACGCCAAGGGTTTTAGTTACGTCTGAGTCTGCCCTTAGCGGCATGACAGCGCTTTCAGATGCGGACAACTATGGGCAGTTAGAAAACCACTTTGCCAATTCAAATCCTGCCTCTTGCAATACCTGAGAAACTTCGTCTCGAAGGCTTAACAGGTGCTCAACGCATCTGGCGCCAGTCAACAAATCGTCAACATAAAAGTCATTCTGAATGACCTTAGAGGCTTTTGGACACGAATCCTGCGCGATCTCTCCAAGCCGCATTAAACACCGAATCGCCAGAAAGGGTGCTGGCGAAGTTCCATAAGTCACGGTGTTCAGCTTGAAGATTTTTAGAGACTCAGATGGATCTCGTCTCCACACTATGAGCTAAAAGTTTCGGTCAGCTTCGTCAACCATTACTTGACGATACATCTTTTTTACGACTGCTGCAAGCGCAAACTTGTGCAGTCTGAACCGAAGCAGGGTCGAATACAGCTCCTCTTGAATGGTGGGGCCAACCATCAAGATGTCATTCAACGCGACCTGCGTCGATGTACGGCTCGAGGCGTCGAATACCACTCTCAACTTAGTCGAGGTGCTTTAAGGTCGCAGCACGCATTGGTGGGGAATGAAATAGTGCGGACTGTCTGGAATTTTATTGTTAGTGGAAGACATGTGACCCATGGCTTCATATTCTTCCATGAATTCCAGATACATCTTTTTTAAAGAAGGATCTTTGGATAATCTTCTTTCAAGCGACAAAAATCTACGTTTCGCAACTTCATATGATGAACCAAGAGTGTTTGGGTCAGATTTGAACTGCAAACGAACCGAAAATCTTCCGGACGACAATCTTTGAGTATTTTTCTCAAAGTGTTGCTCACAAAGTTGCTGCTCAGGAGTATGGACCTTGGCCTTGGGCGGCAAGTCCTCCACAGACCAAAATTTCTGCAGGGTTGTGTCTATTGACTCCAACACTTCCTCCTGGCAGCTGAGATGTACCAACTTTTCAGCATTTCTTATTTTTTCTGAGGCACATCTCCCTGACACTATCCAGCCGAGAACTGTTTTCTGCAAAATGGGAAACTCAGGCCCTTGCTTTATCTGGCCGACTGACAATAGTTCAAAGAACGAGTCTGCGCCTATAAGCATGTCTATTTTTTTGGGGCTTGAAGAAGAATGGATCTGCCAATTGAATATTTTCAGGCACCCTCCAGCCGCTGGTGTTCACCGTTTGATCCGGATGATAACCAGAAATATTTTTTAGTATGTAAAATTCGGACGACAATTGACTGCTACTCACTCGCGACTTGACTATCGTGTGTATTTTCTTGGTTGCTTGAGCATTAGTTCCATCAATACCCCGCAAGCTCAAACACACGTCCTCTCTCCTAATCTGAAGTCTCTGAGCGAGCTCGTCGGTCATAAAATTTACTTGTGAACCAGAATCGAGCAACGCTCGAGCCAAAACTAATTCGCCACTTTTTTTTTGGACGCTGTGGCAAGAATAACTCTATCCGATGCAGTCTCATGCAAAACATGCGAAGTGGATGGAGTATTCTGCAAGAGCGTGGGCTGAGGCGGAGGTGGCAACGCGAGATTTGATGGCGAATAAATGTGCAGCAATGTGTGGTGTAAGGACTTACACACCCTGCATCTCTTCGATTTGCATCTTTTTACCGTGTGGCCCTTACGGAGGCACTTAATGCACAAGGGAGCCTTTTTTGTGAAATCGAATCTTTGCTGAACTGTTAGGGCAGCAAAAGCAGTGCAATTTCCTACTTGATGTTCTGCTGAGTTGCAAAACACACATACTTCGCGGTCGTCCATGGCAGCAACAAACGAAAAACTCCTGTTTCCATTCTTCTTTGGATAAGCCTGGCTCTGCTGAACAATTTTTGGCTTACACGCTTCTTCGGCAACCATATGCTGATAGCGCTTGTTCAGGGCCGACTCACACTCGTTCCAAAGAGGAAGCGAGGTATAATCTAATTTTTCTTCCCATTTTCTTTTAGTTCCTGCCTCGACTTTGCCCATTACTAGATGGATGAGGATGGCATTCGTAACACGTTTGTCATCCCCAATGGGCAAAAGAGAATCGTACAGCGCTATGACTGTGTCGATCAGGTTTCTCAAGGCGGTTGCTGATGGCTGGGAAATCTTTGGCAGATTAAACAGTGTCGATATATTGTCAAAGAAAATTAAACAATCATTATCGTACACCCGACTTAGGCTAGCCAGAGCTTTTGGATAATTATCCGCGGTAACTTGGAATGCCCTGACTGTTCCTAGCGCGTCTCCAGCCAAACACGATATTAGATGGTTGAATTTTTCGATATCGTGCAGCGTGTCATCTTTGTCAACAAAAGTTTCGAAAAGGCTTATAAAATTTTTAAATTCGGAATGTTTTCCGCTGAAGGTTGGAAGAGCGACGCTCGGCAAACGGCATTGGGGTGTGCGCGTTGCCGGCGGAGCGAAATTGTCAACGCTCTTACGCTTTGTTTCCGCAATTAGGGAAATTAGCAAATTAGCTATTATCGCAGTCTCTTCGAACTCTTCGCGGTACTCATCATCTCCATCTTTCGCTTCAATTTTATTTTGTATAAGCGAAGCATTTTCGATGTGCGTATTTAGAATTTCTAATCGACATTCTACCTCAACCGTATTTAAAGAGAATCGACCCTCATTTAAATATCTTTGCGTTCGCTCTATACTCCTCATATATCCATCTCGTTGGTTTTTCAACTCTTTGATTTCCTGGTTGTTACTTTCTGATTTTGACATTTTTTTTTTTTGTATCGAAGATTTTTAAATTAAATTTATTTATTTTTTTTTTTTATTTTATGTAAGTGTTTACAAAAAAATTTTTGTTTTCAAATTTATAAAATTTAAATAATAATAACCAACGAGAGGAATAAGCTGAACGCAAGCAGTGTAAGGGAGTTATTTAAAATGAATTAGGGAATTCATTTAAGGAATCCTAAATTATTTAATAATTCAATAAGCTCAAACACCAAAAAACGAACAAACGTTCATGCAGCGGCAACGCTTGCACAGTTCCAGCGATCGAAAACGAAAACGACGAAAGAGAACTCGAAAGAACGGGCTGCGCTGTCTGTGTGTGTGTATGTGTGTGTACGGCTGGCGGTGCTCAACGCAATGCTAACGGAGGATGATGCACTGACCGATAACTAAGGGCAACGAATATATACACCTGACGCTTGAAAGCGCGGGAAATGGCGAAAAGCGAGGGAAATTTGAAAAAAAGGCGCGGCAGAAAATTTGCCGGGGATTTTATTCTCGAATTATATATTTTCACAATTCTCAACTTTTGCCTTTTTAATTTTTTGCAAAGCTATAATTGGTGTTCACTACGACGAGAAATAGAGATATTTTATTTTTTAAAAAACCAGGATGCCGACAAATATTTATTTTATTTTGGTCCAAATCGATTCACTTACGTATGTATGTATAATTCAAAATATGTATATGTGTATGGATGTATATATGTATCAGAATTATAATCGTTAGTACATGCAAGTTTTATTTATTTCTTGGTTAGAATGCTAGCATCTACCGAATTTTTCACACAATTAAAAAACGCCAAAGATTAGCTTTCAACTTTTCGCACTCTATACCTGCTTGGCCAATTATGAAAAAACTTAATACTCTTTTGTATTAATAAAAACGCGACTTGGTGGATCTTTAACGATTTTAATAACGACGAAGAGAGAGACGAAAGGGAGTGCGGTTTGGATCGAGTTCGATTTAACACTGGCTTTTAATTTCAATATAAAAATGCTTAAGCCTAACTTAACGACGGGGGCGAGAGACGGGGCGAATTCGCGAGAGCGATTAGATCTTTATTGCGCTCCCGCTCCCGCCTTACACTATTCAACAAATTAAAACCAAAAAAAACGCAAAGTGCGCGAACATTATGAAATATCCGATTATATACTATCAAATAACTCGGAACTTTCTTTAGATTAATAATACTAAAATATCACTTACCTTTATATTATTAATTTTAATCATTATATATTTGATTTTTTTACTTATTATAAAATACAAAAATGCTATATTAATTGTAACCAAAAAACAACGGCCAGAACCAGAAAAATTTATTAACCAAGAAAATTTTATAACAGAATTAAGAGAGCAATTAAATGAATTTCATATTGAATCGGGACGATCGATTTTAGAAGGGGGAGAGTTATCCAACCTGTGAAACCAGGCCACTTATGGCTTTTATAAACAATATTTTCAAACTCTGCAATTGCCTTTGTCTTTGCCTTTGGCTTTGAGGTCCGATCTTGGTTCCCCAACTAAGTTAAACAAATCAAAATTAAAGTAAACATCAGCATCCGTTCAAAGCCTAATCAATTGCTAATTGAATTTCAGAATGAAATGCGACAGTTTCATCTTAAGCGCAAATTAAAATTAAAGTAAACATCAGCTTCCGTTTGAATCCCAATCAATTGCGCCCTTTTGCGTTTCAAGTTCACACCAAATTGAATCGGTCAGCATAATTGAATTTCACAATGAGATGCAACAGTTTCATCCTAAGCTTTTAATCTAAACATAAATTGAAGTTCTAAAGTTCAAAAAGAAAAGCTCCTGGCCGAGGTTCATTGGATTAGATTTAGAAATGAAGCGGCAGTCCTATTTTTATCGCGACCGCGATCGGTTTTAAAAATTTAGAAAGTAACAGAAAGTGTCTTGTATTAAAAGTATTTAAGAATAAAAGGTTTATCACCAAATAAATATAATAAAAAAATTGTATTTTTTTAATTCATCGACAAACAAAAAATTTAATTTGTATATGCTTACATACATACACACATATGTCATTGTTTGACTCAGACCTCCAATTTGGCTAACTTGATTTGATTTGCATAATTCTTGGGATATAGTTCGGTATTGACAAATGAAAACCATCACAATTTCCTTTAATAGAAATCCTTATCGAGAATTACCGTTGACTCTGTTGAGCACCTTGGCCAGCTGTTCCAAAGTCATCCGTTAGATGGCGCTACCATGGGCCATGAAAGGCGGAAATGTAGGCGCTAGCCAGGCTTAAGCGTTTAATAGGTTTTTGGGCGTTAGAGTGGGCGTGGCAAACTTTTATTAGGCCAATCGATAGGTATTGACGAAACAAATATATATCAATTAAAATTTTCATAATAGCATCAAAACTGTGGCCACAGCTTGTGGCTTGTGGGCGTCAGAATGGGCGTGGCACCATTTTGAAACAAACTTGCGCTGCGTAGGAACTCCTAAAATCTACATGCAAAATGCCAATCTTCTAGCTTTTATAGTTTCCGAGATCTCAGCGTTCATACGGACGGACAGACAGACGGACATGGCTAGATCGACTCGGCTAGTGATCCTGAACAAGAATATATATACTTTATAGGGTCGGAAACGCTTCCTTCTACCTGTTACATACTTTTGCACGAATACAATAAACCCTTTTACTTTACGAGTAACGGGTATAAATATATCAAATGGTCGATGATTGGTTATAGAGTGAATTGATAAGTTCTATTTTTGTGCTGCTCTAATAATAATTTCGGAATGATCAACTAAATTAAGTTCGCTTTTAATTTCTGTTAAAGTAGAGTGTGAGCTTTTTATTTGTCAGTTGGAAGTACTATGTCGAGGATCTGCATAAAATAAAGATATCCCATTTCTTTGTGTAAAAGATTTAAATTGGGATGAATACAATTTTGGCTCGTTATCTATCATTAAGGTTTTAGCTAATGGAAATTGTTGCAGAATTTCTAAGATTTTGTTTTCTATATTTAACTTATTTTGGATTTCTTTTACGACTAAAAATTTTGTCTTTGAAAATATAATAATGACATCCGTATAAAAATGACACGTTTTCCGACTTGTTTCCTCAAAATATCATCCCTCGTTCTTTGGAGTATTCTAGGCGCGTTTGTTAACCCAAATGGCTTTCTTAGAAATTCGTATTTTCCATTGCTTATTGAGAGTGAGGTTTGTTGAATGTCTGTTTCATTCATGAGAATTTGATGGAATCCTGATTCCCCATCAATTGTGGAGGTTTTCCGAGCTTTGACAATATTACTGAAGAATCCTGCATTGGATATCTATCCGGTATAGTGTTTTCGTTAAGTTTCTTATAATCTATTACGAGTCTGAGCTTTGGAGTTCCATCTTCATTGAAACCTTTTTTTGGTACCACAGGGGAATTATAAGGACTTCTACTTGACCTTACGATTTCTTCTTTTAGCATTCGACTTATTTCGGAATATACAAAATCTGAAGCCGATAGAGCATAAGGGTATTGTTTACTGTAAATGGCCCTATCATTTACGGTGTGTATTTCACCGCGTATATCTGTCCTAAAAGGAATCTGCATATTTATTTTCGAATGTTCTTCATTGATAATATTTAATATTTCGTTCTCAAAATCTTTTCTTTGATCTGCAAATGATATTTTTATGTTGTTTAATTTTTTATTGTCGGATAATTCAACGACGGCGTGTTCAGGATTTTTAATTCCCAAACTTTTATTATTGTCGGATTTTTCAACGACGGCGGGTTCAGGATTTTTAATTCCCAAACTTTTATAATTGTCGGATTTTTCAACGTCGGCGGGTTCAGGATTTTTAAAGCCCAAACTAAATTCGCTTTGATTACCCATTTCAGATTCGGATCTGAGTTGAGACTGAGACCGATACCTTACTTTCCGTTAAGATATTTATTTGGATCCTTGATAAGGCGTCGGTAACAACATTTATTGCTCCTGGCTTATAAATAATTTTGGGTGTATAACTTTCAATAAAGCAATACCATCTTTTTATTTCGATATTTGGATTTTTTTGAGAAATGGAGAATGAAAGAGGTTGATGATCGGTATAGATCTCGATGTTGTTAACCCCATATAAGTAATTTCGAAGATTTTTAAGAGCCCATACTATGGGTAACAGTTTCTTTTTATTTGTTGCGTATAATTGTTCAGTTCTGGTTAGAGTTTTTGAAATTAATGTAATTGGTTTTCCATCCTGAGAAAGAATAGCACCAATAGCTAAGTCAGACGTTAGGGTAAATTTTATATTATAGTCTGGTTGTACTAGTTCTACTTAAGCAATTCAATTTTCTTTAAGCTCGTTAAAAGCTCTTACAGCTGAATCATCAAGCTGTATTAAAGTTTTACGTGATGTTTTTTTAGATACTTTGCCATTTTGGCATTCTAAATATTTTGTTAAAGGTTTAGCTATCTTTGCGTAATTCTGCACAAATTTTCTGTAATATCCTGTAAGGCCTAGGAAGCTTCTAAGCTCTCGAATATTTTTAGGGATCGGATATTTTACAATTGTAGAATTTTTTCGGGATCGGTTTTGATCACATTGTGAGAAACAACGTAACCTAGAAAGTTTGTTTCTAATTTAAATAACTTTGATTTTTCAATCGAAATTTTCATGTTTGCGTTTAGCAAAATGTTGTTCAACTGTTTTTGAAAATATAATAATGTCATCCATATATAGATGACATGTTTTACCCACTTGTTCTCTTAAAATATCATCAATCGCTCACTGGAATATTCAAAGAGCGTTTGTCAAACCGAAAGGCATTCTTAGGAATTCTTATTTCCCATTGTTTATTGAAAATGAGGCTTTCTGTATGTATTGTTCACTCATGAGAATCTGATGAAATCCAGATTCCAAATCAATTGTTGAGAAGTATTTGCCTTTTCCAAGGTTTGATAAAATCACTGAAGGGTCCAGCATTGTATATCTGTCAGGTATAGTATATTCATTAAGTTTTTTATAATCTATTACGAGTCTGAGTTTCAGAGTTTTTGGTACGACTAATACAGGAGAATTATAAGGGCCTCTGCTTGGCCTTATAATATCTTCTTTTAACATTCTGCTGAGCTACCAAGTATTTTAAAATTAATAGGTAGCGTTGATGATGAGCAATGGCAACGGGGGACTTCAGCTCGGTTTTTTACAATAATTACATGAGTACTATTTTGTATGTATGTCGGAGAGCAAGTACCTGTTCTTCGTAGGTCGGTGTGTGTTCGCTGTGTAAGTGCATTTCCTAGAACGTCATTTAAAGTAGGCGACGCATAGGCGATACATATTTTGAAACTTTGGATTGTAAATGCGCAGTTAGCGGGAAAGAAGCATAGTAGCGGAAATTGAGAGTCTGCTAGTGTGAAGTCTAATCGTATTCCGCGAACTGAGTGAGAACAGGTAAAGAAGGAATTGGTGAAATTGAGCTCTGCGTTCTCGGAGGTCAATTCGATTTGCGGCATAGAGACGAGCAGAACTTGCTGTGCTTTGAAAATTAAAGAAAAATTAATCCGTCACCAAACGAGCCCCCGATATCAGAAGTGGGATCGGCTGAGCCTAGAGTTCAAGATTCAAACTAGATCCTCGCAGCTCTTGAAGCACGGAACCGGAGTCTAATGGACATTGTCATTGACTCCAAGGCCGGTAGCAGATGCAAGGCCTGTACATGTTGCTTTGCCGAAGTTTAATCCTGACTGTGCGTGAGCGGATGCCTCTGCGTGGTGTACGACGGTGGACCTGATTTTTTTATGCAAATATCCTCGAAGGCGGCGCTCTTGTGATAGCGTTAAGCAAGGCGCTAGACGGCAGCGCATCGCAATGGTTATCCCAGATATGTTTTGCGGGTATAACTCGGACACAATTCAAGCAGCTGTTTGTCCAACGCTTTGTGGTTATGGAGACATCTACATTGAAACCCTTTTTGGTACGACTAATACAGGAGATTTCAGAGCTTACAAAATCTGAAGCCAATAGAGCAAAAATATCCCTATAGAGCAATATTATAAATAGCCCTATCATTTTCGGAATCTGTCCTAAAAGAAATCTGCATATTTATTTTCGAATGTTCTTTATTAATAATACTTAATATCTTGTCCTCCCAATCTTTTTTTGATTTGAAGTTGAATTGTTTATTTTTTGGTTGTCGGATACTGTTAGCGTACCACTTTTTGTACCTTTTTGGCTCTCTTTTCTAATCCGAAAAACCTTACTTGTCTTTAACTATAAATCGGTTGCGAGTATAAGCGTAGCCAGCTTATATAAGCAAAGAAATTATCTTCCAACAGGTAGGCAATTGTTAAGGCAAAATGGAGGTTGAATATTTGGTTGCCATACAAAGCCAAATTTGCGAAGAAATCCAAATTTTGCTACGGTACATCAAAAAGGATTCGCAAAAGAAAGAAAAAGGCATCGTATTTTGAAGACAGAAAATGACAAATTTACGGACAGGAAGTAACTTAATACAAAAAAAAAAAAAAGAAAATGACAAATTGAAGAGCATTGGAAAAAATTCGTCCAAGGAAATAATAGTATCCTAGAATTATTAAAGGATACTCCACATCCGCACGTTTATTTTGAAAAACAGTATCATCAAGCCATCGAAGAATTTAACGCAAAAATTCATCAATTACCGGCAAAAGAAAAATCTTTAGAAGAGGTATTTCATATACCAAAGCTAATCGGACATCAAGCAGCGGTTCTGGAATCTATGTCAAGAACCATGGAACACATATCTCCAGAAAACTAATTTATCTATAAATCTGTAATTGATAATTGAAATTCTTCATTTTGAAATCCACAAATTATGTATAACACCCGAAGAAGTGGGCTAAAGTAGGGAGCGATTTATCTCCGCGGAAAAAGCAATGTTGCAAGTGGTTTCGACGATCTCTTCGATACGTTGCCCAGAGTTTCCATTCCAAATTTTGATGGAAGCTATCTAAAATGGCAACAATGTCATGACATTTTTAATAAAATGGTTCATGAATCAGCGATACCAAAAATACAAAAAATGTGGTATCTTAAAGCTAATCTTTCTGGAGAAGCAGAAAGGTTAGTCAGGCATTTAGAAATAACAGAAGTTAATTATGACACTGCCTGGACCATGCTTAAAGAACGTTTCAATAATAAGTGGGTCCTTTCGACATTTGAAACATTATTTGATCACCCTAATGTGACGAATGATTCTCAGTCAATAAAAAATCTGCATGACAAAATCAATGAATCAATGCAAAACTTGAAAAATATTGGAATAAAAACAGATACATGGGATCCAGTCCTTCTGTTTTATATGACAAGAAAACGAGATTGGCTTACACGCACACTGTATGAGCAAACTATTTTAGATACCAGGGAAATTCAAACAATAAAGGAATTCCTTGGGTTTCTAGAACAACGTTTTCTCGCACTCGAAGCCATCGGCGGAAAAATGCATAAACAAAAAAAAAAAGGGCTTCAGCAACAGCAAGTTCATTGGCATGCCTGTTTTGTCAAAAAGGGCATTATATAAGTTAAAAGATTGATTATTATTTTGATATAACAAAATCAAACTTTACTTTATTGAGTTGGATTAAGAACTGATTTTATTTAAGCTAAACAATTATTCATTATGACTACGCGTCGCTCCATCGCTGCCACCGTCTCTGCCGCTGCTGCCGCTTCTGCTGACGTTCTTTATTATTATTGGTTGCTGCTCTTCTTCGCTGTCGCTGTTGACCAAATTTAATTGTCATTGGCCAATGCATTCAAGTTATTGTTTTTGTTGTATGCACTTGGCTGAGTTCGAGCAACTTTGGAAATTGGCTATCCTGCATTCCCACGATCGCTGACCGAAAGGTGAACTCTTCCCTCATTAAACGCGACTGTCCTACGTCTTCGTAGGAGTTCCGTGATCGATTCTATTATTAGTAGAAGTAGATGGCTGATCCGTAGCTAACGGAAGATTCTATAGTTGTTTTGCTTCTTAGTTTTTCCAGCGCTTTTGTGTTGTTAATATTGAGTTCCTAGACCATTTGTAGTGAGAGAACTTCCTCTAACTTCGTCTTTTCTGCCATTAGTTAGAATAACGAAGGTTCTGGTTCGACTATGTTGATTTCCCTTGACTTGTAAGTAGTTTCGCCGATAGTTACTGTTGAATTACGGTATTGTATTATGAAGGAGCCTTGCGGTTGTAGGAGTTTTTCGTCTAGCGAGTCTGGTCCATTGAAGTCGTTCAGCAGAATGTGCCTGGCAGTATTTTTATTTTTTTTTTTCGCGCGGAGTCCCACGGCCCACTTACCCGCCCAACCGACCGAGGGGCGCAGCCGTGTATCGTACGGCGCGATTCGCGATAAAATAGACGCGAGATAGGAAAATAAAGGTAAAGGTCCGGGGAAAAAAGTAATAGTTAGATCAATATTGTGCCAATGAAGCAAGTATCAATCGTTTTAGGAGCGGCAGAGAGTCAAGATTTGATATTAAAGGAAAAAGTCTATTATAGTCAGAACATAATACTCTGAAAGGCTCATGCAAGGCGTAGTTGATCTACAATGATTAATAATAAAATAATTTCTAGTTAATCTACTTGGCACAGAAAAGTTTAGCCGACTCGGGGCAGTCAATATCACCATGTATAAGGTTATAAATAAAGATAGTACCAAGCATCGTTCTACGGTTGGCTAGGGATGGTAAATTTATCAAAAGAAGTCTACTAGAATAAGAAGGTAAGATAAGATTTGCATCCCAGTTTAGGCGCCGTAAAGCAAAAAGAAGGAAGTTTTTTTGTACAGATTCAATACGACCAATATGTATTCCGTATTGTGGACTCCAGACGGGAGACCCATACTCCAGACTCGGACGGACTAGCGAAATAAATAAAGTTTTAGTCAAATAAGGATCATCGAATTCTTTTGACCACCTTTTAATAAATCCAAGCACTCCTCTGGCTTTATTAACCATGGACGAAATGTGATTAGAAAATTTTAGTTTAGGGTCCAAGAGAACGCCTCGAAATCTGGTATGTGTTGATTGTTGATCATCTTACATTTCGGCCTCGAAATCTGGTATGTGTTGATTGTTGATCATCTTACATTTCGGTTCTCGAAGGTTCAGGGGAGCGTTTACGCATGTATCGTTGCTTAAATCTCGAAATCTGGTATGTGTGTATTGTTGATCATCTTACATTTCGGTTCTCGAAGGTTCAGGGGAGCGTTTACGCATGTATCGTTGCTTAAATCTTCCACAACTGAGGTTTCTGTGCTTGTGAATACAAAAGAGTTTATTGTGTTATATTTGGCCCATGTAATTGGTTATTTCTTCTTTTATTAATTGAATTTTATACTTTAAAATATTTGCTTTCTGATTTGCGATTTCTTCCGAGCTCTGGGTAACTTTTAACATTGCATTAGTTGTGTTAGTAAGTTGCTTAATTTTTTGATTAATTAATTTGATAATTACTACTTGTTTATTGTTGTTTTCTAATTGCTCATTTATCTTATTTTCTAAGATTTCGTAGTCGTGGTGGTCTGATGATCCCGCCAGCCATTTCCATGCAGTACCTATTGCTTCTATTGCCCTTTTTTGTCTTTTTTTTGTTTGAAGAATGCGTAAATCAGTATGAATCTGTTTTAATTCGTAGGAGAGCTAGGGGTGTAGTGGATGAGATGAGGTGAGTGAATGAAATAATTCTTCTAACTTCGCCAGAGTTTCTTTATAGCTGCGTTAGTTAAATATGTGGAATATGTTGAAATCCATTTAAGCAGATCAACTGGAAAACCTAAAAGGTCAAGTTTATGAATAAGAAGTAAGTGATTTACAGAGTCAAATGCTTTACTAAAGTCAGTGTAAATGACATCTGTTTGAAAACTACTATTGAAGCCTTTTATCACATAAGTAGTGAGCTCTAGAAGGTTTGTAATTGTGGATCTACGTTTAATAATTGATCTGCAAAAGTGCTGCAAATGAGGAGTAATAATTTTTTCAAAAAGCTTAGGAATAGCTGACAACTTAGAAATACCTCTGTAGTTGCTGGCTTCTAACTTGTTACCTTTTTTGAAAAGAGGAATAACAAATGATTCCTTCCAAATATTTGGGAATTGGGACGTTTCTAGAGATAAGGTAAACAACTTGTGAAGAGGTTTGCACAGGGCCTTAGCGCAACACCTAAGCACGCACCCAGGAATACCATCGGGCCCTGGTGAATAAACAGGCTTAATACGAAGAAGATCCAAAAGAAGAGAGCTTTCTGTTAAAGTGGGACAGAATATGAGGTTTGACTTGGGCATGTTGTAAGAATAAGGCTGAGATGAATAATCTAAAGTAGAGTAAGTCGTTTGAAAAAATTGAGCAAATATATCGGCTATTGCCTGATCTGTGGTTCCCGTCATGTTTTCGAACGACAGCGAGGAAGGAAAAGAATTAGATTTACTTATAAAACTGTTTCGGGTCCTGAGAGAACTGGACCTTACAACGGTTTATGTAACTATTATAACACTGAGCATTAAGCACGGTAAATCTTGACCGAGCACTTAAATATCTAGTAAAAACAGATTGAGAACCGGTATTTTTATATTTCCTAAAAAGTCTGGACTTTACATTTCTTAAGTGTGTCAACTCTTTGCTAAACCAAGGTGATTTATTGGAAGTTGACGGATAGTACCACGGAACACAGGAATTAAAAAATGAGTTTATTGCAGTGTAAAAACATTAACTGCATCGGACATATTATTGCATAAGTAAAGATCAGACCAATTAAAGCCAGAAATAAAATTATTAAGCCTCAGAAAGTGTGCCTTGCGAAAACAATGTATTCGTTTGGATTTTTCTGATTTTTCTTCTATAACTCTACCCGTATCAAAGAAAGTTCGATTGTTGGGTGATATGGATCTTCAGGTTGCGTGACTGGTGCTACTCTGGACAGAAACACACCTTCAGGATTCGATACAAAACACAAATCAAGTAGGCGACCTAATGAATTTCGAACATGGTTTACTTGAGATAGAGATATGTCAAGCAGGCCATCAATAAAATCATGCTGTGCTATAGGTAGTAAAACATTCGATCCATCCTCAGTGGACCAAGTAACTCCAGGTATATTAAAATCACCTAGAACTATCAACTGATCCCTATCGGAAAGCTTATTTGCAACGGACTTAATAACGGATAGGTGATTTAAATAATCAGGAAGTTCAGACAACGGCGGAATATATGAGCAAGTTATGTATATAAAGTTACCAGGAAGCGATAACTTTACTCAAATAAATTCAATGGTATTGAATTCATCAAAAAATAACTCCTCAGACGGGAGGTTTGAATCAATTCCAATTAAGACTCCACCTCCCCGTCTAGAGGGACGGTCATACCTATATATTGTGTACTTACCTGGAAAAACTTCGGAGCTAAAGATCTCCGGCTTTAACCAGGTTTCTGTAAACACAATATTATGAGATGCAAAGGAAAGGCTATCGGAATACAATTTAGTATAATTTAGTTTTTTGAAATTGAAATTGGTACACTGGTTTGGCCTCGACTAGGAAGATTTACTCCCACGGGCCCCTTCTTTTTTGTCTTAGCCTCGAACTCTTTTACAACCATATTATCCGGCCACAAGTCGCCCGAGCATATGGCAAAAAGTTCGTTAGGGACAGTTATCTTGAAAGATGAAATGTCTCTAGCATAAGAAAACTTAAACTTTTCCACCCTTACACTCTTACAATCGGCTTTAGTTTTGTCTTGTATATAAGACAATACATCAGAAGATGTTTGATCAGGGGAAAGCCGAGAAACAAAAATTTGTTTCTTTAGTGGAACCACTGAAAGGGATTTTGGTGGAGCAGACATTGTTTCTGCAAAACCAACTTGAGCCGGTTGTCCGGACTCAGTAGTCCCTTGTGGTGGTGATGCTACATTCTGAGAGATATGTGGATCCACTAATTGTGAAACCACTACGGACAAATCGGAATTCTTAGAAGTCCCTGGTTGCATGCATTCTGTAACGGATTGTTCGGATACCGAATCTTTTTTAGCTGCTGATCTTAGCAACATTTGAGGGTTTGCTGAAATCAGCTGCTGATCCGCCGGAATGCTCCGTTGTTCTTTTGATTTCGGTTGCGGGGTGTTCCCCTTTTGCTCCTTACCGCCAGCGGCCTTTTTGCGCTTAGGGGACTCTTCTAATAGCTTACGACTATTAAACTGCGAGTCCAGCGGAGAGAGGAGATCATCAGCTCGGCGAAAACTATCTCTAGCAACTCCGAAACAGCTAATCAGCCCCATCAGGCCCCCTTTAGTTTGGCGCATGAACGATTTCATCTCCTTCGCAACCTCGACACAAGCGTCACAACAAAACTGCAAATTGGGCCCCTTCGAAAGGTCATCACTTGTCCGGCCAGTAAAACCAGCGCACTTGGTGTGCACCATATTTTCACACAGCCAGCAAGTCATATTTGACTGGTCAGCCCTGATTACGAGGCTGCATTTTTTGCAGAAGCAGACTAAATTTTTATTATTCATTTTATATTTATTGGGACCACTGTACCAAGAAAGCAAATTGAAATTTATAAACGAGCAGTTATAAGTACCGCAAGAGCGCAGAAACTGCACGCTTAGAACTTTCAAAGCAAAGAGAGCAAGAGAGCGGGAGCGTAAATAAGTTAAAGTGCATGCACAAAAGAGGAACATCGGGGATATAAATAGGATAGAAAACACAGATAAGAATTACGAAAAACTAAAACAATTTATTAGTATCAATACAAAGTGCACTCATGAAGCGAACGGAGTTTAAATTTATGTTTAAATAACCGAAAGAGAATTTAATGTTGTTTTTATAAAACCCACCGATGGGAATAAACGAAAACAAAATACAAAATTCGAAGCGCAGAAAAAAAAACACGACCGTTCACTTTGAAAGTCAAAGACGATTTGGCCTTGTATGGCCATATTCTTGGCAGTTCGCACATTGTACCGGGCCATTGCGTTTGTGCGGTTCCTCAACTGTAATTCTGAGGTGCAGCAGGAACTGAAGATTGTAAATGGGGTGCACTTCGTATTTCTTTAGGGGCTTATTTTCTGGTTCGAGCTCAACCTTAAAGAGTGGCTGCGGCTTTCTATCCCTCTTAAGGATGTTGAAGACTGTCTTAGCGTTAAATCCCTTCTCTTGAAGCGCCTTTGTTATCTCTGCAGGCGTTACGTCGGACTCTATGCCCTTAAGTACGACATTCAGGCCCTTGCTACTTTTTAGCTGATACTTGTAAAAGTTCTTTTTATTCTCGGAAAGATATTTCGATAATACTCTGTAATTATCTTCACACTTCATTTGAATCTTTGTTTCTTGGATGTTGCCCTTTACTAGAGGTATTATGTGGAGGTTATTCTTTCCAATAAGCTCGATAATTTTGTTGACAAGAACATTGGAACTTTTTTCTCGAATATAAAAAGGCGGAGGTTTTGGCTTCCTTTTCTCGACTTCAGTGGATTCGGCCGCCTCAACGTCATAGGCGTCTTCCAAGATTTTAAATTGGTTTGAGTTCATGGGCGTTTCTATTCCAGCTAGGCTAGCATTGTTACGGGTTATTTTGCGTTGAGAATTTAGAGGGCTCATCTTTCTTTTGATTTGGATGTAGCGATCCATACCAGTCTGCACAGCCGGCTTAGCACATTCATTGGTTTTGTTCTGTTTTTCGGGCAGCGCAGCGGAGGACGTATTAATATTTTCGCTGCTAGCTGATGATGTCATTAAACGCGCAGTCGATACAGTTGCAGTTGTTGTTCTAGTTACAGTTGACGTTGTTAAAGAAATTGCAGTGCTAGTTACTGCTGATTACAGAAAGCGTCTTTTCGCGTTATAGTAGATTTATTAAAACGGTCACTGCACTTTTGTGATTTTATTGAATACTTTTTCCCGGAGCACAATAAATACACTTCTGCATGCGACGACTTGACTTCAAAAGACTTTTCTAGCGAAATAAAAATAATATATAATAACAAATATCCGGCAACAGTTAACCAACTGCTCCAAAAATCGACAACAAAAAACTAAAAAAACGTGATATTGCGATAAAGGAAAATTTAAATTTGTTTACCGAACTGATTGCTTGATGTCACACGAATCGAAGGGAATTTCACTTGTTACTATCCTTGGAAATGAAAGAAAATTTGAAAAATAAAAAAAAAGGAAAGGAAGGAACCGCTACTTATGTCGGTATCGGACAGTGGCTTGTTTGAAACAAATCTCACATGTATTCCAGATCCCGATTGAAATTATAGTGCCCCTTGTGAACGAATAAATAATTGTCACAAGCTACTTCCGGATGTGACATTTCTCTCAACTACTGTCAGAATTTTCCGTTTAGCTTAGTTTGTGATTTTATTTACCTTTAAAGTTTTTTAGTTTAATGACCTGGTATTTCAAACCGAGACAGAAACCGACCTAAGTTGGTGTTTGTTTTTTTTCCGTTTTCCTTAGCTTGTTAAATACCATGTCATCTCTGCTAAATTAAGGAAAGTTTCATTGTTAATTCTTGATTTTCGGTCAAAAAAATTTAATACTGATAATTACATAGTTTTGAATTCCAAGAAAATTCAAATGTATAACAAAAACTTTTGAGATTACAGGAGAGTTAAAATTGAAGGAAATTGAAAAGAAAACAAGAGTCGAATTGGTTTATCCATGAGTCTTAATGAGTGATTTCTCTAAGGCCCCACACGTTGGGCGCCACTTTTGATATTAATTATAATTAATTATCACTGTAACGTGCAATGTCAGAATGAATGGCTAATTTTCGAAAGAATCTGCGATGGCGTGGCACGCTGTAGATCTGGCACTAGCTCGTCGGCTTTGGGGGTGGAGGTCTTGCTCTTACAGATTCAGTTACGATGTACGGAAGAACGATAAACCAAATTCAAAAAAAATATATAGCATATAAAGAAATAAAAGGGAAGTAACTATTTGCGTAGCCGCTGGTGTAATTGTGCCCGCTTATCGCCCACCCTACCTAAGACACCTGCCGCTAGGGCATGGCTCTGGTGACCCCTTCTTCCCTACGACCGTGAAATCATCAGCTCAGTTCAGCAACACGTTTCTTTTAAGCTTCCATTTTAATTACAAAATTTAAATTCATAATAATATTAGAGAAAATATAGTAAATAAGGTTTATAATAAAAAATATAGAGTACGATCATAATATAATAAAGAATAATTCATGGTATTAAATATATGTTCTTAAAGAGTTATACTAATACTAGATATGATTATTTTATTAATTTCATTATCAGTTGTATTCATATGTGATATTTCAAAAACAAAAAAATAAAATTTTTTTCCAATTCCTTTTTAAAATTTAAGCTTAATTAGTTTAGTCTAAATTAATTTGATTTAAATTATTTTTTTTTTTTGTATAGAATTCACGAGATTCAACACTAATTTAATATTTGAATTTCTAGTAAAATATATTATTATTATATTATTTCTTTGTTTGCTTTTGCAATTGATAGATGTCAAACAAATCTCGCCAAAAAAAAACTAAATAAAAGTTTCAACCATTGCGTCGGATTCCACTAGAATATAAAATGTAAATTAAATCAATGACAACTCACTCAGTTTTCCATTGGCGAAAGATCCATCTTCCGTTCAACGAATATGCTGAAAATTAAATAGGCGCTTCATACTGCCATATGAGTTAAATACTTTTACTTTCTTGGCGAGAACAAACGACTGAAAGAAAACTTTTTGATTATTTTCCGAATATCTACATCGCGACTTTCTCTATCTCACAAACAAAATATTGTAACGGCCAGAATTGGCCGCACAATTTAAATATCTAATATCTAATCAATAAAACATTAAATAAGAATAAGTTAAAAAACATAAGCACAATCATGCGGACTTTGGCAGAAAAACCGAAGCAGCGAGTAAGATGCAATGCCAAAGAACTTGGCTGCATGAGTTCTGGAGTGCGTACAAAAACTCGAGTTCTGGACTGCGAATAGGAGAGTCGAGTTCTGGATGGCGAACGAGAAAGTCGAGTGCGGGAGTAGACTTGGGATTTTTTAACTTCGCGACCGGTAACCTTGCGGTTGTACCACGTGACCACGTATCCAACGGATACCCACACCACGCTTGCCGGGATCCGCTGAGTCTGTCTGAGTGAGTAGCGTTAAGACAAGGAGTGCGGTATAGGCAGGGAAAATCATTCACATGTAGAAACAGCATCTTATTACTAAAAATAAAACCAAAACCCTGTACACGAAACGATCCCACGTGCTTAACTAGTATTTCCGTGCCTCCAGTTCCAAAGTTCAACCTACCCGATCCTCACGTGCATTTTCGGTGACTGCTGCAAGGCGCCCAGCCTCCGCTCTCGGATGGTACGATCACCTGCTCCCCGCTTGCTTCGCAGCCGTTAGGGCAGAAAGCCTCGGTTGAGACAAATTGCCCAGCACTGCTAGTGGCGACCAGCCTCAGTTGCTTTTCCCAATTCCCCAAGCGGAGACCCTTTTGCGCAGGAAACTCTAACGCGAGCCGACAACCATCACCTTCAGTCGGCCCGCTCTCTACCCAAATTTTCGAGTCCCCAAATCTTATAAATTTTCTGTATGCGACCCTGGCCGGACTAAGACATATCCCAGCCAGGATAACTACTTTACAGATGGCGCCCGAGCACGGACACAGGGAATCAGGATAATTAGAGAATTCCATCCTTCGTGACTTAAAACGTCTGTAGTATGCATGTATCATTGTAGCGAGTACCCACTGTACCGACACCAACATTGTATTACAGTGTACTTAAACAAATACAAAAGCGCCGGCCGCTAAACTTTTGCGGCCAGCCGAAATATGAATGCGCCTCAGAGCCCAAGTTATGGGAAGTGCTAGTGTCAGCATATTCCCATGGCCTGAGTGCAGACACATACAAGGCATGCAGTGCTACCAGCACAAATACAATTGCGAGCATATACTTCGATATATATGACGGCCGCTGCCAATGTTTGCAGGCAGCGCAGCCGCAAATAGCTAACTGTAATTCATTATCAATTTGACGATTCAATAATAAAGATCTGCCCATGGCAAAGTAAAGTAAAGTGACTATTAATTATTATAAAAATATGATGGCAATATTATAACATGGCGACCGTGACACCGGTCCTGGAGGACATAGGAAGGAACAACTGCACGAAAGGAAAATTTGCGCTACAAATCTGGATACCAAACAACCTGAAACGCAGCGGCGATAAGTACCAGTTATAATATTTCATAGAGTGACTTGGCGGAGCGGAGGACCAGGAAATTGATGACGACTTCATACAAACTGCAACTGGAAATATAAATCTGAGTGAGTAGAGATGGAGTTATGGCAAAACGTAGGGACGTGCAAACCAAAATAAAAAAATAAAAAAAAAGTGGTTATTATATAAAAACAAACCAGCACCGCCCTGGGCAACAGCCCAAAAATTACAAAAGAACTTGATTTTCTTAATTCAAGTTTTGTAAATAAAATGCCAATAACTCCAGCTCACTCAGTGATTAAGAAAATTAATGACGACAAAAAAAAATTAACACCTCCACCTCCACTTCCAAGAAGAAACAAAGTGTGCCCTAAGACGACTGCGCTGGGCGACTGGAAAGCCCATTTTGCGAAGGCACCTGCGGAAAAACCTGTGCGATGACCGGCACCGGTACCGCCTGAGCCCATAGGCCCAGGACATCAGCAGCTGAGACAACAAGTGTGAGGGGTAGGCCGCCCCTTACGCCAGCGAAGGAGTATCAGCGACCCTGGAGAATTGAACCGACAGCGCTTCCAAGAGTGCACATCTTAAATTTTTTTTTATTATTTTATATGCATCTGCGATGCAAAAACTTATAATTAACAATAATTGTACAGACCAGGCAGTTTCTAGCTGCGGGTCTTAATTTTTTTTAACTAGGTAGGGATACATGTAACAATTTTATACAAGTTAACACGGTCACCCGGCAACAGAGAAGTTGCCAAACTGATCACGCGTAGCCGGCATGAGAATAATGCAAAGCCAGCGACACCTGCGGATATTGCACAACGACGGTAGCAGAAGCCCAAGCTTCGGTCAGCGCTATCAGCGGGCAATGCACTGCGACGCAACCGACGGCTACCCAACACCACACACGGGGCGCCGGGTCAGCACTTTCAGGGCATAGGGCTAGCTTTCATTATAAGAATTTATATACTTAGTATTTAGTTGAATTTTGGAAATAAATCGTGACGGTCATCGCCTCCCGAAACCTAAGTCTTCTCATTCGCGCAGTACCGCGCGTCTTAAGTAAAAACCTGAATAAGGAAATAATTAATTGGCACCCAACGCGTTCGTAAGACCCTCGATCCGTTAAAATAAAAAATAAAATAAAAAAACGCGTTCGTAAGACCCTCGATCCGTTTAAATAAAAAATAAAAAACACGTTCGTAAGACCCTCGAACAGTTAAAAAAAGACATTTTAAAAACCAATTCGCCAACTCCGTCGAACCGGCAGCAGCAATTAAAAGAAGGAAGATAACACGAGCATCAGCAGCAATTTAATTTTTCTACAATTAAAAAAACCATGTAAGTGGAGTGTTCATTGATATTCATTGATATTTTTCCCCGAATTTTTTTAAAATCAGAATATTTTCCAAAAAGTAATTTTGACAATTATAAAATAACAAAATAAATAAAAATATTTCAAGAGTCTAAAAAATAAAAAAGGCACAAGCTCGGGAAATAATTTTTCAAAATTTTTATTTTTCCGACAAAGAAATTAAATACAGTGGGAACAAAATTCTTTGTTCTTTGTGTTAAAACATATGAGTGATAGTGAGATAGAAGAATTGTTAAAAGAATTCCGAAAGCTAAAAAGCGCGGATAATTTTCAAGTAGACCAAAACAACTTAAATATGGCAATGACCAACGACCAATTAAAGGCCATTATAGAGGGCGCGGTTGCGAGCGCACTCGCCGCACAGCAAAAAAATTTCGAACAAAAATTACAGGACGCTCAGAAGCGCCTAGGTGGTGTTAATATCGGTACACCAGAAGTTGAAACATACAGAGATGCAGATATCAGAATAAGTATTACATGTAATGAGACCTTAGATATTATAAAGTCCCTGCCGGACTTCGAGGGTAAAAATGAGACGTACGTCTCATGGAGAAAAGCGGCGCACACCGCATATAAAGTGTACGAAAAATACGATGGTAGTTCCAAACATTACCAAGCTTTAGGGATACTAAGAAATAAAATAAAAAATTCAGCCGATATGGTTCTTTCGTCGTTCGACACACCTCTGAACTTTAGGGCCATAATAAACCGACTAGACTTCACATACGCGGACAAGCGGCCGGTATACTTAATAGAACAGGAGATGTCAACGCTCCGCCAAGGAAACATGACACTCTTACAATACTATGACGAAGTAGAGAAAAAACTGACTCTGCTTATAAATAAGACAATTATGACCTACGACAACACCGTAGCTGCTCCACTGAACGAAAAATACAGAGCGGATGCGCTACGCGTTTTTATTTCTGGAACAAGAAAATCGCTAAGCGATGTTCTTTTTCAGCAAGACCATCTGATCTTCCTTCCGCTCTAGCGCTAGCACAGGAAGTAGAGGCTAACCATGAGCGATATATGTTCGCAAGTAATTTTGCCCGTAGCACGGAGGAAAAACTCCAAAGGTCCGAACAGAGACAACTGGACAGAGAAAGAAATACGGTAACAGAATCTAGATTCCACCCGGAGGGTAAAAACCCCCATTTTAATAAAAGGCCAAGACAGCCACTTAGACAAGATCCGGTACAGCCAATGGACGTCGATAGCTCATCTCGCTTTAGACAGCCAACTCAAAATCAACAAAGTGGTCCGTTTCAAAGACAGCCCCTAAACAGTCAATGGCAGACAAGTCCACAAAATTTCCAAGCGAACGCTTACAATAACCAGGGACTGGCAAGTAAAAGACCTAATAATAGTAGCGCTAGGTACACAGGACCGAAACATCAAAGAATAAACCATTTAGCGTTAGACAACGATTTATCGAACGAAAACAATGACGAATACCCTACAGTAGCAGAGGAAGAAGTAGAAGATGTAGACGATGACCTTGTAGAATATGACGAAATAAATTTTTTAGGCATAACTCCCTGCTCCCATTCATAGAAAGGGATATCGCAGGGAGGAAAATCAAACTTTTGATAGACACAGGGGCTTCCAAAAATTATATCAAGCCTATGAAAGAATTAAAAAACATTATTTACGTAAATAAACCTTTTTCTGTAAAATCAATCCATGGTCACAACACCATAAATAAAAAATGTATGATGCACCTTTTTAACACAACTACAACATTTTTCTTACTACCGAACTTAACGACCTTTGACGGAATAATCGGACTAGACTTACTAAAAAAAACTGATGTCGTACTCGACCTAAAGGACAAGAAATTAATAACTAATAGCAGTGCAGAAGAAATTAAATTTTTTAAATGTGCAAATGTTAATTTTACAAAGGTTGAGGATATTGAGGTACCCCAGGAAATTTTAGAAAAATTCCAGGACATGTTGGGAAATCGCACAGGCGTATTCGCAGAACCGAACGAGGCGCTGCCTTACAATACTAATATCATTGGTACTATCCGGACAGAGAACGAAGACCCAATATATTCAAAATTGTACCCATACCCGATGGGTGTGTCCGACTTTGTAAATAAAGAAACAAAAGCCATGTTACGAGACGGCATAATCCGACCATCTCGGTCTCCGTATAACAATCCTGTTTGGGTTGTAGATAAAAAAGGGACCGATGAGCAGGGAAACACAAAAAAACGCCTAGTAATAGACTTCCGAAAACTTAACTTAAAGACAATAGACGACAAATACCCTATCCCGAATGTTGTTTTTATCCTGGCAAATTTAGGGAGGGCGAAACACTTTACCACATTGGATTTGAAGTCTGGTTTCCACCAGATACTTCTCGCCGAAAACGACAGAGAGAAAACAGCCTTCTCAGTAGGAAATGGGAAATATGAATTTTGCAGACTGCCCTTTGGATTGAAGAACGCGCCCAGCATTTTTCAGAGAGCCATCGATGATGTGCTCAGAGAACAAATAGGGAAATCATGCTATGTCTATGTCGATGACGTAATTATTTTTTCAGAAAATATGCACGATCATGTGAAACACATAGCATGGGTCTTGGACAAATTATATGAGGCCAACATGAGGGTTTCACGTGAAAAATCTAATTTCTTTAAAGAAAGCGTAGAGTATTTAGGTTTCGTAGTTTCACGAGGAGGCATAAGAACATGCCCTAGCAAAGTAGATGCAATTCGTAACTACGAGCAACCAACCACTCTATTTAATGTCAGATCATTCCTTGGATTAGCAAGTTACTATAGGTGTTTTATTAAGGACTTTGCATCCATTGCAAAACCTATAAGTGACATCCTAAAAGGCGAGAATGGCAAAGTAAGCGCAGGTCAATCTAAAAAAATACCCGTTAACTTTGATGAACATCAGCGCCAGGCATTTGAGAAGCTTAAGAGTGTTCTCGCGTCAGAAAACGTAATGTTATTATATCCAAATTATAAAAAAACCTTTGACTTAACGACGGACGCTTCGTCTTTCGGTTTGGGAGCAGTCTTATCACAAGACGGAAAACCCATAACCATGATATCACGAACTTTAAAAGACAGGGAACTAAATTTTGCAACAAACGAAAGAGAGTTGTTGGCAATTGTGTGGGCCTTAAAGAGCCTCAGAAATTACCTATACGGCGTAAAAAATTTAAACATTTTTACTGACCACCAACCACTAACTTTCGCCGTCTCAGATCGCAATCCAAACGCAAAAATTAAGCGCTGGAAAGCTTTCATTGACGAGCACAATGCACAAATTTTTTACAAGCCAGGAAAAGAGAACTACGTTGCTGACGCGCTGTCCCGACAGCACATTCATTCGCTAGAAGAAGATGCGCAGTCAGATATTGCCACAATACATAGCGAATTATCACTAACCTACACCATCGAAAAAACGGACAAGCCGGTCAACTGCTTTCGGAACCAAATAATAATAGAAGAAAGCGGAATTGCTTCAGTTAGAACGGTCATTATGTTTGGTGAAAAGACTCGACATCTCTTACATTTCTCGGATAGAGAAACACTTATGCAGAAAATATGTGATGTGGTCAAGAAGGACGTAGTCAATGCAATTTTTTGCGAACTACCAGTACTGGCATTTATCCAACATAAATTAATAGAAACATTCCCGACAACCACTTTTCGTTACACAAACCGCATGGTGACCGACATCTTAGACAAAAACGAACAAAAAGAAATTACTGTGTCAGAACATAACAGGGCTCATAGAGCTGGACAGGAAAACGTGAAGCAGATCATGCAGGACTATTTTTTCCCAAAATGACTCATATGGCAAATGAGGTCGTCGCAAATTGTAAAATTTGCCAGAAGGCAAAATATGATCGACACCCTCAGAAACAGATTCTCGGGGAAACACCTATTCCCTCATACACGGGCGAAATATTACATATTGACATATTTTCGACCGACAAAAATACTTTCTTACTTGTGTAGATAAATTTTCAAAATTTTCAATTGTCCAACCAATTGCTTCCAGAACCATTGCAGACGTACAAACCGCGATATTACAACTTATAAATTTCTATCGACGACCAAAAACAATTTATTGCGATAATGAGCCTTCTATAAAATCCGAAACAATTAAGTCCCTTTTAAGTAACCGGTTTAACGTACAAATCGTTAATGCACCGCCTCTTCATAGTACATCGAACGGACAAGTGGAAAGATTCCACAGTACACTGACAGAAATTGCACGGTGCTTAAAAATTGAAAGAAGTATTGAAGACACTGTTGAACTAATACTTCTCGCGGCCATAGAATACAATAGAACTATTCACTCAGTAACAAATAAAAGACCCATTGACATAATACACTCATCGACCATTGAGCTCAACACAGAAATTAGGGATAAAGTCTTAAATGCCCAGAACATTCAACTACAAAGATTGAACAAAACAAGACAAGACAGAAATTTTCAGGTAGGAGACAAGGTTCTTGTGAAATCAAATAAGAGGTTGGGAAACAAACTTTCAGATTTGTACTCCGAGGAAACCGTCGAAGCAGACTTAGGGACCACAGTCTTAATAAAAGGGAGGGTGGTCCATAAGGACAATTTGAGGTAATTACAATAAATCTTATTTTTCTTTTTATTTTTATCTTCGACACACTAGGATTTGGATGATTCTACTCCTCGCCGTACCAATAGCAGCTAAAATGACCGACTACACGACCTCAAATTACATACCAATCATAGACGGGCATGTGACTATTTGGAGAGACTTCCAATACCTCAAACACTCAACCAACTTAACCATGTACTCGGAAATAGTTAAAGAAACAGAAGAAATGAGAAACCATTTCCCCCAGTCACATATGAGGCAGATATTAGACTCAGATTTACGACACATTAAGACTCTCATAGATACCGTAAATGTTCATCATAGACACGCTAGAAGCATAAATTTATTAGGCACCGCATTAAAAATCGTAGCCGGTACTCCAGATTTTGATGACTTTGAGAACATTAAATTTAGGCAGAAAGAACTCATAGAATCAGAAAGTAGACAAATAAAAATTAACACAAAGACCCAGGAACAAATAAACATCCTAACGAACACGGTAAACATTTTAGTAAAAATGCAAAAGCAAAACAGATAAATACAGAAAATTTATATGAGAACTTGCTATCAAGAAATAGAATTATTATTTCCGAACTCGAGGCCTTAATGTTGTCGGTTACTCTTGCAAAAATTGGAATAATCAATCCCGCGATTTTAGACTCAAATGACTTACAAAATTTAATCAATGAACATTCCACAAATGTTACTATAACCGATCTAATGGAAGTAGCTCAAATTAAAGTTTTATTAAATAATAACTTTTTACACTTTATATTAAAATACCCTAAGCCCTACATAGCTTGTAAGAAAATAATCTTGCACCCCGTTGAACACAACGGCACTATTCTTAATTTTGCCGAAGGCGATAGTATAGCTGACTGCGGTAACAAAATCATGCCGATTGGAAACTGCAGCGCTGCCCTTACGACAACATTCTGCAGAGAACTGCCCTATGCAACATGCGCACAACAACTCCACTCAGGAGACAACGCACACTGTTCGACTCGCACCAGCCACCTCGAGCCACTAACAATTATCGATGACGGCGTTATTATTCTCAATGACGGAACAGCTACGGTCAATGGACAACTGGTAACTGGAACGTTCCTCGTTACATTCGACGAGGAGGTAAAAGTAAACAACACCTTATACCGAAACTTGAAGAGCTACGTAAAAAAATTCCCAGCACCCGCTGCATCAACGGTCCTTAACATTACAGACCATCAGGAAATACTGAGTTTACCATACTTACAGAAATTAAACATAGAAAACCTACGATACATTGGCGAAATGGAAAAGAGACTGCAAAACCGGCCTATAATATCTGGAGTGGCCGCGATCGCTTTCTTCGCCATCTGCTTTATCATTTTCAAGCTCTACCAAAGACGCCAGCGAGTTCGTCGCCAGCATGACCTTCAAGTTATTATTGACGGTTTCAAGAAGTCCGAGGGCGTCCTTCATCTAAGCGGGGGAGGAGTTAACACGGTCACCCGGCAACAGAGAAGTTGCCAAACTGATCACGCGTAGCCGGCATGAGAATAATGCAAAGCCAGCGACACCTGCGGATATTGCACAACGACGGTAGCAGAAGCCCAAGCTTCGGTCAGCGCTATCAGCGGGCAATGCACTGCGACGCAACCGACGGCTACCCAACACCACACACGGGGCGCCGGGTCAGCACTTTCAGGGCATAGGGCTAGCTTTCATTATAAGAATTTATGTACTTAGTATTTAGTTGAATTTTGGAAATAAATCGTGACGGTCATCGCCTCCCGAAACCTAAGTCTTCTCATTTGCGCAGTACCGCGCGTCTTAAGTAAAAACCTGAATAAGGAAATAATTAATTTACACATACCACAAAATTTAAACAAAAAAATAATTTAATTAATTAATTAAATACATAATTAAATAAATGCCTAAGACAAAAAAAATAATAAGAGAAAAGGGAGAAAAAATAAAAGAATTAAATAGGCAGCTATATGCTGAAAAATCTACCCCAGTATCCTGGGATGAAAATGTAGAAATTAAGAAAGAATTAGAGAACACGTATAGGGAATTAGATGCCTACAAAAATAAAAATGATATGAAGAAGGCTAGAAAACCTAATTGCCCTGCAGATTGTAAAGGGCCTTTCGAAAATACAGCTTGCGAGTATACGTGCCATAAGAAAAATTAAAAGATATCAAAATAAAAAGAAAATATTTAAATATGATTGAACATTTTTTGTTATGAAAAGTAACGCAATATCTAAAACAGATTTTGAAAGCGTTACAGAAATAATACCCAAAATGGGTTTAATTGATAGTAAAACAGTGGACTCCACCGCTAATGTAATTAATAAAATCGAATCAAAAACTATTGATACCGAATAATTGTTTTTATAATGAGTGCATACATTTTGTATAAAGCCTATATGTACCACAATAAGTGTGTATCAAAAATAGTTATAAATAGAAGCCAGGCCAACGATCTGGATAAGATTTAAATTTATAAAGCACAAACAATTATTATAAAAATATGTTCAAAATAAAAATTATAGTCAAAAATTTGTAAATGTATGCAATGACATACCAAAATAAGAAAATTGAAATTTTGAAATAAAAATAAAAATAAAATATATTAACATACAAAATGAATACCACAGATTGCATAAGAATTACTCTATCCAATCAACCAAATTTTGAGAATAGGGTATTAGCCATACTAAGAAACAGAGGAGAGGCTCTATCAATTTCAGATTTTGAAGACGAATATATGAATAGGTTCGTACCTAGCTTTTTCCCCGCTTTTTCATTGCAGCGGTACGCAAAAAGCAATAGTACTGTCTACAGTAAGACACTGTAAAGTATTTTCGGAAGTAGACATACACCCAGTCCTAGGACATATAAATGTACTAAAAATTATGCACAACTAATACAAAAAAAATAAGTCCTTAGTATGGAATGGGAGCAATTAACTCTCCACATACGAGAATTAAAGGACACATTTGACAAGTCTTACAAATGTATAAGCCAAAATAGGCCAATACATAAAGACACTATTAATAAACATGCAAAGATTCTTGTAGATTCTTTCAATACTGCAAGAACTTTAGTACATGAAAATAGGGTAGCGATAAATAAAACGAATTGCTCAAAATGATCTAAATTATTGATCAAATTACGTTCAAATCTAATAACTGTCAAAGATAGGTATAATTTAAATATATCGATACCGACAATTTTAAATACACCTTTGACAATAGATCAAGACATAGAAGTAACGGAAAATGAAGATTCCGATTCGAGCGAAGGAATCGAAAAAAAAAAATCTACATGATCTAACAATTCCTGCAGTTATAACAGTAACAGAAGCAGAAGAAGAAGAATATAGGAATCAGATGTAAGCGTGCCAGGCACAAAAGAAAAGATAAAGGCAGATCCATAACGGGTAAAAGATACATCTTCAAAGATTCATAACAGCCTTAAAGTTGGTTAACTTAACTAAAGGCACATTCGAAGATTTGGCTGTAGAAGTCATTAAATCCAAAATAATAGGATCTACACTATACAAAGTACAGAATGAAACAACAATAAATTCAATAATAAAGAAATTGCAAGACACTATAGTCGGTGAAACATCCGATGTAGTCAAAGCAAAAATGGCGAAAACAAGCCCAAAAGGCAAAACAGCTGAGAAATTTACATCAGAAATAGACAACTTACGAAAGCTCCTTGAAGCCTCGTACATTGACGAAGGCCTACCAGCCGAACACGCTGACAAATTCAGCACAAAAGAAGCCATTACCACAATGGTGAAAAATTGTGAGCATGGCCGCATAAAAACAATTTTAAAGGCAGGCAACTTCACAACTATGAATGAAGCCGTCACTAAGTACATACAATGCAGTACTGAAATGACAGGCAATGCAAATTCAATACTGTACACACAAAGAGGAAACAACTACCGCGGTAACAACTTCAGAAATAATTATCGCGGTAGGGGCAATAACCGAGGTAATTATCAGAATAACGGATATTACCAATATAATGGCTATAACCAAAATAACGGTTATAACCGAAACTATAATAATCAGACCAACAACAATTATAGAGGTTGTGGTTATTATAGAGGAAACAACCGTGGTGGAAACACCAACAACGCAAATACGAACACCAACGGACAGAATAATAATAATGTCCGACAGGTACAAACCACGTCGGAAAACCAATAAAGACCCTTAGGATAAAAAACACAGTAAAGAATACGGTTCATACTATCAATCTTAATTTCAATCTTTTCGTTTCTCTCAAAAATGAATGCACAAATAAATTATATACATTACTAGTTGATACAGGTGCAGACATATCATTAATAAAAAGAAACTTCGGACTCGTTTAACAATGTTGATTATAAAAATATTACCCAAATATCAGGTGTTGGTGAAGGAACAACCAACTCAAAGGGATTAGTATCAATAGAACTTCTTTCAAGCAACTATGCTATACCACATACTTTTCATT
Organism: Drosophila carrolli; assembly: GCA_018152295.1. Lineage (NCBI taxonomy): Eukaryota > Metazoa > Arthropoda > Insecta > Diptera > Drosophilidae > Drosophila > Drosophila carrolli. The sequence goes on along the minus strand of JAECXJ010000295.1, from coordinate 34,233 downwards.
TAGTAACATCAAATTTTCCTATTCCATGTGATGGAATCATAGGCATAGATTTTATGAAAAAATACAATTGTCAAATAGACTTAAAACCAGAAAACTATTGGCTCATACTGAGACCAGATAACCTCTATAATCCGATTAATATTCCAATAAATCATACACTAGAAAATAATTTGACAATTCTACCAGCAAGATCCGAAGTAGTCCGAAAAATTGCTATAAATTCAGCAACTAGGTATGTATTAATACCAAACCAAGAAATCCAAAATGGTGTATTCATTGGAAATTCCATTGGAGATTCTAAAAACACTTTTGTCCGAATTTTGAATACAACTAAAAAAATTGCAATCATTCAATTAAATACACTGAAAATTGAACCATTGGATGATTACGACATAATTAAATATAATAAAAATGTAAACAAAGAAGAAATTATAGAAAAATTAAACAAAAATTTTCCACCTCAGTTCAAGGAAATTCTTAACAAATTATGCACAAAATACACAGACATACTCGGAAAAGAATCCGAATCAATATCAACTAATAATTTTTACAAACAAAAAATAAGAATGAAAGATGATGAACCGGTATACATAAAGAATTATAGAATTCCCCACAGTCAAAAAGACGAAGTAGAAAAACAAGTAGACAAATTAATTAAAGACAAAATAGTAGAACCTTCAGTTTCTGAATACAACAGTCCATTACTAATCGTCCCGAAAAAATCATTACCAAATTGTGATACTAAAAGATGGCGTTTAGTAATTGATTACCGCCAAATTAACAAAAAAATTTTATCAGATAAATTTTCACTACCAAGAATAGACGATATTCTTGACCAATTAGGTAGAGCTAAATACTTTTCATGTTTAGATCTAATGTCAGGATTTCATCAAATAGAACTCGAAGAAACGTCTAGAAATATAACATCCTTTTCCACGAGCAATGGCTCCTATCGCTTCACGCGATTACCTTATGGTTTAAAAATAGCTCCAAATTCTTTCCAAAGAATGATGACAATTGCATTTTCAGGTATCGTTTTATTAAAAAATTTTCCGATTACTCACGACACATAACTAGATTATGTAAAAAGAATGTTAAATTCGAATGGACAGATGAATGTCAAAACGCATTTGAATACCTTAAAATTCAATTAATGAAACCTACACTTCTACAATACCCAGATTTTAATAAAGAATTTTGTATAACAACAGATGCAAGCAAACAAGCGTGTGGAGCTGTTCTTACTCAAGATTACAATAACACACAGCTACCAGTAGCCTATGCATCAAGATCATTTACTAAAGGAGAGAGCAACAAAAATACAACTGAACAAGAATTAGCAGCGATCCACTGGGCAATAAATCACTTTCGACCATATATTTATGGAAGACATTTCACAGTCAAGACAGACCATAGGCCATTAACTTACTTATTTTCGATGACAAACCCGAGCTCAAAACTAACGCGAATGAGATTAGACTTAGAAGAATATGATTTTACTGTGGAATATCTTAAGGGAAAAGACAATCATATAACCGATGCGCTTTCAAGAATAACCATAATGGATTTAAAGAACATTCAAACGAATAATAAAATTCTGACAGTCACTACCAGAAACCAAAGTAAACAGAAAAATTCCTGCGCAGGAAATGAAAAAGAAAAAATAGATTTGCCTAGGCAAACTCTAAATAAAGCTTCTCAGCCCAACGTATACGAAGTCATTGTAAATGACGAGTTACGAAAAGTAGTGACCTTGCGAATAACAGATTCACTATGTTTACTAAAGCATGGAAAAAAGTTATAGCAAGAATTGATGTTAGCGATATGTACACCAAGGGAATTCTCGACTTAGGTCAGTTCTTTCAAAGGCTTGAAAAAGAAGCCGGTATACTTAATATCAGCAAACTCAAAGTGGCACCGAGCGAAAAGATCTTTGACACTACATCAATAGAATCTTTTAAAATAATGAGCAATAAAATATTACAATCTCTAAGAGTAGCGCTACTCAAGCCGGTGACCCTATTATCAAAAAATGATAAAGAGAAAGAAGCATTACTGTTTACATTCCATGACGATCCAATACAAGGAGGTCATACAGGCCTAGCTAGAACATTAGCAAAGATAAAAAGGCATTATTATTGGAAAAATATGACCCGATTTATAACAAATTATATAAGAAAATGCCCAAAATGCCAAAAATCCAAAACAACAGAACATACAAAAACACCATTGGCGATAACTAAAACGCCACAAATGGCTTTCGACAGGGTAATTGTCGATACGATCGGTCCACTACCTAAATCTGAACAAGGAAATGAATATGCAGTAACGCTAATTTGCGATTTAACTAAGTACCTTGTAGCAATACCAATCCAGAACAAAAGTGCGAAACAGTGGCAAAAGATATATTCGAAGATTTTATTCTGAAGTACGGTCCAATGAAGACGTTCATCACGGACATGGGAACAGAATACAAAAATTCGATAATTGAAGATTTATGCAAAAACTTAAATATCAAAAACATAACTTCAACAGCACATCATCACCAGACTGTAGGAACCGTGGAGCGAAGCCGCAGAACATTTAATGAGTTCATCCGCTCATACATCTCAGTTGATAAAACCGATTGGGATGTATGGTTGCAATACTTCGTATATTGTTTCAACACAACACCCTCTATGGCACATGACTATTGTCCATATGAGTTAGTTTTTGGTAAAACTTCAAATTTACCTCAACAATTTAATAGCATAGATAAAATAAAACCTCTATATAATGTAGATGACTACGCTAAAGAATCTAAGTTTAGACTAGAACAAGCATTTAAGAGAGCTAGATTAATGTTAGAATCTCATAAAAAGAAACAAAAATTAGATATGACAAAAATACCTTAGATTTGGATTTAAAAATAGGAGATCAAGTTTTATTGAAAAATGAAACAGGGCATAAGCTAGACTTTAAATATACTGGACCTTATAAGGTTGAAAGTATAGAAGAAAACGATAACATAGTAATTTCAAATAACAAAAATAAAAAACAAACAGTACAATAGGATAGGTTAAAAATTTTTATTTCATAATCACTTTAATTCTCTTATAATATATCACGTATGGCCATACATAAATTAAGAACCATAATTTAATGGAAATATAAAACAAAATTAAAAAAAAAAAAATATATATATACTAAAATAAATAATACTTTCTGATTCGAAAAAAAAACAATAATAAATTAAATAAATAACACAACAACAAAAAAAATAAAAAAATATATATATTATTATAAAACAAGATGTTCATTTATATTTTATATACATATAGTAAGAAAATAACTTCATAGAATTACGTTATTTTTCAAAAGGAGGGAGATGTAGTATGCATGTATCATTGTAGCGAGTACCCACTGTACCGACACCAACATTGTATTACAGTGTACTTAAACAAATACAAAAGCGCCGGCCGCTAAACTTTTGCGGCCAGCCGAAATATGAATGCGCCTCAGAGCCCAAGTTATGGGAAGTGCTAGTGTCAGCATATTCCCATGGCCTGAGTGCAGACACATACAAGGCATGCATGTACAACTTCCCTCGCGCTCTCAGTGCTACCAGCACAAATACAATTGCGAGCATATACTTCGATATATATGACGGCCGCTGCCAATGTTTGCAGGCAGCGCAGCCGCAAATAGCTAACTGTAATTCATTATCAATTTGACGATTCAATAATAAAGATCTGCCCATGGCAAAGTAAAATAAAGTGACTATTAATTATTATAAAAATATGATGGCAATATTATAACATGGCGACCGTGACACCGGTCCTGGAGGACCTAGGAAGGAACAACTGCACGAAAGGAAAATTTGCGCTACAAATCTGGATACCAAACAACCTGAAACGCAGCGGCGATAAGTACCAGTTATAATATTTCATAGAGTGACTTGGCGGAGCGGAGCACATTTACGGGCAGAGGACCAGGAAATTGATGACGACTTCATACAAACTGCAACTGGAAATATAAATCTGAGTGAGTAGAGATGGAGTTATGGCAAAACGTAGGGACGTGCAAACCAAAATAAAAAAATAAAAAAAAAGTGGTTATTATATAAAAACAAACCAGCACCGCCCTGGGCAACAGCCCAAAAATTACAAAAGAACTTGATTTTCTTAATTCAAGTTTTGTAAATAAAAAGCCAATAACTCCAGCTCACTCAGTGATTAAGAAAATTAATGACGACAAAAAAAATTAACACCTCCACCTCCAAAGCAGTTTCCAAGAAGAAACAAAGTGTGCCCTAAGACGACTGCGCTGGGCGACTGGAAAGCCCATTTTGCGAAGGCACCTGCGGAAAAACCTGTGCGATGACCGGCACCGGTACCGCCTGAGCCCATAAGCCCAGGACATCAGCAGCTGAGACAACAAGTGTGAGGGGTAGGCCGCCCCTTACGCCAGCGAAGGAGTATCAGCGACCCTGGAGAATTGAACCGACAGCGCTTCCAAGAGTGCACATCTTAAATTTTTTTTTATTATTTTATATGCATCTGCGATGCAAAAACTTATAATTAACAACAAGAGAGAACGCTATAGTCGGGTGCCCCGACTATCAGATACCCGTTACTCAGGTAAAGGAAGTGCGAGGGAGATGGAGATAGAAACTTTGATCACGCATAACTTTATTGATAAACACAATAAACCTGCATTTTTACTTTTCCGAAATATATATTATATCGTATATAAGCGATTGTGGGCGTTAAAGGGGGCGTGGCACCTTTTTGAAACAAACTTGCGCTGCGTAGGAACTCCTAGAATCTGCATGCAAAATGCGAATCTTCTAGCTTTTATAGTTTCCGAGATCTCAGCGTTCATACGGACGGACAGACAGACGGACAGACGGACAGACGGACATGGCTATATCGACTTGGCTAGTGACCCTGATCAAGAATATATATACTTTATAGGGTCGGAAACGCTTCCTTCTAGCTGTTACATACTTTTGCACGAATACAATATACCCTTTTACTCTACGAGTAACGGGTATAAAAAGCTCCCAAAAGAAGAGCTCGATTTTCTGATAGAACTAAGTCCAACCAACTATTGCAATGCTTTGAAATGGAAGAACGAATCTGACGGAAACTGACGGAAACTTCCCCAACTTCAAACATTACCTGAGCCTCTTAAGTGCCTAATCCTAGGCGGTCATCCCAAGCATGCCCACTTCTTAGACCGGTTACGAAAATACAATTCATTATTTCAAATGACTTCATTCGGCTGTAATAAAGTTTATGAAAAAGGTTTCATGCCAACTTTTAAGGTTCAGGGTCAGGTATATCACCTAATTGGCAGTCTATGGCCTACAAAGGAAAAAGAAGCACAGTTTCTTCAAATATATTTTGTTGGTGAGGATGAAAAGGAAACAGAACTGAGATGTAAAAATGCGTCTGATGTGAATCGTGATTTGGTAAAAGCTTTACAATCTATGTTGCATAAAATTAATCCGTTCGTTAAAGATTTAAAATCAACTATTGACAAAGTTCATGCAAATACTACTGACTACAAAATGATAATTCATGCCGATCGCACACCATCTGGATCTCACAAGGGTTGCTATAATGCACCAAGAGCAAGTGAAGTAGCTTTACTTATTGTTGGTCAGCAGTTCAAACAGAGAGATATTATTCTTGAAAGTCATAATTTAAAATTACAAAAAATTAATGAACTACACCGTTCCTATGACGCGTTGCAGTATCCGCTTCTCTTTCCACATGGAGAGGATGGATATTCAATTGATATACCGCAAGTAGATCCTCTATCAAAAAAACATTTAAAAACAAGAGAGAACGCTATAGTCGGGTGCCCCGACTATCAGATACCCGTTACTCAGGTAAAGGGAGTGCGAGGGAGATGGAGATGGAAACTTTGATCACGCATAACTTTTTAACGAATGGTCCGATTTGAAAAATTTCTTCTACATTTCGATAGGTATTGATAAACACAATAAAACTGCATTTTTACTTTTCCGAAATATTTAAATTTTTAAAATCGTATATAAGCGATTGTGGGCGTTAAAGGGGGCGTGGCACCATTTTGAAACAAACTTGCGCTGCGTAGGAACTTCTAAAATCTACATGCAAAATGCCAATCTTCTAGCTTTTATAGTTTCCGAGATCTCAGCGTTCATACGGACAGACAGACAGACAGACAGACGGACAGACAGACGGACAGACGGACAGACGGACAGACGGACATGGCTATATCGACTCGGCTAGTGACCCTGATCAAGAATATATATACTTTATAGGGTCGCAAACGCTTCCTTCTAGCTGTTACATACTTTTGCACGAATACAATATACCCTTTTACTCTACGAGTAACGGGTATAATAATTGTACAGACCAGGCAGTTTCTAGCTGCGGGTCTTAATTTTTTTTAACTAGGTAGGGATACATGTAACAATTTTATACACATACCACAAAATTTAAACAAAAAAATTTAATTAATTAATTAAATACATAATTAAATAAATGTCTAAGACAAAAAAAAAAATAATAAGAGAAAAAGGAGAGGAGGTCAGAAGAACTTCCTGAATTTAAAAATAAAAGAATTAAATAGGCAGCTATATGCTGAAAAATCTACCCCAGTATCCTGGGATGAAAATGTAGAAATTAAGAAAGAATTAGAGAACACGTATCGGGAATTAGATGCCTACAAAAATAAAAATGAAGGAGGCTAGAAAACCTAAGTGCCCTGCAGATTGTAAAGGGCCTTTCGAAAATACAGCTTGCGAGTATACGTGCCATAAGAAAAATTAAAAGATATCAAAATAAAAAGAAAATATTTAAATATGAATGAACATTTTTTGTTATGAAAAGTAACGCAATATCTAAAACAGATTTTGAAAGCGTTACAGAAATAATACCCAAAATGGGTTTAATTGATACTAAAACAGTGGACTCCACTGCTAATGTAATTAATAAAATCGAATCAAAAACTATTGATACCGAATAATTGTTTTTATAATGAGTGCATATATTTTGTATAAAGCCTATATGTACCACAATAAGTGTGTATCAAAAAGAGTTATAAATAGAAGCCAGGCAAACGATCTGGATAAGATTTAAATTTATAAAGCACAAACAATTATTATAAAAATATGTTCAAAATAAAAATTAAAGTCAAAAATTTGTAAATGTATGCAATGACATACCAAAATAAGAAAATTGAAATTTTGAAATAAAAATAAAAATAAAATATATTAACATACAAAATGAATACCACAGATTGCATAAGAATTACTCTATCCAATCAACCAAATTTTGAGAATAGGGTATTAGCCATACTAAGAAACAGAGGAGAGGCTCTATCAATTTCAGATTTTGAAGAATATATGAATAGGTTCGTACTTAGCTTTTTCCCCGCTTTTTCATTGCAGCGGTACGCAAAAAGCAATAGTACTGTCTACAGTAAGACACTGTAAAGTATTTTCGGAAGTAGACATACACCCAGTCCTAGGACATATAAATGTACTAAAAATTATGCACAACTAATACAAAAAAAATAAGTCCTTAGTATGGAATGGGAGCAATTAACTCTCCACATACGAGAATTAAAGGACACATTTGACAAGTCTTACAAATGTATAAGCCAAAATAGGCCAATACATAAAGACACTATTAATAAACATGCAAAGATTCTTGTAGATTCTTTCAATACTGCAAGAACTTTAGTACATGAAAATAGGGTAGCGATAAATAAAACGAATTGCTCAAAATGATCTAAATTATTGATCAAATTACGTTCAAATCTAATAACTGTCAAAGATAGGTATAATTTAAATATATCGATACCGACAATTTTAAATACACCTTTGACAATAGATCAAGACATAGAAGTAACGGAAAATGAAGATTCCGATTCGAGCGAAGGAATCGATCTACATGATCTAACAATTCCTGCAGTTATAACAGTAACAGAAGCAGAAGAAGAAGAATATATAGAATCAGATGTAAGCGTGCCAGACACAAAAGAAAACATAATGGCAGATCCAGCAGCCTGGCATATATAAAAGATATCTCGAATGCAATCCCGGAATTTAACGGGCAAAAGATACATCTTCAAAGATTCATAACAGCCTTGAAGTTGGTTAACTTAACTAAAGGCACATTCGAAGATTTGGCTGTAGAAGTCATTAAATCCAAAATAATAGGATCTACACTATACAAAGTACAGAATGAAACAACAATAAATTCAATAATAAAGAAATTGCAAGACACTATAGTCGGTGAAACATCCGATGTAGTCAAAGCAAAAATGGCGAAAACAAGCCCAAAAGGCAAAACAGCTGAGAAATTTACATCAGAAATAGACAACTTACGAAAGCTCCTTGAAGCCTCGTACATTGACGAAGGCCTACCAGCCGAACACGCTGACAAATTCAGCACAAAAGAAGCCATTACCACAATGGTGAAAAATTGTGAGCATGGCCGCATAAAAACAATTTTAAAGGCAGGCAACTTCACAACTATGAATGAAGCCGTCACTAAGTACATACAATGCAGTACTGAAATGACAGGCAATGCAAATTCAATACTGTACACAAAAAGGAAACAACTACCGCGGTAACAACTTCAGAAATAATTATCGCGGTAGGGGCAATAACCGAGGCAATTATCAGAATAACGGATATTACCAATATAATGGCTATAACCAAAATAACGGTTATAACCGAAACTATAATAATCAGACCAACAACAATTATAGAGGTTGTGGTTATTATAGAGGAAACAACCGTGGTGGAAACACCAACAACGCAAATACGAACACCAACGGACAGAATAATAATAATGTCCGACAGGTACAAACCACGTCGGAAAACCAATAAAGACCCTTAGGATAAAAAACACAGTAAAGAATACGGTTCATACTATCAATCTTAATTTCAATCTTTTCGTTTCTCTCAAAAATGAATGCACAAATAAATTATATACATTACTAGTTGATACAGGTGCAGACATATCATTAATAAAAGAAACTTCGGACTCGTTTAACAATGTTGATTATAAAAATATTACCCAAATATCAGGTGTTGGTGAAGGAACAACCAACTCAAAGGGATTAGTATCAATAGAACTTCTTTCAAGCAACTATGCTATACCACATACTTTTTATTTAGTAACATCAAATTTTCCTATTCCATGTGATGGAATCATAGGCATAGATTTTATGAAAAAATACAATTGTCAAATAGACTTAAAACCAGAAAACGATTGGCTCATACTGAGACCAGATAACCTCTATAATCCGATTAATATTCCAATAAATCATACACTAGAAAATAATTTGACAATTCTACCAGCAAGATCCGAAGCAGTCCGAAAAATTGCTATAAATTCAGCAACCAGGTATATATTAATACCAAACCAAGAAATCCAAAATGGTGTATTCATTGGAAATTCCATTGGAGATTCTAAAAACACTTTTGTCCGAATTTTGAATACAACTAAAAAATTGCAATCATTCAATTAAATACACTGAAAATTGAACCATTGGATGATTACGACATAATTAAATATAATAAAAATGTAAACAAAGAAGAAATTATAGAAAAATTAAACAAAAATTTTCCACCTCAGTTCAAGGAAATTCTTAACAAATTATGCACAAAATACACAGACATACTCGGAAAAGAATCCGAATCAATATCAACTAATAATTTTTACAAACAAAAAATAAGAATGAAAGATGATGAACCGGTATACATAAAGAATTATAGAATTCCCCACAGTCAAAAAGACGAAGTAGAAAAACAAGTAGACAAATTAATTAAAGACAAAATAGTAGAACCTTCAGTTTCTGAATACAACAGTCCATTACTAATCGTCCCGAAAAAATCATTACCAAATTGTGATACTAAAAGATGGCGTTTAGTAATTGATTACCGCCAAATTAACAAAAAAATTTTATCAGATAAATTTCCGCTACCAAGAATAGACGATATTCTTGACCAATTAGGTAGAGCTAAATACTTTTCATGTTTAGATCTAATGTCAGGATTTCATCAAATAGAACTCGAAGAAACGTCTAGAAATATAACATCCTTTTCCACGAGCAATGGCTCCTATCGCTTCACGCGATTACCTTATGGTTTAAAAATAGCTCCAAATTCTTTCCAAAGAATGATGACAATTGCATTTTCAGGTATCGAACCTTCACAGGCATTCTTATATATGGATGACCTAATTGTCATCGGTTGTTCAGAAAAACATATGATTAAAAATCTAACAAACGTTTTTGATTTATGCAGGAAGCACAACCTTAAATTGCACCCAGAAAAGTGCACATTTTTCAGACACGAAGTGACCTTCCTTGGACACAAGTGTACTGACAAAGGTATTTTGCCAGACAATAAAAAATATGATGTAATAGAAAAATACCCAGTCCCAACGGACGCAGACAGCGCTAGAAGATTCGTTGCATTTTGCAATTACTACAGACGTTTTATTAAAAAATTTTCCGATTACTCACGACACATAACTAGATTATGTAAAAAGAATGTTAAATTCGAATGGACAGATGAATGTCAAAACGCATTTGAATACCTTAAAATTCAATTAATAACATAGTAATTTCAAATAACAAAAATAAAAAACAAACAGTACAATAGGATAGGTTAAAAATTTTTATTTCATAATCACTTTAATTCTCTTATAATATATCACGTATGGCCATACATAAATTAAGAACCATAATTTAATGGAAATATAAAACAAAATTAAAAAAAAAAAATATATATATATATACTAAAATAAATAATACTTTCTGATTCGAAAAAAAACAATAATAAATTAAATAAATAACACAACAACAAAAAAAAAATAAAAAATATATATATTATTATAAAACAAGATGTTCATTTATATTTTATATACATATAGTAAGAAAATAACTTCATAGAATTACGTTATTTTTCAAAAGGAGGGAGATGTAGTATGCATGTATCATTGTAGCGAGTACCCACTGTACCGACACCAACATTGTATTACAGTGTACTTAAACAAATACAAAAGCGCCGGCCGCTAAACTTTTGCGGCCAGCCGAAATATGAATGCGCCTCAGAGCCCAAGTTATGGGAAGTGCTAGTGTCAGCATATTCCCATGGCCTGAGTGCAGACACATACAAGGCATGCATGTACAACTTCCCTCGCGCTCTCAGTGCTACCAGCACAAATACAATTGCGAGCATATACTTCGATATATATGACGGCCGCTGCCAATGTTTGCAGGCAGCGCAGCCGCAAATAGCTAACTGTAATTCATTATCAATTTGACGATTCAATAATAAAGATCTGCCCATGGCAAAGTAAAATAAAGTGACTATTAATTATTATAAAAATATGATGGCAATATTATAACATGGCGACCGTGACACTGGTCCTGGAGGACCTAGGAAGGAACAACTGCACGAAAGAAAAATTTGCAGCTACAAATCTGGATACCAAACAACCTGAAACGCAGCGGCGATAAGTACCAGTTATAAAATTTCATAGAGTGACTTGGCGGAGCGGAGCACATTTACGGGCAGAGGACCAGGAAATTGATGACGACTTCATACAAACTGCAACTGGAAATATAAATCTGAATGAGTAGAGATGGAGTTATGGCAAAACGTAGGGACCAAACCAAAACCAAAATAAAAAAAATAAAAAAAAAAGTGGCTATTATATAAAAACAAACCAGCACCGCCCTGGGCAACAGCCCAAAAATTACAAAAGAACTTGATTTTCTTAATTCAAGTTTTGTAAATAAAAAGCCAATAACTCCAGCTCACTCAGTGATTAAGAAAATTAATGACGACAAAAAAAATTAACACCTCCACCTCCAAAGCAGTTTCCAAGAAGAAACAAAGTGTGCCCTAAGACGACTGCGCTGGGCGACTGGAAAGCCCATTTTGCGAAGGCACCTGCGGAAAAACCTGTGCGATGACCGGCACCGGTACCGCCTGAGCCCATAGGCCCAGGACATCAGCAGCTGAGACAACAAGTGTGAGGGGTAGGCCGCCCCTTACGCCAGCGAAGGAGCATCAGCGACCCTGGAGAATTGAACCGACAGCGCTTCCAAGAGTGCACATCTTAAATTTTTTTTATTATTTTATATGCATCTGCGATGCAAAAACTTATAATTAACAATAATTGTGGGTCTTAATTTTTTTTTACCTAGGTAGGGATACATGTAACAATTTTATACACATACCACAAAATTTAAACAAAAAAAATTTAATTAATTAATTAAATACATAATTAAATAAATGCCTAAGACAAAAAAAAAATAATAAGAGAAAAAGGAGAGGAGGTCAGAAGAACTTCCTGAATTTAAAAATAAAAGAATTAAATAGGCAGCTATATGCTGAAAAATCTACCCCAGTATCCTGGGATGAAAATGTAGAAATTAAGAAAGAATTAGAGAACACGTATAGGGAATTAGATGCCTACAAAAATAAAAATGATATGAAGGAGGCTAGAAAACCTAAGTGCCCTGCAGATTGTAAAGGGCCTTTCGAAAATACAGCTTGCGAGTATACGTGCCATAAGAAAAATTAAAAGATATCAAAATAAAAAAAAATAGAAAATATTTAAATATGAATGAACATTTTTTGTTATGAAAAGTAACGCAATATCTAAAACAGATTTTGAAAGCGTTACAGAAATAATACCCAAAATGGGTTTAATTGATACTAAATTTTTTTTTTTTTTTTTTTTTTTTTTTTTTTTTTTTTTTTTTTTTTTTTTTTTTTTAAACAGTGAACTCCACTGATAATGTAATTAATAAAATCGAATCAAAAACTATTGATACTGATTTAACAAACATATTATTATCAATAATTGTTTTTATAATGAGTGCATACATTTTGTATAAAGCCTAAATGTACCACAATAAGTGTGTATCAAAAAGAGCTATAAATAGAAGCCAGGCCAACGATCTGGATAAGATTTAAATTTATAAAGCACAAACAATTATTATAAAAATATGTTCAAAATAAAAATTAAAGTCAAAAATTTGTAAATGTATGCAATGACATACCAAAATAAGAGAATTGAAATTTTGAAATAAAAATAAAAATAAAATATATTAACATACAAAATGAATACCACAGATTGCATAAGAATTACTCTATCCAATCAACCAAATTTTGAGAATAGGGTATTAGCCATACTAAGATACAGAGGCCTAGCTTTTTCCCCGCTTTTTCATTGCAGCGGTACGCAAAAAGCAATAGTACTGTCTACAGTAAGACACTGTAAAGTATTTTCGGAAGTAGACATACACCCAGTCCTAGGACATATAAATGTACTAAAAATTATGCACAACTAATACAAAAAAAAATAAGTCCTTAGTATGGAATGGGAGCAATTAACTCTCCACATACGAGAATTAAAGGACACATTTGACAAGTCTTACAAATGTATAAGCCAAAATAGGCCAATACATAAAGACACTATTAATAAACATGCAAAGATTCTTGTAGATTCTTTCAATACTGCAAGAACTTTAGTACATGAAAATAGGGCAGCGATAAATAAAACGAATTGGTCAAAATTATCTAAATTATTGATCAAATTACGTTCAAATCTAATAACTGTCAAAGATAGGTATAATTTAAATATATCGATACCGACAATTTTAAATACACCTTTGACAATAGATCAAGACATAGAAGTAACGGAAAATGAAGATTCCGATTCGAGCGAAGGAATCGAAATAAAAGAAAAATCACATGATCTAAACAATTCCTGCAGTTATAACAGTAACAGAAGCAGAAGAAGAAGAATATATAGAATCAGATGTAAGCGTGCCAGACACAAAAGAAAACATAATGGCAGATCCAGCAGCCCAAAGGGCATATATAAAAGATATCTCGAATGCAATCCCGGAATTTAACGGGCAAAAGATACATCTTCAAAGATTCATAACAGCCTTGAAGTTGGTTAACTTAACTAAAGGCACATTCGAAGATTTGGCTGTAGAAGTCATTAAATCCAAAATAATAGGATCTACACTATACAAATTACAGAATGAAACAACAATAAATTCAATAATAAAGAAATTGCAAGACACTATAGTCGGTGAAACATCCGATGTAGTCAAAGCGAAAATGGCGAAAACAAGCCAGAAAGGCTTGAAAACAGCTGAGAAACTTACATCAGAAATAGACAGCTTACGAAAGCTCCTTGAAGCCTCGTACATTGACGAAGGCCTACCAGCCGAACACGCTGACAAATTCAGCACAAAAGAAGTCATTACCACAATGGTTAAAAATTGTTAGAGGCAGGCAACTTCACAACTATGAATGAAGCCGTCACTAAGTACATACAATGCAGTACTGAAATGACAGGCAATGCAAATTCAATACTGTACACACAAAGAGGAAACAACTATCGCGGTAACAACTTCAGAAATAATTACCGCGGTAGGGGCAATAACCGAGGTAATTATCAGAATAACGGATATTACCAATATAATGGCTATAACCAAAATAACGGTTATAACCGAAACTATAATAATCAGACCAACAACAATTATAGAGGTCGTGGTTATTATAGAGGAAACAACCGTGGTGGAAACACCAACAACGCAAATACGAACACCAACGGACAGAATAATAATAATGTCCGACAGGTACAAACCACGTCGGAAAACCAATAAAGACCCTTAAGATAAAAAACACAGTAAAGAATACGGTTCATACTATCAATCTTAATTTCAATCTTTTCGTTTCTCTCAAAAATGAATGCACAAATAAATTATATACATTACTAGTTGATACAGGTGCAGACATATCATTAATAAAAGAAACTTCGGACTCGTTTAACAATGTTGATTATAAAAATATTACCCAAATATCAGGTGTTGGTGAAGGAACAACCAACTCAAAGGGATTAGTATCAATAGAACTTCTTTCAAGCAACTATGCTATACCACATACTTTTCATTTAGTAACATCAAATTTTCCTATTCCATGTGATGGAATCATAGGCATAGATTTTATGAAAAAATACAATTGTCAAATAGACTTAAAACCAGAAAACGATTGGCTCATACTGAGACCAGATAACCTCTATAATCCGATTAATATTCCAATAAATCATACACTAGAAAATAATTTGACAATTCTACCAGCAAGATCCGAAGTAGTCCGAAAAATTGCTATAAATTCAGCAACCAGGTATATATTAATACCAAACCAAGAAATCCAAAATGGTGTATTCATTGGAAATTCCATTGGAGATTCTAAAAACACTTTTGTCCGAATTTTGAATACAACTAATAAAACTGCAATCATTCAATTAAATACACTGAAAATTGAACCATTGGATGATTACGACATAATTAAAATTAAACAAAAATTTTCCACCTCAGTTCAAGGAAATTCTTAACGAATTATGCACAAAATACACAGACATATTCGGAAAAGAATCCGAATCAATATCAACTAATAATTTTTACAAACAAAAAATAAGAATGAAAGATGATGAACCGGTATACATAAAGAATTATAGAATTCCCCACAGTCAAAAAGACGAAGTAGAAAAACAAGTAGACAAATTAATTAAAGACAAAATAGTAGAACCTTCAGTTTCTGAACACAACAGTATTCCTAATCGTCCCGAAAAAATCATTACCAAATTGTGATACTAAAAGATGGCGTTTAGTAATTGATTACCGCCAAATTAACAAAAAAATTTTATCAGATAAATTTTCACTACCAAGAATAGACGATATTCTTGACCAATTAGGTAGAGCTAAATACTTTTCATGTTTAGATCTAATGTCAGGATTTCATCAAATAGAACTCGAAGAAACGTCTAGAAATATAACATCCTTTTCCACGAGCAATGGCTCCTATCGCTTCACGCGATTACCTTATGGTTTAAAAATAGCGCCAAATTCTTTCCAAAGAATAATGACAATTGCATTCTCAGGTATCGAACCTTCACAGGCATTCTTATATATGGATGACCTAATTGTCATCGGTTGTTCAGAAAAACATATGATTAAAAATCTTACAAACGTTTTTGATTTATGCAGGAAGCACAACCTTAAATTGCACCCAGAAAAGTGCACATTTTTCAGACACGAAGTGACCTTTCTTGGACACAAGTGTACTGACAAAGGTATTTTGCCAGACAATACAAAATATGATGTAATAGAAAAATACCCAGTCCCAACGGACGCAGACAGCGCTAGAAGATTCGTTGCATTTTGCAATTACTACAGACGTTTTATTAAAAAATTTTCCGATTACTCACGACACATAACTAGATTATGTAAAAATAATGTTAAATTCGAATGGACAGATGAATGTCAAAACGCATTCGAATACCTTAAAATTCAATTAATGAAACCTACACTTCTACAATACCCAGATTTTAATAAAGAATTTTGTATAACAACAGATGCAAGCAAACAAGCGTGTGGAGCTGTTCTTACTCAAGATTACAATAACACACAGCTACCAGTAGCCTATGCATCAAGATCATTTACTAAAGGAGAGAGCAACAAAAATACAACTGAACAAGAATTAGCAGCGATCCACTGGGCAATAAATCACTTTCGACCATATATTTATGGAAGACATTTCACAGTCAAGACAGACCATAGGCCATTAACTTACTTATTTTCGATGACAAACCCGAGCTCAAAACTAACGCGAATGAGATTAGACTTAGAAGAATATGATTTTACTGTGGAATATCTTAAGGGAAAAGACAATCATATAGCCGATGCGCTTTCAAGAATAACCATAATGGATTTAAAGAATATTCAAACGAATAATAAAATTCTGACAGTCACTACCAGAAACCAAAGTAAACAGAAAAATTCCTGCGCAGGAAATGAAAAAGAAAAAATAGATTTGCCTAGGCAAACTCTAAATAAAGCTTCTCAGCCCAACGTATACGAAATCATTGTAAATGACGAGGTACGAAGTAGTGACCTTGCGAATAACAGATTCACTATGTTTACTAAAGCATGGCAAAAAGTTATAGCAAGAATTGATGTTAGTGATATGTACACCAATGGAATTCTCGACTTAGGTCAGTTCTTTCAAAGGCTTAAAAAAGAAGCCGGTATACTTAATATCAGCAAACTCAAAGTGGCACCGAGCGAAAAGACACTACATCAATAGAATCTTTTAAAATAATGGGCAATAAAATATTACAATCTCTAAGAGTAGCGCTACTCAAGCCGGTGACCCTATTATCAAATAATGATAAAGAGAAAGAAGCATTACTGTTTACATTCCATGACGATCCAATACAAGGAGGTCATACAGGCATAGCTAGAACATTAGCAAAGATAAAAAGGCATTATTATTGGAAAAATATGACCCGATTTATAACAAATTATATAAGAAAATGCCCAAAATGCCAAAAATCCAAAACAACAAAACATACAAAAACACCATTGACGATAACTAAAACGCCACAAATGGCTTTCGACAGGGTAATTGTGGATACGATCGGTCCACTACCTAAATCTGAACAAGGAAATGAATATGCAGTAACGCTAATTTGCGATTTAACTAAGTACCTTGTAGCAATACCAATCCAGAACAA
This sequence comes from Drosophila carrolli, assembly GCA_018152295.1. Lineage (NCBI taxonomy): Eukaryota > Metazoa > Arthropoda > Insecta > Diptera > Drosophilidae > Drosophila > Drosophila carrolli. Next base: position 16,627 of record JAECXJ010000295.1, on the reverse strand, counting down.
AAGTGCAAAACAGTGGCAAAAGCTATATTCGAAGATTTTATTCTGAAGTACGGTCCAATGAAGACGTTCATCACGGACATGGGAACAGAATACAAAAATTCGATAATTGAAGATTTATGCAAAAACTTAAATATCAAAAACATAACTTCAACAGCACATCATCACCAGACTGTAGGAACCGTGGAGCGAAGCCACAGAACATTTAATGAGTTCATCCGCTCATACATCTCAGTTGATAAAACCGATTGGGATGTATGGTTGCAATACTTCGTATATTGTTTCAACACAACACCCTCTATGGCACATGACTATTGTCCATATGAGTTAGTTTTTGGTAAAACTTCAAATTTACCTCAACAATTTAATAGCATAGATAAAATAAAACCTCTATATAATGTAGATGACTACGCTAAAGAATCTAAGTTTAGACTAGAACAAGCATTTAAGAGAGCTAGATTAATGTTAGAATCTCATAAAAAGAAACAAAAAATTAGATATGACAAAAATACCTTAGATTTGGATTTAAAAATAGGAGATCAAGTTTTATTGAAAAATGAAACAGGGCATAAGCTAGACTTTAAATATACTGGACCTTATAAGGTTGAAAGTATAGAAGAAAACGATAACATAGTAATTTCAAATAACAAAAATAAAAAACAAACAGTAAATTTAAAAAAAATTTTCCACCTCAGCAAGGAAACAACAAATATGCAAAATACAAACAAGAAAAAATCAATATCAACTAATAATTTTACAAACAAAAAAGAATGAAAGATGAGAACCGGTAACATAAAAATTATAAATTCCCCACAGTCAAAAGAAGAAAAAACAAGTAGACATAAATAAAGACAAAAAAGAACCTCAGTTCAAACAACAGCCATACTAATCGTCCGAAAAATCATTACAAATGTGATACTAAAGATGGCGTTAGTAAATTAGCCATATTAACAAAAATTTATCAGATAAATTTCCTACCAAGATAGGTTAGGTTAAAAATTTTTATTTCATAATCACTTTAATTCTCTTATAATATATCACGTATACGTAGCCATACATAAATTAAGAACCATAATTTAATGGAAATATAAAACAAAATTAAAAAAAAAAAAAAAAATATATATACTAAAATAAATAATACTTTCTGATTCGAAAAAAAACAATAATAAATTAAATAAATAACACAACAACAAAAAAATAAAAAAATATATATATTATTATAAAACAAGATGTTCATTTATATTTTATATACATATAGTAAGAAAATAACTTCATAGAATTACGTTATTTTTCAAAAGGAGGGAGATGTAGTATGCATGTATCATTGTAGCGAGTACCCACTGTACCGACACCAACATTGTATTACAGTGTACTTAAACAAATACAAAAGCGCCGGCCGCTAAACTTTTGCGGCCAGCCGAAATATGAATGCGCCTCAGAGCCCAAGTTATGGGAAGTGCTAGTGTCAGCATATTCCCATGGCCTGAGTGCAGACACATACAAGGCATGCATGTACAACTTCCCTCGCGCTCTCAGTGCTACCAGCACAAATACAATTGCGAGCATATACTTCGATATATATGACGGCCGCTGCCAATGTTTGCAGGCAGCGCAGCCGCAAATAGCTAACTGTAATTCATTATCAATTTGACGATTCAATAATAAAGATCTGCCCATGGCAAAGTAAAATAAAGTGACTATTAATTATTATAAAAATATGATTGCAATATTATAACACGTCACCAGAGTCATACCATTTTTCTTCCTGCTACGAAATCTGGGTCCGCTAATAATAAAATAAATAAAACAAATCGCCAGGCCAGAAATAATATATATCCTTGTCCGGCTCTAGAGAAATATTTAGCCATAGAATCGTTGTCGCCACTCAAAAAAATGTTCTGTCCGAAAAAAAAAAATCATCAGCGTCACTGTAGTAACCTCGCACTAGCCGCACGCCAGAGTTTTAGCGCTAAGTTTAAAACCACAGATTTCATCGAGAAGCATCACGTCTGAGATCCGCAAACACCATGGGGAAGCAGTGGATCTACGACATCAAGAAGGAGCAACTGGAGGAGATCTTCAAGGAATTCGGGCTAACCCCAGAAGGTACCCTGGCAGACCTGCGGAAACGAATGTCCGCATACATGGATCAAGAAGATCTGCCCAAACTACGAGTGGAACGCTTGATAGAGCTGGAGCTCTTATGCAAGGCAAAGTCCCGCGAGCCCTCACCACATCGCCCAGCATTTTCTTCGACGGCGAGATCGGCGACCCGCTGTATTTTCTGGAGCAATTGGAAGAGCAACCGGATGCAACTCCCAAGGGTGCTATCTAGCATTTTACTTGGTCGAGCCGGAGACTGGTTTAGAGTCAGTCAACTTCAGAAAGCCACTTGGAAGGAATTTACGTGGGAGTTTCTGGATTTGTTTTTGCCGCCACGCTATTTTCAAACTCTAGAAGATGAGATCCGCGTCAGGCTGCAGCGGCCAGGTGAAAGCCTTAAAGATTTCGCCCTCAACCTACGCTTGATGATGCGCCGAGCCCACTACGACGGGAACCAGGAATTGAATGGGATCTTAGAAAATCTCCGCCCAGAGTACCAACTTTTCACGAGACGACATGAATTTGAGACGCTGACGCAATTGACCCAGCTGGTGACGAACTTCGAAGTTACCCAGGATCGGGATCAACCCGGCCCACTTTTCTGGCAAGGAACCCAACTGCCACGAACCAGGCGTCAGACGACCAGCCACCGAAAGGCCCAGGACATCCAACGCCCTGATACCCATGTCAGCCGAAGTCACCCATCGCCGCCTCGAGGACTTGACCAGGATCGACGTCAGGAGTGCTTGCAGAAACTGCGCACAAGGTGGACATTTAAGCAGGGAATGCCGGAACCCACGGGTCTTGTTCTGCTGGGACTGCGGCCGTCAAGGGATACGAACTATCCACTACTGCCGAGCCACGCCCTCGGGAAACGAACGAACGGACGGAGACAGCGCTCAATACCCCCCGCCAGCAATAGAACCCACTCTTCGATGTGAAGGGAGCCGGATAGTGGCGACGGTGTCCAAGTAGTCATGCCAGTTCTGGTGTTACCCACTACAATCGATGACGTGCTCTTGGGAATGGATTTCCTCAGCAAGACAAAAGCCTCTCTGGAAATAAACCAGGTGAGACTTAAGTTATGGCAGGATCAATCAGCTCTGCAGGCGCAGCGGCGACCAGCCCCGCCAACCTCGTGGAATCCAACCCTGTCAAACACAGCTCTGCAGGCGCAGTGGCGACCAGCCCCGCCAACCTCGTCGAATCCAACCCTGTCAAACTCAGCTCTGCAGGCGCATCGGCGACCATCCCCGCCAACCTCGTCGAATCCACCCTGGCAACCCCAGCACTGCAGGTGCAGTGGCGACCAGCATCGCCAACCTCGTCGAATCCAACCCTGGCAAACCCAGCACTGCAGGCGCAGCGGCGACCAGCGGCGACCAGCGCCGCCAACCCTGTCGAATCCAGCCCCGCCAACCCTGTCGAATCCAGCCCTGCCGGCGCAGCGGCGACCAGCCCCGCCAACCCTGTCGAATCCAGTTCAGCCGAGATACGAAGAACAGCAGAATCCCGCTAACTACCCAGAGTACGCCCAAGAGAACGGCGCTTCGGGAATCGCCCGGAAGAAGAAGACTATATTCCCTGGAAACTGTGCGTACCACACCACCTTCGAGGGCGTATCTTACAGGAGTGCCATGACCAACCCGCCGCTGAACACCTGGGAATCCGGAAAACGACCAAACGGATCATGCAGAGGTACTACTGGCCCGGACTTTTCCGCGACGTCGTCAGGTACGTTCGCAAGTGCGAAAGTGCCAGCCAACTGAAGCCGCCGGGACAGATGAATACTCGGATCGTGGCGGAACCTTTCGACACATTGTGTGCCGACTTCGTAGGACCGTTGCCCCGATCTACCCACGGCAATTATATGCTGCTGGTCTTCTTCGACTTGTTCAGTAAGTGGGTGGAACTCGTTCCGCTTCGCAAGGCGACAACGGCCCACCTATCTCGGTCGTTTCGCGAACGAATCTTGGCCAGATTCGGGGTGCCCAAGACTTTTGTATGCGATAATGGGACCCAGTTCACTAGCCGGGCTTTTAAGGAATTTGGAAAACAGCTAGGAGTGACTATTCAACACACCATACTATATTCACCGCTGCAAACCCCACAGAGCGCGCCAACAGGACTATCAAGACGATGACAGCGCAGTACATCGAAGGAAACCAGAAAACTTGGGATGCAGCCTTGCCGGAGATTAGCTTGGCTATCAACTCGAGCGCCTCCGACACCACCGGATTAAGCCCCGCTTACCTCCTACAAGGTCGGGAGCCGAGACTGCCGGGCTCACTTTATCACGAAGTCGCCCCACACTCGGTCGGTGGACCCGTGACCCCCACCGCCAAGTCAACCCATCTCCAAGTGATTTTCAAGGTAGCCTTGGAAAATATGAAACGGGCCAGCGAAAACCAAAGCAAGCACTACAATCTGAGAAGACGCACATGGCGGCCAGCCATTGGGGATCTGGTCCTCGTGAAGCAACACCACCTTTCTAAGGCTGCGGACGGATTTGCGGTCAAATTAGCTCCACGCTATGACGGGCCATTTAAGGTCGTAAACTTCGTCGCCCAAAACATCATTCGACTCCAAGACCCGAGAACCAAGCGCCGACGAACAGCTGGCCTTGCAGACCTTAAGGCGTTCCATGAAGACGACATCAACAGTGAGTCCGAAGACACCGATGGCATTCCAACAGATGAGGGTCTGGTTGAGTAGATATATCTAGATTAACCTGAACATTTTAACCTTAGCCCGTAAGCTTAACCTGAACATTGTAAGCCGCACTCCCAAGATAGCTAGGCAGGACTAGGTGGTAATTTTAATATTTCACAGTACCGGGAGCAGCCATACCAGGACACCGCAGATGCCGCCGTTCCACCAGGAACGGTCGGCATACTCGACCCCGCACCCTGGGAACGACTGGAGGACAGCGAGATGGAGGAGAACCCAATGGTGCCTGCCGTGGTAATACTCCCAGAGTCGCGCCTCACCATAAGCGACGAGCTCAGCCCTGCCACCATCGAGTATCTGGAGCACTATTTGGAGGGCTTTGATGACGATGGTGAGCCACGGGCTCGAGAGGAGCTGGCGAACGCTGGAGCCATGGACGGAGAGGAAGAGGAGGTACCACTTCGGACTGACAGGTTCCTACAGCTGAATATGCGCGCGATCAGCCCCGTGCTGGAAGTGACCGAGCACACCCCAGTGGTCAGCCAGCTCGTGACCAGTGACGACAGAGCCACGCCTCCCCGCCAGCCTTATACGATCGAGGTGGTCGACATAAGCGACGACGACGAGCCAGAGCCGCCACCAGTCACCGGACCTGCAGAGGAGGACGAAGACCCACCGCCAGCTTACGGGTCTTGGGAGGGCTTTCAGGAGCCCGCCACCTGGGCAACCCCAGCAGCAACCTCAACGCCTGAGACTGGACCTTCGGGGGAAAATCGAGTGCCAGTAGGAGGGCCACGCATCGACAATTCGCTGGCCGGATGCATTGCCCAGGTGGTCTACGACTACGTGGCACGAATGCCATGTGGCGGGAACACGCAGATGAGCGGCGGATGCGGTCCCCAGTTGGCAACCCCTGTTGGCGAGCCGGTGAGCTGTTTCCGCATGGACGTGGACATTGACGACGACCGCCCCAGCACCTCAGCCGACGCCCTGCGTCGACAACAAAGCCACCAGTCACGGCAGCCCAACACCGCAGGCAGAACCCACGACGAGCGAGAGCAGATAACCCCACGGAATTCTGGCCAACGAAGACCATCAACTTGCCGGATGAGGCACAGTGACACAGTACCCGTCCCGGCCAACTGGCGGATGCACCCACTTCAGGACAACTTGCAGGACAACTCGATCATGCGGACTTTGGCAGGAAAACCGAAGCAGCGAGAAAGATGGAATGCCAAAGAACTTGGCTGCATGAGTTCTGGAGTGTGTACAAAAAGTCGAGTTCTGTACTGCGAATAGGAAAGTCGAGTTCTGGCTGGCGAACGAGAAAGTCGAGTGCGGGAGTAGACTTGGGATTTTTTAAATTCGCGACCGGTAACCTTGCGGTAGTACCACGTGCACCAGCCGAGCCAGTACATGCAGCCACACCCTCCAACGGATACCAACACCACGTTTGCCGGGATCCGCTGAGTCTGTCTGAGTGAGTAGCGTTAAGACAAGGAGTGCGGTATAGGCAGGGAAAATCATTCACATGTAGAAACAGCATCTTATTACTAAAAATAAAACCAAAACCCTGTACACGAAACGATCCCACGTGCTTAACTAGTATTTCCGTGCCTTTAGTGTATTCGCCACAGCCGAAAAAACCCAAACCCGAAAATAAGTTGCCCAGCACTGCTAGTGGCGACCAGCCTCAGTTGCTTTTCCCAATTCCCCAAGCGGAGACCCTTTTGCGCAGGAAACTCTAACGCGAGCCGACAACCATCACCTTCAGTCGGCCCGCTCCATACCCAAATTTCCGAGTCCCCAAATCTTATAAATTTTCTGTAAGCGATCCTGGCCGGACTGAGACATATCCAAGCCAAGATAACTACTTTACAATATTTATCTCATGCACAAAATGGTTAACTGTTGGTGGCTCTTGCTGCTTTCCTAGTTTTCCGGGGCTAGCCGAGCGTCAGTGGCGCAAAGGGTTAAACCCAAGAGGCTAGGTCGCGGCTCTAGCGATGACGACGAAAACCGGGGACTCTAATCAGCTCCTCTTAGCGTGCGGTGTTCCTCTCCTGGGCACTTCTTCGGCGGACGCCAATGCGGCTGCTCCTCTGGCAGGGTTCTTCTCCGGCAGGGGTGCTCCAGCGTGCGCTCTGAGGACGGCGCTCCTCTTGCGGATGCTTCATCGCTAAGGCTGCCCTCCGGCAGGATTCTTCACCGGCAGGGCTGCTCCTACGTGCACTCTGCGAAACAGCCGATCCTCTTGATGATGCTTCACCGCTGTGACTGCCTCTCCGACAGGGATGCTTCTCCGGGAAGGCTACTACCACGTGCGCTTTGCGGGACGGCGCTCCTCTTGTGGATGCTCCTGAGATACGGCTGATCCTCCGGTAGGGCTGCTCCTAAGCGCGCTCTTGATGACAGTGCTCCTTTTGCGGTTGCATTTCCGCTGTGACTGTCCCTCCGGCAGGATTCTTCACCGGCAGGGCTGCTCCTACGCACTCTGCGAAACAGCCGATCCTCTTGCGGGTGCTTCTCTGCTGTGCCTGCCCCTCCGGTAGAGATTTGTCTCCAGTCAGGCTTCTCCTACGTGCGCTCTGCGGACGGCGCTCCTCTTCCGGATGTTTTACCGCGGTGTCTGCTCCTCCGGCAGGGATTCGTCTCCAGCAGGGCTGCTCCTCCGTGCGCTCTGCGAGACAGGCGCTCCTTGGGCGGATGCTTTACCGCTGTGGCTCCCTCTCCGGCAGGGATTTGTCTCCAGCAGGGCTGCTCCTCCGTGCGCTATGCGGGACAGGCGCTCCTTGGGCGGATGCTCCTCCGATTTGGCGGCTCCTCGGCAGCTCTGCGAAATTTTTGTTACCACTATAAATTCTTCGTAAAAGAGCCAACACAAGATTTTACCCACCTGGTTTTGAGGTTCTTATTTCAAAAAATCCACAGATTTAATCCACAATTTATTCACGATCGGATGCACGATCTTATCTCCGCGGTTTTTCTATATTTCCCGGCTGTGATACACGTGTTATGTCACTGAATTAAATAGATTACTGAATAATTGCATCTGCACTCAATGACGACTTGGTTTGAATAGACCGAGTCTAGGATAGCGTGTCCTTATTGAGGCCGCCGTCGGAAATGTTTCACGGCTGAGTCGAGCTTTCCAAAGACACCCTGCGCCAGCTGACCTTCGATGAATTGCCATTCTCAGTTTTATTACTCCGATAACTTGCACCAAAGATATGCAACGAAATTCGGCTAGCAGATCCAGAGAAGATGTATACTTCTAGGATAAACTAAAACGGCATTCAATCGCCACTACAATGGATAGTGCTGAGAAGAATCTTTCGCTCCCGCTGGCATATGCCCCATAGCTATTTCTGCTGATTCTCTCCAACTTACGTATTTATCTTCCTCACCTATATATTCCCTGCCATTTAATACATTTTATATTGGGTTCTTCCTTCTTTGATAATGTTTTTTCTGTGTCGAGGGATTGCCCTCTAGCCTTTTATTTGATTTAATTAGTTTTAGTTGTTGTCGTTGTTGGTTTTTTTTTTGTTGATTTTATTTTTAATTCATTTCTTTTTAATATTATTTTTCATTATTTAAACTTTTGGAAACTTAAATAATCTTAAATGTTTTGGAGCAGTGAAATTTTTTTTTACGATCACTATTTTTGTAATTATTTGAGTTAGGGGATTATTTTATTAATTTATTAATTGATTTCCACATTTTGATCAACACAAACTTTTTTTATTTTGTCGGTTTTTTTTTTGGGCGCACTAATTAAATTTTTTTATTATTTTTAAAGCCTCGTTTTAAATTTTTTTTTACGCTCGGATACTTAAAATTGGTCAATAAAAAGCCCTTAATATAAAACTTAAAATTAATATAGTTTTCTAACTAAACAATATAAAAATCAAATATATGATTAAAACTAATCTATAAAAAAAATTTATATTGACTTATGCTAACGCTGACCCCGTTCAAGGCTGCATTGAGGAAGGGTAGCTTTTTCTAGTTTCGCAACACAATAAACCTTTTCTTCCTTTTCCATTTCATCGCCAATCGAAAAATTATGTATTGCAAACACGTGTATTGCAAAGTGGCCACCATTTCCCATTCATTCATGGATCTCATGTATAGTTGCATATTTACTTCGAAGTCCTCCTGTACACGCTGATAATTACGTAACACTTAGGGCAGGATCCTGCTCGTAGCAAGATATCTTGACACACCACTGGGACGACGGCGGCTCCGCGGATCTATGGACTCTCTGCCGTAAAAGACACGGGCGTCCCCCATAATTTCACATCCTAATTAACTTATGACCTGCAGTGTCCACAGCTGATTTGTCCAAGATTGGAGCAACCGCAACCCGCTGAGAATGTAGTTGACGATATACGAAAACAAGGTCCATCTTTGTGGGGCGTGTTCAACAAAACATTTTTTTTTTATGCTTTGCTATTTATTTATTGAATCTTCTTCTTTCGGATACTAACAATAAGTGTATCAAATCTTATAGTAATCTAACTAACAGTCAGGCCCTTTGAATTATTGCTGGGTTGGAAGGTCGTTGCGTTGAAGGCGGGGTCTGCTGGAAACCCGAGTACAGCCTCTTGCGAGATGATTTGTGTGCACGGAGATTTTTTCTTTGTAGGTCTTTTGTTTGTCTCCGAGGTCTCTGTGGGTGTTTTGGTTGCGAATATACTATAGTGCCCCAGTGATAGTCCTCAGGATTATCGATTGATGTTGCTGTGTTGCACCTTACTGCACCTATCTCCGTTGTAGAGATACGTTTTGTTCTTATGCATGAGGCCATCGAACCAGACTCGATCGAAAGCTTCAGATACATCGAGGAGTATTGTCATTTTTGGTTTTATTTGGTAACCGCACGGAGCCTTTTTCGGTTACAGATCCCCGATGATTTTCGAGATCTCCTTAGGCTGAAACAATGTTGGTAAGGATATAGTTTCAGCTAACTGATGAGTTTCATATCGGAGTAACTGTTTCGATTAGAGAGCTCAGTTTTGTGTGAGCCCTCCACAGAGGATTTTTTGTACTGGTTGGCGAAAGTTTTCCGATGTGTGCATTTTCAGCGACTTTTTCATCGGTGGAGCAGTCGATGTCGGCTTCGATGTTGAGCTGCGGGGTTAGTTCGATGTGGGAACTTACATACTTTTTATATTTTAACCAGTTCTGAGCGATGTCAGTCTCTGGGGGTGATCCGTAGTTTCTGGGCATTGAAGAAGAGTTATAAGCACTGGCGAATGGTCAGATGAAAGTACCGAAAGCGCTTTGGCGCTTATTATATTGCGTGGAATGCTTTTTGTTACCGCTAAATCTATTAAGTCTGGGACATTTCTGGGGTCTGCTGGCCAGTATGTGGGGTTACCTGGCAAAACATAATCTATAATTTGTTGCTCAGTTTTATAATTGCATTTTATAATTGCCTTTGGGAGTCACGAGTCGAGATCCCCAATGAGTATGTTTGACATTATAGTCTTCTGCTGCTATAAAGCGATCTCCAAGTAGGTTGTAAAAATCCATGAATTCAGAAATTCAGAAAGCGGAAGGTGTCCGCTAACTGACTGCACTTTGATAGGCGTGGCCTGAAAGTAATTAATTGCAAACCGTTGGTGAAAGTGGTGTTTGATGCGTTCCCTGATTAGGATGCCGGTTCCGCCGAGGGCCTTACAATCTGGATGATCTGTGCGGTAGTAGTCGTATTTGTTTGTGAGGTAGGTCTCTATCAGTAACATAATGTCGATATGATTTTTATTCAGGAACTGTGTTATTTCAAGTTTGTGCCGGAAACGCCACTGGCGTTTCACGTGGTTATTTGTAGATTTGCCATCAATTATTTGGACTGTTGCAATGACCTCTAACATCATCTTCTGGTTTTGAACCAGTGTTTGCATGGTCGTTTTCATGAAGGTCATAAATTCCATCATACTTTGTTGCATAGTAACCATCATAGCTTTTGGTGTGCTTTGTGACGGTCATGGGACCTGCTGGAGTGGGTTTTCCGTTTCTGTTCGAAGGGCATCGGCGTATGAGAATCCCTTCTGGGTATTTAGCTGACCAAAAGAGGATCTTCCAGCCGTCCCGAAAAATACTTTCGAGTAAGTTTTGAGTGCTTACACTTAAAAAAACAAATCGGGCGATTAAATTGATGACTACACTGATTTTTTTGATTTTTTTTTATTTGCAGTGTAATTTACTGATCTAGTTGTATATATTTGATGTATGCTTATTCTTCAAAGTGGCCGCTCTGATTAGTTACCGATAAATATACATACATACATAAGTTAACACCTAAAATTATATGAAGACCCAGACATAAGTAAGAGTAAGCATTGGTTGCACAACAAATGCCCCCAATAAGTTCACACGAACTAAGCCACGTGCGCCGAGCTTGCACCTTTCGGTCAGCGATCGTGAATGCAGAATAGCCAGTTGATCGAACTCGGCCAAGTGCATACAACAAAAACAATAACTTGAATGCATTGGCCAATGACAATTAAAATTGGCCAACAGCGACAGCGAAGAATAGCAGCAACCAATAATAACAAAGAACGTTAGCAGAACGACGCGTAGTCATAATGAATAATTGTTTAGCTTAATTAAAGTTAGTTCTTAATCCAACTCAATAAAGAAAAGTTTGATTTTTTTTAAATAAAATTATAATCAATCTTTTAACTGGCGCCCGAACAGGGACCTGATTAAAAGCCGCGAAAGGACCTGATTCCGCGCCTCGTGAAGTTCGGGAAAGAAAAAAATCCCGACGTTTCGTTTGAACCTCCGCCTAATCCGTGAGAAGTGAAAAGAAAAATCCGAGACCCGGAAGTGCGAAAGTGCCGTTTAAAAAACGCCACAATATCGTCACTCCTGAAAAAACAGGACTTGTGCCTAGTGGACTAATCAGGCCAAACTTATCGCCGTGATCCCTTTAGTATCCGTTCGGAGGGAACGTGAGTAAGGTACAGAGGAGGCCCCTTAGTAAACCCGCACTCAGGAGAGATCGCTGCAGCGTGGGATAAACCGGAATCTGTCGATCCTGTCGTCACGAGAGCACGCCGAGATATGTTATTACTGTAAGAATAGTTTTAAGCAATCTATCAAAAGAAACAAATTTAAATTGAAAAATATTAAAAATACTATACGAAAGAAATTAAGAAATTAAGCTTAAAGAAAAAATCCACAGACAAAAAGTCAAAAACTTACACAATAATCAAAGACCCACACTATATTTCTTTAATTAATAACCTTCCGAATTCTGAGTAATCAAAATTTAAAGTTAAGCTCAACCTCTTATTGCTCATATATCCCAAATGACTGAACAGGATTTAGCAGACAGACTCGCTAATCTTGTCACACCTTCGTCAGTTAGTAACGCACAATCAACCACGCGAATCATGACCGAGAGAGACATCGAGGAAAAAATTAAAACTGTCCTAGATGCAAACCTAAGCAGCCTAGTTAAAGAAATACTTAATCCCAATAAAGATTTTTCAAGTATACAGACAAACAATAAAGAATTACGCAAACTTAGTGACTTAGACAAATTACCAAACATCGTGCGGACACTTAGAGATTTTTCGGGAAACAAAAGCGAATATTCTTCATGGAAAAAAAGTGTAGAAAGGGTGTTAAAAATCTATGAAATGAGAATCGGCTCACCAAAATATTATGGAATTCTTTTAGCAATCCGAAACAAAATCATCGGACAAGCCGACGCAGTACTAGAATCCTATAATACCCCCTTAGATTGGACAGCTATCTCAAAATGTCTAACAGCGCATTTTGCTGACAAACGTGACCTAAAGACTCTCGAATATCAGCTTTATGCTCTTAATCAAGGTAGCGATAGTATAGTCGATTATTATCAAGCAGTGTACCAACAGCTATCACTAATCCTAAACCAAATTGGCAACTTAGATGCCTCACAAGAAACTGTGCAATCTCTGACAGCCATGTACAGAGAAAAAGCCTTAGACACCTTTGTCAGAGGCCTCAACGGCAACTTAGCACAACTACTGGCCATTAAAGAGCCACATGACTTAGGACACACCCTACATCTGTGCAGTCTACTTGAAAATCAGAACACTAGGAATAGTCAAACACCGAAAATTTCATATTTAGGGAAAGCACCTTTACTACCTCCAAAACCCCAACAGCCATATAGGATGGCAGCCGTCAAACAAAACTTCCATCCACAACTCTATCATAACCCGAACCAAATGCCATGGGTACCAGTAACTGGAGCAACCCCAATTACCCAGACTAACCAATTTAAACCTTATAAACAGCCCTATACGAATCAGGCCGGTGCAGTAGCATCCTACAGCACCCCAAAACCTCCCCACGACCCCAACCGAAACCGGTACCTATGGAGGTCGATCAGTCAGTTCGCTCGCGTCATATAAATTACATGAACAGGCCGGCAAATAACGATTATGCAGGGAAAAGACCTCTTAGTGCTTCCAACGTTACAAACAATAACAAAATGCCACGGCAATTTCATATTCAGCCAGATACAGAAAGCACCGCACAACAAAATTCAGAAGAAACTACACCAAGCCCAGAGCAAGAATATTATCAGTTGGTAGAAGAAAATAATGTAAACGAGCTTCAGGAAGAATATGTATGGCAAAACGATACTGAGCAGCAGGAATACATAGATATGTCCGAGCTTTATTTTTTAGAATAAATCGTTCCTCATTACCTTACTTTAAAGTAACCACAGGGAACGGAAAAATCCTAAAATTTTTAATAGACACGGGCTCAAACCAAAATTATATTCAAAACCAATTAGTACCAAACCCAAAACAAAATGAGACAAATTTTTCCGTTAGCTCAGTCGGAGGAACAACTAAAATAACACAACATGCTATACTTAAGCTCCCTAAAATTTCAGATTCACCCATGAAATTTTTTTGCTAGAAACACTAAAAACCTTTCACGGTATACTGGGCAATGACACAATGAAAAGCTTAGGAGCCATTATAGATGTGAAGAACGATACATTAATTCTCGGAAATAAACGCAAAATTAAAATTCACCAATTAGCAACACAAGCAGTAAATACCATTGGACCGCAAATCAGCCATATGACCGAGTCTCAGAAATCAATTATAAATCTCCTCGTACAAAGTCACAAAACCCTCTTTGCAGATCCTGATCAAAGTTAGCGTACACAACTTAAGTAGTAGGTGAGATCAGAACTTCGTCCGATTCCCCAGTTTATGGAAAACATTACCCATACCCAATATCTTTAAAACAGGATGTAGAAAAACAAATAAACGACATGCTAAAAGATGGCATTATAAGACCTTCATGATCGCCATATAATGCACCAGTATGGGTAGTTCCGAAAAAAGTCCGGTCAGTCCGAAGAAAAAAAGGACAGATTAGTAATCGATTATAGGAAACTTAATGAAGTTACTATCTCAGATCGGTATCCGATCCCTGAGATAGGCGAAATTATTGCACAACTTGGGGACAACAAGTATTTTTCGGTATTGGACCTCAAGAGTGGTTTTCACCAAATACCATTGAAAGACACGGACATAGAGAAAACAGCATTCGCTGTAAACGGCGGAAAATACGAATTTACGAGACTTCCGTTCGGTCTAAAAATTCCCCATCCATTTTCAACGAGCTTTAGATGACATTCTGAGAGAGTACATAGGGAAAATTTGCTATGTATACGTAGACGACATCATAGTCTTTAGCAAAAATGAAGTAGATCACGGTCAAAATCTCGAAAAGGTATTTTCAACCCTACAAAACGCAAACATGAGAGTCCAAATAAATAAATGCCATTTTTTCAAAAACGAAGTAGATTTCTTGGGTTATACAATATCAGAAAATGGAGTTAAAACAAATACAGAAAAAAATAAAAGCGATTACAAAATTTTCCGGTCCCGAAAACATTAAAAGATCTTCGTTCTTTCCTGGGCATGACAGGTTATTATAGGCGGTTTATAAAAGATTATGCAAAAATAGCAAAGCCCCTAACCATTCTCCTAAGAGGCGAAGAAGGCCGTATATCTAAGACCAAGTCAAGCAAAACTGCTATTAACCTAAGCAAAGATGCGATTACAGCGTTCGAAAAACTTAAAAATACCCTCGTCTCCAGGGATGTAACCAGATTTCGGAAAAGAATTCCAGTTAACTACCGATGCTTCAAGCTACGCAATAGGCGCAGTATTGGAACAAAATCATAGGCCAACAACGTTCATTTCACGCACCCTGTCAAAAACCGAAGAAAACTATGCAACCAACGAAAGAGAGATGCTTGCTATAGTTTGGGCTCTCCAGAGCTTAAGACATTACCTTTACGGGTATTCGAAGGTGGTAATATACACGGATCATCAACCCTTGAGTTTTTCAAATAGCGTAAACAATCATAACGCTAAACTAAAACGCTGGAGAGATCTCATTGGAGAGTATAACCATGAGATCAGGTATAAGCCCGGGTAGCTAACGTAGTAGCGGATGCGCTATCCCGAGCCCCTGCTGAAATAAATTCAATCAGCTCCTCGGGATCAGTCCACAGCGACGAAAGCTCATCACACAACCTCATATTTTCGGTAGAAGCTCCAATCAATGTATTTAAAAAATCAGATATACTTACTGACAGCTGACACAGATTCCTACAGTTTTGAAATACCATTTCCAACATACCACAGACATATAATTAAACAAAAGTCCTTCACAGAAGAAAAACTTATAGCAATTCTAACTACCAGACTTGACCTAAACTTATAAACGGAATCATTACATCCGAAGAAGTAATGGGAAAAATTCAAAACATTTACCCTATATATTTCAACTCGTACAAAATAAGGTTTACTCAAAACGAAATAGACGATGTAACTTCAGAATCTCAACAAAACGAAATAATTACCCTCGAACATAAAAGAGCCCATAGAGAAGCAAAAGAAAATAAAATACAAATTTTAAAAAATTATTTTTTTCCACAAGCAATAAAGAAAATCCAAGCAATAGTTCAAGCCTGTCAAACTTGTAAAGAATCAAAATATGATAGACTCCCCCAAGAGGAGAAATCCAACCAACCCCCATTCCTAATTATCCAGGAGAAATAGTTCACATTGATATTTATATTACCGAAAAACATAGAATCTTAACAGGTATTGACAAATTTTCTAAATATGCTCAAATAAAAATTTTAGAGTCAAGGGCATCTGAAGATATTAAAAATCCGTTGAGGAGATGTTGATTGCTTTCGGTATGCCGAAATGGATAATAATGGACAACGAACGCTCATTAGGCTCAGCAGCAATCAAGTTCATGTTAGAAGATGAACTCAAAATATCAGTACACACGACTGCTCCGTATGCATCGGCAAGTAACGGACAAATAGAGAGATTTCATTCAACCCTATCAGAAATCATGCGGTGCCTCAAAAAAGACAACGGGAGTATAACATTTGAAGACTTAATTTTTAAAGCAGTTCAAGAATATAATAAATCGATCCATTCTGTAACAAAAGAAAGCCACATAAATATATTTTTAGAAGCACAATCTCCAGTTCAGTAGAAGACATAGAAAAAAAATCGAGAAGAAATTAAACAGAAAATCCAGAAGAAACAAACAGCCGACCTCAAATATCACAATCGAGACAAAATACAACCAAAGCTTTTTAAACCTGGCGATGTAGTCCACGTAAAAATAGATAAAAGGTTAGGAACTAAACTTACACCTAGATACAAAGCTGAGAAAGTGGCAGAAAACAAAATGACCACTATTAAAACACAAACCGGAAAAATCATACATAACAAGAAAGAACGCTATAGTCGCGTGCCCCGACTATCAGATACCCGTTACTCAGGTAAAG